>JARZZO010000012.1:33822693-35022693 GCA_030544215.1 Zantedeschia hybrid cultivar | reverse complement strand
TCCAATGCCTACTAGCACAAATTTCAGTGCATGCATTTTGAAGTTTGTTGGTTGGAGTGCACCCAGCATTTCATGTAGCTGATGAGTCAGAATGTTATCAATGAGATTCCAAAGAAAAGAATTTTTCTACATGGTCAATGGGATATTGGTTCTACTTGATTCATAGGCCATGTCAACTACGTACCCTACTTCTTGTCCTTGACTGAATTGAAGGACTTGATCCTCGATAAAAAGATCAAAAGTTCCCAGAATGATGGGCCATTGATTCAATGTAGGGGATGATCCAATGTCGAAGATGGGGAAATCAGCAAATATGTGGCTCCTATCCATCTGAATAAGAGTATCTTGGATCATGTCACGTGGCTGCTTAATGAAATGATCAATTGACTGCAAAGCAACCGACGTGCACTTTAATTTGTGGATTCCAAATTTCTCAAAGATAGAGACTGAGAACAGGTTCAGTTTGGACTCAAATTTCAATAAAATCCAGTAAAGATTGATGTTATTGGTATTGTAAGAATTGAGTTGGGCAACACAGTGAATTTCTTTGAGAAAATGACTGTTGATGTGGACTTGGCCCAATAATTCCATCACCTCCTTGAGTCGGGCCAGCTTTTGGAGGCTATTGGGCTTAGATTATCTAACACTCGGGAAACAGATCATAGGTAGGTGAATATCTGGGCTCTCACTAGAATCCTTCTCGTCTCCTTCATCCCCCCCCAACTGACCCTCAATAGGCTCTTCTTGATGATTAGCTAAGTCTATGGCTTCAGTTTTCGCTTGATGCAATTCCTCAAGATTATCCACTTTCTGATTCATTAGGAAGAAGAAATATTCAAGATCCGGACCATCATGTGTATTTAATTCCTCTGTGGGAAATAGAAAGTGTTTAAAGTCCAGATCAATATCAAGCAAATCACTCATTTCTCCTTCTCCTTTTTCCTTCAAGCTCTCCTCAAGAGAGATAGGTGTGGTCGTGACTTCACTTTGCTGGTCAGTCTGAGGATTTTCCATCTTCTCTCTATCCACCGGGTATATATCTTCTAGAATATCCACTTTCTCTATTGGGAAGAAAAAATATTCGAGGTTCGGACTAGCATGCATATTGACTTCCACTGTAGGGAATATGAAGTGTTCAAAATCCGGATTAACCTCTAAAAGATCACTCACTTCCCCTTCTCCTTTTCTATCACTTAAGCTTTCCTCAGGACAGACAGGTATGATCATGGATGCATCTTGTTGACCAGTCTCAGGATTTTTCATAGATTGATTCATGCTAGCATTCCCTATTCTCACCTGATGCGACTCCGTAAGATTCTCTCCGTTTTCAAGATCAAGCATGATGTGACCATTGCCGGATTGAACGATGTCAAGTTGAATTTGTGAGTTGATTTGTTGGTCAAAATCAGGTGAAAAAGATTGCAGATTTTCAATGGGCTTGCTAAGCACTTCTTCTAAATCTATCCTTAGATTAGTTTCAGTCAAACAGTCAACTAGGGCCTGCATTCTACCAATGGTTTGTTGTTGGGCCAAGACTATTTGTTCAAGTTGCATGAATTGATTATCTTGAGAATGCGGATAACTGGGCTGATAATCAGACTGCGAAGAGTAAGAATATGTCGAATAATTTGATTGGAAGCAAAGTGGACAAGAGCTTATGGACAATGGATAATCGGAGTGTCCATGATTGTGGGCCAAACCACTAGAGTAGACTTGGAATTGGGGCCAATCCGAGAAGTCTTGGATAGCTAGACTTGGAGCTTGGGCCTGGTGAGGTGGAAATTGAAGAGCAGGTGGGATATCATAATGGTCCTGATTGGCCCAACTGGGGCATCTTTCTTGATAGGTATATGATTGTGTGGGATATGAGGACGGTTCTAGGCCCAAAGCTAGAAATTGATCAATTGTGTGGGCCAAGTTGTCTAGCTTAGCTAATCTGTGAGCCAAATCCATATTAGGTGGTGGAGGGAAAGGTGTGATGGTATTAAGACATGGGCCAAAAAATTGGTTCATTTGAGTCCACTCCATGCTGAAAACTTTATTATTTTATTTTTTTTATTTTTTATGAATGATGCAAACAAGTTAGCACACAATTATTCCTAAGACAACTATGGTTAAACTAGCCTACATGATGTGTTTCTCACAAATTAATCTAGGTTTAGTTCAAGTCCACCCTCACAATTATCAATCGGCCAAGTAAGAGGTGGGGTGGTGGGAGACTCCCCCTACTTTCGTAGGGACCTAATTAAAGAACCACCGACCCACTTAGGCGTTTGCCATTGGACCTCTAGCCTTAGACACCGGTCTCCAAAAGTGATAGTGGGCTCAAGCTAGACCTAAATCTCACTGTGAACCCTGAATTGAATTCCTACTCACTTTTAATGAGCTTGGGTTAGTGAAAGAGTGCAAGGGATGGTTGTTTTTGGGCCAAGGAAGGGTAGTCAAATCCCCACCTTATTTTGTTAATGGACTTGCCCTTAAGATATTTTTATGTGAAGTGCACAACCAATTCAAACAAGGGGTTCTATGCAATCATGGAAATGCATGAACATGGTATTTAAGGAAGGTAGAAATCTCACCTTGTCCCCTACAATCTTCAACAAAATGGAAATTTACAAGAAAAGAAACAGTCTAAAAATATAGTCCTAAATGATGCATGACCTAACATGGAAGGTTTCTAATCCTGGAAATGGAGATTTTTAAATTTAGATGTTCTTATTTTAGTTCCTTTTTTAGTTAATGGAAACCTATCTAAACTAGAAACTACAAAAATGGAAACTAACTAAAGTCAGGAAATTGAAACATAGAAAGTTGGAACACACTTACCATGATTTCGCTTTCCTTTTTTTTTTTTTTCAATATACCTGCAAAAATAAGAAAAATAAGATTAGCTAAAGATTAATTACACTAAATCCAAGATAATCAAAATTAAAAATTTAACTCCCCGGCAACGGCGCCAAAAATTGATCGTTTCGAATTGTGCGTCGTTAAACACATGAAAACGTTCAATCTAAATTTATTCGGCTCACTCAAATCAAAATTTGGAAATTTAATAGTGGTGAGTCCGAGTCGATCCACAGGGAGTTAAATTTTAATTTTGAAAACCTTAAATTTTAATTATAAAAAGAAAATTAGAAATTTGAATTGGTTAATTAACTATCTAATTAAATTAAACTAAACTTACGAATTAAACTACACTAATTTTTAAAAGCACAAATACAACTATATTTAAAATTGAGAAGAGAGAGAAATTAACAACATGTTATAAAAACAACAAAACTTCCAAATTTAACTAATCAAATTTTATGCAACAAGAAATAATAAATAATAACATCTTCAACGTAACTAAACTAAAATAATCCAGACCAAATTAAAACATTATGCAGCAGGAGCAGTGGAACTAAGAGGGATGCGAGAGCAAGTGTGCTTGGAGAGAAGGTTTGAAGGGTGCAGTTGCTGCTGGCGCGTGGATGAGCAGCTACTGGCTTGATGGAGGTTGGCGTGGGCTTCACCAAGTGCATGCACGAGGAGGTCGGCTTCACCAAGCCTGCACGTGGAAGGAGGCACAGGTGCTGGTGGGCTTGCCGCAGCTGGATGTGGAGCTTGAGGAGGAGGCTGCCGGAGCTGCTTGACGGCTGGCTTGCGGGCATGCATGCGCTGGAAGCTTCAAGCATGCATGGCTGCACGTGGAGGCTTCAGCGGCTACGCGTATGGGAGGTGCTTGGCGGCAGGGGACATGCACGAGCTTGCTAGAACGTGGAGGAGGTTGCTGCTGCACGTGGAGGCGCTGGAGGAAGCCGCTGGAGAGTTGCCGGCGGATGGAAGAGCTGTCGCTGATGCGCCGGGTGGACGTGCCAGGTGCGTTGTGGAAGCTTGCAGCTTGACGTGGAGGAGGTTGCTGGCTGCTACGTGGAGAACGGGCAGCATGGAGGCAGGCTTCTCCGGACTGTGGGTTGCTGGCTGGTGCGTGCAGTGAAGCCGAGTAGGTGGAAGGCTATGGAGGGTGGAGAGTGCGGTTGTTGCTGGAACTGCTGGTTCAGGTTTAGAAGAGAGAGAGAAAACATAGGGAGAGAAGGAGAGAAAACCGAGAGAGGGCAGAGACGGTGAGAGGGAGAACTGAGGTAGAGAAAATAGAAGAGAGAGAGGGAGTCGGCTGTGGAGTTGAGAAAGAATAGAAGAGAGAGGGAATTAGGTTGCTTAAAAAGAACGGAGAAGGAGAGAGAGAGAACAGAGAGGGAGAGGCTAAGAAGAGGAAAAAAAAAACAGGGAGAGAGGAGGAAGAAGCTGTGGGAAGAGAGGTTTGGAAAAGAACAGGAGAGGGCTGCGGAGAGAAGGTTGGAAAAGGAAGAGGAGGCTGGGAAGAAATAAAAACGGAGACGGTGGAGAGTAGGGGTTGTGGGAATTTATAGAGAGGAAGAGAGAATCGGATTTAGAAAAGGAAAGAGATTAAAGAAGAGGAAAAAGAAACTGGAGAAGAAATATGATTCAAATTTCTAAAACGAGAGAGAGAGAGAGGATGTTTAAAATAAAAGAAGGGATGTGTTTAGGAAATTGGAGAGACGGAAGGAAATAGTGGGTTTTAGGAAACTCCAGCGAAGGAAAGAATCAAATTGTATTTTTACCCCTGTTTTAGTTTAAATCTGCACACTAGACCTCCCCCAAATTTCCGAAAACTCCACCAGCTGCACTGCATCATCGGCATGTCCTGTTCACATAAAATAAATATAAATTAGCACATTATCATAAAAATATCATCATATTTATTCATTTCGTCTCGGTTTTGTCGAGAAACTGCAAATGCGCTATATTCCTTTGATAACATGAAATGACGATATTTTTAAGTCAGAATTTGATGAAATTGGTACCGTTGGACTTGTTACACAATTATCTATCATTTCATGCTAGTTTGCAAATATAAACATGACTATGATGCATATGATTGCCTTTAAATGATCAATTTAACAGTTTATCACCATCTTTCCCATAAGGTAGGATTCGCATGTTGCAAACGATTCGTAATAAAATTCTGTTAAATAACTATGCTTATGCAACTTTTGCAACCTGCTTTCGCCAATGTGCCCAAGTCTACAATGCCACATGTAGGCTTGGTTCACACAATTCTTACTCTTCTTAAGTGCATTATCAATTTGAAGATTGTAATAAGAAACATCTAAGAGATATAGACCGTTGACTAAAGATGCTGAAGCTGTTGATTTATTACCATAATAAATCGAACAACTTTTATTTTCAATAGTCAACCTATATCCTATCTTGTCCAAACAAGATATTGATATGATGTTCTTTATTATGTTAAGAACATAATAACAATCTTCTAATAGTAAGGCGTCTTCTGATGGAAGTCTGAGGTTTGCTGTCCCAACAGCAATCGCCGCAACTTTTGCGCCGTTTCCTAGCCTCAATTCTACCTTGCCTTGTCTCAGCTTGCGCTTATTTGTCAGTATCTACACGTCATGGCAGATATGAGAAGCACATCCGGTATCTAATACCTAAGATGTGGAATCTCTAACTGACAAGTTAATATCTATCATATAGATATCTGAAGCTTCAGACAATCTCACCTTTCCATGAGCTTTATCATTAAGGAACTCCTTACAGTTCCTCTTTCAGTGACCATACTGTTTATAATAGAAGCAGTCACCCTTTACTACTCTTTTGCCTTTGTCCTTTGATCTTTTATCGTTAGCTATCATCTTGGCTTTAGGGGCATCCAATGCCAATTCAGCAGGAGGATTAGCTCTAGGGACAAAGTCAATATGTTCAGATCTAAAGACATTCTTCAAGTTTCTGAACCAATCCGAATAGATTAGGTAAGTCATAAGGGTATCAAGTATGCTACGGAGTAGGTTATTCGACGACATAATTCCCTACAAGAGATAAGTAAAATGTATTTAGCAGATGTTCAATTATTAAAATTTAAAACAAGTCATGGTCTTTTGTTCAAGTTTAACTCCCATTAATTTTCGACGGACTGTATAATCCCAGTTATACAGAAGGGGAGACACTGACAGTCTCCTAATGGGGATCAGAATCTTAATGACTTGCACTACAGCCTTGTGGATAGCACAACAAACTGTAATACAATAAAAGAGCACCCAACTCATGGGACTTGCAACTCCTTGCAATATCTGATCATGGCTTCGGTCCACAGAGATTTAATGGCCTTATGGATAGCACAACAAACCACTAATTCTGGTCTAAGCTAACCATTGTTACGCGACGAGCATAGATTTGCATGCAGCCCTTGTGGATAGCACAACAAAGCTACATGATTCCTCTACCCCGATCATATAGGCATCTAATGCCATAGCCACAGTTTCTCCTCCCAATTAAGCAGGCCTTGTGGATAGCACAACAAACCTGCCTAAAGTGATTCGAATCTTATGACTATAACTGTAAGGATTGAGGATTCGGGTTCAATTTTCGGGTCGGTTTTGGATCGGATCCCCTGGTTTGGACCCTGATGGGTCTAAGGAGTGCCTTCTAAATGACGTCTAGGATGCACGACGCCTTTCAAACGGCTTCCTACTGTGTGGACGCCATTTAGCTAGGTTGCTGTTGTGCCATGTAGGTGGGCTTCGGGCCGTGAGAGTATGGCCCCTGTCGTGTCGTCTGAACGGCGTCCTGGATGGACGACGCCATTCAGAGTGCGACCCTGGGATGTCAGTGTACGGTGGCGGTCTTGTCGTCTAAACGGCGTCTGTGGTGAGCGATGCGTTTCAGAGCCTCTATCAGTACGGCTCTGCGAGCCTTCCCTCCTTTCTCTCATTCTCACCCTCTCACTCTCTCTCTTCCCTCTCTTCGCCTCCTCCGACCCTTCTTTTCCCCTTTCCCTTCCTTTTCTTCCTCTTCCACCACTCCACTACCTCCCTACCTCTCACCACTACCACCACCACTTCCTTCGCGGCGTTTCATTCTCCGGGCGGCGGCCGACGTCCCGACGGAGTGGCGACGTCCTCGGGGGTACCGGTGGCGGTCTGCGGTGCGGCGGTTCGGCGGCACAGAGTTAGGAGGAGTTCAAGTAACCCGTAGGAGGACGAACCTTGCATGTATTGTAGTTGTTTCATCCGTGTTTCCCGTGTAAATCATGATGCGTATGTGAGTTTCTTTAGGTAGAATGAGCATGTTAGGGGATTTTCTTGATAGAAATGGGGGTTTCTATGAATATGGATTTGTGGGTTTCTTGTGATGGTTTGGTTTTCCCCTCTTCCCTTCCTGTCTTGGAGTGTTTTGGGGTGAAAAGGGAGCCCTCGGGTTGAATACAGAAACCAGGTTTCTGGCGCTAAATGACGTCGCACTCGGACGACGCCATTTAAAATGGTGACGGGCCAGCACGACGCCATTTAGGCAGAAATTGTCCTAGTAGCGGTTTCTATCAGAGTGGGCTCCTGTTGTGAATAGCGTCCAGGGACAGCGACACCGTTTCAGAAGGCAGCTTCCCAGGACGACGTGGTTTACGTGAATTACCCCGTGGTCGGTCACTATTTCTGTCACTGTCCGGCGACTAGAGACAGCGACGCCTTTTCAAAAGGCGACTTGCTTGAACGACGCATTTTAAGTAAAATCAATTGTAGCCTGTCCCTGCTTCTACCGCTATCAAACGACGAGGGATGGTGACGCGTTTTAAAAGGCGGCTACCTGTGGTGACGCCTTTTAGGCCATATTCTGAGGCCAAGACCTCATGAACCAGTTTAGGAGGCTTGAATGGCGTCGGCCTTGGGTGACGCAATTCAAGACAGAATCACATTAATTCATGCTATTAATATGTGTTTACACTGTTAGATAGTTGGTTAAATGCATGCTTTAAATTGTACTCGAGGATGAAAATTTCTATGTGACCGGATCGCACTGAGTGGTCTTTCGTGCGACCGTGGGTTTTTTACGTGACCGGATCGCACTGTGTTGTGTTTCGTGCGACTGTGGACCTAGAGTGACAGTTGTAGTGCTTTATCACCCTGTGTTGGTGTGGTTGGAACACAGCGCCGGTGTGGGTGTGGCGGGGTGACGCCTAGTGAGAGAGGGTCACCTGGTGAACCCCGGGGTTAGCTAGTACCAGTGTGGGTGTGGTACCTGTGGAGTGTCACTCGTGCTGAGGGAAGGAGTAACCACCTGAGCCAGTTGGGCCAGAGTAGTCAGCATGCTATCCGAGGGGTTACTGTTTGGTCTTAGTGGGTCGGTGTTTCCCACTTTCGGTTGAGCGATTGACGTGTTTCCCACTTTCGGTTGAGCGGTTGGCGTGTTTCCTACTTTCGGTTGAGCGGTTGGCGTGTTTTGCCGAGACGCGAGTTGTAGGCTCCTTGGTAGAATAATTCTAGAGATGTACATGTTACATTTTGAGTGCATGTGGTTTATACCGAGATTTAGGAGTAGTGATTACAACTGTACTTGCTTAAATTACCTGTATCTGTGTTATTGCACTTGTGGGTGTGTGAGTGGGAGGCAGGGATCGGATGATCCCTACTGAGCCCAATTCTGGTGTGGCTCACTCCCTGCGGTTTCAGGTGTGGACCTCGTGACGAGTGGCGGCGTGTGGTGTTCTCCTTGGTGTGCGGACCAGCAGCTATCTCAGTTCCGGGGTATGCCCCGATGTTGTACTTTGTTTCTGCCTGTACTTATTTAATTTCTTGGACTATGTAATTATTGTTGGACTGTGTACGGACATTATTTATTTCCTTCCTATGCACTTGTAATTCCTTGAAGTCCGTGTGATTGTTATATTTAGCCTTATTTAACGCTTACTCCTCCAGACGTGTGTATGAGATCCGGGTGTAAGACCGTTGGCTAATGATTCGATACCCATTTAGTGATCGGGTTTCTGATCATAGGATGGCGGGTCGTTATAATAACGATGGTGGACCACACGGTAAGTTCTTAACTACTCGCGTTACGGCTTAGAGTTTATCTGAGGGTATTTAGATAACTTTTATCTTGGTCTCTCCTAGGTGATAGTATATAAATATATTGTATATATTTACTAAATACTATACCTGCTTTGATTCATAATCAAACATAAAACAATGCATCTCATACATGTCATTAGTGTGGTCATGGATAGCACAATGGGTTTGACTAGAGCCAACAGTCAAACGCACACACAATCTAACACAACAATTATATTAGATAACTTGCAAACACATAGGCAAGAGATTTCCATCTTTTCGCCTTCCTGCTTACAGCTGTGGATCGTCCTCGCTCCTACCTTGGTTGCCTCGATCAGATTACAATAATTCTAGAATTACATGTAATTAGAAGAGAGCCTTATGGCGAGTACAAGAGAGAGGGAGGTAGAAATACATCGGAGAATGAGAGAGGGAGAGATACGCAGATCTCTATTTATTCATAATTAATAAACAACCATACATCCACAATCCACACAATCCATTCATCACATGAATAATTAACTAAGTGCATATCCATGACCACGGTGTGTTTTAAATATTCCACACATGATTCAGCGCATCACATGGCTAAAATAAATGAGTTTTCAAAATAAATAAGTTATGTCTTTCAAAAAGCTGGGATCCAATCAAAATTTGTATTTGAATTTCGAAAATTCATTTTATTAACTTAACATGCAATTAAATCAAAATTTAAAAATATTAAACACATATCACATACGCACATACTCCAAATTAGTAATTCCAGATTATTCCATGCAAATTAGAACATTTCTAATAATCTAACACTTAGATTAAACCCCATTAATAATCTAACAATTAGACTATTAATAACTAATCTAACTCTTAGACCAGTCTAACAAAGTTAATTAACAATTGAACACTTAAATTATTAATTAACTCTAATTATTAATTAACTACTAATCTAACTCTTAGATTAGTTAATTAATGTTAATTAGTAATTTAACTCTTAAATTGTTATTTAACACTAATTATTTAATAACTATAATCTAATAAGTAGATTAGTTAATTTAAAATTAATTATTAATTTAACACTTAAATTAACAATTAACCTTAATTAATTAATAATTACTAATCTAACAATTAGATTAGAAGATTAATGTTAATCATTAATTTAACCCTTAAATTAATAACTAACAATTAATCATTAAAGACTACTAATTTAACATTTAAATTAGTTAATTAAAATTAATTATTAATTTAACAATTTAATTAATAATTAATTCTAATTATCAATTAACAATTAGATATGTTAATAATTAATAATTTAACAATTAAACTATTAATTATTAATTACTAATCTAACAATTAAATTAGTTAATTAAAGTTAATTATTAGGTTAACTTTTAATCTAATAATCAACTCTAATTATATGATTGTTGATTGTTAATAATGATTCAAAATCATTAATTAAGCCCAATTAATTAAATTTGAATAATAAATTAAATATTTCAAAACTTATTTTGAATTTAAATTAAAATCCAAATTTAATTTTAATTGGGCTAGGGTTTTTTGAATTTGTAAAGGGAGGGTAAGGGGCTCAGCCATTTGGTTGAGCCATGGTTCGAGCCAGGCCTGAGCTGCCCCATCCTGGCTCGAGCCCATGCCACCCTGTGGCCGCCCGGTCCGGCGCTGGGGCGGGCCGGTCGGACTGGCCCCGCACCGCCCCCAAACCGACGCCTCCCCCCCAAACATGCAACTCCCGAAAACCTTAAACCCTGCAAGAGCTTCATGGCGGTGGGGGAAAGATGCTGGGGCCCGACGACAGCGGCCCTGCCGGCGCCCGGCTGCCTGGCCCCGCCGGTGACTCCCTCCGGTGCCGGCGACGCCCTCCTCGCTGGCTGGACTGCCGGTGGTGCAGCATTAAGTGCAGGCCGAGCCCTTTTAAATTCCTCATTTTTCTGGTTTTACTGGTTTTTACAAACCTAGAAGGAGAAGAAGAACTGCCCCCTGTCGCCTCTCATGGCTTCTCCCACGCCGACAACGGGTCCAGGGATGATCGACGATCTTCCCATAAGATCGGGGATCCCGACCCTCCTTCCCAACACTTGGGATTCCAGAATAAGGCCGCCATAAACATTGATTCTTCGTCTAACGAAGAACAATAAATAAACCCCCCAAAAAATTCGAAAATTGCAGAATTAAATAATCAAATTATTCCGTGTTCATCGCATGCACACGAATCCAGCAAATAATCGAACTTTAAGCATGGAATAAATCATGAAATAATTAATTTCAGTACCCTAAACGAGACAAGAAACAGTGGAACCTGGCTCTGATACCACTGTTGGGTTCTCGTGTTTCTTCGGATCTCCCACGCAGTAGAAATAAAAACAAAATGGGTGATCCGTTCCCGTTTCGAAAAACTAAAAACTACGATTATCGGATAATCGATTCTCACTGTGTGTGGATTCAAATCCGCAACCATTCGGTTCCGTCAGTGAGACACCGTAAGCCGTGCAAGCGCCCGGCCTCTAGCGAAGTCCACGCGATTCTCCTCGCGACGGATATCCTCACGTTCCTCGTTCTTCGCAGCCTACGAAACCTCCGCCGGTCGCCGCAACGCGCGAACGATTTCCCGTTGAACGGGATTCGGAGAAGCGGCAGAACATATATGGATCTGTCTAGATGCCAGAGAGAGAGAGAAACAGAGGAGGGGCAGCTCGGGTTAGTAGCAGCTTGGCCTGCTCAGCCCGTTCGCTATGTTTTATACTAACCGCGCGATTTTTCATAGAAACCCCCGTTTTGTATAAAACCCACTTATTTATCCATCGCCTTGAGAATCATTTGCGTGTGACCCTCTAGGCCCAATTACCAGTCCAGTTAATGGCCCAACAAGCCTAGTGACTCCTCACTGGCTTTATTAATCAATTAATAACCATTTATTAATTAATTAATCAATCGAATTAATGTCGCACATCGAATTCGACCGGGCCTCTGATCACGTTGGGTGCCAAGCAACACCGCGTGAACCCGGAAGGTATCGGGGTTAAGTAACCCACTCTTGGAACCTTTCCGCTGACAGTTACCGCGTGGATATAATCCTTCATTCATACAATGCTTTCGAGTCAACTCAGGGTATGGCGTGCTGTCAAACCCTAACCGGTCGACTCACTTGGATTGGATGCCGCTGATAAATGTCGGAAAACTCCTTTCCCGATATTATCGTCCGCCTTGGCCAGGAACTTCCACGCATCCTTCCTAGAGCATTCTCTCTCTAAAGTACCGAGAGCGAATGATTCCTTATTGACACACAATTTCCTTCGATGGTATTCCGCTGTACCCAATCCTTGGCGTTTTAGAATCCCGTGGCTAGAGAAGTCTACCGACAAGGTGTCCTTGGTGTCTCAGGTCCGAGGACCATCCACGCAACTGCGACAATAGAATCAAGCTGGTTGACAGTGAGGTACAATACCATCCAGTGATTTAGTCGGATCAGTTCAGTGAACTCATTCTCCAATGAGCACCTACAGATTCGCCTTACTGTCTCCACACGAGTGACTTATGAGATCAGTCACCCTCATCATATGAGCAGGAGTAATCTGTACTAGTCTAACCGGATATCCAATGTCCTTCTCGGATATCCTCCGACTAGGAACGATTAAGAATATGTGTGTTTAAGTGATCAGTCTCATTAGTATGATCTCATCATAATCTGATCACTATAGCACATATTCACGGACTTCATTATGAAATGATAATTAATGCGATTTACACATAATGAATATTATGCCATTATATTAATAAATGAACGAGATTTACATAGTCAGATTGGCTTGTAGACCACCTAAAACTAACAAAGACCTCATAGGCGAATGCCAAATTGCAGCTATCTTCCTCAAGCGGATATTGGGTTGATATACCCTAACTCATTCTTCTTTCTAACAGTGGATGATAACAAGGCTAAGAGCAGCGGATACGGATATAAGACCAAGAGCACTTATGTAGAATCTTCGACTTCCTGGTATTCAATCTAGAGAAAAGCAAAAAAACCTATGATTATATATATACGATAGGAGTTGTAGGGTTCATCCCGTAAACTGGTGAGGCTCTTCAAGACCTTAGCGTTAGTCTGAGCACTCCGAAAGGGGTGTTTTGGTTGACGTTAACCAGAGTGGGCAACTTACATGGTGGCTATTCGAGAAGAGAAACCATATATGTAAGTCAACCCTAAGGACCCTGGTGGACTGAAGAACAGCCAAACAAGTCCGACTTGGCTTTCATCACACCAAGCGCCATGCATCCACGGTGTGCTATGGCCCCCGAAGGGGTCCTCTACTACCCGGTTATGTCGAGTGCCTCTCGACACGTAGGCTCTTCTTCATTCTAAATAACCATGACAATATTATCATGATTATTTTTAATGAAGGAGCGCTTGTGCGCGAGGGGCTGGCGGTCTCTGTTGGAACAGAGATGACAGCTGTTGGACTTGTTAACGCGAGCTCAACTAGTTGTGTTTGGTAAGCTGATGAAGGGTTATTGCCTCGCCACGCTCTCCATGAGTAGAACGGCTATTGCAGAGATCTGGTCCATTGTTCCTTGGCCAATATTTAAAACATGTGAGTTTACATGGATGGGAAAATGGACGAGAAACCTCCTATGAAGACAGCAGTATCCCTAACGAGAAGCGGATTACTGCGGATCATCCATGTCGAACTCTGAAAGGTTATTAGATAGCGGAAGGACCCTAGAGTGGTGAAGTTTGTGCTGACCTTTTGTGGTCTTCACAAGCTTCTGACTGTGTGGGGTAGGGACATCGTGTAAAGTCCACGACGCGAACCATGGGCGAAAGTAGGCTCTGTTGATAGACAAAGATGAGGTTGCGAAGCAGACAACGGGGTAGTGAGCATAGATAGGACAAGACGAGCTTACCAGAGTCAAAAAGTTGGGACAGAAAGCTCTAATGATGGAGAAGCCAACTAAATGGCTCCTAGTTCATATAGACTAACAAGCCAACCTACTCGTCGATAGACGAATCCATGCGTTCGAGTTATAGAGCTTCACTTTCTCCTTTTAGGAAATACATACGCCCCATGGACGGAGCAAAAAGTGGAGTGTTGGTCAGAGCAAGCCGCCCTATTCTATTACCAGACATAATTAGGAGAAGCTCATCCGCTAGAAATGCTTTATTTCGTTTCGTTCCCGTTCTTCATTTCCTTCTTCTTTCATCCATGGGGGACTTGTCGTCATATTTAGAATCTTTCTGCGGTGTGCTCCGTTTACTATTCTTTCGTACTCTCTTCTCTTTACCACGTGATAGGTCAGCGAAGCATGAGCGGGCGCGGAGAAGGAAACGCCAAACACTTCGGCCTAACGGGAATGAGCAACGACGAAATGACAAGATGAGGTGCCCCGGGCACCCCCATATAGAAAGAAGAGTAGAAGGTTTTTGGCCTGTAGCTTTACCCGCCCCCCCTTCATCGGAGGGTGCTTGTTTGGGGGGTGTGCCACCAGAAATAGGGCTTGAAGCTCTCGCCTTACCAACGAGCCGATTGCTGATGGCTGTTGGTCACGACTACTACCAAAAAGTGAACATGAAGATTCGTATTTCACATGGAGGAGTGTGCATCTTTATCTTGGGTGTTCTTCTATTGTGCGACCCGGTGGCTTATGTGCGACCTGTGGCCCACGACTCCTATTTGTTCAGGGCGAGCGGCGTGAACTCTGGCTCGATCTAGGTATTCAATCCCGACGCTGAGCTGCTCAGTTGACTCCTTAACCTTGATAGGAAGATGGCTTATTCAAAAATTAGTGCAATAGGGTAAGGAACTTTGGATGAACTAATGCGAATGGGTGTAAGCCTCGATGCTCGGAAACACCCAGTGCCGACCACACTGAGAGACACGAAAAAGCAGGTAATGCTAGTTGGCGAAGTGGCGTTAAAGCATCCCTAGCAGTACGTAAAGAGAGGTCGTGATGAAATTGTTGGGTTTTCTCGGTTTCTCCGGATCGCTCACGCAGCGGAAAATAAAATTTTACAGCGATCCGTTTCCCGTTTCGAAGAACTAAAATACGATAATCAGATTATCGAAGTTCTCACCGTGTGCGGATTCGAATCCACAGCCGTTCGGTTCCGTCGGTGCGACACCGCAAGCCGCGCAAGCGCCCGGCCTCTAACGAAGTCCACGCGATCCTCCCCGCGACGGATATCCTCGAGTTCCTCGTTCTTCGCAGCCCACGAAGCCTCCGCCGGTCGCCGCGACGATCGCCGCAGTGCGCGGACGATTTCCCGTCGAACGGGATTCGGAGAAGCGGCGTAGCAGATCTGGATCTGCCTGGACGTCAGAGGAAGAACAGAAAATGAGGAGGGGTGGCTAGGGTTAGCAGCAGCTTGGCCTGCTCAGCCCGTTCGCTATGTTTTATACTAACCGCGCGGTTTTTCACAAAAACCCCCGGTTTGTATAAAACCCACTTATTTATCCATCGCCTTGAGAATCATTTGCGTGTGACCCTCTAGGCCCAAGTACCAGTCCAGTTAATGGCCCAACAAGCCCAGTGACTCTTCACTGGATTTATTAATTAATTAATAACCCTTTATTAATCAATTAATCAATCGAATTGATGTCGCACATCGAATTCGACCGGGCCTCCGATCACGTTGGGTGCCAAGCAACACCGCGTGAACCCGGAAGGTATTTGGGGTTAAGTAACCCACTCTTGGAACCTTTCCGCTGACAGTTACCGCGTAAATTTAATCCTTCATTCGTACATTGCTCTCGAGTCAACTCAGGGTATTGCGAGCTGTCAAACCCTAACCGGTCGACTCAGTTGGATTGGATGCTGCTGATGAATATCGGAAAACTCCTTTCCCGATATTATCGTCCGCCCTGGCCAGGGACTTTCGCGCATCCTTCCTAGAGCATTCTCTCTCTAAGTACCGAGAGCGAATGATTCCTTATTGACACACAATTCCCTTCGACGGTATTCTGATGTACCCGATCCTTGGCGTATTAGAATCCCGTGGCTAGAGATTCGTAAACCAAGGTCAAAGCACAGAAGTCCACTGCCAAGGTGTCCTTGGTGTCTCAAGTCCGAGGACCATCCACGCAACTGCGACAATAGAATCAAGCTGGTTGACAGTGAGGTACAATACCATCCAGCGATTCAGTCGGATCAGTTCAGTGAACTCATTCTCCAATGAGCACCTACAGATTCGCCTTAGTGTCTCCACACAAGTGACTTATGAGATTAGTCACCCTCATCATATGAGCATGAGTAATCTGTACTAGTCTTACCGGATATCCGATGTCCTTCTCGGATATCCTCCGACTAGGAACGATTAAGAATATGTGTGTTTAAGTGATCAGTCTCATTAGTATGATCTCATCATAATCTGATCACCATAGCACATATTCACGGACTTCATTATGAAACGATAATTAACGCGATTTACACATAATGAATATTATGCCAGTTTATTAATAATGAACGAGATTTACATTGTTAGATTGGCTTGTAGGCCACCTTAAACTAACAATCTCCCACTTGGACTAAAGCCAATCACCTTTATACAATAAGTCTACAGACTCTAGGTGACGCTCAAACACAATTTGAGCCAACGGCTTTGTCAGTGGATTTGCTACCTGGTCGATTGGTGGAACTCTTTCCACTACTAAATCTCCTATGGATAAAAGTGCCTCAGAACATCTTTCGATTTCTGATGAGACCACGGCTCTTTCACTTGTGCAATAGTCCCATTGTTGTCGCACAACAGCAGAACATGATCAAGGATACCGGGAACTATGTCAAGGTCGGTGATGAACATCTTCAACTACACTTTTTCCTTAAAAGCTTCAGCTGCAGCGATGTGCTCAGCTTTAGTCGTCGAATCTGCAGTGGTTACTTGTTTGGAACTCTTCCAACACACTGCCCCTCCGTTCAAAGTAAACACGAATCCAGATGTAGACTTGCTATCATCTGGATCTGACTGGAAACTCGAGTCAATAAATCCTCGCAGTTTCAAGTCACCTCCTCCATAGACAAGAAATATATCCTTAGTTCTTCTCAAGTACTTAAGGATGCATTCTACTGCCCTCCAGTGCTCTTCGCCTGGATCAGCCTGAAATCTGCTCGTAACACTTAGAGCAAATGCAACATCAGGCCGTGTACATAGCATGGCATACATGATAGATCCTATGGCAGAGGCATAGGATATTCTATCTATGAATGCCCTCTCATTAGGAGTCTTAGGAGACTACTCCTTTGAGAGACTAATTCCATATCTCATCGGTATGAGACCTCTTTTGGAATTTTTCATGCCAAACCTTTTGACTATGATATCTATGTACAAGGATTGGGTCATTCCAAGCATCCTCTTTGATCTATCTCTATAGATCCGTATTCCCAATACGTAGGATGCTTCTCCCAAATCCTTCATGGAGAAGTTTTTCAACAGCCAGATCTTTACTGATGACATCATAGCTACATCATTCCCAATGAGTAGTATGTCATCTACGTAAAGAACTAGAAAAGTGACTGCACTCCCACTGGTCTTTTTGTACACACAAGGCTCATCTTCATTCTTAATGAAGTCATAAGACTTGACAGCCTCGTCAAATCTTATGTTCCAGCTCCGGCAAGCCTGCTTCAGTCCATAAATGGACCTCTGAAGCTTGCACACTTTATCTGGAGATTCTTTGGATGTGAAACCTTCTAGTTGTATCATATACACCTCTTCCTCAAGATTACCATTGAGGAAGGCAGTCTTCACATCCATCTGCCAGATTTCATAATCAAAATGTGCAGCAATGGCGAGTAGAACTCTGATCGACTTTATCATGACAACTGGTGAGAAAGTCTCGTCATAGTCAATTCCTTGCCTTTGACGATATCCCTTTGCCACCAACCTTGCCTTATAAGTGTCGATCCGTCCATCAACACCGATCTTTCTCTTAAAGATCCGCTTGCAACCGATGGGTACAATACCCTCGGACAAGTCCTCCAAGTTCCAAACTTGGTTGGTGTACATAGACTGGATTTCTGAGTTCATGTTTTCTCGCCATTTCCCGGCTTCTGGGCCTTCTATGGCCTCCTGGTAGGTTTTAGGATCATCATCCTCATTATATTCCACCTTAGACTTACCTTTAGCAATATGTCTCACATATCGTTCTGGTAGTCTAGGTACTCTACCAGATCTATGAGGCTCATCTGTGTGTACCTGAACAGATTCAGGAACTGATATCTTATCTGATGATAATGCAGCTGTTTGGGGATCTGGAACCTCTTCCAGTACTATTTTACTCCCACTGTTCTCCTGGATAAGGTATTCCTCTTCCAGGAAGACAGCTTTCTTGGCGACAAACACTTTTTGTTCATCAGGATGGTAAAAATAGTATCCAAAGGTTTCCTTTGGATATCCCACAAACCTACATTTGTCAGTTCGTAATTCCAGCTTGTCTGGATCATGCCTCTTTACATGAGCAGGACAACACCAGACTTTAACATGTTTAAATTCTGGTTTCCTGCCTATCCATATCTCATATGGAGTAGAGGCCACAGACTTGCTGGGAACTCTGTTCAGTAGGTATGCTACTGACTCTAGAGCATACCCCAGAGGGATACTGGTAATCCCGAAAAGCTCATCATGGATCGCACCATATCCAACAAGGTGCGATTCCTCCTTTCTGATACACCATTCATCTGTGGTGTATATGGAGGGGTCAGCTGAGAAAGGATACCATTATCCTTTAAGAATTGTGTGAAATTAGTACTCAAGTATTCTCCTCCTCGATCTGATCGAAGAGCTTTAATACTCTTTCCTAACTACTTCTCCACCTCATTCTTGAACTCCTTGAACTTCTCAAATGCTTCCGACTTGTACTTCATTAAGTACACATAGCCGAATCTTGAGAAGTCATCGGTGAACATGATGAAGTAAGAAAAGCCACCTTTGGCTTGGGTGGACATTGGACCACATACATCCGAATGTATTAGTTCCAAAATGTCCTTGGCTCGTTCTCCATGTCTACTAAATGGAGATTTTGCCATCTTTCCCATAATGCAGGATTCGCATGTTGCAAACGATTCATAATCGAATGCTGTTAAATAACCATGCTTGTGCAACTTTTGCAACCTGCTTTCGCCAATGTGTCCAAGTCTACAATGCCACATGTAGGCCTGGTTCACACAATTCTTACTCTTCTTAAGAGCATTGTCAATCTGAAGATTATAATAAGAAACATCTAATATATATAGACCGTTGACTAAAGATGTTGAAGCTATTGATTTATTACCATAATAAACTGAACAACTTCTATTCTCAATAGTCAACCTATATCCTATCTTGTCCAAACAAGATATTGATATGATGTTCTTTATTATGTTAGGAACATAATAACAATCTTCCAATAGTAAGGTGTCTCCCGATGGAAGCCTGAGGTTTGCTGTCTCAACAGCAATCGCCGCAACTTTTGCGCCATTTCCTAGCCTCAATTCCACCTCACCTTGTCTCAGCTTGCGCTTACTTGTCAGCATCTGCACATCATGGCAGATATGAGAAGCACATCCGGTATCCAATACCCACGATGTGGAATCTCTAACTGATAAGTTGATATCTATCATATAGATATTTGAAGCTTCAGACAGCTTCACTCTTCCATGAGCTTTATCATGAAGGAACTCCTTGCAGTTCCTTTTCCAGTGACCATACTGCTTATAGTAGAAGCAGTCACCCTTCACTACTCTTTTACCTTTGTCCTTCGATCCTTTATCGTTAGCTGTCATCTCTGCTTCATGGGCATCTAATGCCGATTCAGCAAGAGAATCAGCTCCAGGGGCAAAGTTATTGTGCTCAGATCTGAAGACATTCTTCAGGTTTCTGAACCAATCCGAGTAGATCAGGTAAGTCAAAAGGGCATCAAGTATGCCACGGAGTGGGTTATTCGACGACATAATTCCCTACAGGAGATAAGTAAAATCTATTTAGCAGATGTTCAATTATTAAAGTTTAAAACAAGACATGGTCTTTTGTTCAAGTTTAACTCCCACTAATTTTCGACGGACTGTATAACCCTCAGTTATACAGAACGGGAGACGCCGATAGTCTCCTAGTGGGGATCAGAATCTCAATGACTTACACTACAGCCTTGTGGATAGCACAACAAACTGTAATACAATCAGAGAGCACCCAACTCATGGGACTTGCAACTCCTTGCAATATCTGATCATAGCTTCGGTCCCCAGAGATTTAATGGCCTTGTGGATAGCACAACAAACTACTAATTCTGGTCTAAGCTAACCTTCATTACGCGACGAGTATAGATTTGCATGCAGCCCTTGTGGATAGCACAACAAAGCTACATGGTTCCTCTACCCCGATCTATAGGCATCTAATGCCATAGCCACAGTTTCTCCTCCCAATTAAGCAGGCCTTGTGGATAGCACAACAAACCTGCCTAAAGTGATTTGAATCCTATGACTATAACGATGGTGGACCACGCGGTAAGTTCTTAACTACTTGCGTTACGGCTTAGAATTTATCTGAGGGTATTTAGATAACTTTTATCTTGGTCTCTTCCTAGGTGATAGTATATAGATATATCGTATATATTTACTAAATACTATAACCTGCTTTGATTCATAATCAAAAGATAAACAATGCATCACATACATGTCTTTAGTGTGGTCATGGATAGCACGGTGGGTTTGATTGGAGCCAACAGTCAAACGCACACACAATCTAACACAACAATTACATTAAATATCCTGCAAACACATAGGCAAGAGATCTCCATCTTTTCGCCTTCCTGGTTGCAGCTGTGGATCGTCCTCGCTCCTTCCTCGGTTGCCTCCATCATATTACATTAATTCTAGAATTAACAAGTAAACTGAGGAAGGCCTTATGGCGAGTACAAGAGAGAGAGGGAGGTAGAAATACATCGGAGTATGAGAGAGAGAGGTGCGCAGACCTCTATTTATTAACAATTAATAATCAAATATACATCCACGATCCACACAATCCATCATTCATCACATGAACAATTAAAAGTGCACATCCATGACCACGGTGTGTTTTAGACATTCCACACATGATTCAGCGCATCACATGGCTAAAACAAATGAGTTTTCAAAATAGATAAGTTTTGGCTTTCAAAAAGCTGGGATCCAATCAAAATTGGTATTTGAATTTCGAAAACTCATTTAATTAACTTAACATGCAATTAAATCCAATTTAAAAGCAATAAACACACATCACATGCACACACACTCCGAATTAATAATTCCAAATTATTCCATGCAAATTAGAACATTTCTAATAATCTAACACTTAGATTAAACCCCATTAATAATCTAACAATTAGACTATTTAAAGACTAATCTAACTCTTAGATTAATCCAACATAATTAATTAATAATTTAACACTTAAATTATTAATTAACTTTAATTATTAATTAACTACTAATCTAACAATTAGATTAGCCAATTAATGTTAATTATTAATTTAACTCTTAAACCAATAATAAACATTAATTGATTAATAATTAATTAATCTAACTCTTAGAACAATTAATTAATTAATGTTAATAACTAATTTAACTATTAAACTAGTAATTAACACCAATTAATTGTCAACTGTTAATCTAACTCTTAGAATAATCAGATTAATATTAATAATTAGTTTAACACTTAAACTAATAACTAAAAACTCCTAATTAAACCTTTATATTAGTTAATTAAAATCAATTATCAATTTAACATTTAATTGACAATTAATTCCAGTTAACTAATAATAACTAACTTAACACTTATGGTAGACAATCAAAATTGATTATCAGTTTAACATTTAAATTAATAACCAATTCTAATTATTAACAACACATTGTTAATTGAATGATTCATAATCATTATAGCCTAATTAAAATTAAGAATTAAATAATAATTACATATTCCAAAACAATTTTGAATTTATAATTAATATATAATTCTCAATTATAATTTTAATGGGCTAAGGTTTAATAGAATTGGGGTTTTAAATAGGAAAAACAAAGGAATAGGGCTCAGCCCACTAGGGCCAACTGGCTCGAGCCACTGTCGAGCTTGGGCTTGGTCAGGGCCCGAGCCAGGGTCGCTGGGCTCGAGCCAGGGCCCGGGCACCTAGCCCAGGCACCCCTGGCTCGCCCAGCCGGCCGGTCTGGCCAGCGAACCGGCTCGGGCCGGTCTTCTTCAACCCCCGAACCCGACGCCAGCTTGCAGCAAAAACCCTAGCCGGCGGCGGCTGGGAGTTGCAGGCGGCGCCGGCGGCCGCCCCGGCCCTGCCCGGCTCCGGCCGGCGATGCCCCGGCGCCGGCGGTTCCCCCGGCGCCGGCAGGGTCGCCGGAGAGGCCCCAAAAGGACCCGGCCAAGCTCCCAAACCCCCTTAAAAACTGATTTTTTTAGGATTTTTAAATCCGATTTGGGGCTTGATTTTTGCGGCTCTTCAAGGCCATTCCGGCGCCGGAAAGATACCGGATGTGGAGTGGTGACTATCACCAGTGGATCCGGAGTCTCGGCCGGCCATCCCAACGATTGGGAAGCCGATTCAAGCCGCCGTAAACTCGCCGTTCTTCATCTCACGAAGAACACGAAAAACCCCCAAAATAATTTCGAGAAATCACAGAAAAATAATTAAATTATTTGTGTTCATCTTATGAACAATATTCCGTCATTTTAATCGGATTAAACGCATGGAATAACTCAAGAAATATCAATTTCGGAAACCGAAACGGGATGAGAAACAGTGGAACCTGGCTCTGATACCACTGTTGGGTTTTCTCTGTTTCTCCGGATCGCTCACGCAGCGGAAAATAAAATTTTACAGCGATCCGTTTCCCGTTTCGAAGAACTAAAATACGATAATCGGATTATCGAAGTTCTCACCGTGTGCGGATTCGAATCCGCAGCCGTTCGGTTCCGTCGGTGCGACACCGCAAGCCGCGCAAGCGCCCGGCCTCTAGCGAAGTCCACGCGATCCTCCCCGCGACGGATATCCTCGAGTTCCTCGTTCTTCGCAGCCCACGAAGCCTCCGCCGGTCGCCGCGACGATCGCCGCAGTGCGCGGGCGATTTCCCGTCGAATGGGATTCGGAGAAGCGGCGGAGCAGATCTGGATCTGCCTGGACGTCAGACGAAGAACAGAAAATGAGGAGGGGCGGCTAGGGTTAGCAGCAGCTTGGTCTGCTCAGCCGGTTCGCTATGTTTTATACTAACCGCGCGGTTTTTCACAAAAACCCCCGGTTTGTATAAAACCCACTTATTTATCCATCGCCTTGAGAATCATTTGCGTGTGACCCTCTAGGCCCAAGTACCAGTCCAGTTAATGGCCCAACAAGCCCAGTGACTCCTCACTGGCTTTATTAATTAATTAATAACCCTTTATTAATCAATTAATCAATCGAATTGATGTCGCACATCGAATTCGACCGGGCCTCCGATCACGTTGGGTGCCAAGCAACACCACGTGAACCCGGAAGGTATTTGGGGTTAAGTAACCCACTCTTGGAACCTTTCCGCCGACAGTTACCGCGTGAATTTAATCCTTCATTCGTACAATGCTCTCGAGTCAACTCAGGGTATTGCGAGCTGTCAAACCCTAACCGGTCGACTCACTTGGATTGGATGCCGCTGATGAATATCGGAAAACTCCTTTCCCGATATTATCGTCCGCCCTGGCCAGGGACTTTCGCGCATCCTTCCTAGAGCATTCTCTCTCTAAGTACCGAGAGCGAATGATTCCTTATTGACACACAATTCCCTTCGACGGTATTTCGATGTACCCGATCCTTGGCGTATTAGAATCCCGTGGCTAGAGATTCGTAAACCAAGGTCAAAGCACAGAAGTCCACCGCCAAGGTGTCCTTGGTGTCTCAAGTCCGAGGACCATCCACGCAACTGCGACAATAGAATCAAGCTGGTTGACAGTGAGGTACAATACCATCCAGCGATTCAGTCGGATCAGTTCAGTGAACTCATTCTCCAATGAGCACCTACAGATTCGCCTTAGTGTCTCCACACAAGTGACTTATGAGATCAGTCACCTTCATCATATGAGCATGAGTAATCTGTACTAGTCTAACCGGATATCCGATGTCCTTTTCGGATATCCTCCGACTAGGAACGATTAAGAATATGTGTGTTTAAGTGATCAGTCTCATTAGTATGATCTCATCATAATCTGATCACCATAGCACATATTCACGGACTTCATTATGAAACGATAATTAACGCGATTTACACATAATGAATATTATGCCATTTTATTAATAATGAACGAGATTTACATTGTTAGATTGGCTTGTAGGCCACCTTAAACTAACATAAATCATCTACGTTCGTACCGCTACTCGTGGAGTAGATCCCGCATCCAACCAACCCTTTTTACCAGGGAACGGGGGAATTCCCAGTACCGCTGGCAGGCCAGCCGGGCCGTGAGTGCGGTGGGAATGGGCTTCCCAAAAAGCCAGCCCGGGCCGGGGTCAGCATAGAATGAAGGGGACGGCCCTAATGTTGTGTTGGCAAAGGAAGCGGGTTGCGGGCGGACAAAAGTGGATGTGGGGACTCGGGTCAGGGCGCAACGTAACTAGGAGAGCCATTCCATTTAGGGCAAGACAGAATGGGCGGGCACGAGCAGTCTGGTGTCCGAGCCGATTGGTCAGACGACGACTACTACACTTATTAATATAGTATTAGCCGCCTATCCCGGAATGGAATGAGATGGAATAGAAAGAAAGCGAAGTTGGATCGGTTTGATTTTGGGGGTGGGGGGCTTCTTCACAAGCTTATCCCCGCCCCGTTTCCTGTCCGTCTGGACTGGCAGCAGCTGGTCTCCCCATCTCTCCTCAACTTCCCCCGGTCTTCGACCCGAGCTATATGAGGCAGAAACTCGTCCCACGTACGGTTCGGAGGCCGAGCCCCACCCCAGCAGTAATGGTGAGGCTTAGGTCAACTAATACGAATAAGATACAGTTCACTCAACGATTGCCTTTGGGTTCTGAACTCCATATGGGGAAGGAGCGTTGTTGTTTGCGAGGTCTCGATCATTTACATGGACCCACTTCTCATTCCATTTGTGGGAATTTGATGATTTATAAACCGTCCCTAACGAACGATCGGTTCATGTTTGAGCATGATGAATCACTTCGTGCCGGCCTGTTGCCAAAAAACTTTCCTGCCTCATCTGAGAATGCAAAACTTGACCATTTTCTGCATCGGTGGATGAAGAATTGCGAACATAAGAATTTCTGGTTTACCATGTTCCCAGAAAAAAGATACTTTTTTTCCATTCGAGAAACGACGAGCACGACTGAAGTGGCTATACATACAAATCCATTTACGGATCTATTTGCTTCGATTGGAACTGGAAGTTCCAGAACTAGAGGCTGGTATACCACCATAATGAAACTGCCTTTTCTTTTTAGTATTCGGATAGGATTTCTGTTGGCTTCATCGGGAGGCTCGCATAGTTTGTTAGTCAGCTCCGAAAGGATAAGTTGCATTGGAATCGAGAAAGTTTCGTGGAGTTCATAATTGCATAAAAGGAGTCAAAGTAGTGGCTGCGGTGCGAAATCCATCATTGGCTAAACAATCATTTGGTTATGCCATTTTGGGCATTGCTCTAACCGAAGCTATTGCATTTGATTTATGATGGCATTCCTAATCCTCTTTATTTGTATTCTAGCCCAGATGCGATATCGTATCTTAATTGTATTTCACTCATATTGGTACCCAAAATTTAAGCGCTTCTTAGGATCGGACGGTCTCCAGCTAGCGAGCGGCTCAAGTCAGCTATGGGGGTCCAACTCCTCCTCGATCTATGCTACTAACAGTGCGCTTTGCTTGTCAGGTAAGGGATCGGATCAAGAAGCTGGAGGGAGTGACCTTATTTATAAGCCCACAAGTGCGACCCATAGCATTGCGCGGGGTCCGTGGGCTGGCAATACAGCCAGTTGAGAGAGGATCACAAGCTTAACGAACGATGCGCGCTCACGTGAAGCAAGGCAACATTGCATGCTGCTTTTCACTTTTCACGCGCGAGAAAAGAGAGAAAAACGTTGACGAACCAAGTCCATTGAGAGCCTTGCTTGCGGGGCTGGTGGACCGGTAACCATTTAGCTGAGATCCATTCTAGTGCGCTAGGAGTGGTATGCAATAGTTGCTTTGTGGCGGGCAAGGTCAATTTCATAATATAGTATAGCCCATAGCAAATGATTGAACAAAAACATTGATTTTACGCCGATAGGTTGTCAACCCCGCAGGCTCGAATAGAGCTAAATAAGCTCTAGAATCGTAAGTCAACTAAGCCAATGACCAAACTCAAACTCATCCACTGAAGAACTCAAATCTGGAGATGCATCAGAAGAATCGTTTGCATAGGCTACTAATGATAAACAAAAGTCAGAACGATTGTCATCAGTTGATTAGCGCTAGAATAACCCAAGCCTATGGGCTTGGAAGAGAGTAGGTTTAGGCCCCAAGTCTTCAGTCTGATTCTCAGATATTTGAAACCAATTCAATCCACACTTTACCGAAAAAATAGGTGCATAATGATAATACGCATTTCCAGCAGCACCCGAATCCCCGTCTGGTTTCCCATCCCCAGCCTTAGCATCCCCACAAACAAAGGCATCTTGATGTTTGTTGATCCCATGTCATGGTAAGGCATCTTGAAAAGAGGCACCGGGTATCAAAATGAACATACGAATTGACAGAAACCGACGATACAAGAGATTCATCAACAAAGGAGATTAGCTCGGGCAGGCAAGGCAGTCTTTAGAGGGTCCTTCTCACGAATCGTAAGCCACTTTTCCGTTTCACCCAAAACTACGGATTCCGATCTCTCGAATCCTGATCCCTCTGCATCTTTATAGGTTATTTCATCAGTATCAATCTCTTCATCTTATGAATCATAGGCTGCATTCGAATCCGTCTCAGAAAAATCCTCTGCCTAATTTCAAAATAATCGGCTGAATAATAGGTATCCAAACCCAAAGTCTGAAGCTGAGTAA
Source organism: Zantedeschia hybrid cultivar (assembly GCA_030544215.1). Lineage (NCBI taxonomy): Eukaryota > Viridiplantae > Streptophyta > Magnoliopsida > Alismatales > Araceae > Zantedeschia > Zantedeschia hybrid cultivar. The sequence continues at coordinate 34,995,779 of JARZZO010000012.1, read as the reverse complement.
TGAGCTGGGGTACCGTTGACCCTAAGGAAATGAATGACTTGAAATTCTAAGTATGGCTGCCCTGCCCTTTTTAGTAGTAAGGCTATCGGAAAGGAAAGAATTCACAACGGCCACAAGCGATATGGTAAAAGCTTGATGATCTGCCTTATTGGCGTATGGGCTTCTTATGTGTCCCTCGCTTGCGGTAGTAGGCTGCTTGCTGTTAACCTATCTTTCATCCAGAGACACTTGGTCCCCAAGCGATCTAAGACTATGAAATTATGACTTTCTACGTTGAGCGCTCTGACCTTATATATAAAGCTATGATGTCTCACTATAGCACACACCACCACTATAGCAATACCAATACAAACACTAGAGTGACAGCACGACAGAGAAAGTGACTAACAAATAAATAAAGGGCGAGGAAAGAGAACGCAAGAAGATGAATTTGTTGTTCCTTAATTCCCCTCCTTCCCCCCTACTGATGAGGTCATTCCCCCGGCCAAGTAGGGCATGAAACAATACCAGTCATATCCGCTGGAACGAACCTTGTCTGGTCATACCCGCTGGGACAAATCAGATTTGCTGGAACCGGGGAGATATCTAGCCCATAGCCTCTTCTGTGGGTAGAACGACTCCTCCTCCCGACAGATCATTGTTCGGGAAAGACTGGACTACTTTTCTGGTAAATCGGTAGGATCATAGGTCAGGAGGGACTTAACAGTACGGATCATTACTCGGACTACATTGAATCAGTAGATCGATATGATAGGTCCCCCGATTGTAAAGCCTTACCTATTTACCTGCCCCCTCTCTCTGAAGCCTCGCTTGTTCAGAGAACTTTCTTTCTTTCTTTTGATCTCTTCTGGGCTTCCCGCCCGGCCAGGAGTGCCCGACTGGAAGTAGCTTTGGTTGAAAGGATCTCTTATTCTACTCGTCATCAGGAGATTTGACACACACAGTAGCCTTCTTCGCACCCTTATGAGTGATTGCCTCGGTTGACTCGTGTTATGGTACCTCGGGAAGAACTATTGGCGTACACTTGATGCTGAATTATATTTTGAGGCTTGGTAGGCATAATCTAAAGGGAGTTATGTTGCCCTTAGGGGCTGCGTGGAGGCAGTTATGGTAACGTCAGTTGATGTACGAAGGCACGTGTTGGCCAAAGTACTAGCCCGAGGTTTTTAATTTAAATGGATGGACGACCTGATGCCACATGTCCCGGTTAGTTGGCAGAGGAAGATTCTAACTACCTAGTACGCTGATGCGGTTGGCTCCCCGGATTCGAAAGTGCAGTCCTACCCTCTAGTAGAGTCTCTTTTCCCTATCTAAGCTATATCAACAACGCCAAAAACTCATCCGCTTGTAAATTCTTGGTGTAATACTCACTCGTCAAATTAATGTCAAAATTTCTCACTGATCAGGTGTGATCAGTCTCATCCGTGTAAGAATTTGGAATTCCTCTTCCAACTCGTCCCGGGATGGGCGTTATGGCAAAGAACAAGAAGAAAACTAAAGGAGGAATTTGTCCAATAGTCACAAATGGTGCCTCCACAGGTTGACACCCGATCCAACCTAGTAGTAAGCAATCCACCAAAAGCAACCAAAATATTCCTTGGTGAATTAGGCGAAAACTTGAACTATGCACATACAAACTTTTTAAAAAAGGTAAAGCCAACAGAGATATAGAAACTAGTGCTATTGCGGCTACACCTCCCGATTTGTCAGGTATACTGTGAAGAATGTCATGGATCAGTAGGAAATACCATTCCAACACAATGTGAGGCAGGGTGGGCATCGGATTAGCAGGTATATAATTGTCGGGATGCCCCAAAACATTAGAAGCATAAAAAATCCAAATGGAAAAAAAGATAGCAGAAGCTACCCGACCTATTAGATCCTTTACATAAAAATAAGGGTAAGAAGCAATTTTATCCATCTTTGAATGTACACCCAATGGATTATTTGATCCATATTGATGCAATGCAGCCAGATGAAGAAGATTGGCGCCTATTAAAATAAGGGGGAGTAAATGATGGAGACTAAAAAAACGATTTAAGGTGGCATTGTCCACGGAGAAACCACCCCAAAGCCAAGTCACTATGGTATCTCCTATTAAAGGTATGGCGCTAACTAAGCTTGTAATTACTATTTCTCCCCAAAAGCTCATCTGACCCCAAGGTGGTACGTATCCTATAGAAGCTGTCACAATCATTAATAGGAATATTACAACTCCGAGACACCGAACAAATTCCCTAGGACTGCTATAACTCGAATAATATAGACCACGAAAAATATGAAGGTGAACCACAATGAGAAACATACTTGCCCCATTAGCATGCATATAACGGAGCAACCAGCCCCCTTCAACATCTCTCATAACGTGTTCTACGCTGTTGAAAGCTAGATCCACATGAGGTGTGTGATGCATAGCTAAAAAAACACCAGTCACTATCTGAATGACTAAACAAATACCAGCTAACGGACCAAACCCCCACCAATAACTAATGATGGGGCAGAATCCGATTCGGCCCATTAACAGCCCAACAATGTTAGCAGCCCAACACCAGCATCAACCCAACAACAGTAACAGTAAGAGACCCACTGGCAGCCTTCGGCCCATTAGCGACCCAACGGTCCTCGGCCCATTAGCAGCCTAGTGGTCTTCGGCCCATCAGCGGCCCAGCAGCATTCGGCCCATCAGCGGCCCTCAGCCTAATTGGCTTCGGCCCAGCTAGCGGCCTTCAGCCCAATTGGCTTCAGCCCACTAGCGGCATTCGGCCCATTAGCGGTCCCCCACCTTCGGCCCAGTAGCCGTATCCGGCCCACTCCGGTGGGAGGGTTAGGCGCTATGACGGTTTATCAGTAAACCAAAACATAGTCCTATATCGGCTGCCATCACTAAGCAACCTCTGTCCTCCGTTATAAATACACGGCTATTTATTACAAAAGGTATGTCTTCTTGACCAAGGACAACAGTCCAAAAGCATTAAAGTTGTCTCTTCTTCCTCCCCTTCTGAATCGAATCTTCTTCAGAAGCTGACTTAGCCATCGGAGGGGGTTCTCTTAGGCCGAAGCCCGGGACCCTCATTGATTGGTTCTTCTCCTTGCAGGGGCTTCGGTTTGAATCTTCGCCGACCTCTCCGAGTCGGCCTCAACCACCGACCTCAGATTTTTCTCCCTCCGGTCTTGACGTCGCCCTTCGCCGGTCGGTCGGCTTCGGCCCACGAAGTCTCGGCTTCGCCCCCGACGGGCCTTCGTCCGGCACCTCCTGGCTTCGGCGCATCGGTCCCATGTTCCGCCCTCTCCTCGCTTAGGATCCCCGTCGGTCCTCTTATTCGATCCGATTCAGTTTCGGACTCCAGTCTCGGAGTTCGACCGTGATAGCTTCGGCTACATCAACTAAGATTGCTCAGGGTTGGATGACCTATCAAATGCTGGTTAAGTGTGGAGGATATAGGTTGTTTAAGAAGAGAGAATCGTTGGTTCCTTATAGTCATTTCTCTTTTCTATCGTGATAACTCCTGTTCCCCCTTATTTACCCTGGATGGAATTTGGCTTCGCTGCGCCCTGAATCAATCAAAAAGCTGCATGAGAAGATTCATCCCATTTCATTTTGGCGAGAGGGAGGTAGTGAATCACCTAGGCTACAGATTTGTTGGTTGGTTGATTCTCGACGAACTCATTCGGAAAACATCAAACTGCCGGTTTCTTAAGGCGAATTAAGAAACCTATGAAAGATAAGTAAGGAACTCCTTTCACTTATAAGTTTTGCCTGTGTGCAAACCCGGAACGTCGATTTCAAAACAAAGAAAGAACTAAAATGAAAGCAACACTCTTTGCTTGTTGTCCTATTACTCTTTTTGCCTGCCTTGTGGAGTTTTGGCAAGGAGAGAATTTCATAAAGTCACTCTCGGAAACTCTTATTGGACAAGAGAGAATCACTATGATATTGGCGTTGGTTCTACCAACGAAACGAATAACTTTTTTGTCTTTATCATTCGGAAGGCCCTATTTTGTTGCTGGCCCACACCTAGACTCTGACTTCAATGGCTTTAATGGTGTGGGAACAACCTCCGCACTCCGGCGTGAACATGAACAACTTACGAATTTAAGTATAGTTTGATATCCCTCGGGAGTGACATTCGTAACTTAAGATGTTGTTCACGCGGTGATCTTCTATCTTTCTAAGAGTACTACCCATAGTCTATGTCTGGGCAGACAGGTGCGGTAGAGAGGTCCCCCACTTTGATTCCCGTCCCGTTAGCATCTCCGATCCAAGTCTGTTAGATCTTTTCCTTTGGTCCAGAGCCAAACGGGACCTAAAACCCTGACCAACTGCAGAGCTAACCTTTGTTCTATTGGGTTTGGGGGTTGCTACCAAGACGATTGATTTATGCCCATCAAAGGACCTAGAGATGCTAATCTACGAAAAAACGATAGGAGAAATGCGAAAGAACTCAAGTACGGAACGAGGGCGACCTGTGGAAATACATCGGTTTCTTACTCGTGCAAAGTAACTCTTTCTTGGCAACTTGGACAACTTATAACGATGTTTGTCCCAGATGGAAGATTGGGATCTTTACAAATTTATAAAGCTTTCACCTCAATTCATATTTAGCTGCGAGCAATCTACGTTTGTGATCTCGTATATTTTGCTTCTCCGACATGTTACTGACTTTCCCCCTCATCTTTTTGCAAAAAGTCGCTCCACGGTGGTAAAGTCTCATCTTTTGTCTTGGCCGAAGTGACAATAGTCACATTGAACCCTCGAATATGCTCGAAGATCTCGAAATGATCTTCCAGTTCCGGGGAGAATTCGCAAAACTCCGTTTCCATTGAGAATTGAATGGGGTTTTCACGTATTTCGACCCGAGAATCTAACAGAGACATTACTGTCGAGATTCTGACCAAAAAATGTGACATTCCATGCCCTCGGAGAGTGCTTTGTCGTGCAAAGTCACTGACATATCCAATATCTTTTTCGGACCCCAAGAATGGATTGGATCGAAACGACTTTCCCGCTTTGGGGCCCCTTTGTGGCTGTATGAATCTCTGACCGCACGGAATCTCCATAGCCAATTTTCCATTTTTGATTCTGAAAGAAGAGGGATGAAGTGACTCGACTGAAAGGAGAGGGTCCTTTGGTACTAATCTTATTTCACACAATCCAGGAACTTCCATAATGTTGGCGTGATTCGGTTTGAGCAACGGATCTTGACGTGATACATCTTCGTAATGAAAATGGAGTGAAAACATGGGATGAGTTATTCGGTTATCATAAGCACTGTTTTCTATCCGCGGGATAATAGGATGCCTCTACATTAGAATTTCGGGAAAGAAGCGGCCGACTTTCCGCACGCCGGCGAATCTTTCACTCCTTCTTCCTATACAGAATTAGACGATAAATATTCTTTCGCAAATTCGGTGAAATAAGGGATTTTATACCTTCTTGCGGAGATCCTCCACAATCCTGTGGAGCTTTTCCCTTTCAAGTATGTCGACGACCAGACAAAGCTGCCCCTTAATATAGGGGGCCCTTTCGTCTCCATTGTCAGCATGCACTCGATCCACCAAATCCGCCATCATATCCTCTATCTATGAGAAAACAGCTTCTTCGGGATTTCCATAGATAAATCTTGGGATCAAATTTGGATGTCGAGAGAGTTCCTTTCTCAAAAGAGACATACATTTGAGTTTGAACTCCCTCATCTCGAGATCTCTATTCTCGAAATCGAGTTTCCCATTATATTCTCGTTGGCTGGCAGCTCCCCCCAAACTCATTTGGACTGATGCCCAATAGTCCGTTTTATTCTGTCTCGTGAGTAGGGGGGACTCCTCATTTCCGAAGGCATTTAGCCGTTGACGTAACGAGCTTTCTTGGCTGAGATTCCTCACTATATTGGGGACAACGTTCCCCCCATCCAGAGCTGCCCAGATTGATTCTTGGGGAACTTCGTCCACCTCTATAACCTGTGGGACAGAAGAGGATTCGCCCGCCGGATCGGCGGATTCACCGCCGTGCTCTGAGGCTCCATTTTCGGTATTTCAAAAACTTCAACCAGGATTAGGAGCCCGAACTATATCCCTATTCCCCATCCACGAGGTAGAGCTTGCCATGGAAGAACTTCCGTCTGGATTCATAAAGTGAAGTAGGGTCACAGGTGCCTCACTAGAGAAGAGGGCCCTAGCAGAAACCCTAATGGCTAAGGCCAGACTGCTGGAGCGCCCCATCTTGATCAGAAAGAAGGAGAGGGCTCTACCCACCAGAGAAACACCAGCCTTTGCAAGTAGGTCCTGAAAGGGAATGGCTAAAATCCAAGTCAAATAAGAAAGTAGTAGTATAACTATTAACATGATCAAAAATGAATACACAAATTTATGTAAACGTAAAACTGAAGATTGTGAGGCGTGAAAATGTAGTTGAAACATGGGATGAGTTCTTCCTCCAGTTATCATAAGCACGACTATCCGCTCCTAAAGAAATTCAAATTCTATACTATATCCATCTGCTATTTATTAGCCTAATGTCTCGTTCGATTGCTAGGGTCTACAATCAATTATGAGAAATCGATGGTTGGCAGGTGGTAGCTGCGATTTTCTGAGAAAGCATATTGGATCCGCTCTTCTGTTAGCAAGAACACATTAATGAGATTCTATTCCTCTTCCTTATTCTTAAAAAAGAGAACCCCCCACCCGAACCCTTCTTAAGACTACCAAGCCCTATCGAATGAGTTCTACGATAGAAGCTTTCAACGTACACCCGAGAACAAATCTTTCACTCACTGAGAAGTGAAAACCTGTGACTATATCGTCCTGAAGACGGATGCGACAGGAAGAAGTGGCATTTAGAAGTGTTTCTGATTTAACATTTAGGTTTCGGCATAACAAAGCTTGCACTGTCTTTTCGCACTTAGGTGTACAGCGTGCCGTTGGTAATGATTCTACTATGGTGCCACAAATTCGCAAGCTGATCCTAAGTAATCGTTGTTGTTCATTGGATTTCGGAGGAACGACTTTGTTACGATTGGAGAATTGCTGCGATTCTTCCTGAATAGACTCCATTCTCCCATCAAGAGTGACTTTGAAAGTCTTACCTAAACTCTTCCAACTGAATATGAGAAAGCCTATAAAACAACGAGCTACTATCATTTCTTCATTATAGATTGAGATCTTCTGCGGACTTGATGCACAAATAGATGGAATAGCAGCAAATAGCATCTTTCTATCCTTTATATCCGTTGAACTCAATTTCATTTAGAAACGTTATTAGTATCTATCTTTCAGCAACTCAATGGGAAGTTGTGTAGGACAGGATTATAGAATTGGATGAGCTCGCTCAGCGAGAAAGGCCCTACCCCTGACGACGATTGAATTTTGAACACATGCTACCTTAAAAAATCTTTTTTCTCCCTGCTAAAAAAAAGAAAAGAACGAAAGGGCTTCGTATTTGGTAACTCTCCTTTAGTTATGTTTAACCTTGAATGCAATTTATAGATTCTACAGCAATAGTCCCTCGAACTCGGAAAGTAATAACAAAAATGGCTGACCCAATAGTAGATTCCGCAGCTGCCACTGTTGGAACTAATGAAGCAAATGATTGACCCATCATATAATCAAAAGAAATGGAAAATACCAAAAAGTTCGAATTCACTGCTAATAACATTGATTCAATTGGCATTGACATAATAGGAATATTTCGTCTATTAAGGAGGATTCCCCGAATACCTAAAATAGAGATGATCATCGAAAATATAAAATATTTAATAGGATCCGTTTCGGGAACGTGGAATGTCAGTCAGAGAAATTCAAATTCGAGTCTGTGTATCCACAAACATTTCTGTAAAAAAGTGAGGGGCCCGACTCACTCACCTCCCTTGGTCAATGGCTGTAACAGGGCCTCGTCTTCTACCGAGAAGAGTACAGCTTGATTTTAGAAGACGAATGAGATCAGAAATGCCATCACGGGGGAGATTAAAGAGATCAAATGTAAACTCAAAAAAGAAAAATAAATGAGCAAAAACACTCTTAACACGTAGAAACCTAAAACAAGAATACGAAAAAGTTGAAAAAAGAAAAAAAGATTGAACTTGTGAAAGGCATAACCAAATGATTGTTTAGCCAATGATAGATTCCGTGCCACAGATTGAATCGAAGAACTGAAGACATTTCCAATACCGACAGCAATTGTAGCAGCTCCGACACCTATTGATTTTGCACCTTCTAACATAAAGAGACGAGCATTCTCCTCACGCAAGTGACTTCGCCTTTCCTGGATTCTTCGTTGATTCCTCTTCCCCACCTTCCTTTTTCGGGCATATCAAAAAGTAGAGTTCAAACGTCTCGAAAAGACAGAAACCGGCAGTGGTTCTGCAATTTGCCAAGTTTAGGAATTCGGAGCAACAGTGATCAAGAAGATCAACTATGAGTTTTGAATTTAGGGATGGCTGCGGTGAGAAAGAATGAATTGATTGATGACAGGTTCGAACTACGCTTCGAAGTAAGGAATCGATGATGGTTGGATCGGATGTGATGTGCGAACGAAGCGAAGGGCGCTTGCGCCTGGTGGTGATACCGAGCTGAGCTATCCAAGGTATGTCAGAAAAGGATGTGGAATCAGCCTCTTGAGCCATGATTTTTGAATAAGAAGCAGATGGAGAAAGGAGCCTTCACTTCAATGCCTAGGCCGCGGGGTTGAAGAAACTTTCTACTGATTGATCATTATCAGCCGTTCTCCGAGAGAGTGAATCAGCTTTCTTCTTCTACGCAATAATGAAAGAGACTGTCACTGCATCTCCTTCGGACCAGAGGGAAACTACTTCTAATGCTATTTCACTGGGCAATTTCATTACTTTCATTCAGCAACTGACCATGCTGACCAATCTTCACATTGTCACATTGGTCAACCGGTCAGGCCACCAAAAGGTCATAAGAAGGGCAAACAAAAGAGGGAGGGATAATAGAATAACTCATAAATCAGTATACTTTAGTGGAAGACTGCTGTAAGAGTCAAGAGGTCAGAGCAGGACATCTTCCCACTTTGCTTGGATTGCACCTTGAGCTGGGTTGGGTCTTTCTTGCCTTGCGCTTATTCATCTGTACCTGAAAAGGGATGAAACTGATTCGTGAAAAAGAGCAGCAGATAGGATCACACCGCCATCAAAAGGAAATCCGCCATCTTCAAAGTCAAGTCGAATCCCATTTACCAGGGGAACAACTTGACCTTGACTACGCTCGGCTATTCAGCCTTATGAAGACGTTGTGACAATAGCCCCTTTTTGATTCTTTCTACTCCGGCTACAAAGCCATCTATCTCGTTGCCAGCAAGTTTAGCCCGTCGCCTTTGAGCTAATCCGAATCTGTTGACTTCATTGAGACTTAGGATTTTCCTCGCTCTATGATTTTAGCTACTCAAAGCAATCTGCTCAAGCAGAAAAGAATCACACCGCTAATACGCTTTGACTCTATGGCTAATTTCTAAATGTCGTGACTCGATTCTCTTACTTATAAAAGAAATACTTGGCTTGGCACTTCATCTAACAATTGAATAAAAGGCAACTGAGTCGGCCACTCACTCCAGACCCACTAAATCTAGACAGTTCTAAGATACGGACTATAGCTAGGGCAGTTCTCTCTATAACTTCCTAAATGCTATAAGATACCACCTCTTTGCCACTTAGTCAAATGCCTTATTAGTTGAATGAAAGCAGCAAGGTTTAAGGCCCTTAACCTATTCTACGAAAAGCCTGAAATCGGTATGAAGAAAGGAAATTTCGGATTCTTGATAGCATAGGAAAGAGAGAAGACCGTACCCTGCCGGAATCTCTTGACTTCAACTTCACTGCTACGCACCTTTCATTCAAACATACTTTTCTTACTCCAAGAGCGAAAATAGCATCCTCGGTTATCCTATCCGACAACATAGGAGTAGTACTTGATAAAGTTAAATTCTCCCTCTCGACACGTGAAAGCTATATACCTCTTTTCCTTTCACTGTGCTAATGAAATTCTCCTTGATTGCAATCAAGCAAGTCATTGATTGATGACCTATAGATTGATTGATTACTTTCCTCTTCGTTTGTTCGTCCCTCTCCTTTCAGTCGAGTCACTTCATCCCTCTCCCACTGGTCGAGCTCCTTCGGACCCTCTCCTTTCAGTCAAGTCACTTCGTCCCTCTCCTGTCTTAAGAATACCCGAACCCTTGGCTTAGGACCCGAAATCGAGATATGAGCAGATGTTTCCGAGTCGATTCAGCAAGGTGAGCTAAAGTCAGCCAGGCTGAGCCGATTGAGTGGACCACGAAGCTTTGGCTAAAAATCCTTTCGGCTGGTTGAGTCGATCTATAACTGTGTCCAATCGAGATGGGATGGGTGTTCAGTCTAAGGAAAGCAGTAGATCGAACAAAGAAAGGAAGGGTTGGAATCGATCCTCCTCATCGAACAAGAAAGAGAATGGCATAGCCCTTCTTCATACAACCCACCGTAGTGGGAGTCAGAGCCCGTGGCGGAAACTACCTGAAAAGAAGAAGCAACTCATTTCGGGCGCTCGTCCACATCTTCCAACTTCAGAGCATTTGGCCTATGGGGACGCTTCGGTAGAAGGGGCCTTAGCGCTGGCTCCCGATCCTGGATAAGCTCTAGTTTCAAAGGTGATTATGTAAGCAGACTTTAGGTCTTTATATTCGGGGGTTGACTCATAGAAGACTAGGGATTTAAGGACAGTGTTGTAGGTACCAGCTTTAAAAAGAGATTTGAATCTGAATTCAATAGCTTTGATCCTTTTCTTTCGTTCATAGGGAGAAGATAGACTTGATCGAGAACTCGGCTTTAGCTATTTGAAACAGCAATGCACTTCAGAGCTGTAGTAGCGCTCCGTCGGCTTTTCTCGAAGATCTTGAACTGTCAAGAGATGCGCTAACTTACCTCTTTTACGTTATTTCAAGATCAGAGAATAGGGATGTGAATAACGCTCTTGCCCTTGCTTGATTTTCTGAATGAATTGGACGAAGAAGAATCATAATCCGAGCTAGAATCCGTTAACTGCGAGATAGTGGAGAGGAAAGGAGATGATACAGTAGCTGCAGCTATCTTTGGGCAGCCGGATAGATCCGGGGGATGGGATGATCACTTTCCTGTACTTGAAAGGTATCGAACTAAGACGAGAATTTCGGGCAATGACAGGTCTTTCACAGTCGGGTTCAAATCGGGGGCAATTGCGTTATAGATAGCACTCCCCAATTGACCAATCTCAACTGACCAATGTGACAATGTGAAGATTGGTCAACAATCTTGGTCAATTAGTAAGGTTGCTGGTCATCCTACTAGTGGAGGCCAAGAGTAGTACAGTTATCATAGTTATCAAGTTCGTTATCTTCATTAGTCCTGCTCGAAAGCTATGAATCTATGGTGTCAGTTCGTCTTCTTTCTTTTCTCTCTAGCGGTGTCACTTACGGAAACACTATCCAAAATAGTTGCATTGGAAGCAGTTTTCTTCGTTAGACACAGGAATGGTTGCAAGTGACGCAGGTTAGGGCTCTGTTGCCTAGCCTTCTATCTCTTTGCTTTTTACACTAACTTCTCACTGTATTAATAGGGGCCAGTCTGACTCAGTTTCAGAGCTCTCATATCTCTTCCCTTCTTTCTTTGACTTAGTCAACACAGTATCCATCTCCATAAGTTAGTGAGAGAGCAACTTTAGTAGCTCTAGATCGATATATACCAGTTCCTTTATTGATTGATGAGCTGTTAGCTGTAGTGCTTTAAGTCAGTTTCCTTTTAATTCGTTAGTTTTTTAGGGATGGATATGAATTATTTTACGTTTACTCGTTCCATTTATTCCACTTGCTTGGCATGCCTACAGCTGAAAGAAAGTCACTGGCTTACTTAACTCATATAACTTATCCAACAAGGCCTACTGCTAACAGGACTACTGCTTCACAGAACTATCTAAACTAGCTGGAAACCCAATGGAATGCCTTAAACTTCAAACCTGCTGATAGATGAGCTTTCAGACTACTTGCTTGGAGATGAGGATCTAAAAGGAAAGGATGGAAGCGCGTCACTCGCTTACTTCAAAAATGCTTCATGTCCTACCGATAATAGAGAATCTATTGACTTGCTAGCTTCCCGAACTAGCTATCTAGTTAGTGCATATGCAAAATGACAGGGAAATCAATATATATTGGAGGAGTAGGTCTTTCTGAGCCTGTCTTGCAAGACAACAAGATAGATTCTTTATTTAACCTTATGTATCAAGACCGGGCGTGGGAGTGACACTCCTGTAGAAACCAACAAAAGCAACTCCTCAATAAAGGAACTCAAAAAGTACACCACACTTCTGCACCCATGCTCCCGACAGTAATGCAGGCTGATGCGGTAGCAGCTCCTTAACATGATGCCTCTGATCTGGAAGTGCCTCATTCTGGGGTGCTTCCTTTCCTTCACTTTAGAATAGATAAAAAGACACAAACAACACAACCCCTCCATGTGATTCTTCTCACCCATAATAAAAAAAGATCAACATTCCATCTGCTATGGAACAATCACACTTGCTCAAAACAAGTAATGCCACTCAAAACTCCCTCTTCAGCCTTCGGGTCTTTCTTCGGATGTGTCTTATCGTAGACCCTTTCCCTTTTCTTTTTGCTTTGGGGGTCTTGTCCTACCTTCTGACCTGCCCTTTATTGTTGGTATTCTCATTCAATAGAGAGAATTCACTCCTTCCTCATTCAAACCTCAGTGCCCAGCTTTCGTACACAGACTTGCCCCCAAGCTGACAACTCAGTCATGCCCAACTTCACAGTGTCCTTCATGCTCGCCTTGCGGCCCTGCCTTTCCGATAGCACTTCTGTGCCCAGCGTGCACTCGTGGAGTATACTGACTTCCCCGCAGCATAGAGGCTACCCTCATCTGACTCAAAGTAAGTGGCAACTGTCCTCTGGCCTGACCAAGATGGTTGACCAATGTGACAATTAAAAGATGGGTTATCATGGTCAAGTGTATCGCCAGCTCCAGCGGTTAGAGGTCCAGAAGGGGACGGGCTTGCCCGGTCTTTTGGAATGGCTAGAGAGAAACCTACTTTTCTAAATCAAGTAATAATACGTGCTAATGTTCCTCTAGTATTAAAGCAAAGAGGTAGGTGTTAGAGTTTCGAGTGATTCTACTATTCTATTAGTAAGTAGGAGTCATACCTGACTTTCTAGTCTCCCCGTGGTACCGAGACGGAGAAGGGGAAAGAGTAAATAGACTACTGTTGTTCCCACCCGAAAAGAACTAAATGAGATTACTAAGTGGACACAGTTGTGCATACCTCAAAAGTCTTGTACAGGAAGCGTCAGAACTCAACATAGTCGTTGTATACAGCGTCATCGCCTATGGCCTCCAGTAAACGAGCTAAAGAGTCTGAATCCCGGATTCGGGTTTAGATCTAGAGGTAGCACCGGTCCATCAATAGCGGAATCCCTTCCTCTCGCACCTGGTCAAGTATCTCTTCGGGCGAGGGCTTCTCCGTTCGTCTTAGCAGTGCGGCAATTTGGAAGGGTTAGGAATCAAAGTGTGTGATCGCCAGGAGCATTACCTTACGGTCCCTGTGCTCCGCAGGATGGTGAGAGTGATCGCATTCTGGTGGAGCGGGAGACGGCGGATTCCTCTTCTCTTCCTCCGGCCGGCCAGAGGAGGAGAGCTCGGCAGTCTGCACGCAGAAATGCAGTAAGGGTCCCTGAAAGGAAAAGACAAGACAAAAAAAGAAGATAACCCGATTAGGACTATGATATGTAGAATCTATCCATGCAAATATAGAAATCAACTAAAATTGGAGGGAGACGCACCGGATGGGTGTTTGGGGAGGGAAGATGACCTTATGTTATGGCCACCCACCTCCCGTTTTTTTGTTTAAAAGCTCTGGGGAGTAAGGGTTGCTAGGTTATCCTAACATGCATGCATGCAGATGGGGGTGCTCGTGTGTGAAAAGTGAAGTGATGTGTTAAAAGAGAAAGAAGAGTGAGAGGAGGAGATGATGTTACGGAGTGGATGGAGAGTGGGAATGCAATGAAGTGGAAAGGAGAAAAGTAAGGAGAGAGTTAAGAGAACAAGCCCATTTGGAATGCGAAAGATCCCTCTGGCTTCTTCTGACTCGTCGACTACTAAGGCTTTCTCTCGCTCGAAGCTCTTCGAAGTCTTCCCACTCCTTGCCCTCTCAACTCCCCTTCTAACCTTAAAACCAACCCACTTGCCAACCTCCCCTCTCGAGGGGACATGGGGGGTTTAAACAGGTGAAGGGAAAATAGGAGAAAATAGGGGTCTAAATCTCCGTAAATCATCAAAGAACCAATGGGAAGCGGTCAAGAGTTGGAGGTTGTGCGCGCGGCAATCGCCGGAGTGGGGAATGATCGGAGTAGTGAGGGTGAGGGTGGCGAGTGGAGGAGATCGTGGGAAGACGAGGTCAAGATGGAAGTTAGGGGAGTGGACGGCCAACCATCTTGCCTCCTACTTCCATGGAAGGCCAGGTAGTTGGCCTTCCACGAAAAGGTGGAAGGCGGCCCAGTTGGCCTTACAAGGGTGGTGGAAGGCAAGGGGTGGCCTTCCAAGGGTGGTGGAAGGCAGATAGGTTGGCCTTCGAAGGACGGTGGAAGGCGGACAGGTTGGCCTTCGAAGGACGGTAGAAGGCGGACAGGTTAGCCTTCCAAAGATGGTGGAAGGCGGGCTGGTTGGCCTTCCACGAAAAAGGTGGTGAAAAGTGAAAAAAGGTGTCGAAAAGGTGGAAGGCAAGGTGGCTGGCTCTCCACGGGTGGTGGAAGGCAACTTGGGTGGCCTTCCACGAAAAGGTGGTAAAAAGTGAAAAATGTGGCCAAAAGGTGAAAGGCAAGGTAGCTGGCCTTCCGCGGGTGGTGGAAGGCAGCCTGGTTGGCCTTCCACGAAAATGTGGTAAAAAGTGAAAAAGGTGGGCAAAAGGTGGAAGGCAAGGTAGCTGGCCTTCCGCGGGGGGTGGAAGGTGGCCTGGTTGGCCTTCAACGGATGGTGGAAGGCAAGGGTTGGCCTTCCACGGGTGGTGGAAGGCGGCCCAGCTGGCTTTCCACGGGTGAGAGGAAGCAGAGATTGGTTAATGGGCCTGATTATTTAGTGGGTTGAATTATGTGAGAAAATCTGATGGGCTAAATGAGATGGATAAGGTGATGGGGGTTCATGACCAGAAAGGGGTCCAAAATCGATGTCTACAAATGCCCCTCCGGGACACTTGTTTTGCAGTGGAGTGGAGCGGAATGATAAATAGGTGTCCCATAAATCGAACCTGATTTTGGATAGCCCGAAGAAGAAATGAGCTATATCCAAAGATGATATGCGAATGTGGTAAATGAATGAGAGTTGCCTATTTGGATTGCAAGGGTGATTAAGAAGGGGAACAAAGTTCAAACTAAAGAATCACAATCCGTGGGACCCTCAGGTGCTGGAATCGCGAGGCCTTGGCGCACTAGGATGCAACGATTTGGCCCAAGGGGATCTCAAGCATGAAAGATGGAGGGATGTGACTTGAAAAGGTCTCGACACAATGGGCGCGCGGTGGCCTGGCGCATCACATGATCGCCAAGTGAGAGAATTTCAAGCACACGAACTGGAAAAGGATAAGGTCTTGCAATTCAAAGGGCTAACAGACAAACAATTTCCAGACTTACAAATCAACAATGGGTTAAGCAGAGTGATAAATTATAGTCTTTGCCCCTAGGGCGGGAATGGATGCTTATGCAAATGCATACTGGTTTAAAAATTAGAAAACAAATTCCTAATGCAAACAAGAGGGATTTATTGGCCAATCGAATAACTTGGGGAATATAGACTCCTCATTATTTTGTTTAAAGAGGAACTCAGAGTCTATACGCCCAAAGCTATTAGCCTCCTGTATCTTCAATCCTGCTTACTTCAGGTTCCCTGCAGCTGCAAGAATGCACATAAGTAAATGTAAATAATCAATGATCCACAATATCTTAATGACAAGCTGCAAGGAAACGAGGGACAAAGGTCCCTGTCAAGTCGAAGCCAGCATGGAAGATATGGCCATTATCAAAGTAGAATGCCAATCCGACTGCTTTTGGCTTCAACTCGACAGCAAAAGTGTCCACCTTTTGGACATAGAATCCTTTTCCTGTATGCACAATAATGAGGGGAAAACAGTTAGTAGTATCTGTTTTCGGCCCCTTGCCCAAAAAGAGCAACTACCTTTTCCCTAGCCTTCGCATAGGGTCAAGGGGCCGTGTTCTACTAACCAGACAAAATGAAGAATTTTGAAGCTAATGCGACAACTAAATATGCAAATGCTGGTGGATATTAACAAGTGGGGTGTGTGATGAACGAAAACATGTTTTTTTTTTAATTCCGACTACCTGGTGACTGACCAAACTTAGCCTGATTGAATGATGAAAGGGAAATGCACACTCAACTTCCCAGGTATCCTAAGCACACATCTAGATTGATTTGGGCCTCTAGACTTCTCAAACTAACCTTGACCGGCAAAGTCTCATACTGATGACAATACCATCATGCCATGCTTAGGCTCCCAGCTGCTTCTGACCACCATGTTTGCCCAAAAAGTTTTCGAGGTAACTGATTTGCCCGATCTGGGTCTCTTTCCTCACAATCTAGAAGGTATAAGATGGAACACCTTGGAACCCTAACGGTCAACCGCGCGACGCTGACCCAGAATCAGACGTCGTCACACCTGTTGGTGACACGCATGCATTGACCTAAGCCCGAAGTCTTGAGAGTGCTCATTGAGATTATGATTAAGGAATTGATTCACAAGAAACAATGACATTACTCTTCACCCATTTTGGACTCCTGTGATCATGTGAGCATAAGATGATTTTTGAAAAACGAACCATTTTAAAATGATGTTCGGTTTTTAGATAGCTATCTTGTGTCAAACCTTGGGGGAGAAATAGTGAAAAAATTTTGGAGACAAACCTTACAGGAGGATCTACAAAACCGTTAAAAGGACGAGCTGTGACAAAACGGACCCCTCTTGACCTCCTAGATGCCCCTATTTTGACTTTTCAGGCCTTTGGTAGATTTCATGGCCAGGCACGCTCACGACCAGGCTTTTTTGTATGATTGCTTGCACCCATTTCTTTTTGTATTTCTTTTCCTCTATTGATATATATATATATAATTTTTTTTTTTGGGGGGTTATTTGATATTCCGCCTGCGGAGACACTGCCCTCTTCACATACTCTGGCCTTTTACATTTCATTTTTGGGCCGATTTCAGGGGTTACATCTATCGGGTTGTTGAGGAACCACAGTTTGCTAAGCTCGACCGTTTAAGGGTGTCGACTGTCCTGATCAGTCGAGAGACAAAGAGTAAAGGTTGCAGTTGACAGTGCACTAAAGACATCGAACTCATTTTAAGAAGGTTCTTTTTGAAAAATGTGTAGGTGTGTGCATCTCATGATGATCATAGGGATCCGTATGAAAGTAAAGTAGACACGTCTAACGTTCTGGTGGACCAAGATCTTAGCCAAACCTTAATGTCAACCCAATCTATCATGCAACTAGACCTAGACAGAGGATTATGTGGCAGTCACCAGACAGCTGGATTTTGTGTCTTTTCTAATTTTTTTTTGTCGTTTTCATTTAGGTATGCACATATTTACAAATAATTTTGTTGCTTTTTGGAATATTCGATTTTTTTTTTTTGATATTTTGAGATTTTTTTATTTTTTTTGCATTTAAAGGGTAAAAAATTTTTTAGATAGACTCCTATCCAAAGAAAAATATTTTTCAAATATTTACACTTATTTGCTAACTCTTGAACTAGAAAAGAAAAAACTTACTTACCTCTACAACTCTTAGATAAAGAGGAAGCTATCCAATCCCTAAGCGATTATGCACAAGACTATGAGAGTGAGTCAGACATGTTGCAAAGGTGGGTCCTTGAGACAGAGACCCAATGATGGCAGAATTGCCCCAGTATGTTGGCTCCTCATTGGTGGTTTTATACCCTCCGATATGGGAGTGGGACTTTTCCTCTTTTGGGGGGTCGTAGTCTCCAAGCATAAAACACTCAGGGGAGTGTGCTACGACCGGTGATAGAAGCCTGAGAAGGGAAGGTGTGTGAAATAGGAAGGGAATGAGAGCGGTGGATACTGGTTCATCCCTCACTAAGGAGGCTCCTTCTCGTCGAGTGGTTGGTTCATAGAACAACAGCTGTGTACCGAAATCTTCTGCATCTTCTCTTCGAACTTCATTGATTGTTTCCTTCAACTCATCCTCAAGATAGTGTATCTTGAGTACCTCTTGATTTTCCTTCACAAAGTGATCCAAGAGTGTCCATTTTCTTGATTCCTCAGTTGGTTTGGTTAGTAGGTAACCCAATCTGAATCCCCCAATGGTCGGATTTTCAAACATAGGTTCTCGAATTCCTTGCTCTTCCTTGCCTAACCCAGATCTCGAACTATACCCCATTTTGTCCATAAGCTGCCATCCTATGCTAGGCTGGGGCTTGGCCTGAGAGGCAATCGATGAAATGATGGGTTCTTTCCCTTTTCTAGAAGTGATCATGGATGGAATTTGTTCAGTCGAGACTGAGTCCAAAGACTCAAGATAGGAGGTACTCTTCATTTTGACAATCTTCCCATTGTATAGGAATTTATAGCACTGATGATTAGTGGAGGGCACTCCTAGGGTTTGGTCCATCCAAAGCCATCCTAGCATGGCGTTGTATATGGGCTTGACATCAAGGATGTAGAATTCAAAGATCATGACCACTGGGCTATTTTCCAGTATCCCATTTGAGACCATCATGGAAGTAGACTCAATCTTCTCTGGATCAATCCCTATTTTCTTGAGGGTCTTGAGTGGACAAACATTAATTGATGCGCCGGTATCCAACAGGATGAAGTCCAATGAGTGACCATTGAGTGTTGCAGTTAAGCATAAGGGAAGGGATTGGCATTCAGGGGGAGCTAGATCCTTATCTGTAAAGGATATCATAGGTGTCTGGGTGACTGAGAGAATGGCATTTGTGACCTCCCTGATAGGAAGATCTTCATTGAGTGTAACTCGCTAGAGGAATTTGAACAATGTCTCCCTGTGTGTAGGAGATCTCCTAATCAACTCTAGGACCGAAATCTTGACGGGAGTTTTCCCTAGATGCTGTAGGATGTCATACTTGGATTGAGTAGTCCTGCTAGACAGATTTGAATTCTCTTGGGAGTCCAAGGGTTGACTTGTTGGGGGAATGATGCGATTTCTCAGTGTAACACCAATCGGACTGGGGCATAGAATATCCTATGCCTCTACCATAGGATCTATCATGTATGCCATGCTATGTACACGGCTTGATGTTGCATTTGCTCTAAGTGTTACGAGCAGATTTTAGGCTGATCCAGGCGAAGAGCACTGGAAGGCAGTGAAATGTATCCTTAAGTACTTGAGAAGAACTAAGGATATGTTTCTTGTCTATGGAAGAGGTGACTTGAAACTGCGAGGCTTTACTGACTCGAGTTTCCAATCGGATCCAGATGATAGCAAGACTAGATATGGATTCGTGTTTACTTTGAATGGAGGTGCAGTGTGCTGGAAGAGTTCCAAGCAAGTAACCAGTGCAGATTCGACGACTGAAGCTGAGTACATCGCTGCAGCTGAAGCCGCCAAGGAAGTAGTGTGGTTGAAGAAATTCATCACCGACCTCGGCGTAGTTCCCAGCATCTCTGAGCCTGTTCCACTGTTGTGCGACAACAATGGAGCCATTGCGCTAGCGAAAGAGTCGCGGTCTCATCAGAAATCAAAGCATATTCTGAGGCACTTTCACCTTATCAGAGAGATTATATCCAGAGGAGATGTAGTAGTGGAAAGAGTTCCATCCGTCGACAATGTAGCAGATCCACTGACAAAGCCGTTGGCCCAAATTGTGTTTGAGCGTCACCTAGAGTCTATAGGCTTATTATATAAAGGTGATTGGCTTTAGTCCAAGTGGGAGATTGTTAGTTTAAGGTGGCCTACAAGCCAATATGACTATGTAAATCTCGTTTATTTATTAATATAATGGTATAATATTCATTATGTGTAAATCGCATTAATTATCGTTTCATAATGAAGTCCGTAAATATGTGCTATGGTGATCAGATTATGATGAGATCATACTAATGAGATTGATCACTTAAACACACATATTCTTAATCGTTCCTAGTCGGATGATATCCGAGAAGGACATCGGATATCCGGTTAGACTAGTACAGATTACTCCTACTCATATGATGAGGGTGATTGATCTCATAAGTCACTTGTGTGGAGACACTAAGGTGAATTTATAGGTGATCATTGGAGAATGAGTTTACTGAACTGATTCGACTGAATCGCTGGATGGTATTGTACCTCACTGTCAACCAGCTTGATTCTATTGTCGCAGTTGTGTGGATGGTCCTCGGACCTGAGACACCAAGGACACCTTGTCGGTGGACTTCTGTACTTTGACCTTGGTTTACGAATCTCTAGCCATGGGATTCTAATACGCTAAGGATTGGGTGCAGCAGAATACCGTCGAAGGAAATTGTGTGTCAATAAGGAATCATTTTCTCTCGGTACTTAGAGAGAGAATGCTCTAGGAAGGATGCATGAAAGTCCCTGGCCAGGGCGGACGATAATATCGGGAAAGGAGTTTTTCGATGTTCATCAGCAGCATCCAATCCAAGTGAGTCGACCGGTTAGGGTTTGACAGCTCGCCATGCCCTGAGTTGATTCGAGAGCATTGTACGAATGAAGGATTATATCCACGCGGTAACTGTCGGCGGAAAGGTTCCACGAGTGGGTTACTTAACCCCAATACCTTCCGGGTTCACGCAGTGTTGCTTGGCACCCAACGTGATCGTAGGCCCGGTCAAATTCGATGTGCGACATCAATTCGATTGATTAATTAATTAATAAAGGGTTATTAATTGATTAATAAAGTCAGTGAGGAGTCACTGGGCTTGTTGGGCCATTAAATAGACTGGTACTTGGGCCTAGAGGGCCACACGCAAATGATTCTCAAGGCGATGGAACCAATGGGAAGCAGTCAAGAGTTGGAGGTTGTGCGCGCGACAGTCGCCGGAGTGGGGAATGATCGGAGTAGTGGGGGTGAGGGTGGCGAGTGGAGGAGATCGTAGGAAGATGAGGTTGTAGGCGCCCGGAACGTCCCCCGCCGCGGCTGCGGGCTTCGGATCGAGGGGTTTCTCCATTCGTCTTAGCACTGTGGCAATTTTTTTAGGAGGGTTAGAATTGAAGGTGTGATCGCCAGGAGCATTATCTTACGGTCCCTGTGCTCCGTAGGATTGTAGAGTGATCGCGTTATGAGGGAGCGGGAGATGGTGGTTTCCCCTTCTCTTCCTCCGGCCAGCCAGAAGAGGAGAGTTCGGTAGTCCGCGTGCAGGATCTGGTAAGAGCCCCTGAAAAGAGAAGACAAACAAAGAAAAGAAATAGCCCGATTAGAACTGTGACATGTAGGATCCGTTCATGCAAACATAAAAATTAACTAGAATTGGAAGGAAACGCACCGGATGGGTGTTTGGGAGGGAAGGTGACAATATGTTATGGCCACCCACCTCCCTTTTTTTTTTTGAAACCTTTGGGGGTAAATAAGGATTGCTAAGTCATCCTAAGACGCATGCATGCAGATAGGGTGCTCGTGTGTGAAAAGTGAAGTGATGTGGTGAAAGTGGAAAGAAGAGTGAGAGAGGGAAATGTTACGGACTAGATGGAGAGTGGAAATGCAATGAAGTGAAAAAGGAGAAAAGTAAAGAGAGGGTTAGGAAGACAAGCCCATTTGGAGTGACGTTCCTCCTGAAACAGCTCTCTGACTCTTTGCCCGCTTGACTCCCCAAGGCCAACTCACTTGCCAACTTCCTCTGAGCCTTCCCTCCAAAAAAGAAACTCCTCCTTCACCAACCCCCCTTGCTCGAGGGAACCTGGGGGATTTAAATAGGTGAAGGTAAAATAGGAGAAAATAGGGGTCTAAATCCCCGTAAATCATCGTAGAGCCAATAGGAAGTGGTCAAGGGTCGGAGGTGGTGCGCGCGGCAGTCGCCGGAGTGGGGAGTGATCGGAGTAGTGGAGGTGAGGGCGTCGAGTAGAGGAGATCGTGGGGAAGATGAGGTCAAGGTGGTAGTTAGGGGAGTAGACGGCCAGCCAACTTGCCTTCCAATCCCATGGAAGGCCAGGTAGTTGGCCTTCCACGGAGAGGTGGAAGGCGGCCCGGTTGGCCTTCGAAGGGGGTGGAAGGCAAGGGGTGGCTTTCGAAAGGTGGTGGAAGGCAAGGGGTGGCCTTCCAGTCTCCCATTAGCTGGTCTTTGAGAATTGTCATAGGTTGAGACCATCCTGGAAGTAGACTCAATCTTTTCTAGATCAATCCCTATTTTCTTGGGGGTCTTGAGTGGACAAACATTAATTGGAGCATCGGTATCCAACAGGATGGAGTCCAATGAGTGACCCTTGAGTGTTGCAGTTGAGCATGAGAGAAGGGATTGGCATTCAGGGAGAGCTAAATCCTTATCTGTGAAGGATATCGTAGGTGTCTAGGTGACTGAGAGAATGGCATTTGTAACCCCCCTGATAGGAAGATCTTCATTGAGTGTAACTTGCTGGAGGAATTTGAACAATGTCTCCCTGTGTGTAGGAGATCTCCTAATCAACTCTAGGACCAGAATCTTGGCGGGAGTTTTCCCTAGATGCTGTAGGATGTCATACTTGGATTGAGTAATCCTTCTAGACAGATTTGAATCCTCTTGAGAGTCCAAGGGTTGACTTGTTGGGGGAATGATGCGATTTATCAGTGTAACACCAATCGGACTAGGGTCTACTGCTTGATCTGACTTTAGTGGTTGAACTGGTGGTGAATTCATTAGGCAGAATTGGGTTACCAGACCTGGCTTTGGTGTTGGATACAAGATGGATAGAGGAGGTTCTCTGATTGAAATTGAGGGAACTTGGACCAAAGTGACTGGGTTGATGACTGTTGGTTGTTCCCTAGGTTGTATCAAGACCAAAGGTTTGTCTTGGATAATAGTGGAGACTCCTTGCAACGGCTCTCTAGGTTTGGTCATCCTAGTGGGGCACTCACGCCATATCCCAACCTCTTCATTCTCCCAGTACTGTCATCTGCGATCGACATTTGGTTCCAAATTTTTGACAAGGGTGCTTACCCTTTCTAGAGAGCTAGATGGATCTTGAGCTACCTGATGAGAGGGCGGAGGGCCCTTGACTTTCAAGGTCTCAATAGCCTCTTTCATGTGCCCCCAATTGATCTTGGCGCTAGAGGAAGGTGGAACTGCTGAATGGTTTCTGATTGGATTGGCTGTTTGATCTGGACATAGGACTGGGTGACCCAAAGGGTTGCCCCAAGGCACTCACCTGTTCATTGATTGTCATTCCTTCTATTAGTGGAGTTTGTGTAGTCCTCTTATTTCTGTTTTGATTTTCAAAGAAGGATGGCAAAGTGGAACTCCAGATCTGAGATTGAACTACCTGAGCTCGATTATAAAGTTGTGCGAATGTGTGAAATTCGCTCAGCATGAGAATAGCTCGAAGCTGCGGGGTAGCGTTATTGACCAACATGGTGATAGCTTGAGATTCGGGGATTGCCACTTCCGCCCTAGAGGCCATTGCCCTCCACCTGTTGGCAAAGTACGTGAACTCCTCTTCAGGCTTCATCTTCTCCATCACAAGATCAAACAAGGTGGGAGGCATGGTTGTCTTATAACTAAACTGAGTGATGAATTTCTCGGAGACCATATCAAAATTGATTAGGTCTGTGGCGGGCAAGGAAGAAAACCATCTTAAGGCCTCACCTTCTAAGGATTTTTGGAACAGATGGACAAGGAGGACTCTGTCGTAAAGCCATTGATGGGAATCTATGAGGAAATCTGACAGGTGATCATGAGGGTCAGAGGTGCCATCATATTTCCTGTACTCGGGGGCTTTGAATCCTGGTGGAAAGTAGGCCGGTGGGAGCTTGCAATAACTCGAGAGAGAATGCGGTTGTTTCAGGGTAAGTTTTTCGGCCAGGAACTTATGCACACAGGTTTCAACCTCACTTTTGTAAATGAATTCTTTCTGCTCAGGAGGAGGTGTAGTTGGAGAGACTGGAATCGGCATGACAGGTGGAGCAACTGGAGTAGGAGTTGGCTTGTTGATGAGGGTCTGAGCTCTGTTGGAAGATCTTTGGAGGTGAGTCCTCCGAGGAGTGGCATCTTGAGTTTTGCCACAGGAGGCCCACTGGATGAGTTGATCAGGGGTGTACCGTGCTAACACGGCAGTAAGTTCCGGATCCTCCCTCGGGTTTTGGAAGTTTCTGTTGGGGATTATAGGGTCACTTTCTGAAGAGGAAGATCCATCCAAGTATCTTCTCCTAAATTCCTCTCCAGGTGTTTGGATCATGCCCACAAATGTTGGTTGTGGATCCTCTTCAATCTCAAACAGAGGGTTGTGTGTGACATTGTTACCAAACTCATACATGTCTTCATACACAGTGTTAACATACATTTGGTTCATTACAAATCCTGAGAGGTTTTATATTTCACTTGGAAGGTTAACTGTGTATTATGAGAGTCGGTTTCTAACAAATCAAGTTCAAACCCTTAACGACCCTGAAATTTTTCTTTCAAAACATGTTCCACCAAGGTTTAATTAGGCGTCTTTAAATTTTAAAACAATTCTCTCAATGACACCTATAGGTGGATGATTGTGAATGGAAAGGTTTAATTAATCTCTCACACAAACCCGAGGTTCCTATGGGGTGGTTTCAGGTACAACCTGCTCGGTGGCCAAGTGGGAATCCCTGGCTCGCGGAGACTGACGGAGGTTCCCAACAGAATAAGACCAGTTGCACCCGAGTGGGAATCCTCAGGTGGAGAGTCAAATCCTGTGGGAGAGGTAACTAGAAGTGTGATGCCGGCTCTTCCTTAAAACCCCCGCGGAGAACATCCCAAAAAACCCAGAAAGTTAACAAACGGCAGGTCAGAACATCTAACGATTCAACAAAACAGGCAGCAGCACATCGCAGTAGCGAGCAGAAAAGGACAAAGAACCGACGAGAGGTCGACGGCCAGGGGCTGGCCGTCCAAGGGGTCGGACGGCCAGATGCTGGCCGTCCAAGGGGATGTCGACGTTCAGGGGCTGGCCGTCCAATGGGTTGGACGGCCAGGTGCTGGCCGTCCAGTCGGGAGGTCGACGGCCAGGGGCTGGCCGTCCAATGGGTCGGACGGCCAGGTGCTGGCCATCCAATGGGGTGTCGACGGCCAGGTGCTGGCCGTCCAGGGGGTCTGACGGCCAGGGGCTGGCCGTCCAGGGGTGTCGACGGCCAGGTGCTGGCCGTCTAGGGGGTCTGACGGCCAGGGGCTGGCCGTCCAGGGGTCAATGGCCTTCCGAGATCCTTACATTCTTTTCCTTTTCGCCGCAACGCGTGCAGAGGGCTATAAGTGTCCCATCGTGATCGCCAGAGGGCTATAGGCGCCCGGAACGTCCCACGTCGCCGCGGCTGCGGGCTTCGGGCAAGGGTTCCTCTCCGTTCGTCTTAGCACTGTGGCGATTCAAAGGAGGGTTAGAAATTGAAGTGTGATCGCCAGGAGTATTACCTTTCGGACCCTGTGCTCCGCAGGAGTATAGAGGGTGATCGCGCGTTCTGTGGGAGCGGGAAATGCTGGTTCCTCCTTCTCTTCCTCCGGCCGGCCAGAGGAGGAGAGCTCGGTAGTGCACGCGCAGAATCTGGTAAGAGCCCCTGAAAAGAAAAGACAAACAAAGAAAAGAAATAGCCCGATTAGAACTGTGACATGTAGGATCCGTTCATGCAAACATAAAAATTAACTAAAATTAGAGGGAAATGCACCGGATGGGTGTTTGGGAGGGAAGGTGACCATATGTTATGGCCACCCACCTCCCGATTTTTTGTTTGAAACCTCTGGGGGTAAATAGGGTGCGAAGTCATTCTAGGATGTATGCATGCAGATAAGTGCTCGTGGGTGAAAGGTGAAATGATGTGTTGAAAGTGAAAGAAGAGAAAATAGAAGAGAGTTAAGAAAACAAGCTCATTTGGAGTGCGAAGGATTCTTCTGAGACTCCTCCTGACCGCTTGCCAACCTCCTCTAAGCCTTCCCTCCAAGAAGCCCCCTCTTAACCCCCTTGCTCGAGAGGATATGGGGGGTTTAAATAGGTGAAGGAAAAATAGGAGAAAATAGCGGTCTAAATCCCCGTAAATCACCCTGGAGCCAATAGGAAGTGGTCAAGGGTCGGAGGTAGTGCGCGCGGCAGTTGCCATTGCCCTCCACCTGTTGGCAAAATACGTGAACTCCTCTTCAGGCTTCATCTTCTCCATTACAAGATGAAACAAGGTGTGAGGCATGGTTGTCATATAACTAAACTGAGTGATGAATTTTTCAGAGACCATATCAAAATTGATTAGGTCTGTGGCGGACAAGGAAGAAAACCATCTTAAGGCCTCACATTCTAAGGATTTCTAGAACAGATGGACAAGGAGGACTCTGTCGTAGAGCCATTGATGGGAATCCATGAGGAAACTTGACAAGTGATCATGAGGGTCAGAGGTGCCATCATATTTCCTGTACTTGGGGGCTTTGAATCCTGGTGGAAAGTAGGCCGGTGGGAGCTTGCAATAGCTCAAGGGAGAGTGCGGTTGTTTCAGGGTAAGTTTCTCGGCCATGAACGTACGCACATAAGTTTCAACCTCACTTTTGTAGATGAATTCTTTCTGCTCGGGAGGAGGTGTAGTTTGAGAGATTGGAATCGGCATGACGCGTGGAGCAACTGGAGTAGGAATTGGCTAGTTGATGCAGGTCTGAGCTCTGTTGGAAGATCCTTGGAAGTGAGTTCTCCGAGGAGTGGCATCTTGAGTTTTGCCACAGGAGGCCAACTGGATGAGTTGATTAGGGATGTACCGTGATAACACGGCAATAAGTTCCGGGTCCTCACTCTGGTCTTGGAAGGGTCTGTTGGAGATTATAGGGTCACTTTCTGAAGAGGAAGATTCATCCAAGTATCTTCCCTTAAGTTCCTCTCTAGGTGTTTGGAACATGCCCACAAATGTTTGTTGTGGATCCTCTTCAATCTCAAAAAGAGGATTGTATGTGACATTGTTACCAAACTCATACATGTCATCATACACAGTGTTAACATACATTTGGTTTATTATGAAACACAAATCCTGAAGAGATTTTATATTTCACTTGAAAGGTTAACAGTGTATTATGGGAGTTGGTTTCTAACAAATCAAGTTCAAATCCTTAACGACTCTGGACTTTTCCAAAACTTGTTCCACCAAAGTTTAGTTAGGTGTCTTAAATTTTGAAACAATTCTCTCAGTGACACCTATGGGTGGATGATTGTGAATGGAAAGGCTTAATTAATCATCACACAAAACCCGAGGTTCCTATTGGGTGGTTTCGGGTACAACCTGCTCGGCGGCCAAGTGAGAATCCTTGGCTCGTGGAGACTCACGGAGGTTCCCAACAGAATAAAACTAGTCACACCCCAGTGGGAATCCTCAGGTGGAGAGTCAAACACTGTGGGAGAGGTAACTAGAAGTGTGATGCTGGCTCTTCCTTAAAAACCCCTGCGGATAGTACCCTGGAATCAACTCAGTCCAGCAGATAGGAGAAGAAAAGAGAAGATAAGAGAACAGTAAACAAAAAAACTAGAACAGGCAACAATTTAATTAGAATAATAATGAAGTAACAGCATGCGGGGGGCCGAGCTGGATGGCCGGAAGGCTGGCCGTCCAGGGACTTGGACGGCCAAGCAGCCGGCCGTCCACTTTGGACGGCCTAGGGGCTGGCCGTCCAGCCAGATGGACGGCCAAGCCTCTGGTCGTCCAAGGATCCGGACGGCCTAGGGTCTGGCCGTCCAGGTAGGTGGACTGCCAAGACTCTGGCCGTCCAGGCAGGTGGACGGCCAAGACTCTGGCCGTCCAAGTATCTGGACGGCCTAGGTTCTGGCCGTCCAACTGAGCTGGACGGCCAGGACTCTGGCCGTCCAAGATCTGGACGGCCAGGAGGTGGGCCGTCCGGGAAAAAAAAAAAAGGAAAACTGAAAGAGAAAAAAATAAACTAGGAACTTATAGGAGCTTTTACTTCTTACCCTTTGTCGCTGTGCGCGCAGTAAGCAAGTAGGTGTCCCACCGTGATCGCCAGAGGGCTGTAGGCGCCCGGAACGTCCCCCGCCGCGACTGCGGGCTTCGGATCGAGGGGTTTCTCCATTCGTCTTAGCACTGTGGCAATTTTTTTAGGAGGGTTAGAATTTAAGGTGTGATCGCCAGGAGCATTACCTTACGGTCCCTGTGCTCCGCAGGATTGTAGAGTGACCGCGTTATGAGGGAGCGGGAGATGGTGGTTTCCCCTTCTCTTGCTCCGGCCAGCCAGAGGAGGAGAGTTCAGTAGTCCGCGCGCAGGATCTGGTAAGAGCCCCTGAAAAGAAAAGACAAACAAAGAAAAGAAATAGCCCGATTAGAACTGTGACATGTATGATCCGTTCATGCAAACATAAAAATTAACTAGAATTGGAAGGAAACGCACCGGATGGGTATTTGGGAGGGAAGGTGACAATATGTTATGGCCACCCACCTTCCGTTTTTTGTTTGAAACCTCTGGAGGTAAATAAGGATTGCTAAGTCATCCTAAGAAGCATGCATGCAGATAGGGTGCTCGTGTGTGAAAAGTGAAGTGATGTGGTGAAAGTGGAAAGAAGAGTGAGAGAGGGAAATGTTACGGACTAGATGGAGAGTGGAAATGCAATGAAGTGAAAAAAGGAGAAAAGTAAAGAGAGGGTTAGGAAGACAAGCCCATTTGGAGTGACGTTCCTCCTGAAACAGCTCTCTGACTCTTTGCCCGCTTGACTCCCCAAGACCGACTCACTTGCCAACTTCCTCTGAGCCTTCCCTCCAGAAAAGAAACTCCTCCTTCACCAACCCCCCTTGCTCGAGGGAACCTGGGGGATTTAAATAGGTGAAGAAAAAATAGGAGAAAACAGGGGTCTAAATCCCCGTAAATCATCGTGGAGCCAATAGGAAGTGGTCAAGGGTCGGAGGTGGTGCCCGCGGCAGTCGCCGCAGTGGGGAGTGATCGGAGTAGTGGAGGTGAGGGCGGCGAGTAGAGGAGATCGTGGAGAAGACGAGGTCAAGGTGGTAGTTAGGGGAGTGGACGGCCAGCCAACTTGCCTTCCAATCCCGTGGAAGGCCAGGTAGCTGGCCTTCCACGGAGAGGTGGAAGGCGGCCCGATTGGCCTTCCAAGGGGGTGGAAGGCAAGGGGTGGCCTTCGAAGGGTGGTGGATGGCAAGGGGTGGCCTTTGAAGGGTGGTGGAAGGCGGGCTGGCTGGCCTTCGAAGGGTGGTGGAAGGCGGGCTGGCTGGCCTTCGAAGGGTGGTGGAAGGCGGGCTGGCTGGCCTTCGAAGGGTGGTGGAAGGCGGACTGGTTGGCCTTCGGAGGGTGGTGGAAGGCGGGCTAGCTGGCCTTTGGAGGGTGGTGGAAGGCGTGCTGGCTGGCCTTCGAAGGGTGGTGGAAGGCGGACTGGCTGGCCTTCGAAGGGTGGTGGAAGGCGGGCTGGCTGGCCTTCGTAGGATGGTGGAAGGCTGGCTGGCTGGCCTTCGAAGGGTGGTGGAAGGCGGACTAGCTGGCCTTCGAAGGGTGGTGGAAGGCGGACTGGCTGGCCTTCGAAGGGTGGTGGAAGGCGGGCCGGCTGGCCTTCGAAGGGTGGTGGAAGGCGGACTGGCTGGCCTTCGAAGGATGGTGGAAGGTGAGCTGGCTGGCCTTCGAAGGGTAGTGGAAGGCGGGACAGCTGGCCTTCCACGAAAAGGTGACTAGAGTCGGGATTTGGTTAATGGGCCTAGTTATTAGTGGGCTAAGATGAGGGGTTTGGTGATGATGGGCGAATGATGGATGGGCTCATGACCAAAAGGGTGGTCCAAAATCGGTGTCTACAGAGGTCAAGATAGAAGTTAGGGGAGTGGACTGCCAACCATCTTGCCTCCTACTTCCATGGAAGGCCAGGTAGTTGGCCTTCCACGAAAAGGTGGAAGGCGGCCCAGTTGGCCTTCCAAGGGTGGTGGAAGGCAAGGGGTGGCCTTCCAAGGGTGGTGGAAGGCGGACAGGTTGGCCTTCGAAGGACGATGGAAGGCGGACAGGATGGCCTTCCAAGGATGGTGTAAGGCGGGCTAGTTGGCCTTCCACGAAAAAGGTTGTGAAAAGTGAAAAAAGGTATCCAAAAGGTGAAAGACAAGGTGGCTGGCCTTCCACGGGTGGTGGAAGGCAGCCTGGTTGGCCTTCCACGAAAAGGTGGTAAAAAGTGAAAAAGGTGGCCAAAAGGTGGAAGGCAAGGTAGCTGGCCTTCTGCGGGTGGTGGAAGGCAGCCTGGTTGGCCTTCCACGAAAAGGTGGTAAAAAGTGAAAAAGGTGGCCAAAAGGTAGAAGGCAAGGTGTAGGCACCCGGAACGTCCCCCGCCGCGTCTGTGGGCTTCGGATCGAGGGTCCTTCCGTCCGTCTTAGCACAATGGCAATTTAAAGGGGGTTAGAAATTATGGTGTGATCGCCAGGAGCATTACCTTACAGTCCCTGTGCTCCGCAGGATGGTGAGGATGTGATCGCGTTCTGAGGGAGTGGGAGATGGTGGTTTCCCCTTCTCGTCCTCCGACCGGCCAGAGGAGGAGAGCTCGGTAGTCCACGCGCAGGATTTGGTAAGAGCCCCTGAAAAGAGAAGACAGACAAAGAAAATAAATAGCCCGATTAGAACTGTGACACGTAGGATCCGTTCATGCAAACATATAAATTAACTAAAATTAGAGGGAGACGCACCGGATGGGTGTTTGGGAGGGAAGGTGACCATATGTTATAGCCACCCACCTCCCGTTTTTTGTTTGAAACCTCTGGGGGTAAAGGGTGCTAAGTCATCCTAAAATGCATGCATGCAGATAGGGTGCTTGTATGTGAAAAGTGAAATTATGTGTTGAAAGTGGAAAGAAGAGTGAGAGAGGGAAATGTTACGGACTGGATGGAGATTGGAAATGCAATGAAGTGAAAAAGGTGAAAAGTAAAGAGAAGGTCAGGAAGACAAGCCTATTTGGAGTGACGTTCCTCCTGAAACAGCCCTCTGACTCTTTGCCCGCTCGACTCCTCAAAGCCGACCCGCTCCGAGAAAGAAACTCCTTCATAATCCCCCTTCCAACCCCCTTGCTCGAGGGAACCTGGGGGGTTTAAATACGAGAAAATAGGGGTCTAAATCCCCGTAAATCAACCTGGAGCCAATAGGAAGTGGTCAAGGGTCGGAGGTGGTGCGCGCGGCAGTCGTCGGAGTGGGGAGTGGTCGGAGTAGTGGGGACGAGGGCGGCGAGTAGAGGAGATCGTGGGGAAGACGAGGTCAAGGGGGTGGTTTGGGAGTGGACAGCCAGGCAACATGCCTTCCACTCCCGTGGAAGGCCAGGTAGCTGGCCTTCCACGAAGTGGTGGAAGGCGGCCCGGTTGGCCTTCGAGGGGGGTGGAAGGCAACAGGTGGCCTTCGAAGGAGGTGGAAGGCAAGGGGTGGTCTTCGAAGGAGGTGGAAGGCAAGGGGTGGCCTTCGAAGGGTGGTGGAAGGCAAGGGGTAGCCTTCGAAGGGGGTGGAAAGCGGACTGGCTGGCCTTCCACGAAAAGGTGGTGAAAAGTGAAAAACGTGGCCAAAAGGTGGAAGGCAAGGTGGCTAGCCTTCCAAAGGTGTAGAAGGCAAGGGGTGGCCTTCGAAGGAGGTGGAAGGCGAGGGGTGGCCTTCCACGAAAAGGTGGCTAGAGTCGGGATTTGGTTAATGGGCTTAGTTGTTAGTGGGCTGAGATGGCTAAAATGAGGGGATTTTGGTGATGAAGGGCTAATGATGGATGGGGTTCATGACCAAAAGGGTGGTCCAAAATCGGTGTCTACACAAGGTAGCTGGCCTTCTGCGGGTGGTGGAAGGCGGCCTGGTTGGCCTTCAACGGATGGTGGAAGGCAAGGGTTGGCCTTCCACGGGTGGTGGAAGGCGGCCCAGTTGGCCTTCCACGGATGAGAGGAAGCAGAGATTGGTTAATGGGCCTGATTGTTTAGTGGGTTGAATTATGTGAGAAAATCTGATGGGCTAAATGAGATGGATAAGGTGATGGGGGTTTATGACCAGAATGGGGTCAAAAATCGATGTCTACATCGATGGGGATCCTGACCGAGACGAGGGCGGAACACGGGACCGATGCGCCGAAGTCGAGAGGTGCCCGGACGAAGGCCCGCCGGGGGCGAAGCCGAGACTCCGTCGGCCGAAGCCGACCGACCGGCGAAGGGCGACGTCAAGACCGGAGGGAGAAAAACCCGAGGTCGGTGGCCGAGGCCGACTCGGAGAGGTCGGCAAAGATTCAAACCGAAGCCCCTACAAGGAGAAGAACCAATCAGTGAGGGTCCCGGGCTTCGGCCCAAGAGAACCCCCTCCGATGGCTAAGTCAACTTCTGAAGAAGATTCGATTCAGAAGGGATGGAAGAAGAGGTAGCTTTAATGCTTTTGGATTGTTGTCCTTGGTTAAGAAGACATACCTTTCGTAATAAATGGTCGTGTATTTATAGCGGAGGATAGAGGTTGCTTAGTGGTGGCAGCCGATATAGGACTATGTTTTGGTTTACTGATAAACCGCCATAGCGCCTAACCCTCCCACCGGAGTGGGCCGGATACGGTTACTGGGCTGAAGGTGGGGGGCTGCTAATGGGCCGAATGCCGCTAGTGGGCTGAAGCCAATTGGGCTGAAGGCCTCTTGCTGGGCCGAGGCCAATTAGGCTGAGGACTGCTGATGGGCCAAAGGTTGCTGGGCCACTGATGGGCCGAAGGCCACTGGGCTGCTAATGGGCCGAGGGCCGTTGGGCCGCTAATGGGCCTAAGGCTGCCAGTGGGCCTCTTGCTGTTACTGCTGTTGGGTTGATGCTGGTGTTTGGTTGTTTAATGTTGTTGGGCTGTTTAATGGGCCGAATCGGACTCTACCCCATCACATGGCCCCCTACTCTTGTCGTTCTCAATTCCATAAAACGCCGAGAGTAAAATCCGAAGCTCTCTCGGAAGAATAACATGATACGAGCCTTGTCTGAAACTGTTCTGTTTTAAAAGTTGGCTCTTTGCCTTAGGTTGGCCGAGGGCTGGTGACAAACAACCTCGTCTCAAGCCGGGACCTCGTCGTAGACACCTTCGTCTCAAGCAGAGACTTGGTGACGAACGCCTTTATCCCCAGTTGTGAAAGCAAGGCAAGAGCGGGAAAAGACCTTGGGCTCCCCGCCTTCACAGTCGCGTCACAACAAACACAGGACACATGTCGTGCATCCAGTCGGTCCTCCGAAAGCACAAAAAGATCTCGGCCGTTAATAGCTATCATGCTGATCGCGGTCACTTCGGCTCTCTGCCCAAGATTTCACCTGGATCGCTGCCTCGCTGGCCTTCGGCACGAGGATCGGGAAATGTTGCGAGCATCCGGATGGACAACCGAAGGGTTAGGCCGCATCTGGCCGTTGATTGCCTCCTCTCGATCCGGCAGCCCGTTTGCCATCATGGCGAAGGACGGGAGACGTGTCGCGCATCCAAGTAGGGCGGAGCCGAGGGGTGGAAAGATCCCGGCCGTCGGTTCAGCACTGAACCCCCTCAAGCCTCCCTATAAATATCAACCCCTCCCCTGGCCACTGTTCTTCTGCTTCCTTCTTCCTCTGCGCCTGTGCATCCCTGCGAGCGACTCCTGCGAGCGCCCTTGCTTCTCCAACAGTGAGCGTGCTACTGAGGGCGTCTGAGGACATCTTGTCCATCGCCGGGGAGCTCCTTGTCGCCGGGGATCGTTGTCGGGGAGTCCTATGTCGCCGGGGAGACTCTTAGCCACCGGGGAGATCCTTTTCTGAGGGTAAGCCTCAGCTTTCGCCTTCTTTCTTTCTTGATTCATGTCCAGTAGCTCCCCTTCGGCCGAGAGTGACTTTTTGGCCGAAGGTGGTTCTTCTTGCTCCTCGTCCAGACCTCCCCAGTCTTCCTTTTCATCTCCCTTTTCTTAAAACTCTTTTCCTTCCATTATGGTGGACGAGGCGGAACCGGTTTCGGCTGTTGCTGAGCCTTCTACTTCCAGTTGTCGCCCAGCCGAGGCGATTTCGGACGTAGCTAGTGTCCTTGATGTCGAGACCATCTTGGATGGTTCCCGTCCGGCCCGGGAGGCGCACCAAAGCCAACACCGTTCGGCCGGGGAGCTTCTGAATCTATGAGCACAGCTTCCGGGCAGGCTTCCGCCTTCCTCTTCATTCCTTCATTATTAATCTTTTGAGTTTTTATAGACTGGCCCCGTCCCATCTCTTTTCGAACTCCTGGCAGACAGTCTACGCCTTCCTGGACTTGAACTCTTATCTCGACTTCAACCCTTCGGTAAATCTTTTCCGATATCTTTTCAAGATCAAACCTTAGGGGAAGTCTTCCTGGTATTGCTTCGTCCCCCGCTTCGGCCGGGGTATCTTCTTCGGGAAGCCCTCGTCCATTCATCATTGGTAGGAGGGCTTCTTTTTCATCTCTCTCCCGGAGGAGGATAAGAGTGTTTGGACCTTCCCCACCGAATGGGCACCTTTGGCCGAAGGTCTATCCGACCCACCCACTCTCAGCCCCGAGCAGCTCGCCGACGCGCACCTCTTTGAGGACGATGCTCCGTACAACATTGCGGAGCTTCTGTCAGACGAGGATAGGCTCATTGATATGGGAGCCTGGCCGGACCTGTCTGTAGGTGCCCGAACGTCCCCCGTCGCCTCCGCGGCTGCGTGCTTCGGAATCGAGGGTCCCTCCGTTCGTCTTAGCACTGTGGCGATTCAAAGGGGAGTTAGTAATTGAAGTGTGATCGC
The DNA here is from genome assembly GCA_030544215.1 of Zantedeschia hybrid cultivar. Taxonomy (NCBI): domain Eukaryota; kingdom Viridiplantae; phylum Streptophyta; class Magnoliopsida; order Alismatales; family Araceae; genus Zantedeschia; species Zantedeschia hybrid cultivar. The sequence continues at coordinate 34,960,947 of JARZZO010000012.1, read as the reverse complement.
CAGGAGCATTACCTTTCGGTCCCTGTGCTCCGCAGGAGTGTATAAGGTGATCGCGCGTTCTGTGGGAGCGAGAGATGCTGGTTCCTCCTTCTCTTCCTCCGGCCGGCCAGAGGAGGAGAGCCCGATACTCTGCACGCGTGAATGTGGTAAGGATCCCTGGAAAGAAAAGACAAAACAAAGAATAACCCGATTAGAACTATAATGTGCAAAGTTTATCCATAAAGATGTAAAAACTAGCTAAAATCAGAGGGGAACGCGCCGGATGGGTGGTGGGGAGGGAAGGTGACCATGTATTATGGCCACCCACCTCCCGTTTTTTTTTTAAAACCTCTGGTGGGCAAGAATCACTAAGTCATCTTACATGCATGCATGCAAATGAGGGGGCTCGTGTGTGTGAAAAGTGCAGTGATATTGATGACGCAATGGAATGAATAGGAAAGAGTAAAAAAAAGAAAGGTTAGAAAAACAAGCCCGTTTCGGAGTGCGGCCTGAGCCTTCCCTCTAGGAAACTCCTCGTCAACCTCCTCGAGCCTCTCACCAGAAAGTCTTCCTCCACCTCAGAGAAAATTCTTAACCTCCAAAGAATCTCCTTCTCCTGCCCCTCCTTCCTCCCTTCCTTTTTTTTTTAAGCTCTCCTTCTTGACCTCCTGCTCGAGAGGATATGGGGGGTTTAAATAGGTGAGGGAAAGAAAGGAGAAAACATAGGTCTAAATCCCCGTAAATCAACCTTCAACCAATAGGGAGTGGTCAAGGGTCGGAGGTAGTGCGCGCGGCAGTGGCCGGAGTGGGGGAGTGGTCGGAGTAGTGGGGGACGAGGGCGGCGAGTAGAGGAGATCGTGGGAAAGACGAGGTCAAGGGGGTGGTTAGGGAGTGGACGGCCAAGCAACATGCCTTCCACATGAAGTGGTGGAAGGCAGTCCGGTTGGCCTTCGAAGGGGGTGGAAGGCAAGGGGTGGCCTTCGAAGGAGGTGGAAGGCAAGGGGTGGCCTTCGAAGGAGGTGGAAGGCGGACTGGCTGGCCTTCCACGAAAAGGTAGTGAAAAAGTGAAAAGGGTGGCCAAAAGGTGGAAGGCAAGGTAGCTGGCCTTCCAAGGGGGTAGAAGGTAGGGGGTGGCCTTCGAAGGAGGTGGAAGGCAAAGGGTGGCCTTCGAAGGAGGTGGAAGGCAAGGGGTGGCCTTTGAAGGGGGTGGAAGGCGGACTGACTGGCCTTCCATGAAAATGTGGCTAGAGTCGGGATTTGGTTAATGGGCCTAGTTGTTAGTGGGCTGAGGTGGCTAAATGAGGGGATTTTGATGATGAAGGGCTAATGATGGATGGGATTCATGACCAAAAGGGTGGTCCAAAAATCGGTGTCTACAAATGCCCCTCCGGGACACCTGTTTTGTAGTGGAGTGGAACAGAATGATAAATAGGTGTTCCGGAAATGGAACCAGATTTTGGACAACCCGAAAAATGAATGAGCTATATCCAAGGATGATATGCGAATGCGGCAAATGCATGAAAGCTAGCTATTCGAGTTGCAAGAGTGGTTTAAGAAAAGGGACAAAGTTCAGTACTAGAGAATCACAGTCCTTGGGACCCTCGGGTGCTGGAACTGCGAGGCCTTGGCGCACTAGGATGCAGCGGTCTGGTCCAAGGGGATCTCGAGCATGAAAGGTGTAGGAGTGTGACTTGAAGAACTCTCGACACAACGGGTGCGCGGTGGCCTGGCGCATCATGGGATCGCCAAGTGAGAGAATCTTAAGCACACATATTAAAAAAAGGGAAGAGGTCTTGCAATTCAAATGACTAACAGGCGAACGATCGCCAGACTCACAGATCAGCAATGGGTTAAGCAGAGTGATGAATTATAGTCATTGCCCCTAGGGCGAGGATGAGTGCTTATGCAGATGCATGCTGGTTTGAAATTAACGATTTCCTAATGCAATTCCTAATGCAAACAAAAGGAGTTTATTGGCCAATCGAATAACTTGGGGAATATAGACTCCTCATTGTTTTGTTTAAAGAGGAACTCAGAGTCTATACGCCCGAAGCTATTAGCCTCCTGTGTCCTTGGTCCTATTTGCCTCCGATTTCCTACACCTGCAAAACGCACATCAGCAACGTTCACATTTTCAATAATCACAACATTAAATATCAAACTGTAGGAGGATAAGAATCAAATGTTTAGTTTCGAGTCGAAGCCGATATGGAAGATATGGCTATTCTATTGGTAGAATGCCAATCCAATATGGCTTTGACTCGAATTCCAAGAAGAGCCATTAATTCATTGATCAAGGTGGTCTCCTTAATGATGAGGTGAGGTTACCTCCTCGAAGTGAAGGGAGAAAGGCACTTTTCCTTCTCGTGGGTGGGCTTTTCTTTTAAAGTGGTCAAAGGCCAGGTGGCTTGCCTTCCATGAAAAGGTGGAAGGCCAGCTAGCCTGCCTTCCATGAAGTGGTGGAAGGCAAAGGGCATGCCGTCCACAAGAGGGGAAGAGAAAAGATATGCACGCCTCTCTGTCTTTTATGGGATGTGGAAAGGGTTGTGATTATCCCGTGACTTTTTTTAAAAAAGAGGGTTGTCGCGGGGCCTTCTTCCAGAACTCCAGTTTTCTGTGAGAGGATGGCTTCATCTTCTGCTCGTGCTACTGCCAAAGAGCCTCAAGTTCTGTCTGACGTGGAAGGCCACCTCAGCAACCTGGTGGCCCACGGACAGGTATGCTCGAACCTTTGTTTTGTACGTCTCGACTCTCTCTCTTCTTTGTTGACTTTTGGTTGCCTTGCAGCCTCTCCCAAAATTTCCTGATGCTAGGCATACCCGTAAGTATGCATGGCTTGCGGCCCTGTTGGAAGCGATTACTCTGAGCATGAGGGTGTACATGCATCGATGGAACTTGACCCGTTCTATCGTGTTTGCAAAATGGTTTACTGCCATCCACTGGCACTGGGAAGGGCTGGGTGCGCTGCTGGAGCTGTGGCATCCGGAAACACACACATTTGTGTTCCGAGAGTTCGAGGCAACGGTCTTGCTAGAGGAGGTGGAGACCTTCTATGGCTGGGAGGGCCTAGCTGTCGGTGATCCCTCTGATTTGCCTGCATGGGAAGAAATTTTTGCTGATATTGTGCAGGACAAACGGGAAGTATGCCGCCTGACCAATAGTCGAGGGATCCTTGTCGATCGCCTTGCGCATTGGTTGATCCGGGAGATTAAGCGCAAGGTGGTCGAACCTGAGAGGCTGATGGGAGGCTTATGCTTGGTCCTTGGGGGAGTCCTGTGGTTTCCCACTACAGGCTCGGTGCTAGAGAAGGAATATGTGAGCGTGCTGATCTCATTGTGGAGAGGCCACTCTCTTGCCCCGGTGATCTTGTCACACCTGTACGGAGGGCTCAGCCACATGAGCATGGGGCGATCTGTGAGGGGAAGTTTGTTCACCTTACAACTGTGGATGGAGATGCATGTATCCTTTGATTTTGATGAAAGTGTAACTTCTGCCTCGAGAATTTTTCAGCATAGTGCATGGTATCCTGCACGCTCGCTTCTTGGCCCCAAGGATCAAGTCAGGTGTCTTACGGCTCATCTCAAGATGCGGGACGACTGGCGTGATTACCTGAACTTCCTGCCTGTAGAGAACTTTATATTTGTCCCAATGATCCTTCGAAACATGGAGTTCACCACAAGGACTTCTCGCGACCGCGAGTTGTGGCTGATTGGCCCTGACGAACTAGCCGTGTATCAAGGGCATCGCTGCCATCTTCAGATCGGAGTTCCCAGACAGGTACCACTCCCTGCCTTGCATGACACGTTGATCATGCCGAGACACACTGGATACGCGAGAGAGGCTCAAGCACTGGAGCGGCTCCGACGTGCATGGCGGCATCACTCCAGGTTCACAAAGGCTCGCCTTGACGTAGCAGAGACTTCAGCGGAAGTCAAGAAATATGTAGGCTATTTAGCCAATGTCCGTCCTGCTGTCTGCGCCTTTTTCATGGGCCGCAGAGTATTGGAATAAAGTAGGCCTTCAACTTTTAATGAATAATACCAACTTTTTCTTTCTGAAATTACCTTCACAGATATAAGCAAATTGCCCTAGCGAATAGGCTAACCATCCACGTGACGGCCGGCACTCTGGCCGTCCACGCGGGCAGACGGCCCATGCGTGGCCGTCCGAGCCCACAGACGGCCGGCGTGCGGCCGTCCACTCGGGCGGCCAGCGCGTGGCCGTCCGATCCCGTGGACGGCCAGCGCCTGGCCGTCCATGCGGGCGGACGGCCAGCGCGTGGCCGTTCGTGCCGGCCAAGCGCCGGCGGACGGCCCGCGCATGGCCGTCTACGCCAGCGGACGGCCAGTCCATGGCCATCCACTCAGGGGTTTAAGTGCGGATTTAAGAAACCCGGGACTGCCTTCTCTCCATTCTTTCCCCTGTTCTTCTCTTCAACCTTCCCAACCTTCTAACCCTCCATCCATGGCGAGGGTATGGCTTCCCCATTCCCTTAGGAGGAGGAGGACAGGCGGCGGTGATGGAGCAAGCTCCAGTGGCGGTGGCAGCGACGAAGACGTCCGCGGAGGCGGCGCCGAGGATGTCTACGGCGGTGAAGAAGAAGCTCTTCGTGGCGGCGGCGGCGACGCCGGAGTGGAAGGAGAAGAAGAGGAAGAAGAAGAGGAAGAAGAAGAAGGCACGACGGCAGCGACAGATGAGGAAGACGAAGACGGGGGTGATGGAGAGGAAGAAGAAGGGGAAGGTGACGGAGAGGGCGGCGGCGACGGGAAGGCGCCCCCGAAGAAGAAGGTGAGTTTTTGATTTTTTTTTTTTTTTTTTTTTTGGAAACATAGGGAAGGCGGCAGGCAGAGCCGCCGCCCGTCTGCACGGACGGCGGGGGGGCCACGCCGTCTGCCCGTGCAGACGGCGGGCGGCCCCGCCGTCCGCACCGGTGCGGACGGCGGAGGGTTCCGCCGTCCACCGGTACGGACGGTGGGCTGCCTAGCCCACTCCAAAATTGTCCTGACTTTTAATTTTGTTATGCATATGCCCATGTCCTGACTTTTAATTTTGTTTGGGTTTTCAGGGTCCCCAGAGAGTCCGAGGCCGTGTTTCATGGGAGCTGGTCTGGGCATGGTACCATGCACTGCCTGTTTGGCTCCTCTTCCAGGTGGACGCGTTCCGGTTCGGGTCGCTGTTCCGGGTCCGATCGTTCATGGTGTATGCGCCCTTCCTAGTGGCTCTTCGGGAGCGCTGGGACGACAGATGTAGGGCCTTTGTCATGCCGTGGGGACACATGCTGCCCACGCTGGAGGACGTCTCCTTTTTGACGGGCCTGCCGGTCATAAGAGATCCAGTAGCGGGTCCCGAGCTTAGGGACTATAGGCAGCAGTCCGATCGGCTCCTAGGCGAGGGGTACTACAGGGTCCAGGGAGCACTATCCCACATACCCCTTGGGCACTTCGCCCGATCTGTGGGGTTGAGTCGGGTGCGGCAGATGCCGAGCGAGACCTTGGAGGCTTTCGCAGAGAGAGTGGAGACGCTCTTGGACTTGGATGGCCGATCGGACGACGAGAACCTGCGGATCTTTCTCATGTTCTTCTTCAGGAGGCTGCTATTTGCCACAGCTTCAGATAGAGTTAATCTGAAGTATCTGCCGCTGTTGGAGGACCTTCAAGCAGCGAAGAAGATGGCGTGGGGAGCTGCCATACTGGGTCATCTTTTCTTCCACCTGGTGGGCTACCGCCAGGGCTCTGGCAACTTGGGTGGGTTCACCCCTTTTCTCCAGGTAATCCTTTTAGCTGTGGTTCTCCATCCTCACTTATGTTGATTGGCACTGACTGTGTTGTCTCTTGCAGATCTGGGGTTACACCCGCTTCCCCATCGGCCGAGGGAATGTTTCTGCGGATCGTGAGGGATGGACCCCTCTGATGGCGCGGTGGGAGGTGATCCGGGATTATCGCCCAGTAGTGTATCGTGTGGAGGACATCCGTGCCCAACTCGATACATTCCCTCCTCATATGGTGAGTGACTTGAAATATATCTGTACCCGAACAAATGATTAGGTCTAATCCTTTGTTCCATTTAGGTGGTGTGGATGCCATATGCAGAGGAGGACCTGGCCGATCATCCGTGGGTGTCCCAGAGCCTCTCTCAATTCCGGCGGGAGGTGCCCCTACTGTGCGTGCACATTTGCGACGGCCTCTTTGTCCGGATGGCCTACTGCACATGGGGATGGCATCAGCCTCTACTCGCCTACCCGACCTATCCTGATATGAACCGAGGTCGTCGCCGATCTTCTGCTATTGGTCAGGATTGGCGAGTAGTGAGGCGGGCTGAGATTGACGTGTGGTACCGCACCGGGGATGCCCTGCAGGAGGATAAATCCCTGCGAAACAGCTTCAGGTACATGGGAGATTATGCACGGCGGTATTCAAACCGCATGTTTCTGGATGCGCGGCGGGTACGTCACTTTAACCCTTCAGTTTCTTGTATTTAAATTTTCCATGGACTAATCTTAGTGATATTCCTGTAACAGATGCCTGAAATTGAAGCCATCCAAACCCTAAAGAATCAGAATGAGCTTCTGGTTCTGCAGACGAGTGATCTGCTTATCCAGATTAGAGAATTGGTAAGAAGTCTGACTTCTGAGTTAGGGTGTAAGATTATCCATCTTATCTTTGTGAAAAACCCTTGTGACGCAGAGTGAGGCGCTAGCCCGCCACGGGCTGCGAGGGGATCCAGGTGCGGGCTCATCATCCCAGGGGCCAGCTGCCCTTGCTGATTGGGAGGCGAGGCTGCAAGACGCTCTCCGTCGAGCGGAGGCCCGAGAGGCGGATTTGGCACAGCAGGTGAGGCTTGTTCTGCTTTTGTGTTCTAATGATTGAGCATGTCTGACCCTGAGTTTCTTTACAGCGCCAGGATTGGAGACCGCCTTGGTGAGGGCGCAAGAGCTGGAGTGTTAGGAATCGTCATGAACGCAGCGGAAATAAAAATGATTCCATTGTATCGGTTGCTGGGGTCGTAAAACGGACATTAAAACTAACGCGGGAAGAACAGTTCTTCACCTTTGCGGGGTTTCGAATCTCCCGTGGATGATGCCGACTCGGTAATCGCGCATGCGCACGATCTCTAGAGGTATCCACACGAGTTCCCGCAGCAAACGCGATTTCCTCCTCGACTTGAGTGCTCCGACCAGATCTCAGATCCACCATGCGCGGAGAGAGACAGATCCACTCCGAGAAGGAGAGAGAGAGAGGAGAGAGAATCTTGGGAGTAAAAATTCGTCCAACTAACTTTTTACCACTCCCCCTTGGCCCTCCTTATATAGAAATAAGGATAAGCACAACAGTTAATCCTCATGATTATCCAAGAGTTTGGCCTTGGATAATTCTCCATTAAATCTTCATGTTTATCCTGCAGCTTTTCACAAAAACCCAGATAAGCATGAAATTTAACATCTCTCACCGTCTGACGAGAACTCTTATGTGTGTGACCCTCTAGGCCCATATATCAGTCCGGTTGCAGGCCCATTAAACTTAGAACTGTTTCTTGAGTTTAATATTTATTAATTAACATTTAAACATCACATGTTAAATGATTAATTTAATAAACAAGTAAATTATCATCCGATGATTAATTCACTTGGCCTTCTGATCATGAACAGCACCAAACACTACCTCATGATCCCAGAAGATATAAGGGATACTGTTCCCTTCAATTGAACCTTTCCGTCTGCAGATACCGCACAGATATAATCCTTCACTCATGCAATGTCCCGATAACGCAAGGGTATGGTTTTATAGTCAAACCCTCTATCGCATTATCCAGATGGATTCCAGTACACAGTTAATATCTAGAAAGACATCTCTTTCATTAGACCCTGGCCAGGGATTTCTGTGTACACATCCATGGGACATTCTCTCTCCAGTCTTATACCAAGAGTGAGTGATCCCTTGTTGTTCACTCAATTACCTTCGCAAGCTTTCCACTGTATCTGAAAGACCGATTATGGTGGGCTTAATGGTTAAAGTCCACGAGTCAGAGAATCAAGATACAATGGTCCACAAACAAGGTATCATTGGTGACTCAGGTCAAAGGACCAACTGTGCTACTGCAACAAATGAATTCCCTGGTTGACTAATAGGTATAATTACCATCCAGGAATTCTTATTTGGGTCTGTTCAGTGAACTCATTCTCTAATGAGCACCCACTTGTTTGTCTTAGTGTCACCACACGAGTGAATGTGAGATCATTCACCCTCATCATATGAGCAGACATAACTTGTGTCGATCTTATCGGATATTTAATGTCCATCTCAAATATTCTATGATCGAGAACTATTTAAGACAATTGCCTTAGGATATTGATCTCACTATCATGATCTCATTATGATTCAATATCCCATACATTTGTCTATGGACCTTCATTACGATAGTCGTTTGCGAGAACTATTAAATGAAGAAATAATTGCCTTTATTAATAATCTGAACTAGAATGTACAATGATTGGCTTTGAGGCCACCAAATTCTAACATTCTCCCACTTGGACTATAGCCAATCACCCATGTGTCTAAGTCCCATAGACTTAAGGTGGCGTTCTAAATTGTTTTGAGACAATGGCTTAGTCAAGGGATCTGCTACATTATCTTCAGATGAGACTTTCTCAACTACTATATCTCCACGGGCGATAATCTCACGAATCAGATGAAATCGTCTCAGAATGTGCTTTGACTTCTGATGTGATCTTGGCTCCTTCGCTTGAGCAATTGCCCCATTGTTGTCACACAATAATGGAACAGGATCTGAAATGCTTGGAACGACTCCAAGCGCCGAGATGAACTTCTTCATCCAAACCGCCTCCTTGGCCGCTTCAGCTGCAGCAATGTATTCTGCTTCGGTCGTCGAATCTGCAGTAGTTTCCTGTTTGGAACTCTTCCAACTTACTGCACCTCCATTTAACATGAACACAAATCCAGACATGGATTTGCTGTCATCCATATCCGACTGGAAACTCGAGTCAGTAAATCCTCGAAGTTCCAAGTCGTTTCCTCCATAAACGAGAAATAGATCCTTAGTTCTTCTCAAGTATCTAAGGATACATTTCACCGCCTTCCAGTGTTCCTCACCTGGATCAGCCTGATATCTACTGGTGACACTTAATGGATGTGCCACATCAAGCCTAGTACATAGCATTGCATACATGATAGATCCTATTGCCGAGGCATAAGGAACTCTATCCATGTATGCTCTCTCTTCAGGTGTCTTGGGAGACATTTCTTTAGAGAGATAAATTCCATACCTCATAGGAACAAGGCCTCTCTTGGAATTTTCCATGCAAAACCTTTTGACTATGGTATCTATGTACATAGATTGGGACAAGCCAAGCATCCTTTTGGACCTATCTCTATAGATCCTTATTCCCAGAATATAGAATGCTTCTCCCAAATCTTTTATGGAGAAGTTTTTGGATAACCAAGCCTTTACCGATGATAACATTCCTACATCATTCCCAATGAGTAGAATGTCATCAACATAAAGTACTAAAAAGGTAACCGCGCTCCCACTAGCCTTTTTGTATACACAAGGTTCATCTTCATTCTTAATGAAGTCATAAGATTTGATTGCTTCATCAAATCTTAAGTTCCAAGTTCGGGATGCTTGTTTTAATCTATAGATGGATCTTTGCAGCTTGCATACCTTGCTTGAATACTCTTTGGAAGTGAATCCTTCAGGTTGTATCATATACACCTCTTCTTGAAGGTTCCCGTTAAGGAATGCTGTTTTCACATCCATTTGCCATATTTCATAATCGTAGAATGCAGCGATAGCAAGAAGTATTCTGATTGACTTAATCATGGCAACTGAAGAAAAGGTTTCGTCATAGTCAATGCCTTGCCTTTGACGATATCCTTTTGCTACAAGCCTGGCCTTGTATGTGTCAATCTGTCCATCTGCCCCGATCTTTCTTTTAAAGATCCATTTACTGCCAATAGGTACTATACCTTCTAGCAGATCAACCAAGTTCCAAACTTGGTTGGCATACATGGACTGAATTTCAGAATCCATTGCCTCTTGCCATTTTTCTGATTCATGACTATTTATGGCTTCAAGGTAGGTTTGAGGATCATCATCCTCATTTAAGTGCACTTTTGGTTTGCCTTCATCGATATGTCCAACATATCTTTCAGGCTGCTTAGGCACTTTACCTGATCTGCGAACCTTTTGTGTATCATCTTGAACAAGTTCTTGAGTCATTGGTTCAGTAGATGAACCAGTGTTGATTTGTGAGTCTAGAATTTCTTCTAGTTCTATCTTGCTCCCACTGTCTTCTTTTGAAAGATATTCTTTCTCTAAGAAGGCAGCTCTTTTTGCGACAAACATCCTTTGATCGCTGGGCTGATAGAAGTAATATCCAAAACTCTCTTTTGGATATCCCACAAATCTACATTTCTCTGTCCTGGAATCCAATTTGTCTAGATCATGTCTTTTGACATGTGCAGGACAACCCCAGACTCTAACATGCTTAAAGTCTGGTTTCTTTCCTTTCCATATCTCATATGGAGTGGAAGGTACTGACTTACTCGGAACTTTGTTCAACAGATATGCAGCAATCAACAGTGCATATCCCCATAAAGAGATTGGAAGTTTGGCATAACTCATCATGGATCGTACCATATCTAATAGAGTACGATTTCTCCTTTCCGATACACCATTTAACTGAGGTGTATAGGGAGGAGTCCATTGAGACAAAATACCATTATCCTTAAGATATTATGTGAATTCTGTACTTAAGTATTCACCCCCTCGATCTGATCGAAGAGTTTTAATACTCTTTCCAGTCTGGTTCTCAACTTCGTTTTTAAACTCTTTAAATTTCTCAAAGACTTCTGACTTATATTTCATCAAATATATGTAGCCATATCTTGAGAAATCATCTGTAAATGAAACAAAGTATGAGTAACCACCTATAGCATGAGTGGACATTGAACCACATACATCACTATGTATTAGTTCCAATAAGTCCTTAGCTCTTTCTCCATGTCCTGAGAATGGAGCTTTGGTCATCTTTCCCATGAGACAAGCTTCACAGGTTGCAAATGATTCATAATCAAATGGATCAAGATATCCATTCTTTTGCAACCTTATGATCCTGTTCTCATTTATATGACCTAGCCTACAATGCCATAGGTACGATTTATTCACATCCTTATCTAAGCGTTCAAGAGAATTATTTACCAGACAAACATCATATGAAATATCAAGTAAATATAATCCATTCAATAAATATCCGGAAGCAAACAATTTGTCTCCTTGATAAATTGAACAACCTTTATTCTCTAGTTTCATAGAATATCCTTGTCTATCTAAACATGAAATAGATATGATATTCCTAATAATGGTTGGAACATAATAACAATCTATAAGTTCCAAGGAGTCTCCTGACGGCACCTGAAGTCTTGCTGTCCCCACAGCTAACGCAGCAACTTTTGCTCCATTCCCGAGCCTCAGATCCACGTCTCCGCGGTTCAATCTTCTCTTACTTGTTAACACCTGCAAGTTATTGCAGATATGAGAAACACATCCAGTATCTAATACCCAGGATGTTGATTCTCTATAAGACAAGTTAAGATCGATCATGAGAATACATGAAGCTTCACCAAGCTTCTCCTTTGCTTTTTCTGCAAGATAAATCTTGCAGTTTCTCTTCCAATGACCTTCTTTATGGCAGTGGAAACACTGACCTTTATCATTGACTTTAGCTTTGTCCTTTTGTGCCGCCGGTTTGCTTTTCACTTGCTTCTTAGGCTTACCTTTCTTAAAGGTCTGTCCAGCTTTCCTTTTCTTGTTGGTCTTACCAACAAGCATTACACTTGGCTTATCTTTATGGATAGTGCCTTCAGCTGTCTTCAACATGTTGAGCAGCTCAACTAGTGAAACTTCAATTTTGTTCATATTGAAGTTGATAATGAATTGTGAAAATGAATCTGGAAGGGACTGTAGGATTAAGTCAATGCTCAGGTCATTGTTCATAACAAAGCCCAGCACATCAAGCCTCTCAATCCATTCTATCATCTTGAGCACATGAGTTTGCACAGATGTGCCCTCGCTCATTCTGGTCCTGAACAATTTCTTAGATATCTCATATCTTTCTGTTCTGGATTGTTCACCAAACAACTCTTGTAGGTGATTCAGAATGGTCTTAGGTTCCATGTTATTATGCTGTCGCTGCAGTTCATTGTTCATTGAACCGAGCATATAACACTGGACCTTGACAGAGTCCTCCTTCCAATTTTCATACATCATTAATTCATCTTCGTTAGCATTATCACCGGGTTGCACTGGATCTGGTTGATCCAGGACATAGGCTAGCTTTTCGCACCTGAGGACAATCTTCAGGTTGCGTAACCAGTCAATGTAATTTGGTCCCGTGAGTTTGTTTGCATCAAGTATGCATCAGAGGGGGTTAGGTGACGACATAGCGACCTACATGGAAATATATAAAAATGAGCAGATAGTTCTTAAAATCAGATTAAGGACTTTTAATCTAGATTTATGCTCCCACTATTTTTCGGCGATCTGTATGACCCTCTAAGATACAGAACGGGAGATTCCGGTGATCTCCTAGTAGGGATCAGAATCCTTCGGGCAACATGCATGTGACCTTGTGGTAGCACAACAAATCACATCAAGTCCCTTAGGCAGTCAACTCTTGACAGTTGCAACGTTTGCAATATCCGATCGATTTAACCCCTGAATCAGAATGACCTTGTGGTAGCACAACAAATCAATTTGATTCAGTTAAGTTTATCCATCATTACTTAGATGACATGAATTCATAGTGCAATCCTTGTGGTAGCACAACAAAACTACACTATTTGTCCATTCATCTTAATGACATCACATGTCGTAGACCTAGTTTAATTTCTAAATCAAACAGACCTTGTGGTAGCACAACAAATCCGTTTGAGATAAGAATTATCCTAAGATCTATAATGATGGTGGGTTACGTGGATTATTCTTAATATCTCACGTTTACAACTTAAGTTTTAAAAGAGGGATTTGATTTTGATTTGTAAAAAATCGTGCTATCAATAGTATTTCAATTTGAAGTATCAATATACTTAATAGAAATATATAAATGATAGCATAGTCCGCAAACATCACATATATGCAGAAAAATTAAATGGGGATGATCATGGACTGCTTAAACTACTATGGAATCATCGGAGCCAAACGATGATCCATAATAGGATCCTAATGTGAAAACAGCAACACTGGTTCCATTTGATGCGAGTCCTCCCTCCAGAGGTGTCTTCAAAAGATCCCGTCCTCTAAACTTAATCCGATACATTTAAATACAAAATTCAGGACTCGCAGGTCCACAAATGTACATTTAAACAATTAGAAACCTTGATCTTATCAAGGGGAGTACAATCTTATAAGAAGGTAGAAAGTACACTTGGATTAAGAGAGAGGAGGACACGCAGGTCCTATTTAAAATGCCAAATGAAATAAGCATCGCATCCATTCACATCATTCATCACATGAAAATTTTAAGTCCATGATCATCCCACCATAAAACACATCACATGCATCACAATCATCACATAATTGCTGTTTGGTATTAAATTTTATAAATATAAAATTATAATACCAATTAGTTTTTCGAAATAACATTTATTTCAGCATAATCAATAATATTCAAAACATTATTGACAATTAAACTAACTAAACTATTCAGTTAATCTAAATAATAATTCAAACAATTTGAACGGCAAAGTGTAATCAAGTTATGCATGAAATTAGTTTAAAACAATTTTAAACTAATTAAATTAACAGGGAATTAATTATCTAAAACAATTTTAAATAATTAACTAACACCCATTAATTATAAAGCCCTTTAATAGACTAACAGTTATTAAACACTTTAATAACCTGTTAATAATCATAAAAATTAATTAATAACAATTATCAATTATTTCTATAATTATTCTGTTTTAAAACAATTTTAAAACAGGCTAAAATTGGGTTTATAAGGGGCTAAACAGTAATTAAAAACAATTTTTAATAAAAATAATAATGGGCCCAGCCCATTAAGGCCCAATGGCCCGGACCCAGGCCCCCTGGCTCGGCCAGGGTCGAACCCTGGCTCAGCCAGGGTCGAGCCCTGGCTCAGCCAAGGGCCCTGGCTCGGCCAGGGCGCACCCTGGCTCGGCCAGGGCGTCGCCCGGCCCCCGGCCCGGTCCGACCGGGTCGGGACCGGGCGGTCCGGCCACTTCACCTGCAACTCGACCGGCCCGAGCCCTAATTTTCTCTACAACCTAACCTGTTAGCAGACGGCGGGAAGAAGGGGCGGCTGCGCCGCCGCCGGCCGGCGTCCGGCGGCGCCAGGCCCCTGCCGGCGCCGCCCTTGCTCCGGCGACACGCCCGGCGCCGGCAGGGCCGCCGGCGGTGGCCAAATGGCCCTTGGATCGAGCCCTAAACTCACCCTTAAAATCTGATTTTGCAGGGTTAAACAACCGAGTTTGGGCTTGATTTTTAGCACCTCCAAGGGCACTCCGGTGCCGATTTTCATGCCCAATGTGAAGTGGTGACTATCACCAATAGATCCAGACATCCGGGCCGCCATCCCAACACTTGGAATGCCGGTGCGAAGCCGCCGAAGTACCCCAGTTCATCATCACATGAAGACCTCCGAAAAACCCAAATAAAAATCCGAAAAATACAGAAAAATAATCAAATTGATCGTGATCATCATATGAACACTAATCTGTCATTTTTAATCCGATTAAATACAAGAACACGTACAATACGAATTCTTCACGCATAACGAGAAAACACACAAAACGGTGCCGTTTTACAACCGAACCAGCGGAACCTGGCTCTGATACCACTGTTAGGAATCGTCATGAACGCAGCGGAAATAAAAATGATTCCATTGTATCGGTTGTTGGGGTCGTAAAACGAACATTAAAACTAATGCGGGAAGAACAGTTCTTCACCTTTGCGGGGTTTCGAATCTCCCGTGGATGATGCCGACTCGGTAATCGCGCACGCGCACGATCTCTAGAGGTATCCACACGAGTTCCCGCAGCAGACGCGATTTCCTCCTCGACTTGAGTGCTCCGACCAGATCTCAGATCCACCATGCGCGGAGAGAGACAAATCCACTCCGAGAAGGAGAGAGAGAGAGGAGAGAGAATCTTGGGAGTAAAAATTCGTCCAACTAACTTTTTACCACTCCCCCTTGGCCCTCCTTATATAGAAATAAGGATAAGCACAACAGTTAATCCTCATGATTATCCAAGAGTTTGGCCTTGGATAATTCTCCATTAAATCTTCATGTTTATCCTGCAGCTTTTCACAAAAACCCAGATAAGCATGAAATTTAACATCTCTCACCGTCTGACGAGAACTCTTATGTGTGTGACCCTCTAGGCCCATATATCAGTCCGGTTGCAGGCCCACTAAACTTAGAACTGTTTCTTGAGTTTAATATTTATTAATTAACATTTAAACATCACATGTTAAATGATTAATTTAATAAACAAGTAAATTATCATCTGATAATTAATTCACTTGGCCTTCTGATCATGAACAGCACCAAACACTACCTCATGATCCCAGAAGATATAAGGGATACTGTTCCCTTCAATTGAACCTTTCCGTCTGCAGATACCGCACAGATATAATCCTTCACTCATGCAATGTCCCAATAACGCAAGGGTATGGTTTTATAGTCAAACCCTCTATCGCATTATCCAGATGGATTCCAGTACACAGTTAATATCTAGAAAGACATCTCTTTCATTAGACCCTGGCCAGGGATTTCTGTGTACACATCCATGGGACATTCTCTCTCCAGTCTTATACCAAGAGTGAGTGATCCCTTGTTCACTCAATTACCTTCGCAAGCTTTCCACTGTATCTGAAAGACCGATTATGGTGGGCTTAATGGTTAAAGTCCACGAGTCAGAGAATCAAGATACAATGGTCCACAAACAAGGTATCATTGGTGACTCAGGTCAAAGGACCAACTGTGCTACTGCAACAAATGAATTCCCTGGTTGACTAATAGGTATAATTACCATCCAAGAATTCTTATTTGGGTCTGTTCAGTGAACTCATTCTCTAATGAGCACCCACTTATTTGTCTTAGTGTCACCACACGAGTGAATGTGAGATCATTCACCCTCATCATATGAGCAGACATAACTTGTGTCGATCTTATCGGATATTTAATGTCCATCTCAAATATTCTATGATCGAGAACTATTTAAGACAATTGCCTTATGATATTGATCTCACTATCATGATCTCATTATGATTCAATATCCCATACATTTGTCTATGGACCTTCATTACGATAGTCGTTTGCGAGAACTATTAAATGAAGAAATAATTGCCTTTATTAATAATCTGAACTAGAATGTACAATGATTGACTTTGAGGCCACCAAATTCTAACATGGAGAGCCTTAATCAGCTGTTGAGAGACCAGGTTTTGGAGGAGCGGACAGCTCGGGCCAGGGCAAGAGAGGGATCCCACCCGGACGTGTACTGGGAGGGCAACATGGCCAGCTTACGAGAGGAGTTGGCGAGGTCGCAGATGTTAGTTGAGGTGGCCTACAAGCCAATCTAACAATGTAAATCTCGTTCATTATTAATAAAATGGCATAATATTCATTATGTGTAAATCGCGTTAATTATCGTTTCATAATGAACTCCGTGAATATGTGCTATGGTGATCAGATTATGATGGGATCATACTAATGAGACTGATCACTTAAACACACATATTCTTAATCATTCCTAGTCGGAGGATATCCGAGAAGGACATCGGATATCCGGTTAGACTAGTACAGATTACTCCTGCTCATATGATGAGGGTGACTGATCTCATAAGTCACTTGTGTGGAGACACTAAGGCGAATCTGTAGGTGCTCATTGGAGAATGAGTTCACTGAACTGATCCGACTGAATCGCTGGATGGTATTGTACCTCACTGTCAACCAGCTTGATTCTATTGCCGCAGTTGCGTGGATGGTCCTCGGACCTGAGACACCAAGGACACCTTGGCGGTGGACTTCTGTACTTTGACCTTGGTCTACGAATCTCTAGCCACGGGATTCTAATACGCCAAGGATTGGGTGCAGCGGAATACTGTCGAAGGGAATTGTGTGTCAATAAGGAATCATTCGCTCTCGGTACTTAGAGAGAGAATGCTCTAGGAAGGATGCGCGAAAGTCCCTAGCCAGGGCGGACGATAATATCGGGAAAGGAGTTTTTCCGATATTCATCAGCGGCATCCAATCCAAGTGAGTCAACTGGCTAGGGTTTGACAGCTCGCCATGCCCTGAGTTGACTCGAGAGCATTGTACGAATGAAGGATTATATCCACGCGGTAACTGTCGGCGGAAACGTTCCAAGAGTGGGTTACTTAACCCCAAATACCTTCCGGGTTCACGCGGTGTTGCGTGGCACCCAACGTGATCGGAGGCCCGGTCGAATTCGATGTGCGACATCAATTCGATTGATTAATTGATTAATAAAGGGTTATTAATTAATTAATAAAGCCAGTGAGGAGTCACTGAGCTTACTGGGCCATTAACTGGACTGGTACTTGGGGCTAGAGGGTCACACGCAAATGATTCTCAAGGCGATGGATAAATAAGTGGGTTTTATACAAACCGGGGGTTTTTGTGAAAAACCGTGCGGTTAGTATAAAACATAGCGAACGGGCTGAGCAGGCCAAGCTGCTGCTAACCCTAGCCGCCCCTCCTCAGTTTCTGTCTTCCTCTGACGTCCAGGCAGATCCAGATCTGCTCCGCCGCATCTCCGAATCCCGTTCGACGGGAAATCGTCCGCGCACTGCGGCGATCGTTGCGGCGACCGGCGGAGGCTTCGTGTGCTGCGAAGAACGAGGAACTCGAGGGTATCCGTCGCGGGGAGGATCGCGTGGACTTCGCTAGAGGCCGGGCGCTTGCGCGGCTTGCGGTGTCACACCGACGGAACCGAACGGCTGCGGATTCGAATCCGCACACGGTAAGAAAAAGATAATCCGATTATCTCGTATTTTAGTCTCCGAAACGGGAACGGATCACTGTAAATATTTTTGTTTTACGCTGCGTGAGCGATCCGGAGAAACCGAGAAAACCCAACAGCAGACAGAGGTGCGGGAGCTTGATTTCAAGTACCGAACCCTGTGGGACCGGGTGATGAAGAAGGGGCGAGAGCGGGCTACGAGATCCAGCACTCAGAGTCCAGGAGCTCGTCCCCCCATTCCTGCCCCGTCGGCTGGTCATGCTCCTGCTGGGAGCCCCGTCTTTAGAGACCTCGACTCCCTTCTAGCTGAGGATGCGTGGAGAGCATTGCGACCCGCTGGCTCATCAGGGTCTATGCATCCAGCGTCAGGACAACGTCGTGCTCGTGAGGACGACGCCGAGAGCCAGATGAGGCACCCCTCTCGAGATAGGAGAGATGACGATGCGGAGGGAAGGAGGAAGGATTGAGAGGGAGTTGATGCGGGGGTATGCCCCTGTGTCGTGATGATGTATGATTATGATGTTATGCTTGCATATTTCACTATTTATATGGGCACTTCTTTGTTCTGCTTTCTGTCCGCACCTGCTATTCCTGCATGCACAATATTGGGGAAACTGTTAGTAGTATCTGTTTTCGGCCCCTTGCCCAAAAAAGAGCAACTACCTTTTCCCTAGCCTTCACATAGGGTCAAGGGGCCGTGTCCTACTAACCAGACAAATGGAAGAATATTGAAACTGATGCGGCAAGTAAATATGCAAATGTTGGTTGATATTAACAAATGAGATGTGTGATGAAAAACATTTTTTTTTTTTATTCCGTCTGCCTGGTGACTGCCCAGACTTAGCCTGGTCGAATGATGAAAGGGAAATGCACACTCAACTTCCCAGGTATCCTAAGCTTGCATCTAGATTGGTTTGGGCCTCTAGACTCCTCGAACTAACCTTGACCGGCTAAGACTCATACTGATGACAATACCGTCATGCCATGCTTAGGCTCCCAGCTGCTTCCAACCACCAAGTTTGCCCAAAAAGTTTTCGAGGTAAATAATTTGCCCGACCCGGGTCTCTTTCCTCACAATCTAGAAGGTATATGATGGAACACCTTGGAACCCTAACGGTCAACCGCGCGACGCTGACCCAGAATCAGACGCCGTCGCACCGATTGGTGACGCGCATGCATTGACCTAAGCCCGAATTTTTCGAGAGTACACATTGAGATTATAGTTAAGGAATTAGTTCACCAGAAACATCGACATTACTCTTCACCCATTTTACACTCCTGTGATCATGTGAGCTTGTGACGATTTTTGAAAAACGAACCATTTTAAAATGATATTCAGTCTTTAGATAGCTATCTCGTGCTGAACCTTGAGGGGGAAAAAAGTGAAGAAATTTTGGGAGATAAACCACACAGGAGGATTGACAAAACCGTTAAAAGGACGAGCTGTGACAAAACGGACTCCTTTTGACCTCCTAGATGCCCCTATTTAGATTTTTCAGGCCTTTGTTAGATTTCATGGCCAGGCACGGTCACGACCAGGCTTTTTTTGTATGATTGCTTGAACCCCTTTTCTTTTGGTATTTCTGCTTTTGACATTCTTGGGGTTATTTGATATTCCGCGTACAGGGACACTGCCCTCTTCACGTGCTCTGGTCTTTTACATTTCAATTTTGGGCCCTTTTGAGGGGTTACATATATCGGGTTGTGGAGGAACCACAATTTGCTGAGCTCGACCGTTTAAGGGCATCAACTGTCCTGATCGGTCGAGAGGCGAAGAGCAAAGGTTGCATTTTGACAGTACACCAAAGACTTGGAACTCATTTTAAAGAGGTTATCTTTTGAAAAAACGTGTAAGTGTGTGCATGTCAGAATGATCATAGGGATTCGTATGAAAATAAAGTAGACACGTCCAAGGTTCTGGTGGACCAAAATCTTAGCCAAATCTTAATGTTAACCCAATCTATCATGCAACTAGACCTAGACAGGGGGTTACATGGCAGTCACCAGACAGTTGGATTTTGAGTTTTTTTTTATTTTTTTGTCACTTTCATAGGAGTATTGCATATTTACAAATATTTTTGATGATTTTGGATATTTGATTTTTTTGAGATTTTTGATTTTTTTGATTTTTTGTATTTTCACGGATAAAACTTCTTCAGATATACCCCATTCCATGGGTGGGGCAATTCCTCTCCTTTCTCATTGATTAAGCGGTAAGCGTTACCTGAGTATGCCTCCTTGATTATAAATGGACCTTCCCAGTTTTCTTGCAATTTGCTCCTGGGACCAGGAATTTTGATCATTTTTCTTTTAAGTACCATTTCCCTAATTTCAAACTTTCTTTCGAGAACCTTTTTTGCATAGAATCTTGCGATCCTGTTTCTATAAACTTGAGTGTGGTTTGCCGCCATCATCCTTTTTTCGTCTAATAGTTCCAGTTGGGCTAACATGGTCTTACGACGCTCGGCGTCGCTAATTCCATTGTCCAACTGCACTCTTAGAGAAGGGAAAAGAATCTCATATGGAAGTACCGCATCTGTTCCGAATGTGAGTGAATAAGGTGTTTGTCCGGTGGGGGTTCGGACAGAAGTACAGTACGCCCAAAGACCTTCTACTAGGCGGTCCGGCCAGTCTGAATAATTATGTGATCTGGAGGTTCTTTTAATGATTCGAATGAGAGTTTTATTGGTGGCTTCAGCCTGACCATTTCCTTGTGGGTAGTAAGGCGAAGAATGATGCAAATTGATGCCATACTTACTGCACATGTCCTGGAGCTCTTGGGAGATGAATTGTAGTCCATTGTCGGTGATGAGATCGCGCGGTGTCCCGAACCTGGCGAGAATGTTGCGCTTGATGAACTTCACTACCGTGGATGCTTTGACTTCTGTAAATGTTTCCGCTTCAGCCCATTTAGTGAAATATTCAGTGGTAGTTAGAATGAATGATTTCCTTTTCATTTCACCTGATCGATCCTCCAAAGGTCCTATAACGTCGAATGCCCACATGGAGAAGGGCCACGGGGAAATGACGATTTGAGAGATGAAGAGGGTGCATGAACCTTGTTAGCATGTAACTGGCATTTCAAGCAGCTCTGGACAAATATGGAACAATCAGCCTCCATTGAAGGCCAATAATAGGACATGAGGAGTTTCTGAGCTAAGGCACGACCATAGATATGACCGCCACAATCACTGGCATGGGCTGCCTCTATGACATGATGAATTTCGGTATCATCTAGACACCGAAGAAGCACTCCACTAAAGGATCTTCTGAAAAGGTGGCCGCCTAAGATAAGGTATCGCTGAGATGCACGGCGGATAGCCTTACGATCAGAAGACGTGGCATAAGATGGGAATGACCCATCACGGATATAGTTCATGATATCAAAATACCACGGATTCCCATCATCCCAATCGGGGGTGAGTTCATCCGTGATAGCGGAGATGTGCTCAGATGGATGGAGGAATTGTTGGAACCAGGGGTCCCGGAAGGAAGGTGAGTTTTACTTGTGCAGAGTGATGGTGGCTGTACCTTTGGTGACAGGAATCTCTAGAGCTGAGGATAGGGAGGCCAGGACATCTACTAGGATA
Organism: Zantedeschia hybrid cultivar; assembly: GCA_030544215.1. Classification (NCBI taxonomy): domain Eukaryota; kingdom Viridiplantae; phylum Streptophyta; class Magnoliopsida; order Alismatales; family Araceae; genus Zantedeschia; species Zantedeschia hybrid cultivar. The sequence goes on along the minus strand of JARZZO010000012.1, from coordinate 34,939,352 downwards.
TTTTGAGACCTAGGCACATGCACGTAGGTGATCCTTCTGAAATGCCTAGTTAGTGACTTTACTAACTCCTGATATGGCTTTAATTTTGAATCCCGGGTTTGGTACTTGCCCACGGTTTGGCGGAGGATTAGTTGAGAGTCTCCAATTATCCTCAATTCTAAGACATTAAGAACCAGTGCCAGTTTTAAGCCAACTAGGAGAGCCTCATATTCAGCGACATTATTGGTCACTAAGAAGGAGAGTTGACAAGCATGCGGAATACTTACCCCTTCTAGAGATATGAGGACCACTCCTATCCCACTGCCTTGAGAATTAAGTGCCCCGTCGAAATGAAGGACCCAGGACGGAGTGTCATCCACTATTAGACCCAACTCCTGATCCGGGAATTCCTCGTTGACAGGTGAAAATGTGGGCAGTGGGTGATGAGCTAGGTGCTCGGCAATTGCTTGCCCTTTCACAGCCTTCTGATTTACATAGGTGATGTCGAATTGATTCAAGAAGGTCTGCCATCGCACCAGCCTATCTATTATAACTGGCCGCTCTAGCAGATATTTGATCGGGTCCATTCTTGCTAGAAGTTTGACCTCGTGGGCGAGGAAGTAGTGCTTCAATTTCTGCACTACCCAGACGACGGCCGCACATGTTCTTTCCATGGCAGTGTATCGCTTTTCGGCATCGTTGAAAAGCTTGGACAGATAGTACACTGCTCTTTCTTTCTTCTCGTCGTCAAGTTGGGCCAATACTGCTCCAGCTGATTCTTCAGTGGTGGAGACATATAGCAATAGAGGCCGCCCTGGGACAGGAGCCATAAAGACTGGAGGGTTGAGGAGGTAGCTCTTTAATTCATTGAAGGCCTTTTGACACTTATCGCTCCAAATGAACTTTGCCCCTTCTTTCAATAGATCGTTAAAGGGTTTGCATCTCACAGAGTGTTGAGATATGAACCGTCTGATGAATTGCAAACGGCCGATGAGATCCTTTATATCCCTGACGTTCTTAGGTGGGGGCATTTCCACTATTGCCTTCACTTTGTCTGGATCAACCTCAATCCCTCTTCTGCTCACCATGAATCCTAGCAATTTTCCAGAAGAAACGCCAAATACGCACTTTTTTGGGTTCATTTTTAGTTGGTGCTCCTTCGATCTCTGTATTACAGCCCTAAGGATTTGAGCATGTCCCTTCCTGGTTTTAGATTTTACCAAGATGTCATCCACATAAACCTCCATGTCAATGTGAATCATGTTATGAAAGATTGCCATCATAGCCCTCTGGTAGGTGGCTCCAGCATTCTTAAGTCTGAATGGCATGACCATGTAGCAATAAGTTCCCCATGGGGTTATGAAGGATGTTTTCTCCTGATCTTCCTCAGCTAGTTTGATCTGGTTATACCCCGAAAAACCATCCATGAAAGATAACATCTCAAATCCGGTCGTATTATCAACCAGCAAGTCTATGTGAGGTAGTGGGAAATCATCCTTTGGGCAAGCTTGATTGAGGTTGCGAAAGTCTATGCAAACTCTAACCTTTCCATCCTTTTTTGCCACGGGGACGATATTAGCTACCCACTTAGGGTAGAGCACTACCCGGATGAACTTGGCCTTGTGTAGTTTGTCAACCTCTTCTTTTACTTTAAGTGCTAATTCCGGTTGTAGCCGTCTCAACTTTTGTTTCACGGGTTTGGCGTCAGGTTTGAGGATTAGCCGGTGTTCCACCAGTTCAGTGTTTAATCCGGGCATGTCCTGGTATGACCAAGCGAACCCATCACGGTGCTCTTGGAGCACTGCTATTATGGACCCTTCTTCTTCCGGATTCAAACGGGCACTAATTAGCACTATCTTCGGATACTCCATTGTTCCAAGGTTGACTTCTTTAGTGGGTTCATCGATAGCTAATGAAGGTTCATTAAACCGTCTCATCCCACTCACAAGTGGTTCGACCAAGTCATCCACCTCTTCCTCTTCACTAAGCTCAAACACTCCCAGACCATCACTGCAAGACTCGTCTTTCACTAACTCCAATGGTTCGGAGATGACCCCTGTCTGAAGAAACTTATCCAACTTTTTCAGACCCTTGCACCTATTTGCTAATTCCTGAACTAAGAATGAAGGCACTTGTCCAGTCCTACAATTTCTAGACGTGGAGGAAGCTAACCTAATTCCTAAACTACTATGTACATGGCTTGGAGGATGGGTCAATTTTGTCCTGGACGGGACAAGGGTAGATCCTTGAGACAAAGATTCCATGACAGCAGGGTTCCCCCACCACGCAGGCTCCTCGAAAGTAACTTCCCCTCCCTCAGGATGGGAATTGGACTTTTTTTTTCGTGACCGACCGCCTGTAACATGAAGCACTCAGAAGAAATGGCGTCGATCGGAGCTGAGAGCATCGGAACTGAAGGTGGATGGAACAAGAAAGGAATGAACGTAGCAGGAGCTGGTTCATTCCTGGCCAAGAAAAGTCCTACCGACTATCCTCATGATATTCTTGCACTTCTTCCTCTATCCTGGGCAATTCCTGCCTCTTTCTTATGAAATGATTCATGAGGGACCATTCTTTTGCTTCTTTTGGTGGTTCAGTAGACTTATATCCCAGGCCACATCCCCCACTGACAGGGTTCTCTGAGATGGGGTCACGGATTCCTTGTTCTTCTTTCCCTAACCCGGAGCCTGAGCTATATCCCATCTTACTCATGAGCTGCCAACCTATGCCCGACCTAGGCCTTAGGTGAGAATTCACTGATGAAAGGACAGGCTCTTTGCCTTTCTTGGAAGTTATCATGGACGGAATTTGCTCTACTGTCACTGAGTCCAATGACTCAATGTAGGGAGTGCTTTTGACCTTCACAATCTTCCCGTTATACGGGAACTTATAGCACTGATGGTTGGTGGATGGGACTCCCAAGATTTGGTCCATCCATGGTCTCCCTAGAATGGCATTGTAGATTGGCTTAACGTCCAGAATGTAGAATTCCGAAATCATGGATACCGGGCCGATTTCTAGTTGCAGGAAGATCTTCCCATCTGCTGGTCTCTGGGAATTGTCATAAGCTGAGACCATCATGGAGGTTGACTCAACCTTCTCTGGGTCTATCCCTATCCTTTTGAGGGTTTTAAGGGGACAGACATTGATGGAGGCACCGATATCCAGTAGAATGGAATCTACTGAATGACCATTGAGGATGGCAGTTAAGCACAGAGGAAGGGATCGGCAATCAAGGGGAGCTAGATCCTTTTCGGGGAAGGAGATCATGGGAGTCTGAGTAACTGAGAGTATAGCATTAGTGACCCCACCACTAGGAAGATCCTCATTAACCGTGATTTGTTGTAAGAAATTAAACAACGTCTCCCTATGTGTGGGAGACCTGCGGATAAGCTCGAGGATGGAGATCTTAGCGGGGGTCTTCTCTAAATGCTGGAGTATGTCATACTCAGACTGGGCATTCCCCATGGTAGGAAGTGAGTTATCTTGAGAATCCAAAGGTTGGCTCGGGGGAATGATGCGATTCCTGAGCGTTACCCCTACTGAGATTGGGTCTGCTTCCAATGGTGACCTAATAGGATTGAAGTCAATCACTGAACCCTGGTTCCTGGTTGGACAAAAGACAGATAGGGTGGGCCCCTCGGCTGTGATCGGAGGGATCTGGATGAGGGTGATTGGCTTGAGGGTTGCCGGTCACTCTTTGGGCCGGATTAGGACCAAAGGCTCATTAGGGGAAAGCGTGGAGACCTCTGGGGTAGCCCCTTTAGTTTCATGCGGCCGAGTGGGATCTTGGTGCCTTATCCCGGACCCTTCGTACTCCCAGTATTGCTCCCTGCGAACTGTTACGGGCTCCAAGTCCTTGATCAAAGTGTTGACCTTTCCTTGAGAGCTGGAGGAATCTTGACCTACCTGATGAGAAGGTAATGGGTCCTTCACAATTCCCAGTTCCTTCTTAGCCTTCAGAGCCTCAATGGCTTTTCTCATGTCTTCCCAATTTATTCGTCCTTCATCGTTCAAGTCATATACCCAGTCCTTGAAGGTGAAGCAATTGTAGATGGTGTGTCCCGTGATCCTATGGTAGGGGCAATACCTGGACGTGTCCGTATTGCGGGGGACACCTTCTCTTTGAGGTGGGAGTTGAATGGCGTTACATGCTAGAAGAGCATAAAAGATATCTGCCAATGATTCCGGCAGAGGTGGATATGAGGCCCACTTAGTCATAGGACGACTGTAATTAGTCGGGGGAGGAACAGCTGAATATTGCTTCTGGTTGGGCTGAGTGTCGGGTTTGGGATGAGGATTGGTAACCCTGGTTGGTGGAGCCAGCATGCTGACCTGTTAATTGATGGTAACTCCTTCTATGGTAGGAGCTGATGTGGTTTTCTTATTCCTGCTTCTATTTTCAAAGAATGAAGGCAGAGTGGAGTCTCGGATTTGGGACTGAACTACCCTAGCTCGATTGTATAGCTGAGCGAACGTCTAAAGTTCACTAAGCATAAGGATTGCTCAAAGCTGGGGGGTAGCATTGTTAACAAGCATGGTGACTGCTTGTGCTTCAGGGATAACGACCTCCGCTCTAGAAGCCATAGCTCTCCACCTATTAGCAAAATGAGTGAAGTCTTCGTCAGACTTCATTTTTTCCATTACCAAATCAAACAAGGTGGGGGGCAAGGCTGCCATGTGGTTGAAGTGGGTAATAAACCTCTCAGAGACCATATCAAAGTTGATCAGGTCAGTAGCTGGTAGAGAGGAGAACCACCTCAAGGTCTCTCCCTCGAGAGACTTTTGGAAAAGGTGGACCAGGAGGACCCTATCGAAGAGCCACTGATGGGAATCCATGAGAAACCCAGACAAATGATGATGGGGGTCAGTGGTACCATCATACTTTCTGTACTTAGGTACTTTAAACCCTGGTGGAAAATAGGCTGGGGGGAGCTTGCAGTAGCTCAAGAGAGAATGTGGCTGCCTGAGGTTGAGATTCTAGGCCATGAGTTGCCGTACACAAGTCTCGACCTCATTCTTATAAATGAACTCCTCCTGCTTGGGAGGTGTAACCTGGTTGATGGGATTGAAAGGGATCGTGTGAGTGGGCATAGCTTGACTTGGCTGGGGTCTGCTAGAAGATCCTTGGAATTGGGTTTTCCGAGGAGTGGCATCCTGAATTTTACCACGAGAAACCAACTGGATGAGTTGATCCGAAGTGTAGCGTGATAGCACAGCAATGAGTTTCGGATCTTCTCCAGGGTTTTGGAATGTCGTATTGGAAATCACTGGCTCATCTTCTCCCTGTGAGGTAGAAGATTCATCCGAATCCTTCCTCTGAGGGTCTTCTCTGGATGCTTGGAGCATTCCTATGAAGGTCTGTTGTGGATCCTCTTCAATCTCAAACAAAGGGTTGTGAATAACATTGTTACTTAACTGGTCCATGTCATCATACACAGCATTGACATACATTCGGTTCATTATGAAGCACAGACCCTAAATGATTTTATGTTTCACTTGAAATGTTTGCCAATGTTTTATGAAAGTTGGTTTCTAACAACTCAAGTTTAGCCCTTAACGACCCTTCACTTTTCCAAAGCTTGTTCCGCAAAGATTCAATTAAGTGTCTTTAAATTTGAAACAATTCACTAATTTCTCACACAAACCCAAGGTTCCTACAGAGTGGTTTCAGGTACAACCTGCTCGGCGGCCAAGTGGGAATCCCTAGCTCGCGGAGACTGACGGAGGTTCCCAACAGGATAGGACTAGTCACACCCGAGTGGGAATCCTCAGGTGGAGAGTGAAATCCTGCGGGAGAGGTGACTAAAGATGTGATGCTGGCTCTTCCTTAAGACCCTTGCGGAGAACACCCCAAAAAACCCAAAAAGTTAACAAACAGCATGTCGGAACATCTAACAATTCAACAGAACAGGTAGCAGCACATCATACATGAACAGCAGTAGCGAGCAGAAAAGGACAAAGAATCAACGAGAGGTCGACGGCCAAGGGTTGGCCGTCCAATGGGTCGGACGGCCAGCTGCTGGCCGTCCAAGGGGATGTCGACGGCCAGGGGCTGGCCATCTAATGGGTCGGACGGCTAGGTGCTGGCCGTCCAGTGGGAGGTCGACGGCCAGGGGCTAGCTGTCCAATGGGGTGTCGACGGCCAGGTGTTGGCCGTCCAGTGGGTCTGACGGCTAGGGGCTGGCCGTCCAGCGGTCAATGGTCGTCTGGGATCCTTACCTCCTTTTCCTTTGATCGCAACGCGTGCAGCGGGCTACAGATGTCCCATCGTGATCGCCAGAGGGCTGTAGGCGCCCGGAACGTCCCCCGTCGCCACCGCAGCTGCGTGCTTCGGAATCGAGGGTCCCTCCATTCGTCTTAGTACTGTGGCGATTCAAAGGGGAGTTAGTAATTGAAGTGTGATCGCCAGGAGCATTACCTTTCGGTCCCTGTGCTCCGCAGGAGTGTAGAAGGTGATCGCGCGTTCTGTGGGAGCGGGAGATGCTGGTTCCTCCTTCTCTTCCTCCGGCCGGCCAGAGGAGAAGAGCCCGGTACTCTGCACGCGTGAATGTGGTAAGGATCCCTGGAAAGAAAAGACAAAACAAAGAATAACCCGATTAGAACTATAATGTGCAAAGTTTATCCATAAAGATGTAAAAACTAGCTAAAATAAGAGGGAAACGCACCGGATGGGTGGTGGGGAGGGAAGGTGACCATGTATTATGGCCACCCACCTCCCGTTTTTTTTTTAAAACCTCTGGTGGGCAAGAATCACTAAGTCATCCTACATGCATGCATGCAAATGAGGGGGCTTGTGTGTGTGAAAAGTGAAGTGATATTGATGACGCAATGGAATGAATAGGAAAGAGTAAAAAAAAGAAAGGTTAGAAAGACAAGCCCGTTTCGGAGTGCGGCCTGAGCCTTCCCTCTAGGAAACTCCTCGTCAACCTCCTCGAGCCTCTCACCAGAAAGTCTTCCTCCATCTCAGAGAAAATCCTTAACCTCCAAAGAATCTCCTTCTCCTTCCCCTCCTTCCTCCCTTCCTTTTTTTTTTTAGCTCTCCTTCTTGACCCCCTACTCGAGAGGATATGGGGGGTTTAAATAGGTGAGGGAAAGAAAGGAGAAAACAAGGGTCTAAATCCCCGTAAATCAACCTTCAACCAATAGGGAGTGGTCAAGGGTCGGAGGTAGTGCGCGCGGCAGTGGCCGGAGTGGGGGAGTGGTCGGAGTAGTGGGGGACGAGGGCGGCGAGTAGAGGAGATCGTGGGAAAGATGAGGTCAAGGGGGTGGTTAGGGAGTGGACGGCCAAGCAACACGCCTTCCACATGAAGTGGTGGAAGGCGGCCCGGTTGGCCTTCGAGGGGGTGGAAGGCAAGGGGTGGCCTTCGAAGGAGGTGGAAGGCAAGGGGTGGCCTTCGAAGGGGGTGGAAGGCGGACTAGCTGGCTTTCCACGAAAAGGTAGTGAAAAAGTGAAAAGGGTGGCCAAAAGGTGGAAGGCAAGGTAGCTGGCCTTCCAAGGGGGTAGAAGGCAGGGGGTGGCCTTCGAAGGAGGTGGAAGGCAAGGGGTGGCCTTCGAAGGAGGTGGAAGGCAAGGGGTGGCCTTCGAAGGGGGTGGAAGGCGGACTGGCTGGCCTTCCATGAAAATGTGGCTAGAGTCGGGATTTGGTTAATGGGCCTAGTTGTTAGTGGGCTGAGGTGGCTAAATGAGGGGATTTTGATGATGAAGGGCTAATGATGGATGGGATTCATGACCAAAAGGGTGGTCCAGAAATCAGTGTCTACATCGTCATTCTCTCCTCCCCGAGTCTTCCCTTACCTTCCTCTTGAAGAGGTCCCGGGGGAGGCTGAGGCGGGAGCTGCCGCGACCTAGGGTCCGGCCGAAGCTCGTCCAGCCGAAGGGGTCGCCGAAGCTACGGCCGGTGGTAAGTCGGCCTTGAGTCAAAATAGTTGTATCTTGAACTGTTGCTAACTCCTTTTTTCTATTTGCAAAGATGTATGGTCTTTGGGGATTGATTAGCCGGATCTCCAAGCAGTCCGGTCAGTCTCGACCGTCCCAACCGCGGCTCGCGGAAGGGAGGACGGCTGGAGGGGTTCCGGCCCCCGGCGCTCGTGCTACAAGGTAGACGGTGGCTTCCGCCGAAGGCTGCGGTGCCGCTGCTGCTCTTGAGAGAGTGACAGAATGGGAAGGCGGTCGCCGGAGGGAGCGGTTGGCCGGAAAAGAGGAGCCGGGCAGATAATCCTGCCGAGAGAGAATCTGCCCCAACGTCCAAGAGGCCGGTGGCGGCACGGGGCGCCCCGCTTTCGTCCCCTCCTCAGCCGGAGAGGGGAGATTCTCCTTCGGCCACCAGAGCCGGTGCGGAGACACTCTTCTACTCGTTCGGGGCGGCCGGGACGCACATGTCCCGGGAGTACGGGCACGAGCCCTGGCACCCGGACACGGGGGTTTTTGCGGACGAGAGTCTGGAAGACTCCTGGACGTGCCTACGTCTAGCTCGAAGGAGTAGCTCCCGATGACCGGGGACAAAATCAGGGAGCTTTCCACGGAAGGCTTGTCCTTGCAGTGCGTCCACCATGCCGTCCAAGTAGGATCCCTTTCGGCCTTGCCTGTTTTTCTTTATTGCTTTAAGCTTACGTTTTCTCTCTTGCTTTCGGCTGTAGGCCGCGGTCATGTGCGGGACCCTTGCTCGCCGCCAGGCCCTCCTCCAGTAAAAACTCCAGGATATCAATCAGGCCTCGGATCATCTGGCCTCGGGCAAAGTAGCCTTGGTGCAGCGCGACCTCGAGGCCGGGATCGATGTCCTCATTGAGAGGAACTCACAGCTGCGGGCCAAGCTGGAGGCCCAGAGGGAGGTGATCCATACCACTTCGGAGGCCAAGAAGAAGGCCGAGAAGGAGCTGGAGCGAGCCCGAGCCGAGATTGCGTTCCTAAAGGCCGAGATCCAGGACAAGGCCGAGGAGCGGGATGAGGAGCGCCGCCGCCACGCCGAGGAGGTCTCGGCTCTGAAAGCTGACTTGGAGGCAAAGAGCCAAGGAGGCTGATGACGTCCCTTGCACGGCCGTAGCGAGCTATAAGGAGGGCCCGGAGTTCGCCGAGGAGATGATGGAGGCCGGAGCCAAGGCGGCGATGACCATGTTCGATATGGGGATGGCCATTGCCCAAAAGGCATGTCCGGAGATAGATCTAACCGGCTTCGGCTACCCGACGGATGAAGAGGGCGAGGAGATCTTGGCCTGGTGGCAAGCGCTCAAGGCCAAAAGAACTCCGGCTTCTCCGGAAGGGGCTGCGACCGAACCTGTCCAGGGTTCTCCTCCGGCGTCTCCCGGCCAGACCCTTGTCGATGTGGACGGCGATGACGCCGAAAGCTAGTCCGGGGGCTTGTCCCGATCTTTTTGTTTTACTTTTCAAGATGCCGAGGCCAGGCGTATAGCCTATTTTTGTACTTGTTTATATATATAGAACGCATTTTGCTTATGTTTGCTTCATGGTAAGTCTGAGTAGATAGCCGAGTTTGGTTCTGTATATGGCCGAAGCCATGTCGCTCTCGATATGGTTTGCATGGCCGAAGCCACTCCCGGTACGATTTACACGGACTTAGAGAATAGTGCCGCTTCCGATACGGTTTGCATTGCCGAAGCCACTCCCGGTACGGTTTACACGGAGATACGGTTTGTATGGCCAAAGCCACTCCTGGTACGGTTTACACGGACTTAGAGAATAGTGCCTCTCCCGATACGGTTTGCATGGCCGAAGCCACTCCCGGTACGATTTACACGGACTTAGAGAATAGTGCCGCTCCCGATACGGTTTGCATGGTCGAAGCCACTCCCGGTACGGTTTATGCGGACTTAGAGAATAGTGCCGCTCCTGATACAGTTTGTATGGCTGAAGCCACTCCCAATACGGTTTACACGGACTTAGAGAATAGTGTCGCTCCCGATACGGTTTGCATGGCCGAAGCCACTCCCGGTACGGTTTACATGGATTTAGAGAATAGTGCCACTCCCGATACGGTTTGCATGGCCGAACCCACTCCCGGTACGGTTTACACGGACTTAGAGAATAGTGCCGCTCCCGATACGGTTTGCATGGCCGAAGCCACTCCCGGTACAGTTTACACGGACTTAGAGAATAGTGCCGGACATAATACTTTAGAGTAATAAAACAATATAATCATGGCGTCCGGCTAAACCCCGGGGGAGATGACTTACATGAAGTAGCGCCGAAGGTGGTCCACATTCCAGGTACGAGGGAGAGGCTGGCCCAAAAGGGTCTCCAGCCGGTAAGCCCCTCGTCAGATCACCTCCCTTATGCGATAAGGGCCTTTCCAGTTCGAAGAAAGCTTCCCTGCAGCTTCGGCTGGCTTGGATGCGTGAGCGTTCTGCAACACGAGGTTCCCGGCTTCGAAGCATCGGGGCTTGACTCGAGCGTCGTGGTATTTCACCATGTGCTGCTGATAAGCCGCCAGCCGAATGCGAGCTTGATCCCTTGTCTCTTCTATAAGATCAAGGTGATCTTTCAAGGCTTCATCATTAGTCTCTGGATTGTAAGCGAGAACCCTTGGCGATGGCAAACCGACCTCGATGGGAATAACCGCTTCCACCCCATAGGCCATTCGGAACGGGGTTTCTCCGGTAGGGGTTCGGCTTGTTGTCCGGTAGGCCCATAAGACGCTTGGCAGCTCTTCGACCCATCGGCCTTTAGACTTACCGAGACGAGTCTTCAGTCCCTGCAATAGGCTTCGGTTAGTGACTTCGACTTGTCCATTCGTCCGAGGGTGCACCACCGAGGCGAACTTATGGAGAATGCCGAAGCTTGCGCAGTTATCCTTGAACCGACGGCTGTCAAACTGCCTGCCATTATCTGAGATGATCGCCCGGGGGATGCCATAGCGGCAAATGATGGACTTCCATACGAAGTTCCACGCATTGCTATCGGTTATGGACGCGAGGGGTTCGGCTTCGACCCACTTAGTGAAGTAGTCCACTGCCACAATAAGGAACTTCCTTTGGCCAGTGGCCATGGGAAAAGGTCCGAGAAGGTCGATCCCCCATTGGGCGAAAGGCCAGGGGTCTGACAGAGGCGTCAGGAGAGTCGCTGATTGATGAATGAGGGAGCTAAACCTCTGGCATTGGTCACAGCATCGGACGAGAGCAGCTGCGTCCTCTCGGAGCGTTGGCCACCAACACCCTTGCCTCAAGAGTTTGTGGGTCAAGGCCCTTCCTCCTGCGTATGCTCCGCAAATCCCTTCATGTACTTCCCGAAGGGCATAATCAGCTTCGGCCGGGCCGAGACATCGAAGGAGTGACCGGCCGAAGGACTTCTTATATAGCATACCCTCCAGGATTAAAAAATGGGAAGAGCGCTGCCGGATGCGCCGTGCTTCGTTCGGATCGGACAGGACCTCCTCTCGGAGGAGAAAAGCGACTAGGGGAGTCATCCAGGTCTCAGCTTCGGATTCACTCACTTGCATGACCTCGGATTCGTCGAGACTTGGCTTGGCCAGCTCTTCTACGAGGACCATTCGGCCTCCTCCCCCGTCCTGAGTTGACGCTAGCCGGGAAAGAGCATCGGCTCTAGCATTTTCGGCCGGAGGGATCCGTACAATCTCATAAGAATTGAATTGAGTAAGGATCTTGCGGGTTACCTAGAGATAGGACGTCATCAACGCGTCCCGGGCCTCGTATTCCCCAGTGACTTGATTGGCGATCAGCTGAGAGTCGTTGAATGCCCTTATGTTTCGCGCACTGAGTCTTCTGGCGGCTCGAAGGCCTAAAATAAGGGCTTCATACTCGGCGGCATTATTGGTAGCCGGGAAGGAGAAGCGTAGCGCATACTCCGTGATGACCCCTTCTGGAGATGCCAAGATCCATCCGGCGTCGCTACCCAAAGAGCACGCGGACCCGTCGACGTAGAGTTGCCATTCTGCCGATGACTGAGGAACCGAAGGACTTTCGACTTCAGGTGTAGATCTGACTTCCGGCTAAGAGGCCGAGGATGCTTAGGGAGTGAGCTCGGCGATGAAGTCGGCCAAAGCTTGAGCTTTTATCGCTGTCCAAGGCCCATAAGAGACGTCGAACTCTCCCAGTTCGATCGCCCACTTTGCTAACCTCCCGGACACTTCTGGCCGAGTGAGGACTTGCCTCAAAGGTTGGTCGGTAAATACCTTTAATGAATGCGCGAGGAACTAGGGCCGGAGCCTCCTTGCGGATGTGACGAGGGCTAGGGCCAGCTTTTCAAGAGCGGGATACCGAAGCTCCGCTCCGTGGAGGGCTCGTGTTATATAATAGACTGGCCTTTGCATGCCATCTTCTTCTCGGACGAGGACGGTGCTGATAGCCGCTTCAGATGCGGTAAGATAAATGAACAGCTGTTCTCCGTGAACTGTTTTACACAAGACGGGAACATCGGCGAGATAGGCTTTCAGCTGATCAAAGGCCGACTGGCATTCGTCCGTCTAGGAGAAATTATTAGCCTTATTCAACAGTTTGAAGAAGGGAAAACAGTAATCCGCCGCTCTTGACATGAAGCGGCTTAACGCGGCAATCCTTCCACTCAGCTTCTGGACCTCTCGGACGTTGGCCGGAGGGCATTTGGATAATAGCCGCAACCTTCGCAGGATTAGCTTCCACCCCTCGGCGGGTGACCATATAACCGAGGAACTTTCCGGAGGCCACGCCGAAGGCACACTTGGCGGGATGCAGTTTCATTTTATACCTGTGCAAGGCAGAGAATGTCTCGGCTAGATTGGCCAGGTGGTCCACAGCAATGCGGCTCTTCACCAACATATCGTCGATGTAGACCTCTATATTGCGGCCGAGCTGCGGAGCGAATATCTTGTTGATGAGGCGCTGATAAGTTGCTCCTGCATTCTTCAGGCCGAATGACATCTGGGTATAACAGTATAGGCCGAGGTCCGTTGTAAAGCTCGTCTTGTCTTCGTCGTCCGGATGCGTTCGGATATGGTGATAGCCTGAATAGGCGTCGAGGAAGCTGAGTAACTCGTGGCTAGAAGTGGCGTCCACCACCTGGTCTATCCGGGGCAGCAGGAAGCTGTCCATCGGACAGGCCTTGTTAAGGTTGGTGAAGTACACACACATCCGCCACTTGCCGTCCTTTTTGGGCACTATCACCACATTAGCAATCCATTCGGGATGGTACACCTCTCGGAGGTGTCCCGCATTCAACCCCTTCTGTATTTCAGCTTAGATGGCCGTCCTTCTTACTTGATTGAACGTACGCCTCTTTTGCTTGACCGGAGGCTGGTTTGGGTTGACGTCCAGTCGATGGTCCGCCACCTCCGAGTCGACTCCGGGCATATCCAAAGGAGACCAGGCGAAGACGTCGAGATTTTTCTTCAAGTACTCGACAAGTCTCTCGGTTTCAGGCTTCTCGAGGCCGGAACCTATCATCAGTGTTCGGCCTTCTCCTCCCGGAACTGGGATGGTTGTAAGCTCTTCTCTCGGGGACGCTTTGGTCGAAGCTTCGATCGAAAGGGATTCGGCCGCTACCTTCCCTTTGACCGAGATCATGTAACATTGCCGAGCAGCTTCCTGATTTCCCTTGGCTTCGCCGATTCCATGGCCGGTATGGAACTTCAGCTTCTGATGGAAAGACGAAGGTACAGCTCCAATTCCGCCGATCAGCCTTCGGCCAAAGATGGCATTATAGGCTGGTTCGACCTTGACGACGGCGAAATCCGTTTCGACAGTCAATTGCCGAGGGGCTGTACCGAGGGTTACAGGAAGCCGGATGATGCCTTCTACTTGGCAAGGTGAGCCATTAAAGCCGAATAGGGGACCCCGGTGAGGCTTCATATCAGCCTCATTCAGACCCATTTTTACAAAACAATCGTAAAAAAGTACATTTGGGGCACTTCCATTATCAACAAAGACACGATGAACATCGTAACTTTTCATTACAGCATTTACAACTAAGGCGTCGTCGTGAGGAACCTGAACGTCGGTCAGATCCTCCTGGCCGAAGACGATGTCTTCTTGACGAGACCTCTTCGGCTCGATGTTAACCGCGGCTACCTCTGCTGTAGCGCTGGCTCGACGACGCCTTACTCCCTCTCCCGGCCCCCCGGATATCATCATGATCGACCCGGCACTGGGTTGTTGATGGGATGCTTCTGCCGGGGATAGAGCTGCCTTTGGTTGAGGTGGGGCTTCTTTCTCCGGGAGTTGCCGTTGCTTCGCTGCTCCGGGGACGTCCCGGTCCTGTCACTGTCGGGGCTGTTCTCGCCGGTACTGCGGCAAACGGCCTTCTCTGATGAGGTGATCGATCTCCTCCCGAAGGTGCCGGCATTCATCCGTCGAATGGCTGGTCTCCCGATGGTACTCACAATACTTGCGGGAGTCCCTTCGGCGGAGGTCAGTTTTGATGCGCTCAGGCTGCTGGAGCATACCTTTCACCTCCATAAGCATTCGGGAGGGTGGAGCAGGTAGTGGCAGGTACCGCTGCTGCGGATCCCAGCGCTTGTCTTGGTCCCATTCTTCCCTTCGGTATCGCTTGCGAGGCGGCTCCTGATCCTCTGGTCGAGGACGAACCGGAGGGATAGCCGCCGATGGTTCTTCGGCCGTGCTCTTGCCCCTGGCTATCATCAGGGACTCCCGATTGATGTATTTATGGGCCCGAGCCACTAGGTCCTGGAAGGTGGGGGGATGGCGCTTCCCGATAGAGCTGAGAAGCCCTTCGTCCGTGCACCCACTGATCACAGCCGAGACCGCAATCGAACTATCCAAGTTTGGGATTTGGGCTGCATCGGCCCGAAACTTGGTAAAGCATGTTAGTTTAGGTGGCCTACAAGCCAATCTGACTATGTAAATCTCGTTCATTTATTAATATAATGGTATAATATTCATTATGTGTAAATCACGTTAATTATCGTTTCATAATGAAGTCCGTGAACATGTGTTATAGTGATCAGATTATGATGAGATCATACTAATGAGACTGGTCACTTAAACACACATTCTTAATCGTTCCTAGTCAGAGGATATCCGAGAAGGACATCGGATATCCGGTTAGACTAGTACAGATTACTCATGCTCATATGATGAGGGTGACTGATCTCATAAGTCACTTGTGTGGAGACACTAAGGCGAATCTGTAGGTGCTTAATGGAGAATGAGTTCACTGAACTGATCCGACTGAATCGCTGGATGGTATTGTACCTCACTGTCAACCAGCTTGATTCTATTGTCGCAGTTGCGTGGATGGTCCTCGGACCTGAGACACCAAGGACACCTTGTCGGTGGACTTCTGTGCTTTGACCTTGGTTTACGAATCTCTAGCCACAAGATTCTAATACGCCAAGGATTGGGTACAGCGGAATACCGTCGAAGGGAATTGTGTGTCAATAAGGAATCATTTGCTCTCAGTACTTAGAGAGAGAATGCTCTAGGAAGGATGCGCGGAAGTTCCTGGCCAGGGCGGACGATAGTATCGGGAAAGGAGTTTTCCGATATTCATCAGCGGCATCCAATCCAAGTGAGTCGACCAGTTAGGGTTTGACAGCTCGCCATACCCTGAGTTGACTCGAGAGCATTGTACGAATGAAGGATTATATCCACGCGGTAACTGTCGGCGGAAAGGTTCCAAGAGTGGGTTACTTAACCCCAATACCTTCTGGGTTCACGCGGTGTTGCTTGGCACCCAACGTGATCGAAGGCCCGGTCGAATTCGATGTGTGACATCAATTCGATTGATTAATTAATTAATAAAGGGTTATTAATTGATTAATAAAGCCAGTGAGGAGTCACTGGACTTGTTGGGCCATTAACTGGACTGGTACTTCGGCCTAGAGGGTCACACGCACATGATTCTCAAGGCGATGGATAAATAAGTAGGTTTTATATAAATCGGGGGTTTTTATGAAAAACCGCACGGTTAGTATAAAACATAGCGAACGGGCTGAGCAGGCCAAGCTGCTGCTAACCTTAGCCGCCCTCCTCTATTTCTCTCTCTCTCTGGCATCCAGACAGATCTAGATCTGCTCCGCTGCTTCTCCGAATCCCGTTCGATGGGAAATCGTCCGCGCACTGCGGCGATCATTATGGCGACCGGCGGAGGTTTCGTGGGTTGCGAAGAACGAGGAACGTGAGGATATCCGTCGCGAGGAGGATCGCGTGGACTTCGCTAGAGGCTGGGCGCTTGCGTGGCTTGCAGTGTTGCACCGACGGAACCGAACGGCTGCGGTTTCGAATCTGCACACGGTGAGAACTTCGATTATCCGATAATCAATTTTAGTTTTTCAAAACGGGAAAATAGATCACTGTTTTATTTTATTTTCCGCTGCGTGAGCGATCCGGAGAAACTCGAGAAACCCAACAGTGGTATCAGAACCAGGTTCCACTGTTTCTCGTCCCGTTTCTATCTCCGAATTAATTTTTCCATAATATTATTCCATGCATCGTTTTGATTTTATGCGAAGTTAATAATCATATGATGATTGCTGCGATTCGATCGCTTAATTTTGCATAAAATTAAAAAATATATATATATATTTTGAGGTTCTTCGTGTTCTTCGTGGGACGAAGAACGACGGGATTTTGAAGCTTTAATCCCGTGTCCACATGGGATGGGGAGGTGGCCGGAGATCCTGGTATGACCAGGGATCCCTCCGGTCACCAACGGCACCAGTGGGCAACACCGGAGAGCCGCTAGTAGTGGCCGGATTTTTCCTTCACTACCTTACCCTTGAAAAACCAGATTTTAAGGAGTTTTAATAGGGCTCGGCTGCTTGCAATGGGCATCTCCAGCGAGCCCACCGGCGCCAGGCACATCACCGTTGGGGCTAGACGGTCCCGTTCAGCCGGCCGCCGCCGCTTGCTCCCTGCCATCCGGCCCCTGCATCTTCCCCCCTGCCGCCATGAAGCTCTTGCAGGATGTTAGGGTTTTGGTTCTAGGGGGTGACGGGTTAGGGAGGGCCGGTTCACGCGGTTGAACTGGGCCGATCCTGGCTGGACCGGGCCCTGGCTGGGCCAGGGTCCTATGTCCTGGCCGCTGGACCTGGTTCGACCAAGTCCAGTGGGCTGAGCCCGTATGGGCCTTCCCCTATTTCACTAAAACCCCATTTTAAACCCCATAAAATTTATTAAACCTACCCATTTAATAATTAAATTAGATTTTAATTTGATTTCAAAAATGTTTTGAAATTTAAATTATTATCAAATTTTATTTTATTTGGTCTTAATGATTATAGAATCATTTGTATTAAAATGGTGTTGTTAATTAATTACGATTAGTTATTAATTTAAATATTAAATTAATAATTAATTTTAATTGACTAATTTAATTTTTAAATTAGTATTTTTTAGTTAATTAGAATTAATTGTTAGTTTAATTGTTAAATTGATGATTAATTTTAATTAACTAATATAATGGTTTAATTAGATGTTATTAATTATTGATTTAAAATTTAAATTAATAATTAATATTTTTCTACTAATCTAAGAGTTAGGTTAGTGGTTAACTGTTCATTTGTGTTAATTATTAGTTTAATTAGTGATTAACACTTATTAATTATCTAGTCTAATTGTTAGATTGATAATTAATACAGAATTAGAGTTAATTATTAATTTATGTGATAAATTAATGATTAATTTTGTTGGACTAGTCTAAGAGTTAGATTAGTATTAATAGTCTAATTGTTAGATTATTAATGGGGTTTTGAATCTAAGTGTTAGATGATTAGAATTGTTCTAATTTGGATGGAATAATCTGGAATTATTAATTTGGAGTATGTGCACTTGTGATGTGTATTTTTTATGCTTTTAAATTTGATTTGATTGGATGATAAGTTAATTAAAAGTGTTTTCTAAATTCAAATACCAATTTTGATTGGATCCCAACTTTTTGAAAGTCAAAATTATTTATTTTGAAAACTCTTTTATTTTAGCTATGTGATGCGCTGAATTATGTGTGGGATGTTTAAAATACATCGTGGTCATAGATATGCACTTATTTAATTGTTCATGTGATGAATGATGTGATTGTGTGGATTATAGATGAATGATGGATGTTTATTAAATTGTTAATAAATAGAGATCTACGTATCTCTCCCTCTCTCATTCTCCGATGTACTTCTACCTCCCTCTCTCTTGTACTCGCCATAAGGCTCTCTTCTAATTACATGTAATTCTAGAATTAGTGTAATCTGATCAAGGCAACCGAGGAAGGAGCGAGGACGATTCACAGCAGCAACCAGGAACGCGAAAAGATGAAGATCTCTTGCCTATGTGTTTCTAGGTTATCTAATATAATTGTTGTGTTAGATTGTGTGTGCGTTTGACTGCTGGTTCCAGTCAAACCCACTGTGCTATCCATGACCACACTAAAGACATGTATGTGATGCATCATTTTATTTTGATTATGAATCAAAGCAGGTATAGTATTTAGTAAATATATACGATATATTTATATACTATCACCTAGGAGAGACCAAGATAAAAGTTATCTAAATACCCTCAGATAAACTCTAAGCCGTAACGCGAGTAGTTAAGAACTTACTGCGTGGTCCACCATCATTATAGTCATAGGATTCGCATCACTTTAGGCAGGTTTGTTGTGCTATCCACAAGGCCTGCTTAATTGGGAGGAGAAACTGTGGCTATGGAATTAGATGCCTATATGATCGGGGTAGAGGAACCATGTAGCTTTGTTGTACTATCCACAAGGGCTGCATGCAAATTTATGCTCGTCGCGTAATGATGGTTAGCTTAGACCAGAATTAGTGGTTTGTTGTGCTATCCACAAGGCCATTAAATCTCTGGGACCGAAGCTATTATCAGATATTGCAAGGAGTTGTAAGTCCCATGAGTTGGTTGCTCTTTGATTGTATTGCAGTTTGTTGTGCTATCCACAAGGCTGTAGTGCAAGTCATTGAGATTCTGATCCCCACTAGGAGACTGTCGGCGTCTTCCGTTCTGTATAACCGAGGGTTATACAGTCCATCGAAAATTAGTGGGAGGTAAACTTGAATAAAAGACCATGTCTTGTTTTAAATTTTAATAATTGAACATCTGCTAAATATATTTTACTTATCTCCTGTAGGGAATTATGTCGTCGAATAACCTACTCCGTGGTATACTTGATGCCCTTTTGTCTTACCTGATCTACTCGGAATGGTTCAGAAACCTGAAGAATGTCTTCAGATCTGAACATATTAACTTTGTCCCTAGAGCTAATCCTCCTGCTGAATCAGCATTGGATGCCCCTGAAGCAGAGATGACAGCTATCGATAAAGGATCGAAGGACAAAGGCAAAAGAGTAGTGAAGGGTGACTGCTTCTACTATAAGCAATATGGTCATTGGAAGAGGAACTGTAAGGAGTTCCGTAAGATAAAGCTCATAGAAAGGTGAAGCTGTCTGAAGCTTCAGATATCTATATGATAGATATCAACGTGTTAATTAGAGATTCCACATCTTGAATATTAGATACCGGATGTGCTTCTCATATCTGTCATGATGTGCAGATGCTGATGATAAAGTATTAAATTGATCATTTAAGGACAATCATATGCATCATACTCATGTTTTTATCTGCAAAATAGCATGAAATGATAGATAATTGTGTAACAAGTCCAACGGTACCAATTGCATCAAATTCTAACTTAAAAACATCATCATTTCATGTGATTAAAGGAGTATAGCGCATTTACGGTTTTTCTACAAAACCGAGATGAAATGAATAAATATGATGATATTTTTATGATAATGCGCTAATTTATATTTATTTTATGTGAACAGGACATGCTGATGATGCAGTGCAGCTGGTGGAGTTTCCGAAAATTTGGGGGAGGTCTAGTGTTCGGATTTCAACTAAAGCAGGGGTAAAAATGCAATTTGATGTCCTAATATTGCTCTGAGTCCTTCTTTTTCTGGAGTTTCCCAAAACCCTCTATTTCCTGCCTTCTCTCCAATTTCCCAACTGCATCTCCTCCTTTCTTTATTTTAAAAAAAATCGTCTCTCTCTTTTTAGAAATTCGAGTCCTACTTCTTCTCCAATTTCCCTTCCCGCACACACTCCTCTCCATATATTTCACCCTTTCTTCTCTTCCTTTTCCAACTCTCTGCACGAAGCACTCTCTTCCTTTCTCAACCGCAGCTCTCTCGGTTCCTCCTCTCTTCCCATCACTCTCTCCTCTCTCACCTCCACCAGCAGATTCCCTCTCTCTTTCTCCTCCACACAACCTCCCTCCGCAGCCTCTCTCCTGCTTTCTCTCCAAATTCCTAGCAGCCCTCCTTCTCTCTCGGATTCTCCCTCTTTCTATCCCTCCACAGATCTCCCTCCTCGGTTTTTCTTTCTCTCCCACGTTTTCTCTCTTTCTCTCCCTCTGTTCTCTCTCCCGATTTCCCCTCCACGCGTCGGCAACCTCCTCAAACTCCTGTCCAGATCCAGAACCCGGTGAAGCCCCAGCAGCAACTTCACGGTTTCCTCCTATCCTCCATCCTGCATGCATGCAACCACCTCCACGTGCGGTGAACCCACAGCGCCGGTCTCCACGTTGAAGCTTGCACGGCCAGCTGCGGTGAGGCCCTTGTTGCAACTCCAGCTCTCCACGGCTTCCTCCTACCCTCCATGCACGTCCACGCGAGGCCCAGCTTCTCCACGCGAAGCCACCAGCACGACCTGCAGGATCCAACGCACCTCCTCCTCCCAGCCTAAAGCACCCCAGTGCATGCATCAAGCACCACCTGCGTAGCCCATGCACGCCGATAAGCTCCAGCAACCCCTACAGAAGTCCACGCACCTGCATGTTCCTCCACGCGCCAGCAACAACACCTACCAGCAGCCGGTTTCCACACAGCAGTGCACCCCCTCACCTGCGGACCACTGTGCCAACCCCCTTTCCTTGCGGTCCACTGCACCAACCGGCATCCCACAGATTGCTGTTATTGTGTTCCTTATTTTCCCTTCCCATTAGTATAGTATTAGGTTATTTAATTAGGGGCAGTTGTTGGTTATTTGATGTTTAGGGATGTTTTATCAGTTATTGATTATTTAATTAGGGTTAATTCTTGATTAGTTGTTGTTTAATTAGTTATTAGTTGTTTAATTAAGTTATTTGATTCATGATGATTAATAGTTTACATAATTAAACAATAGTTTGTTTTTGTTGTTATAAATTTTAGTTGTGCTTATTTTTTATATAAGTGTTTGCGTTTAATTTATGAAAAAGAAAAGAAAATAAAAAACATTTGTTTAATTAAAGTAATTATATTTTTTAAGTAGCATTAGTTAATTGAGTTTTAACTTAATTAAGTAATTAGTTATTCAAATTCTCATCTATTTTTAGATAACTAAATTCCAAAGTTTTCAAAGTTAAAATCTTAACTCCCTGTGGATCGACTCGGACTCACCACTATTAATTTTCAAAATCTGATTTGAGTGAGCCGGATAAATTTAGATTGAACATTTTCATGAGTGTTTAACGACGCACAATTCGAAACGATCAATTTTTGGCGCCGTTGCCGGGGAGTTAGATTGTTAATTTTGATTATCTTGGATTTAGTGTAATTATTCTTTAGCTAACCTTATTTTTCTTATTTTTGCAGGTAAATTGAAAAAAAAAAAAGGAAAGCGAAATCATGGTAAGTGTGTTCCAACTTTCTATGTTTCAATTTCCTTATTCTAGTTAGTTTCCATTTTTGTAGTTTCTAGTTTAGATAGGTTTCCATTAACTAAAAAAGAAACAAAAAGAGGAACATCCAAATTTAAAAACCTTCATTGCCAAGATTAGAAACCTTCCATGCTAGGCATTCATCATCCTAGGAAAGCATGAGTTAGTCTCCTTTCACAGTTATTTCCATAAATTGTTGAAGATTGCGGGGGAAAGGTACGTGTTTCAATTTTAGCAAGTCATTCATAATTGCATCAACACACCTTGCATTGATTTGTTGTCTTGTATTGCATTTAAAAAGACATTAAGGGCAACAACTTTAACCACATAAGGTAGGGATTTGATCACCCTTCCTTAGCCCACAAATCACCTTCCTTGCATTGGCATTTCCTAATCCAATTAAAAGCAAGTCGAAAGAGAATCTAGGGTTTACACTGTGAGTGGTTTAAATCTCGGGTTGCCTCTATTTTTGACAACGGTGTCTAGGCTAGAGGTTGAAAAGGCAAACGCCTAAGCGGGAAAGTGATTCTCTAATTAGGTCCCTACGAAGGTAAGGGGAGCCTCCTACTACCCCACCTCTTACCTGGCCGTTGACTGATTGTGGTTGTGACTCGAGGTGGACTCCATTCACCTTGTAAGAAAATTCACATAGAGAGTCTAGGTTAACATTAGATCATTAGGATAATTTGTTTGTTAAAATTGTTTGCATTTAAGAAAAAAAAAAAAGAAATATAAAACAAAATTCAAATCCATCCTCTCTCTATCAGTCCTAGTGTATGCAAGGTAGGAGATCTCAAAACCCTAACCTTCTAGGACCACTTGCTGAAATAGAAAGAATCCTACATCAAAGAAATCCGCCACAAGATCCAATGGCTGATAATCAGGACCCACCAAAGCAAATGAAGGACTATTTCATTCCAAATCGATATCAACCTTCATCATGTATTCATCTTCCTCATAATCCAGCCAATCAATATGAAATCAAATCTAGCACCATTCAGATGCTTCCATCTTTTTATGGGAATACTAATGAAGATCCTTATAAATATCTGGATGAATTTCTAGAAATCTGTTCCACGGTGAAAATCCAGAATTTCACCGATGATGGCCTTAAGTTGACCTTATTTCCCTTTTCATTAAAGGACAAGGCTAAATATTGGTTGGGAACTATAGGAAGGCCCATTAGGACATCGGAAGAGATGCAGAAAGAATTTCTCAAGAAGTTCTATCCCATCGGGCGGACCAATACCATAAGAAGGGCCATCACGAGTTTTACCCAAACTCCCGGGGAATTGATCCATGAATCTTGGGAAAGACTAAAAGAATTGGTTAGAAAATGCCCTCATCATGGGCTTTCAAAATGGCAAATTGTCCAAGCATTCTATGAAGGATTGTATGAACAATTCAAACAGATGGTGGATGCCTCATGTGGAGGGGCATTTATGATGAAAAATGAAGATGAGGCCTATGATCTGTTTGAGATGTTAAGTGAAAATTCCATCAATCATGCCTTATTATCATCTTATGAAAGGTCTGTTGGGCCATCTAAACGGACTATAATGTATGAACTTAAGGCCCGTGGAGAGCCCGAATCTAGAATGGACATAAATCTGATTAATTAGAAATTGGATAAGGTAGACATCTTGGCCAAGAAATCAGACCAACTCTTGGCCTTAAACAAGCAAGAGCCTACTTACCCAATACAATCTAGTCCATATGAAGGCCCATCCTCTGCTAATCATGACATTTATGCCTTATGCGCAAGTCCAACCCATCAAGTGAATGAATGCCCAACTGCGGCCCAACTTCCACCATTCATTCAAGAACAAGTTCAGGCTGCCCAAGGATTCTCCAGGCCCAATAATGATCCATTCTCAAATACTTACAATCCTGGCTGGAGAAATCACCCTAATTTGTCTTGGAAGAATCAGCAGGCCCCACTACCAATGTCCAATCCTCCCATGCATCAAGCCCAAAAGCCACAGAATTCATTCCAACAACAATCTTATTTCTATAGAAATGTTCAAGCTAGGGGATCTCAAGCCCAGTTTTCTCAACCGGCCCAGTATCCATCAGGCCAACCGGTCCCTTATCAAGCATTCCAATCTGGTCAACCGGCCCACTACCACTCATTCCAAGCAGGACAGCCAACCCAATACCATCCTCCACCCACTTACCAACAACCTCCTCAGCCCAACTTTGATGACAAATTCACTTAACTCCAACAACTAATTTTGACCCAGCAACAATCCATTGCTAAGTTAGAAAGTCAAATGGGCCAACTAGCTGAGGCTACGATGAGAAGAGAAGTGGGCCAACTTCCTAGTCAACCCATTGCCAATCCAAGGAATCAACCTCCGGGTTTTCCACATTAATCGGGCCTTTTACCTCAGCCTGGCCCATTACCACAACCTAAAAGGCCACAATTGGAGAATGCTAAAGCCATTTCAGCCCTTAGGAGTGGGAGAAGTTTAGAAAAACCACATGCAGATGGAGAGTTAGCCCAAGCTTCCACTGATGGGCCTCATGAAATTGAAAGTGAGAGTGAAGATGAACCCATCATGGAGAAGTTGGAGGAGGATCTGAAAGGAAAAGGGAAGATAGATGAAGGCCCAAGTTCTTATAAACCTAGGGTGCCATTTCCTAATGCCTTGTTAGCTAAGCCCAATACCAGGAAGAAACTGGCCCAGAATGAGGAGTTGTTGGATTTGTTCAAACAAGTCCAAATTAATATTCCACTCCTCGATGCCATCAAGCATGTGCCAGCTTATGCTAAGTTTCTCAAAGACTTATGTACTCCACGAAGAGAATGTAGAATGGCACCCGAAAAGGTTCGGCTTTTCGAGGATGTTAGTGCAATTGTGATGAATCATTTACCCAAGAAGTTAAAGGATCCTAGAGCACCTCTAATTTCATGTGACTTAGCTGGAGTTACATTCGATAGAGCTTTATTGGATCTAGGTGCTAGTGTGAATCTATTGCCAACAACCATTTATGAGAAATTTGATATTGGAGAATTAAAGCCCACACCCATCATCTTGCAGTTGGTTGATAGGTCTGTGAAAACTCCACGGGGATTAATTGAGGATGTTATTGTGAAGGTTCATGATTGTTATTTTCCCGTGGATTTTCTTATTCTGGATATGGCATTACCTGAAGAACTCATTCATACTCTGATCATCCTAGGTCGTCTATTCTTAGCCACTGCCAAAGCTAATATAAATTGTGAAACTGGCATAATGGACATTTCATTTGGGGGTCAATAGGTCCAGATTAATGTCTTCAAAGCATCTCAATACCCAAATCATGAAAAAGAATGCCATACTATTGATGTCTTGGATAATCTGGTTGAAGAAAATGAGATGTTCACACATGACATTTTGGAAGAAGTCAGTACCTTAAAAGATTCACCCGGCCCATTAACATCTTGGCCCAAGGTTGAACCTTTACCAGCCTTACAATCTGAGCCTGCTTTGCCATCCTTAGAGGATCCTCCTGAGCTTGAACTCAAACCATTACCTGAGTCTCTCAAGTATATCTTTTTGGGCCCGGACCAAACTCTCCCGGTCATCATTGCGACAATTCTCACATCGCTGCAGGAGGCCGAATTAACCGAGGTCCTCAAAGACCACAAGGGTGCTATTGGATGGTCGGTGGCAGATTTAAAGGGAATTAGTCCGTCCATTTGCATGCATCACATCTATATGGAAGAGAATTCTAAGCCCAGTCGGGAGATGCAAAGGCGGCTTAATCCCAATATGAAAGAAGTAGTGAAGAAGGAAGTTGTGAAATGGCTGGATGCGGGTATCATTTACCCAATATCAGACAGTAAATGGGTCAGCCCAACCCAAGTGGTACCCAAGAAATCTGGATTAACAGTTATCAAGAATGATCATGGAGAAGAGGTACCTTGGTATGCTCATATTGTCAATTACAAGGTGACTAATCAGCTTCCGGAATGATGGACTAAAAGTGAAAAGGACAAATTCTTTTCTCAGGAAAAATATTATTTCTGGGAGGATCCTGAATTATTCAAATTTTGTCCTGATCAAATCATTAGGCGATGTGTTCTTGAAGAAGAACAACAGAGTGTTCTTAACTTCTGCCATAATCTGGCCTGTGGGGGCCACTTCTCAGGAAAGAAAACTGCAGCCAAAGTCCTGCAAAGTGGTTTTTACTGGCCCACACTTTTCAAAGATGCCCATGAATTTAGAAAAACTTGCCTCCGATGTCAGGCTATAGAAAATATGGCGAAAAGGGATATGATGCCACTCAACCCAATCTTGGTGGTTGAAGTCTTTGATGTTGGAGAATTCACTTTATGGGACCTTTTCCACCCTCTTTTGGACGTACATATATTCTGGTAGTGGTGGATTATGTCTCAAAATGGATTGAAGCAGTAGCCACCCGAACCAATTATCATAAAGTGGTCATTAAATTCGTTCAGAAGAATATCTTTTCTCGGTTCGGGTGGCCTAAAGCTATCATAAGTGATGGGGGAACGCACTTCACGAATTACCAGTTTCGGGCTTTGCTTAAGAAATATGGGATTAATCACAAAGTAGCTACTCCTTATCATCTCCAAACCAGTGGCCAAGTGGAACTTTCCAATAGAGAGATTAAGAATATTCTGCAAAAGTCCGTTAGGCCCGATAGAAAAGATTGGTCTGAAAGATTAGATGATGCTTTATGGGCCTATCGGACCGCTTACAAAACTCCTATTGGCATGTCTCCTTATCGCCTGGTTTTTGAAAAAGCGTGCCACCTTCCGGTGGAATTAGAACATAGGGCTTATTGGGCCATCAAATAAGTCAATCTGGACCTAGCCTAAGCTGGTTCCCACCGAACCTTACAACTGAGTGAGCTGGAAGAGTTGCGCAACGAGGCCTATGAAAATTCAAAGATCTATAAAGCCAAAACTAAAGTTTTTCATGATAAACATATTGTGAGAAAATCCTTTCTTCCAAATCAGAAAGTTTGGCTATTTAATTCTAGGCTTCGCCTATTTCCTGGAAAACTGAAATCCAGATGGGATGGACCATTCGTGGTCGTTAAAGCCTTCGATCATGGAGCCGTTAAAATTCTGAATCCTAAGAGTGGGAACACTTTTACTGTTAATGGTCAACGGTTGAAACCATTCTTTGAAAATCTTCAAAATGAGCCACCTGAATCCATAGAATTGAGTGATCTACATTAACTGAACTTCCGTCTGGCTGAAGACGATAAACTTAGCACTTGCTGGGAGGCAACCCAATATTTTACTTTAGTTTTTGTATTTCTTTTCCTTTTTAGGTCCCGGAACAGCAATCGCCGTGGGTATGTCGCATCCTCTTCATTCCAGGTTGTTTCGCTCCTTTACAAATTATCTTCTGGCTGACATGTTTTTCTTATCTTTTATGCCATTGAGGACAATGTTAATCAAGTTGGGGGGTGGGACAATCAATTTGATATGCATTTATTGAAAACTTTTGAAGAAAACTGATATCTTTCACTGAAAAATGATCAAATTTTTTCAAAAACTTCTTTTCACATCCTAGGAAAATTGCATGAAAATCATGTTTCATTAAGTAAATCTTAAACAAATCAGTTTTCTGTTAGTCACATTGGTTAAAGAGCCTTTAAAGTTTAAATATCCCACTTTACAAAAATCTACGGCAGGATAATTTTTACACACACACGGCAACTTAGAATAAATGAAAGATCATAAAAGTATAGAATTGCTGGAATAAACCTCAAGGATAAGACTACTTATTCTAATTTTTCTTTTGGGTTGAACGAAAGGAATGTCTAGGATCCGTAATAGGAGACTGTCCCACTCAGCACTCTAAAAGAGGCGGTCATTTAAAATGGACAGCTGTAAACACTAAAGGCAATAGAAGGCGTTAAAAGAGCTAAAGGAAGGTAGGTGGCAAAAAGTACACACCTCCCCTCAGGCAATTCAAAGAGAGTGGCAAAAAGTACACACTCTCAAAAGCAAAAGTACAATGAAAAAAAAAAAACGCCACGCTAAAAAGTCCATCATACCAAAAACATGACCAAGTCGTGAAAAGTGCTGAGTTGGGACGGGAACTGAAAAACGGTCCTCACTGATTGATCGGGAAATCTTTTATTCTCTTCTCCTCCCCAGGTAGTCTTATCTAAAGGGTAGTAAAGGCAAGAATATACCAGAAAGGTCGGAAACGAGTTCTAAGCGTGTCAAATTTTATGCACAATCACCTGTCGTAAATCAAAATATTGTGGGATATGAAAACTTTTAGCTTAACCAATCGGCTACCAATTAAATTGATTGTGAAAGATACTACAAATGAATCATGATAATTCATTGTTTGTCCTAACTTTTCCTTATTTGCATTGCTAAGGGACTAGCAATGAGAAAGTTGGGAGGTGTGATAAAGTTTTAAATTGATCATTTAAGGGCAATCATATGCATCATACTCATGTTTTTATCCTCAAAATAGCATGAAATGATAGATAATTGTGTAGCAAGTCCAACGGTACCAATTTCATCAAATTCTGACTTAAAAACATCGTCATTTCATGTGATTAAAGGAGTATAGCGCATTTGTTGTTTTTCGACAAAACCGAGACGAAATGAATAAATATGATGATATTTTTATGATAATGCACTAATTTATATTTATTTTATGCGAACAGGACATGCTGATGATGCAGTGCAGCTGGTGGAGTTTCCGGAAATTTGGGGGAGGTCTAGTGTTCGGATTTCAAGTAAAGTAGGGGTAAAAATACAATTTGATGTCCTAATATTGCTCTGAGTCCTTCTTTCTCTGGAGTTTCCCAAAACCCTCTATTTCCTGCCTTCTCTCCAATTTCCCAACTACATCTCCTCCTTTCTTTATTTTAAAAAAAACTGTCTCTCTCTTTTTAGAAATTCGAGTCCTACTTCTTCTCCAATTTCCCTTCCCGCACGCACTCCTCTCTATATATTTCACCCTTTCTTCTCTTCCTTTTCCAACTCTCTACACGAAGCTCTCTCTTCCTTTCTCAACCACAGCTCTCTCGGTTCCTCCTCTCTTCCCAGCACTCTCTCCTCTCTCACCTCCACCAGCAGATTCCCTCTCTCTTTCTCCTCCACACAACCTCCCTCCGCAGCCTCTCTCCTGCTTTCTCTCCAAATTCCCAGCAGCCCTCCTTCTCTCTCGGATTCTCCCTCTTTCTATCCCTCCACAGATCTCCCTCCTCGGTTTTTCTTTCTCTCCCACGTTTTCTCTCTTTCTCTCCCTCTGTTCTCTCTCCCGATTTCCCCTCCACGCGTCGGCAACCTCCTCAAACTCCTGTCCAGATCCAGAACCCGGTGAAGCCCCAACAGCAGCTTCACGGTTTCCTCCTATCCTCCATGCTGCATGCATGCAACCACCTCCACGTGCGGTGAACCCACAGCGCCGGTCTCCACGTTGAAGCTTGCACGGCCAGCTGCGGTGAGGCCCTTGTTGCAACTCCAGCTCTCCACGGCTTCCTCCTACCCTCCATGCACGTCCACGCGAGGCCCAGCTTCTCCACCCGAAGCCACCAGCACGACCTACAGGATCCAACGCACCTCCTCCTCCCAGCCTAAAGCACCCCAGTGCATGCATCAAGCACCACCTGCGTAGCCCATGCACGCCGATAAGCTCCAGCAACCCCTACAGAAGTCCACGCACCTGCATGTTCCTCTACGCGCCAGCAACAACACCTACCAGCAGCCGGTTTCCACGCAGCAGTGCACCCCCTCACCTGCGGACCACTGCGCCAACCCCCTTTCCTTGCGGTCCACTGCACCAACCGGCATCCCACAGATTGCTGTTATTGTGTGCCTTATTTTCCCTTCTCATTAGTATAGTATTAGGTTATTTAATTAGGGGCAGTTGTTGGTTATTTGATGTTTAGGGATGTTTTATCAGTTATTGATTATTTAATTAGGGTTAATTCTTGATTAGTTATTGTTTAATTAGTTATTAGTTGTTTAATTAAGTTATTTGATTCATGATGATTAATAGTTTACATAATTAAACAATAGTTTGTTTTTGTTGTTATAAATTTTAGTTGTGCTTATTTTTTATATAAGTGTTTGCGTTTAATTTCTGAAAAAGAAAAGAAAAGAAAAAATATTTGTTTAATTAAAGTAATTATATTTTTTAAGTAGCATTAGTTAATTGAGTTTTAGCTTAATTAAGTAATTAGTTATTCAAATTCTCATCTATTTTTAGATAACTAAATTCTAAAGTTTTCAAAGTTAAAATCTTAACTCCCTGTGGATCGACTCGGACTCACCACTATTAATTTTCAAAATCTGATTTGAGTGAGCCGGATAAATTTAGATAGAACGTTTTCATGAGTGTTTAACGACGCACAATTCGAAACAATCAGCTGACAAGTAAGCGCAAGCTGAGACAAGGCAAGGTGGAATTGAGACTAGGAAACGGCGCAAAAGTTGTGGCAATTGCTGTTGGGACAGCAAACCTCAGGCTTCCATCGGGAGACGTCTTACTATTAGAAGATTGTTATTATGTTCCTAACATAATAAAGAACATCATATCAATATCTTGTTTGGACAAGATAGGATATAGGTTGACTATTGAGAATAGAAGTTGTTCGATTTATTATGGTAATAAATCAATAACTTCAGCATCTTTAGTCAATGGTTTATATCTCTTAGATGTTTCTTATTACAATCTTTAAATTGATAAAGCTCTTAAGAAGAGCAAGAATTGTGTGAACCAAGCCTATATGTGGCATTGTAGACTTGGGCACATTGGCAAAAGCAGGTTGCAAAAGTTGCACAAGCATGGTTACTTAACAGCATTCGATTATGAATTGTTTGCAACATGTGAATCCTGCCTTATGAGAAAGATGGCAAAATCTCCGTTTACTGGACATGGAGAACGTGCCAAAGACATTCTGGAACTCATACATTCGGATGTATGTGGTCCCATGTCCACCCAAGCCAAAGGTGGCTTTTCATACTTCATCACGTTCACCGATGACTTCTCAAGATTCGGCTATGTGTACTTAATAAAGTACAAGTCAGAAGCATTTGAGAAGTTCAAGGAGTTCAAGAATGAGGTAGAGAAGCAATTAGGAAAGAGTATTAAAGCTCTTCGATCAGATCAAGGAGGAGAATACTTGAGTACTGATTTCACACAATTCTTAAAGGATAATGGTATCCTTTCTCAGCTAACCCCTCTATATACACCACAGATGAATGGTGTATCAGAAAGGAGGAATCGCACCTTGTTGGACATGGTGCGATCCATGATGAGCTTTTCAGGATTACCAGTGTAACGACCCGTCACCCTATAATCGGGAATCCGATTACTAAATGGGTATCGAATCATTAATTTGGAACCAAACCAGGATCTAAATAAGTCTGGGAAATAAACAATAAACTAAACTAAACATTACATCGCATTGAATTGAAGGGAAAGTGCAAGAATTAAAAGTTATTACAATGCTACTCGACACAGCAAATAATTACATATTCCAACTGAAAAGAAATAATTAAGCGTACAGGCCATAAATAAAGATAACAACTACGTTGGGGCATACCCCAGAACAACAGCTGACGGCGCGCAGCTCACAACAGCACACTCCTCGCTAAGTCTGCCTGGAACCCTCACCTAAAAACCGTAAGGGTGAGTCTTAACGAAAAGACTCAGTTGGGATCCTTCGATCCCCACTACCCACTCACACACCCACAAGTAGCAGGACACAGCTGAAGGTACATTAACAAGTACAACAGTAATTACTACCCCTAAATCTCAATATGAATCACATGCATTCAAAGTATATATAACATGCATATCTCTAAAACCGTTCTACCAGGGAACCCACAACCAACGTCTCGGTAAAACACGCCGACCTGCTGAGACCAAACAGTAACCCCTGAGATAACACGCTGGCTACTCCGGCCCAACTGGCTTAGGTGGTTACTCCTTCCCTCAGCACGAGTGATATTCCACTGGTATCACACCCACACCGATACTAGCTAACCCCGGAGTCCACCAGGTGACCCTCTCTCACTAGGCGTCACCCCGCCACACCCACACCGGCGCTGTGCTCCACCCACACCAGCACAGGGTGATAAAGCGCTACAACTGTCACTCTAGGTCCACAGTCGCATGAAACAGCACACGGTGCGATCCAGTCACAAAGAATCATCATCCTCGAGTACAATTAAAGCATGCATTTAACTAACTATCTGATAGTGTAAACATATTTTAGTAGCATGAATTAGTGTGATTCTGTCTTGAATCACGTCGCCCAAGGCCGATGCCATTCAAGTCTCCTAAACTGGTTTACAGAAAACTCGGCCACAAAACCTGGCATAAAACGCGTCGCCACAAGTCGCCGCCTTTTGAAAGGCATCTCTGTTCCTCGTCGCCTGTTAGCGACCGAAAACAAGGACAGGCCATGGGGTGATTTTCACTAAAACGCGTCGTCGACGCAAGTCACCTATTGGAAAGGTGTCGTTATCCCTAGATGCTTATCAGTCCGGGGACAGGGTCTGTTATTGGGTTAAATCGCGTCGTAGGTGGGCGCCGCCTTTCTAAAAGGCGTCGCGTAACCTCGACGCCATTTAACCCCGACAGATAGGTTCTCCCCCTTCGCTTCCCCCAATCCTCGAGGTGGGATTTCTCCCCCAAAACGTATAGAAAATGGCACAAACATAATGGGGAAGGAGGAGAACCTAACTACCCATTAGAACACCCAATTTCTCATACATGCACTTAGCGTTTTCACCCCAAAAAGCACCCCGAAACATGCTTCAAACGCGGGAAAACATAGTTTCAAATAAAAATGCACTGGGAATCGTCACCCTACCGGTTACTTGAACTCCTCCAAGCCCCAAGCCACCCACCCGTCTCACCCCACGCCGCCGCCGGTACCGCCGAGGTCGTTGTTACTCCACCGGGACGTCGGCCGCCGTCCGGAGAGAAAACGCCGCGGAGGAGGTGGTGGTGGTAGTGGTGGGAGTTAGGAGGTCGATGGAGTGGAGGGAGAGATGAAATGGTGGGAGGAAAAGAGGGAGGGAGAGGAGGCGTCGCCGGAATCGTCGGAGGAAGGGAGGAGAGAGAGAGAGAAGGAAGAAATGAGGGAAAGGAAGGAGGGTTCGCGAGGTAACCAGAAACTGGGTAAAATGTGTTGAGCTGTACAGACGCCTATCAGTTGACATGACGGGCCATACTGACAGAACTCTGAAGCGCGTTGCCTACCCAAGACGCCGTTCAGACGACAAGACCGACACCGTACACTGACAATCCAAGGTCGCAGTTTGAATGGCGTCGTCCATAGCGGACGCCGTTCAGACGACACGACAAGGCCGTACACTCGCGACCCAAGGC
Source organism: Zantedeschia hybrid cultivar (assembly GCA_030544215.1). Lineage (NCBI taxonomy): Eukaryota > Viridiplantae > Streptophyta > Magnoliopsida > Alismatales > Araceae > Zantedeschia > Zantedeschia hybrid cultivar. The sequence continues at coordinate 34,906,425 of JARZZO010000012.1, read as the reverse complement.
CAGCCCACGTAGGACAATCCAAAATGCGTCTGCAATGCTGGACGCCGTTTAAACAGCGTCTCGCAGGCTCGACGCGAAACAGAACAGAGTCTCAGCCTCATTAGGGCCTGAACTACTGGGTCCGACCCTTAAAACTGACCCGATAACCGGATCCGAAACCTCAGTCCTTACAACCAGTGACCCTCTGGGGGTATGCTCTAGAGTCAGCAGCATACCTACTGAACATAGTACCCAGTAAGTCTGTAGCCTCTGCTCCATATGAGATATGGAAAGGCAGGTAACCAGAATTTAAACATGTAAAGATTGGGGTTGCCCTGCTCATGTAAAGAGGCATGATCCAGACAAGCTGGAATCATGAATTGATAAATGCAGTTTTGTGGGATATCCAAAGGAAACCTTTGGATACTATTTTTACCATCCTGGTGAACAAAAGATGTTTGTCGTCAAGAAAGCTGTCTTCTTGGAAGAGGAATACCTTCTCTAGGAGAACAGTGGGAGTAAAATAGTACTGGAAGAGGTTCCAGATCCCCAAATAGCTGCATTATCATCAGATGAGATATCAGTTCCTGAATCTGTTCAGGTACACACGAATGAGCCTCGTAGATCCGGTAGAGTACCTAGACTACTCGAACGATATGTAGGACATATCACTGAAGGTGAGTCTAAGGTAGAATATAATGAGGATGATGATCTTAAAACCTACCAGGAGGCCATAGAAGGCCCAGAAGCCGAGAAATGGCGAGAAGCCATGAACTCATAAATCCAGTCCATGTACACCAATCAAGTTTGGAACTTGGAGGACTTGCCCGAGGGTATTGTACCCATCGGTTGCAAGTGGATCTTTAAGAGAAAGGTCGGTGCTGATGGACGGATTGACACTTATAAGGTAAGGTTGGTGGCAAAGGGATATCGTCAAAGGCAAGGAATTGACTATGACGGGACTTTCTCACCAGTTGTCATGATAAAGTCAATCAGAGTTCTACTCGCCATTGCTGCACATTTTGATTATGAAATCTGGTAGATGGATGTGAAGACTGCCTTCCTCAATGGTAACCTTGAGGAAGAGGTGTATATGATACAACCAGAAGGTTTCACATCCAAAGAATCTCCAGATAAAGTGTGCAAGCTTCAAAAGTCCATTTATGGACTGAAGCAAACTTCCCGGAGCTGGAACATAAGACTTGACGAGGCTGTCAAGTCTTATGGCTTCATTAACAATGAAGATGAGCCTTGTGTGCACAAGAAGACCAGTGGGAGTGCAGTCACTTTTCTAGTTCTTTACGTAGATGACATACTACTCATTGGGAATGATGTAGCTATGATGTCATCAGTAAAGATCTGGCTGTCGAAAAACTTCTCCATGAAGGATTTGGGAGAAGCATCCTACATATTGGGAATACAGATCTATAGAGATAGATCAAAGAGGATGCTTGGAATGACCCAATCCTTGTACATAGATACCATAGTCAAAAGGTTCGGCATGAAAAATTCTAAGAGAAGTCTCATACCGATGAGACATAGAATTAGTCTCTTAAAGGAGCAGTCTCCTAAGATTCTTGATGAGAGGGCATTCATGGATAGAATACCCTATGCCTCTGCAATAGGATCTATCATGTATGCCATGCTATATACACGACCTGATGTTGCATTTGCTCTAAGTGTTACGAGTAGATTTCAGGCTGATCCAGACGAAGAGTACTGGAAGGCAGTGAAATGTATCCTTAAGTACTTGAGAAGAACTAAGGATATGTTTCTTATCTATGGAGGAGGTGACTTGAAACTGCGAGGCTTTACTGACTCGATTTTCCAGTCAGATCCAGATGATAGCAAGTCTACATCTGGATTCATGTTTACTTTGAATGGATGAGTAGTGTGCTGGAAAAGTTCCGAGCAAGCAACCACTGCATATTTGACGACTAAAGCTGAGCACATCACTGCAGCTGAAGCTTTCAAGGAAGTAGCGTGATTGAAGAAGTTCATCACCGACCTTGACATAGTTCCCGGTATCCTTAATCATGTTCCGCTGTTGTGCGACAACAATGGGACTATTGCACAAGTGAAAGAGCCATGGTCTCATCATAAATCGAAAGATATTCTGAGGCGCTTTCATCTTATCTAGAGGAGATGTAGTAGTGGAAAGAGTTCCATCCGTCGACAATGTAGTAGATCCACTGACAAAGCCGTTGGCTCAAATTGTATTTGAGCGTCACCTAGAGTCTATAGGCTTATTTTATAAAGGTGATTGGCTTTAGTCCAAGTGGGAGATTGTTAGTTTAGGTGGCCTACAAGCCAATCTGACTATGTAAATCTCGTTCATTTATTAATATAATGGTATAACATTCATTATGTGTAAATCGCATTAATTATCGTTTCATAATGAAGTCCGTGAATATGTGTTATAGTGATCAGATTATGATGAGATCATACTAATGAGACTGGTCACTTAAACACACATATTCTTAATCGTTCCTAGTCGGAGGATATCCGAGAAGGACATCGGATATTCGGTTAGACTAGTACAAATTACTCCTGCTCATATGATGAGGGTAACTGATCTCATAAGTCACTTGTGTGGAGACACTAAGGTGAATTTGTAAGTGCTTATTGGAGAATGAGTTTACTGAACTGATCCGACTGAATCGCTGGATGGTATTGTACCTCACTGTCAACCAGCTTGATTCTATTGTCGCAATTGCGTGGATGGTCCTCGGACCTGAGACACCAAGGACACCTTGTCGGTGGACTTCTGTGCTTTGACCTTGGTTTACGAATCTCTAGCCACGGGATTCTAATACGCCAAGGATTGGGTACAGCGGAATACCGTCGAAGGGAATTGTGTGTCAATAAGGAATCATTCGCTATCGGTACTTAGAGAAAGAATGCTCTAGGAAGGATGCGCGGAAGTCCCTGGCCAGGGCGGACGATAATATCGGAAAAGGAGTTTTCCGATATTCATCAGCGGCATCCAATCCAAGTGAGTCGACCAGTTAGGGTTTGACAGCTCGCCATACCCTGAGTTGACTCGAGAGCATTGTACGAATGAAGGATTATATGCACGCGGTAACTGTCGGCGGAAAGGTTCCAAGAGTCGGTTACTTAACCCCAATACCTTCGGGTTCACGCGGTGTTGCTTGGCACCCAACGTGATCGGAGGCTCAGTCGAATTCGATGTGCGACATCAATTCGATTGATTAATTAATTAATAAAGGGTTATTAATTGATTAATAAAGCCAGTGAGGAGTCACTGGGCTTGTTAGGCCATTAACTGGACTGGTACTTGGGCCTAGAGGGTCACACGCACATGATTCTCAAGGCGATGGATAAATAAGTGGCTTTTATATAAATCGGGGGTTTTTATGAAAAATCACGTGGTTAGTATAAAACATAGCGAACGGGCTGAGCAGGCCAAGCTGCTACTAACCCTAACCGCCCTCCTCTGTTTCTCTCTCTCTGGCGTCCAGACATATCTAGATCTGCTCCGCCGCTTCTCCGAATCTCGTTCGACGGGAAATCGTTCACGCGCTGCGGCGATCATTACGGCGATTGGCAGACGTTTTGTGGGCTGCGAAGAACGAGGAACGTGAGGATATCCGTCGCGAGGAGGATCGCGTGGACTTCGCTAGAGGCCGGACGCTTGCGCGGCTTGCAGTGTCGCACCGACGGAACCGAACGGTTGCGGTTTCGAATCCGCACACGGTGAGAACTTCGATTATCCGATAATCGATTTTAGGTTTACGAAACGGGAAAACGGATCGCTGTTTTATTTTATTTTCCGCTGCATGAGCGATCCGGAGAAACCCAACAAAGCATTCCTGAAGGGTCTCGATAGGTCCTGGCCGAGGTTTTACACTGCCGAGTGGTATCATAGAACTGGTCGATGAATAGTTGGCCTAGCTGCACTAGAGAATGAATGGAACTGGGGGCCAACGTATCAAACCAGGTTAAGGCTGCCTTTTCTAAAGTGAGGGGGAAGAGACGGCAGCGGACTGCCTCGGAAACCCCTCGACGGAGAGGTAGGAATTGAATCTCTGGAAGTGGCAGACCGGATCTATCATTCCATCGTATAGAGGGCCTTTCGGTAGTTTAAAGTTGGGAGGTACCTCGATGGCCAGAAGCTCTGGAGAGAAAGGAGTCTGCTCCAGAATGGTGCTAGCGAGAGGTGCTCCATACGGCCGAGATACCATCTGCTGCATTTCCTTCCTCATCGCCGTCAGTCGCCGGTCCAGATCTGGGGCGGATGAAGGGGTGGCCGAGCATCCTTCGGCCTTGATTGGATGAAATCCAGACGAAGCGTAATCGGGCTCTGATCGTTCCAAATTGTGCGTCGCTAAACACTCATGAAAATGTTCAATCTAAATTTATCTGGCTCACTCAAATCAGATTTTGGAAATTTAATAATGGTGAGTCCGAGTCGATCCACAGGGAGTTAAGATTTTAACTTTGAAAACTTTGGAATTTAGTTAGTCTAAAAAGTTAAGCATTTGAGTTAACTAACTACTTAATTAAACTAAAACTCAATTAACTAGTGTTACCTAAAAAGATAATTGCTTGAATTAAACAAATCTCTTTTTTTTCTTCTTTTTAAAAAATTAAACACAAACACATATAAAAAAAATAAACACAACTAAAAATTATAACAAATACATTGAAATTTAACTACGTGTAACTTATTTATTATCTAAAAATTACGAAACAAATCACAATATTTAATGGTTTAATAACCTTAAACTAAATAAACAAGGTATCAAATAACAAATAATTAATCCTAAACAATTAAACTAATTCTACACTAATGGAGAAGAGAGAGAACATAATAAAATAACAATCTGTTTGGGGTTTTGCTGGCGCAGTGGACCAACGCTGGAAGAGCTTGCTGGGCAGGAGGAAACCGTAAAGCTGCTGGCTAGCTTCAGCTTGGACTTGCATGCATGCTACGTGGCTGCTGGAGGGTGGCTGGGCAGGAGAAAGAGCTTGCAAGCTTGGACAGGTTCTGGAGGAAGCAGCTGCTGGAGGGTTGCTTGACTTGTTGCTATGCGCTGGAGGAAGCAGCTGCACGTAGAGGGCAGAAGGTGTACGGCTGGCTGCGTGCAGGTTGGCGTGGGCTTCACCAAGCATGCATGCACGAGGAGTTCGGCTTCACCAAGCCTGCACGTGGAAGGAGGCGCGTGGAAGCTGTTGCTTAGCCGGGATGCAGGCGTGGACGGTGGAGCTTGGAGTTGCTGCATGGAGCTCGGGTGGTGCAGACTTGGATGAGGGCTTCACCGGGTGCTGTTGAAGGTGCATGCGCAGGAGCCGGGATGCATGCACGTTGAACTTGAGGAGGAGGCCGGCTTCACCACATGGAGGTGAAGGAAGAAGCTTTGCCATGTGGAGCTGTTGCTGGTGCGTGTAGTGAAGCTGGGTGGTGCTTGTGTGCAGCTTGGAGGTGCAGCAGGCCAGCGGGAAACGCAGGGTGCGGTGGAGAGAAAGAATAGAAGAGAGAGAGAAAGAGAGAGATGCTGGAAAGGAGAGGAAGAGGGGACCGTGAAAGAGAGAACAGAGGGAGAGAAAGAGAGAAACCGAGAGAGGGAAGAACCGGAGGAGGAGAATCTGTGGAGAGAGAAGAAATAGAAGAGAGAGGGGAGAACTGCTGCGGCTAGGAAATTAAAAACGGAGGGTTGAAGGCTGGAGAAAGAGGAGAGAGGCTGCGGGTAGAGGGAGAACCGGAGGGAGGAGTTGGAAGGAATTTATAGAGAAGAAGAGAGGAAACTGTGCGGTGGGAGAGAGGGAAAGAAAGAGAGGGAAAAAGGAAACTAGAGAAGGAAGAGGATTCGGAATTGGAGAGAGAAGCTTTTAAAAAAGAGAGAGAGAGGATTTTAAAATAAAGAAATGAAGGGATGTGGTTGGGAAATTAGAGAGAAGGAAGGAAATAGAGGATTATGGGAAACTCCAAAGAAAGAAGGAATCAGAGTAATATTAGGACATCAAATTGCATTTTTACCCTTGCTTTAGTTGAAATCCGAACACTAGACCTCCCCCAAATTTCCGGAAACTCCACCAGCTACACTGCATCATCGGCATGTCCTGTTCACATAAAATAAATATAAACTAGTGCATTATTATAAAAATATCATCATATTTATTCATTTTGTCTCGGTTTTGTCGAAAAACCACAAATGCGTTATACTCCTTTAATCACATGAAATGACGATGTTTTTAAGTCAGAATTTGACGAAATTGGTACCGTTGGACTTGGTACACAATTATCTATCATTCCATGCTATTTGCAAATAAAAACATGAGTATGATGCATATGATTGCCCTTAAATGATCAATTTAACACTTTATCACATCCCCCAACTTACTCATTGCTAGTCCCTTAGCAATGCAAATAAAGAAAACTTAGGACAAACAATGAATTATCATGCTTCATTTGTAGTATCTTTCACAATCAATTTAAGTGGTAGCCGATTGGGTAAGCTAAAAGTTTTCATATCCCACAATATTTTGATTCACAATAGGTGATTGTGCATGAAAATTGGCACGTTTAGAACTCGTTTCCGACCTTTCTGGTATATTCTTGCCTTTATTACCCTTTAGATAAGACTACTCGGGGAGGAGAAGAGAATAAAAGATTTCCCGATCAGTCAGCGAAGATCGTTTTTTAGTTCCTGTCCCAACTCTGCACTTTTCACGACTTAGTCATGTTTTTAGTACGATGGACTTTTTAGCGTGGCTTTTTAATTTCATTGTACTTTTTCTTTTGAGAGTGCGTACTTTTTGCCACTCACTTTGAATTGCCTGAGGGGAGGTGCGTACTTTTTACCACCTACCTTCCTTTAGCTCTTTTAATGCCTTTTATTGCCTTTAGTCTTTAAGTTGTTCATTTTAAATGACCGCCTCTTTTAGAGTGCTGAGTGGGACAGTCCCCTATTACGGATCTTACACATTCCTTTCATTCAATCCAAAAGAAAAATTAGAATAAGTAGTCTTATCCTTCGGGTTAATTCCAACAATTTTATACTTTTAAGATCTTTCATTTATTCTAAGTTGCCGTGTGTGTGTGAAAATCATCTTGTCGTGGATTTTTGTGAAGTGGGATATTTAAACTTTGAAGGTTTCTTTAACCAATGTGACCACCAAAAACTGATTTGTTTAAAATTTACTTTAATGAAACATGATTTTCATGCAATTTTAATTGGACATGAAAATAAGTTTTTGAAAAAATTTGACCACTTTTCAGTGAAAGATATCAGTTTTCTTCAAAAGATTTTCAATAAATGCATATCAAATTGATTGTCCCACCCTCCAACTTGATTGACATTGTCCTCAATGGCATAAAAGATATGGAAAACATGTCAGCCAGAAGAGAATTTATGAAGGAGCGAAACAACCTGTAATGAAGAGGATACAACATACCCACGGCGATTGCTGCTCAGGGACCTAAAAGGAAAAGAAATACCAAAAACTGAAGTAAAATATTGGCTTGCCTCCCAACAAGCGCTAAGTTTATCGTCTTCAGCCAGACAAAAGTTCAGTTAATGTGGACACTCAGTTCTATGGATTCAGGTGGCTCATTTTGAAGATTTTCAATGAATAGTTTCAACCATTGACCATTAACAGTAAAAGTATTCCCACTCTTGGGATTCAGAATTTTAACGGCTCCATGATCGAAGCTTTAACGACCACGAATGGTCCATCCCATCTGGATTTCAGTTTTCCAGGAAATAGGCGAAACCTAGAGTTAAATAGTCAAACTTTCTGATTTGGAAGAAAGGATTTTCTCACAATATGTTTATCATGAAAAGCTTTAGTTTTGGCTTTATAAACTTTGAATTTTCATAGGCCTCATTGCGCAACTCTTCTAGCTCACTCAGTTGTAAGGTTCGGTGGGAACCAGCTTGGACTAAGTCCAGATTGACTTGTTTGATGGCCCAATAAGCCCTATGTTCCAATTCCACCGGAAGGTGGCACGCTTTTCCAAAAACCAGGCGATAAGGAGACATGCCAATAGGAGTTTTGTAAGTAGTCCGATAGGCCCATAAAGCATCATCCAATCTTTCAGACCAATCTTTTCTATCGGGCCTAACGGACTTTTGCAAAATATTCTTAATCTCTCTATTGGAAACTTCCACTTGGCCACTAGTTTGGGGATGATAAGAGGTAGCTACTTTGTGATTAATCCCATATTTCTTAAGCAAAACCCGAAACTGGTAATTCATGAAGTGCGTTCCCCCATCACTTATGATAGCTTTAGGCCACCCGAACCGAGAAAAGATATTCTTCTGAATGAATTTAATGACTACTTTATGATCATTGGTTCGGGTGGCTATTACTTCAATCCATTTTGAGACATAATCCACCGCTACCAGAATATATGTATGTCCAAAAGAGGGTGGAAAAGGTCCCATAAAGTCAATTCCCCAAACATCAAAGACTTCAACCACCAAGATTGGGTTGAGTGGCATCATATCCCTTTTCTCCATATTCCCTACGACTTGACATCGAAGGCAAGTTTTGCTAAATTCATGGGCATCTTTGAAAAGTGTGGGCCAGTAAAAACCACTTTGCAGGACTTTGGTTGCAGTTTTCTTTCCTGAGAAATGGCCCCCACAAGCGAGATTATGGCAGAAGTTGAGAACACTCTGTTGTTCTTCTTCAGGAACACATCGCCTAATGATTTGATCATGATAGAATTTGAATAATTCAGGATCCTCCCAGAAATAATATTTTTCCTGAGAAAAGAATTTGTCCTTTTCACTTTTAGTCCATCCTTCTGAAAGCTGATTAGTCACCTTGTAATTGACAATATGAGCATACCAAGGTGCAACAGTGTGAGAAATGGTTAGTAGATGCTCATCAGGAAAGGAATCAGTGATTGGTGTACTTTCAGAGATCGGAATTCGGGAGAGGAGCTACCACATTCTCAGAACCCTTCTTATCCCGAATTTTCAAATCAAATTCCTGAAGGAGTAAGATCCATCTAATAAGCCTAGGCTTTGCATCCTTCTTGGTCAACAGATATTTCAGAGCTGAGTGATCAGAATAGATTATGACTTTTGCCCCTAAAAGATAAGATCTGAATTTTTCTAGGACAAAAACCACGGCTAATAGTTCCTTTTCTGTGGTGGTATAATTCATCTGAGCATCGGCAAGGGTGCGACTTGCATAATAGATCACCACAGGACACTTGTTGATTCTTTGTCTCAAAACTGCACCGATAGCATAATCCGAGGCATCACACATGATTTCGAAGGGTAAAGACCAATCTGGAGATTAAAGAATCGGGGCTTCAGTCAAAGATTCATTCAGAGAATTGAATGCCTTGATGAGATTCATCCATTTGGAAAGGAGCGTCCTTAGCTAGGAGAAGAGTTAGAGACCGGGCAATTTGAGAGAAATTGTGGATAAACCGACGATAGAAACCGAACCGGCATGGCCAAGGAATGAACGGATCTGTCTGACCGAGGTAGGCGGAGGAAGATTGGATATGAGATCGATCTTAGCTTTATCTACCTCTATCCCCCTTTCAGACACAATGTGGACTAGAACAATGCCCTCCCAAACCATAAAGTGGCTCTTTTCCCAGCTAAGTATCAGATTGGTGTCTATGCATGCACCTGTTTAAGATTTTCTAGGCAATTTTCAAAAGAATCCCCGAAGATTGAGAAATCATCTATGAAAACTTTGAGGAATTCTCCCACCATATCGGAGAAGATAGCCATCATGCACCGTTGAAATGTGACTGGTGCGTTGCATAATCCAAATGGCATCCTCCTAAAAGCAAACGTGCCATAAGGGCACATAAAGGTGGTCTTTTCTTGATCTTCCGGGTAAATAGCCACTTGATTGTACCCGGAGTACCCATCTAAGAAGCAAAAGTACTTCTGGCCCGATAACTTTTCCAGAATCTGATCAATGAATGGGAGTGGAAAGTGATCCTTCTTAGTCATGAGATTCAGCTTTCGGTAATCAATGCACACTCTCCATCCCGTGGTGAGCCTAGCGGGTACCTCTTCTCCATGATCATTCTTGATAACTGTTAATCCAGATTTCTTGGGTACCACTTGGGTTGGGCTGACCCATTTACTGTCTGATATTGGGTAAATGATATCCGCATCCAGCCATTTCACAACTTCCTTCTTCACCACTTCTTTCATATTGGGATTAAGCCGCCTTTGCATCTCCCGACTGGGCTTAGAATTCTCTTCCATATAGATGTGATGCATGCAAATGGATGGGGTAATTCCCTTTAAATTTGCCACCGACCATCCAATAGCACCCTTGTGGTCTTTGAGGACCTCGGTTAATTGGGCCTCCTGCGGCGATGTGAGATTTGCCGCAATGATGACCGGGAGAGTTTGGTCCAGGCCCAAAAAGATATACTTGAGAGACTCAGGTAATGGTTTGAGTTCAAGCTCAGGAGGGTCCTCTAAAGATGGCAAAGCGGGCTCAGACTGTAAGGCTGGTAAAGGTTCAACCTTGGGCCAAGATGTTAATAGGCCAGGAGAGACCTTTAAAGTGTTGGCTTCTTCCAAAAGGTTATATGTGGACATCTCATTTTCTTCAACCAGATTATCCAAGACATCAATAGTATGGCATTCTTTTTCATGATCTGGGTATTGAGATGCTTTGAAGACATTAATCTGGACCTTTTGACCACCAAATGAAATGTCCATTATGCCAGTTTCACAATTTTTATTAGCTTTGGCAGTGGCTAAGAATGGACGACCTAAGATGATCGGGGTGTGAATGAGTTCCTCAGGTAATGCCATATCCAGAATAAGAAAATCCACGGGAAAATAACAATCATGAACCTTCACAATAACATCCCCAATTAATCCCCGTGGAGTTTTCACAGACCTATCAGCCAACTGCAAGATGATGGGTGTGGGCTTTAATTCTCCAATATCAAATTTCTCATAAATGGCTGTTGGCAATAGATTCACAGTAGCACCTAGATCCAATAAAGCTCTATCAAATGTAACTCCAGCTAAGTCACATGAAATTAGAGGTGCTCCAGGATCCTTTAACTTCTTGGGTAAATGATTCATCACAATTGCACTAACATCCTCGGAAAGCCGAACCTTTTCGGGTGCCATTCTAGATTCTCTTCGTGGAGTACATAATTCCTTGAGAAACTTAGCATAAGCTGGCACATGCTTGATGGCATCGAGGAGTGGAATATTAATTTGGACTTGTTTGAACAAATCCAACAACTCCTCATTCTGGGCCAGTTTCTTCCTAGTATTGGGCTTAGCTAACAAGGCATTAGGAAATGGCACCCTAGGTTTATAAGAACGTGGGCCTTCATCTATCTTCCCTTTTCCTTTCAGATCCTCCTCCAACTTCTCCATGATGGGTTCATCTTCACTCGCACTTTCAATTTCATGAGGCCCATCAGTAGAACCTTTGGCTAACTCTCCATCTGTATGTGATTTTTCTAAACTTCTCTCACTCCTAAGGGCTGAAATGGCTTTAGCATTCTCCAATTGTGGCCCTTTAGGTTGTGGTAACGGGCCAGGCTGAGGTAAAAGGCCCGATTGCTGCGGAAAACCCGGAGGTTGATTCCTTGGATTGGCAATGGGTTGACTAGGAAGTTGACCTACTTCTCTTCTCATCGTAGCCTCAGCTAGTTGGCCCATTTGACTTTCCAACTTAGCAATGGATTGTTGCTGGGTCAAAATCAGTTGTTGGAGTTGAGTGAATTTGTCATCAAAGTTGGGCTGAGGAGGGGTTGGATAAGTGGGTGGAGGATGGTATTGGGTTGGCTGTCCAGATTGGAATGAATGATAGTGGGCCGGTTGACCTGGTTGGAATGATTGATAAGGGACTGGTTGGCCTGATGGATACTGGGCCGGTTGAGAAAACTAGGCTTGAGATCCCCTACCCTGAACATTTCCATAGAAATTAGATTGCTGTTGGAATGAATTCTGTGGCTTTTGGGCTTGATGCATGGGAGGATTGGACATTGGTAGTGGGGCCTGCTGATTCTTCCAAGAGAAATTAGGGTGATTTCTCCAGCCAGGATTGTAAGTATTTGAGAATGGATCATTATTGGGCCTGGAGAATCCCTGGGCAGCCTGAACTTGTTCTTCAATGAATGGTGGAAGTTGGGCCGCAGTTGGGCAATCATTCACTTGATGGGTTGGACTTGCGCATAAGGCACAAATGTCATGATTAGCAGAGGATGGGCCTTCATATGGACTAGATTGTATTGGGTAAGTAGGCTCTTGCTTGTTTAAGGCCAAGAGTTGGTCTAATTTTTGGGCCAAGATGTCTACCTTATCCAATTTCTGATTAATCAGATTTATGTCCATTCTAGATTCGGGCTCTCCACAGGCCTTAAGTTCATACATTCTAGTCCGTTTAGATGGCCCAACAGACCTTTCATAAGATGATAATGAGGCATGAATGATGGAATTTTCACTTAACATCTCAAACAGATCATAGGCCTCATCTTCATTTTGTTAGGTTTTCTCGGTTTCTCCGGATCGCTCACGCAGCGGAAAAAAAAATATTTACAGCGATCCGTTCCCGTTTCGAAATCTAAAATACAAGATAATCGGATTATCTTTTCTCACTGTGTGCGGATTCGAATCCGCAACCGTTTGGTTCCGTCGGTGTGACACCACAAGCCGCGCAAGCGTCCGGCCTCTAGGGAAGTCCACGCGATCCTCCCCGTGACGGATATCCTCGAGTTCCTTATTCTTCGCAGCCCACGAAACCTCCGCCGGTCGCCACAATGATCGCCGCAACGCGCAGACGATTTCCCGTCGAACGGGATTCAGAGAAGCGGCGGAGTAGATCTAGATCTGCCTGGACGCCAGAGGAAGACAAAAACTGAGGAGGGGCGGATAGGGTTAGTAGCAGTTTGGCCTACTCAGCCCGTTCGCTATGTTTTATACTAACCGCGCGGTTTTTCATAAAAACCCCCGGTTTGTATAAAACCAATTTATTTATCCATCGCCTTGAGAATCATTTGCGTGTGACCCTCTAGGCCCAAGTACCAGTCCAGTTAATGGCCCAACAAGCCCAATGACTCCTCACTGGCTTTATTAATTAATTAATAACACTTTATTAATCAATTAATCAATCGAATTGATGTCGCACATCGAATTCGACCGGGCCTCCGATCACGTTGGGTGCCAAGCAACACCGCGTGAACCCGGAAGGTATTTGGAGTTAAGTAACCCACTCTTGGAACCCTGCCGCCGACAGTTACCGCGTGGATATAATCCTTCATTCGTACAATGCTCTCGAGTCAACTCAGGACATGGCGAGCTGTCAAACCCTAGCCGGTCGACTCACTTGGATTGGATGCCGCTGATGAATATTGGAAAACTCATTTCCCGATATTATCGTCCGCCCTGGCCAGGGACTTTCGCGCATCCTTCCTAGAGCATTCTCTCTCTAAGTACCGAGAGCGAATGATTCCTTATTGACAAACAATTCCCTTCGATGGTATTCCGCTGTACCCAATCCTTGGCGTATTAGAATCCCATGGCTAGAGATTCGTAAACCTAGGTCAAAGCACCGAAGTCCACCGCCAAGGTGTCCTTGGTGTCTCAGGTCCGAGGACCATCCACGCAACTGCGACAATAGAATCAAGCTGGTTGACAGTGAGGTACAATACCATCCAGCGATTCAGTCGGATCAGTTCAGTGAACTCATTCTCCAATGAGCACCTAAAGATTCGCCTTAGTGTCTCCACACAAGTGACTTATGTGATCAGTCACCCTCATCATATGAGCAGGAGTAATCTGTACTAGTCTAACCGGATATCCGATGTCCTTCTCGGATATCCTCCGACTAGGAAGGATTAAGAATATGTGTGTTTAAGTGATCAGTCTCATTAGTATGATCTCATCATAATCTGATCACCATAACACATATTCACGGACTTCATTATGAAACGATAATTAACGCGATTTAGACATAATGAATATTATGCCATTATATTAATAAATGAACGAGATTTACATAGTCAGATTGGCTTGTAGGCCACCTAAACTAACAATCTCCCACTTGGACTAAAGCCAATCACCTTTATACAATAAGCCCATAGACTCTAGATGACGCTCAAACACAATTTGAGCCAACGGCTTTGTCAGTGGATCTGCTACATGGTCAACAGGTGGAATTCTTTCCACTACTAAATCTCCTCTAGATAATATGAAAGTGCCTCAGAACATCTTTCGATTTCTGATGAGACCACGGCTCTTTCACTTGTGTAATAGTCCCATTGTTGTCGCACAACAACAGAACATGATCAAGGATACCGAGAACTATGTCAAGGTCGGTGATGAACATCTTCAACCACACTATTTTCTTGAAAGCTTCAGCTGCAGCGATGTGCTCAGCTTCAGTCGTCGAATCTGCAGTGGTTACTTGCTTGGAACTCTTCCAGCACACTGCTCCTCCGTTCAAAGTAAACACGAATCCAGATGTTGACTTGCTATCATCTGGATCCGACTGGAAACTCGAGTCAGTAAAGCCTCGCAGTTTCATGTCACCTCCTCCATAGACAAGAAACATATCCTTAGTTCTTCTCAAGTACTTAAGGATACATTTCACTGCCTTCTAGTGCTCTACGCCTGGATCAGCCTGAAATCTGCTCGTAACACTTAGAGCAAATGCAACATCCGGCCGTGTACATAGTATGGCATACATGATAGATCCTATGGCAGAGGCATAAGGTATTCTATCCATGAATGCCCTCTCATCAGGAGTCTTAGGAGACTGCTCCTTTGAGAGATTAATTCCATGTCTCATCGGTATGAGACTTCTCTTGGAATTTTTCATGCCAAACCTTTTGACTATGGTGTCTATGTACAAGGATTGGGTCATTCCAAGCATCCTCTTTGATCTATCTCTATAGATCCGTATTCCCAATACGTAGGATGCTTCTCCCAAATCCTTCATGGAGAAGTTTTTCGACAGCCAGATCTTTACTGATGACATCATAGCTACATCATTCCCAATGAGTAGTATGTCATCTACGTAAAGAACTAGAAAAGTGACTGCCCCCCCACTGGTCTTCTTGTACACACAAAGCTCATCTTCATTCTTGATGAAGTCATAAGACTTGACAGCCTCGTCAAATCTTATGTTCCAGCTCCGGGAATCCTGCTTCAGTCCATAAATGGACATCTGAAGCTAGCACACTTTATCTGGAGATTCTTTGGATGTGAAACCTTCTGGTTGTATCATATACACCTCTTCCTCAAGGTTACCATTGAGGAAGGCAGTCTTCACATCCATCTGCCAGATTTCATAATCAAAATGTGCAGCAATGGCGAGCAGAACTCTGATCGATTTTATCATGGCAACTGGTGAGAAAGTCTCGTCATAGTCAATTCCTTGCCTTTGACGATATCCCTTTGCCACCAACCTTGCCTTATAAGTGTCGGTCTGTCCATCAGCACCGATCTTTCTCTTAAAGATCCAGTTGCAACCGATGGATACAATACCCTCGGGCAAGTCCTCCAAGTTCCAAACTTGGTTGGTATACATGCACTGGATTTCTGAGTTCATGGCATCTCGCCATTTCCCGGCTTCTGGGCCTTCTATGGCCTCTTGGTAGGTTTTAGGATCATCATCCTCATTATATTCAACCTTAGACTTACCTTCAGCAATATGTCCCACATATCGTTCGGGCAGTCTAGGTACTCTACCAGATCTACGAGGCTCATCTGTGTGTACCTGAACAGATTCAGGAACTGATATCTCATCTGATGAAAATGTAGCTATTTGGGGATCTGAAACCTCTTCCAGTATTATTTTACTCCCACTGTTCTCCTGGATAAGATATTCCTCTTCTAGGAAGACAGCTTTCCTAGCGACAAACACCTTTTGTTCACCAAGATGGTTTCCTGCCTTTCCATATCTCATATGGAGTAGAGGCCACAGACTTACTAGGTACTCTGTTCAGTAGGTATGCTGCTGACTCTAGAGCATACCCCCAGAGGGACACTGATAATCCCGAAAAACTCATCATGGATCGCACCATGTCCAACAAAGTGCGATTCCTCCTTTCTGATACACCATTCATCTGTGGTGTATATGGAGTGGTCAGCTGAGAAAGGATACCATTATCCTTTAAGAATTGTGTGAAGTTAGTACTCAAGTATTCTCCTCCTCGATCTAATCGAAGAGCTTTAATACTCTTTCCTAACTGCTTCTACACCTCATTCGTGAACTCTTTGAACTTCTCAAATGCTTCCGACTTGTACTTCATTAAGTACACAGCCGAATCTTGAGAAGTCATCGGTGAACGTGATGAAGTATGAAAAGTCACCTTTGGCTTGGGTGGACATGGGACCGCATACATCCGAATGTATTAGTTCCAAAATGTCCTTGGCACGTTCTCCGTGTCCATTAAATGGAGATTTTGCCATTTTTCCCATAAGGCAGGATTCACATGTTGCAAACGATTCATAATCGAATGCTGTTAAATAACCATACTTATGCAACTTTTGCAACCTGCTTTCGCCAATGTGCCCAAGTCTACAATGCCACATGTAGGCTTGGTTCACACAATTCTTGCTCTTCTTAAGAGTATTATCAATCTGAAGATTGTAATAAGAAACATCTAATAGATATATACCGTTGACTAAAGATGCTGAAGCTATTGATTTATTACCATAATAAATCGAACAACTTCTATTCTCAATAGTCAACCTATATCCTATCTTGTCCAAACAAGATATTGATATGATGTTCTTTATTATGCTAGAAACATAATAACAATCTTCCAATAGTAAGGTGTCTTCCGATGGAAGCTTGAGGTTTGTTGTCCCAACAGCAATCGCTGCAACTTTTGCGCCGTTTCCTAACCTCAATTCCACCTCACCTTGTCTCAGCTTGCACTTACTTGTCAGCATCTGCACATTATGGCAGATATGAGAAGCACATCCGGTATCTAATACCCAAGATGTGGAATCTCTTACTGATAAGTTGATATCTATCATATAGATATCTGAAGCTTCTGACAGCTTCACTCTTCCATGAGCTTTATTGTTAAGGAACTCCTTACAGTTCCTCTTCCAGTGACCATATTGCTTATAGTAGAAGCAGTCACCCTTCACTACTCTTTTACCTTTGTCCTTTGATCCTTTATCGTTAGCTGTCATCTCTGCTTCAGGGGCATCTAATGCCGATTCAGCAAGAGGATCAACTCCAGGGACAAAGTTATTGTGCTCAGATCTGAAGACATTCTTCAGGTTTCTGAACCAATCCGAGTAGATCAGGTAAGTCAAAAGGGCATCATGTATGCCACGGAGTAGGTTATTCGACGACATAATTCCCTACAGGAGATAAGTAAAATCTATTCAGCAGATGTTCAATTATTAAAATTTAAAACAAGACATGGTCTTTTGTTCAAGTTTAACTCCCACTATTTTCGACGGACTGTATAACCCTCAGTTATACAGAACGAGAGACGCCGATAGTCTCCTAGTGGGGATCAGAATCTCAATGACTTGCACTACAGCCTTGTGGATAGCACAACAAACTGTAATACAATCAGAGAGCACCCAACTCATGGGACTTGCAACTCCTTGCAATATCTGATCATAGCTTCGGTCCCCAGAGATTTAATGGCCTTGTGGATAGCACAACAAACTACTAATTATGGTCTAAGCTAACCATCATTACGCGACGAGCATAGATTTGCATGCAGCCCTTGTGGATAGCACAACAAAGCTACATGGTTCCTCTACCCCGATCTATAGGCATCTAATGCCATAGCCACAGTTTCTCCTCCCAATTAAGCAAGCCTTGTGGATAGCACAACAAACCTACCTAAAGTGATTCGAATCCTATGACTATAATGATGGTGGACCATATGGTAAGTTCTCAACTACTCGCGTTACAGCTTAGAATTTATCTGAGGGTATTTAGATAACTTTTATCTTGGTCTCTTCCTAGGTGATAGTATAAATATATCGTATATATTTACTAAATACTATGACCTGCTTTGATTCATAATCAAAAGGAAATAATGCATCTCATACATGTCATTAGTGTGGTCATGGATAGCACAGTGGGTTTGACTGGAGCCAACAGTCAAACGCACACACAATCTAATCATAACATTTACATTAGATAAACCTGCAATCACATAGGCAAGAGATCTCCATCTTTTCGTCTTCCTGGTTGCAGGTGTGGATCGTCCTCGCTCCTTCCTCGGTTGCCTCCATCATATTACATTAATTCTAGAATTACAAGTAAATTGAAGAAGGCCTTATGGCGAGTACAAGAGAGAGAGGGAGGTAGAAATACATTGGAGTATGAGAGAGAGAGGTGCGCAGACCTCTATTTATTAACAATTAATAAAATCATACATCCACGATCCATACAATCCATCATTCATCACATGAACAATTAAATAAGTGCATATCCATGACCACGGTATGTTTTAAACATCCACACATGATTCAGCGCATCACATGGCTAAAACAAATGAGTTTTTCAAAATAAATAAGTTTTAGCTTTCAAAAAACTGGGATCCAATCAAAATTGGCATTTGAATTTTAAAAACTCATTTATTATCTTAACATGCAATTAAATCCAATTTAAAAGCAATAAACACACATCACATGCGCACACACTCCGAATTAATAATTTCAGATTATTCCATGCAAATTAGAAGAATTCTAATAATCTAACACTTAGATTAAACCCCATTAATAATCTAACAATTAGACTATTAAAAACTAATCTAACTCTTAGACTAGTCCATCAAAATTAATTAATAATTTAACACTTAAATTATTAATTAACTCTAATTTGTTATTATTAACTAATCTAACTCTTAGACTAGTTAGTTAATTAACGTTAATTATCAATTTAACTCTTGAATTTATAATTAACACTAATTAACAATTAACCAGCAATCTAACTTTTAGATTATTGGATTGAAATTAATTATTAGTTTAACTCTTAAACTAATAACTAATTAATCTAAATCAAACCATTAAATTAGTTAGTTAAAATTAGTTGTTAATATAACATTTAAATCAACAACCAATTCTAATTAACTAATGATCATTAATTTAACTGTTAAATTAATCAATTAAAATTAATTATTAACTTAACATTTAAATTAATAATTAACTTCAATAATTAACAACAATTGTTAATTAAAATGATTCCAAAATCATTAATGACCCAATTCAAATATAAAAAAAAAATTTAATTTCCAAAACAATTTTGAAACATATATTTAAAATCTAATTTTATATCAATTAGGTCAAAATGGCTTAATTAGATTCAAACAGGGATTAAAGAGGGGTTTTTATCATTTAATTAAGGGTTAAAGGGGTGGAATTGGATCTAGCCCTAAAGGGGAAATTTGGCTCGGGCCCTTCAGGGCCTGGGCTCGAGCCAGGCGCGCCTGGGCCCGAGCCAGGCGCGCCTGGACCAGGTCCCAGCATTCTGGCCTGGCCCAGGCACGACCCGGCCGGTCGAACCGGTCGGGCCGGCCCTCTTTCTTCCTCCCAGCAACCCGACAGCAGTAGGTTGCAGGAACCCTAGGGACTGTAGCATGCCGGCGGCAGGTGGCGCCGGCGGCCGCCCCCCAGTGGCACAGGCCCCGGCCGGCGGTGCCCCCTGCGCCGGCGACGTGCCCGGCGCCGACAGGGCCGCCGGCGGTGGCCAAAACCAGCTGCAATACCCCCTTTGTAAATCCCCCAAAAAACTGGTTTTTCAGGTTTCAAAAACCCGAGTTTGGACTCGTTTTTCAGGACCTCCAAGGGCACTCCGGCGCCGATCTTGGTGACCAGTGGATAGAGGTGACTATCCTCTATGGATCCGGAGTCTCAGTCGGCCATCCCAACGCTTGGGAAGAGAGTACGAAGTCGCCGAAAAGCCCCGATTGATCATCTCATGAAGAATTCCGAAAAACCCCAAATAAAATCCGAAAAATCACAGAAAAATAATCAAATTATTTTTGTGTTCATCTTATGAACACTATTCCGTCATTTTAATCGGATTAAATGCATGGAATAACTCAAGAAAAATCAATTTCGGAAACCGAAACGGGACGAGAAACAGTGGAACCTGGCTCTGATACCACTGTTGGGTTTTCTCGGTTTCTCCGGATCGCTCACGCAGCGGAAAACAAAATATTTACAGCGATCCATTCCCGTTTCGAAATCTAAAATACAAGATAATCAGATTATCTTTTCTCACCGTGTGCGGATTCGAATCTGCAGTCGTTTGGTTCCGTCGGTGTGACACCGCAAGCCGCGCAAGCGCCCGGCCTCTAGTGAAGTCCACGCGATCCTCCCCGCGACGGATATCCTCGAGTTCCTCGTTCTTCACAGCCCACGAAACCTCTGCCGATCGCCGCAATGATCGCCGCAACGCGCAGACGATTTCCCGTCGAACGGGATTCGGAGAAGCGGCGGAGTAGATTTGGATCTGCCTGGACGCCAGAGGAAGACAGAAACTGAGGAGGGGCGGCTAGGGTTAGCAGCAGCTTGGCCTACTCAGCCCGTTCGCTATGTTTTATACTAACCGCGTGGTTTTTCATAAAAACCCCCGGTTTCTATAAAACCCACTTATTTATCCATCGCCTTGAGAATCATTTGCGTGTGACCCTCTAGGCCCAAGTACCAGTCCAGTTAATGGCCCAACAACCCCAATGACTCCTCACTGGCTTTATTAATTAATTAATAACACTTTATTAATCAATTAATCAATCGAATTGATGTCGCACATCGAATTCGACCGGGCCTCCGATCACGTTGGGTGCCAAGCAACACCGCGTGAACCCGGAAGGTATTTGGAGTTAAGTAACCCACTCTTGGAACCCTGCCGCCGACAGTTACCGCGTGGATATAATCCTTCATCCGTACAATGCTCTCGAGTCAACTCAGGACATGGCGAGCTGTCAAACCCTAGCCGGTCGACTCACTTGGATTGGATGCCGCTGATGAATATTGGAAAACTCATTTCCCGATATTATCGTCCGCCCTGGCCAGGGACTTTCGCGCATCCTTCCTAGAGCATTCTCTCTCTAAGTACCGAGAGCGAATGATTCCTCATTGACACACAATTCCCTTCGACGGTATTCCACTGTACCCAATCCTTGGCGTATTGGAATCCCATGGCTAGAGATTCGTAAACTTGCACAGAAGTCCACCGCCAAGGTGTCCTTGGTGTCTCAGGTCCGAGGACCATCCACGCAACTGCGACAATAGAATCAAGCTGGTTGACAGTGAGGTACAATACCATCCAGCGATTCAGTCGGATCAGTTCAGTGAACTCATTCTCTAATGAGCACCTACATATTCGCCTTAGTGTCTCCATACAAGTGACTTATGAGATCAGTCACCCTCATCATATGAGTAGGAGTAATCTGTACTAGTCTAACTGGATATCCGATGTCCTTCTCGGATATCCTCCGACTAGGAACGATTAAGAATATGTGTTTAAGTGATCAGTCTCATTAGTATGATTTCATCATAATCTGATCACCATAGCACATATTCACGGACTTCATTATGAAACGATAATTAATGCGATTTAGACATAATGAATATTATGCCATTATATTAATAAATGAACGAGATTTACATAGTCAGATTGGCTTGTAGGCCACTTAAACTAACACATTTTTCATCATAAATGCCCCTCCACATGAAGCATCCACCATCTGTCTGAACTGTTCAGACAATCCTTCATAGAATGCTTGGACAATTTGCCATTTTGAAAGCCCATGATGAGGACATTTTCTAAGCAATTCTTTCAGTCTTTCCCAAGATTCATGGATCAATTCCCCAGGAGTTTGGGTAAAACTCGTGATGGCCCTTCTCATGGTATTGGTCCGCCCGATGGGATAGAACTTCTTGAGAAATTCTTTATGCATCTCTTCCCATGTCCTAATGGGCCTTCCTATAGTTCCCAATCAATATTTAGCCTTGTCCTTTAATGAAAAGGGAAATAAGGTCAACTTAAGGCCATCATCGGTGAAATTCTGGATTTTCACCGTGGAACAGATTTCTAGAAATTCATCCAGATGCTTATAAGGATCTTCATTAGTATTCCCATAAAAGGATGGGAGCATCTGAATGGTGTTAGATTTGATTTCATATTGATTGGCTGAATTCTGAGGAAGATGAATACATGATGAAGGTTGATATCGATTTGGAATGAAATAGTCCTTCATTTGCTTTGGTGGGTCCTGATTATCAGCCATTGGATCTTGTGATGGATTTCTTTAATGTAGGATTCTTTCTATTTCAGCAAGTGGTCCTAGAAGGTTAGGATTTTGAGATCTCCTACCTTGCATGCACTAGGATTGATAGAGAGATGATAGATTTGAATTTTGTTTTCTATTTCTTCTTGTTTTTTTTTTTTTTTTTTTTTTTACATGCAAACAATTTTGGCAAACAAATTATCCTAATGATCTAATGTTAACCTAGACTCTCTATGTGAATTTTCTTACAAGGTGAATGGAGTCCACCTCGAGTCACAACCACAATCAGTCAACGGCCAGGTAAGAGGTGGGGTAGTGGGAGGCTCCCCCTACTTTCGTAGGGACCTAATTAGAGAACCACTTTCCCACTTAGGCGTTTGCCTTTTCAACCTCTAGCCTAGACACCGTTGCTGAAAATGGAGGCAACCCGAGATTTAAACCACTTACGGTGTAAACCCTAGATTCTCTTTCGACTTGCTTTTAATTGGATTAGGAAATGCCAATGCAAGGAAGGTGATTTGTGGGCTAAGGAAGGGTGATCAAATCCCTACCTTATGTGGTTAAAGTTGCTTCCCTTAATGTCTTTTTGGATGCAATACAAGGCAACAAATCAATGCAAGGTGTGTTGATGCAATCATGAATGACTTGCTAAAATTGAAACACGTACCTTTCCTCCGCAATCTTCAATAATTTATAAAAATAATTGCGCAAGGAAACTAGCTCATGCTTTCTTAGAATGATGAATGCCTATCATAGAAGGTTTCTAATCTTGAAGATGAAAATTTTTAACTTTGGATGTTCTTCTTTTTGTTTCCTTTTTTTTTAGTTAATGGGAACCTATCTAAACTAGAAACTACAAAAATAAAAACTTACTAGAATAAGGAAATTAAAACATAGAAAGTTGGAACACACTTACCATGATTTCGCTTTTATTTTATTTTTTTCAATTTACCTGCAAAAATAAGAAAAATAAGGTTAGCTAAAGACTAATTACACTAAATCCAAGATAATCAAAATTAAAAATCTAACTCCCCGGCAACGGCGCCAAAAATTGATCGTTCCAAATTGTGCGTCGTTAAACACTCATGAAATCGTTCAATTTAAATTTATCCGGCTCACTCAGATTAGATTTTGGAAATTTAATAATGGTGAGTCCGAGTCGATCCACAGGGAGTTAAGATTTTAACTTTAAAAACTTTGGAATTTAGTTAGTCTAAAAAGTTAAGCATTTGAGTGAACTAACTACTTAATTAACCTAAAACTCAATTAACTAGTGTTACCTAAAAAGATAATTGCTTGAATTAAACAAATCTCTTTTTTCTCTTCTTTTTCAAAAATTAAACACAAACACATATAAAAAAAATAAACACAACTAAAAATTATAACAAAGACATTGAAATTTAACTACGTGTAACTTATTTATTATCTAAAAATTACGAAACAAATCACAATATTTAATGGTTTAATAACCTTAAACTAAATAAACAAGGTATCAAATAACAAATAATTAATCCTAAAAAATTAAACTAATTCTACACTAATGGAGAAGAGAGAGAACAGAATAAAATAACAATCTGTTTGGGGTTTTGCTGGCGCAGTGGACCGGCGCTGGAAGAGCTTGCTGGGCAGGAGGAAACCGTGAAGCTGCTGGTGTAGACACCGATTTTGGACCACCCTTTTGGTCATGAACCCAGCCCATCATTAGCCCTTCATCACCAAAATCCCCTCATTTCAGCCATCTCAGCCCACTACCAGCTAGGCCCATTAACCAAATCCCGACTCTAGCCACCTTTTTCGTGGAAGGCCAGCCAGTCCGCCTTCCACCCCCTTCGAAGGCCACCCCTCGCCTTCCACCACCTTCGAAGGCCACCCACCTTGCCTTCCACCCTTTTGGCCACCCTTTTTCACCTTTTCGTGGAAGGCCAGCCAGTCCGCCTTCCAACCCCTTCGAAGGCCACCCCCCGCCTTCCACCACCTTCGAAGGCCATCCACCTTGCCTTCCACCCTTTTACACTTTTTACCACCTTTTCGTGGAAGGCCAGCCCCTTGCCTTCCACCTCCTTCGAAGGCCACCCCCCACCTTCCACCACCTTCGAAGGCCAGCCCCTTGCCTTCCACCTTTTTAGCCAACTTTTTCACTTTTTACCACCTTTCCGTGAAAGGCCGACCCCTTGCCTTCCACCTCCTTCGAAGGCCACCCCTTGCCTTCCACCTCCTTCGAAGGCCACCTCTCGCCTTCCACTCCCTTCGAAGGCCACCCGGGCCGCCTTCTACCACAAGAATGGAAGGCACGTCACCTGGCCGTCCACTCCTTAACCACCCCCTTGACTCCGTCTTCCCCACGATCTCCTCCACTCTCCGCCCTCGTTCCCCACCACTCCGACCACTCCCCACTCCGGCGACTGCCTCGTCCACTACCTCCGACCCTTGACCACTCCCTATTGGTCGAAGGGTGATTTACGGGGATTTAGACCCCTATTTCCTCCTATTTTTTCCTTCATCTATTTAAACCCCCCAGGTTCCCTCGGGCAGAGAGGTTGGGGGGGTTGGTTGGAGGAGGGATTAAGAAGGAGTCTCTTTCTCGGAACGGGTCGGCTTTGAGGAGTTGAGCGGGCAAAGAGTCAGAAGGCTGTTTCATGAGGAACGTCACTCCAAATGGCCTTGTCTTCCTAACCCTCTTTTACTTTTTCACCTTTTTCACTTCATTGCATTTCCAATTTCCATCAATGCCGTAACATCCTCTCTCTTTCACTCTCTTTTACCTTCAACACATCATTTCACTCTTCACACACGAGCACTTATCTGCATGCATACATCCTAGGATGACTTAGCACCTTTTACCCCCAGAGGTTCCAAACAAAAATCGGGAGGTGGGTGGCCATAACATATGGTCACCTTCCCTCCCAAACACCCATCCGGTGCGTTTCCCTCTAATTTTAGTTATTTTTTATGTTTGCATGAACGGATCCTACATGTCACAGTTCTAATTGGGTTATTGTCTTTTCTTTGTCTGTCTTTTCTTTTCAGGGGCTCTTACCAGATTCTGCGCGTGCACTACCGAGCTCTCCTCCTCTGGCCGGCCGGAGGAAGAGAAGGAGGAACCAGCATCTCCCGCTCCCACAAAACGCGATCACATCCCCACCATCCTGCGGAGCACAAGGACCGTAAGGTAATGCTCCTGGCGATCACATCCTTTATTTCTAACCCCCTTTAAATCGCCACAGTGCTAAGACGAACGGAGAGGAACCCTCGCCCGAAGCCCGCAGCTGCGGCGGGGGACGTTCCGGGCGCCTACAGCCATTTGGCGATCACGATGGGACGCTCTCTTGCTCGCCGCGCAGGTAAGACAACTTAAAATACAAGATCTCCTGTGGACGGCCAAGCACTTGGCCGCCCAGGGTCCTGAACGGCGAAGCGCTTGGCCGCCCAGACCGGACGGCCAAGTACCTGGCCGTCCAGTGGACCGGACGGCCAAGTACCTGGCCGTCCAGTGGACCGGACGGCCAAGTGCCTGGCCGTCCAGCCCAGCCCAGACGGCCAAGCACCTGGCCGTCCAGAGTCCAGGACGGCCATGCGCCTGGCCGTCCAGGTTGGACGGCCGACTGCCTGGCCGTCCAGGCTTTAGGACGGCCAAGTAGCCTGCCGTCCAGGCGCCGGCCTCTCTGGCTGCCTGATTTTTTTAGTCCTTTTTTATATTTCTGATTAAATTGTTGCATTCTAGTTTGCCTTTTGGTTTACTGTTCTCTTGTCTCTTCTTTTCTTTTATGTCTGCTGGATTGTGGGTTGATTCAAAGGTGCTATTCGCAGGGGTTTTTAAGGAAGAACCGGCATCACACTTCTAGTCACCTCTCCCGCAGGATCTGACTTTCCACCTGAGGATTCCCACTCGGGTGCGACTAGTCTTATTCTGTTGGGAACCTCCGTCAGTCTCCGCGAGCCAGGGATTCCCACTTGGCCGCCGAGCAGGTTGTACCTTAAACCACCCTGTAGGAACCCTGGGTTTGTGTGAGAAATTAGTGAACTGTTTCAAATTTAAAGACAATTGAATCTTGGTGGAACAAGCTTTGGAAAAGTGAAGGGCCGTTAAGGGTTGAACTTGCTTTGTTAGAAACCAACACCCATAATACACAGTTAACCTTCCAAGTGAAATATAAAATCTCTTAGGATTTGTATTTCATAATGAACCAAATGTATGTTAACACTGTGTATGATGACATGTATGAGTTTGGTAACAATGTTACACACAACCCTCTGTTTGAGATTGAAGAGGATCCACAACCAACATTTGTGGGCATGTTCCAAACACCTAGAGAGGAACTTAAGGGAAGATACTTGGATGAATCTTTCTCTTCAGAAAGTGACCCTATAATCTCCAACAGAAACTTCCAAAACCCGAGAGAGGATCCGGAACTTACTGCCGTGTTATCACGGTACAGCCCTGATCAACTCATCCAATGGGCCTCCTGTGGCAAAACTCAAGATGCCACTCCTAAGAGAACTCACCTCCAAGGATCTTCCAACAGAGCTCAGACCCGCATCAACCAGCCAACCCCTACTCCAGTTGCTCCACCTATCATGCCGATTCCAGTCTCTCCAACTACACCTCCTCCCGAGCAGAAAGAATTCATTTACAAAAGTGAGGTTGAAATCTATGTGCGTAAGTTCATGGCCGAGAAACTTACCTTGAAACAACCGCACTCTCTCTCAAGCTATTGTAAGCTCCCTCCGGCCTACTTTCCGCCAGGATTCAAAGCCCCCAAATACAGGAAATATGATGGCACCTCTGACCCTCATAATCACCTGTCAAGTTTCCTCATGGATTCCCATCAATGGCTCTACGACAGAGTCCTCCTTGTCCATCTGTTCCAAAAATCCTTAGAAGGTGAGGCCTTAAGATGGTTTTCTTCCTTGCCCGCCACAGACCTAATCAATTTTGATATGGTCTCCGAAAAATTCATCACTCAGTTTAGTTATATGACAACCATGCCTCCCACCTTGTTTGATCTTGTGATGGAAAAGATGAAGCCTGAAGAGGAGTTCACGTATTTTGCCAACAGGTGGAGGGCAATGGCCTCTAGGGCAGAAGTGGAAATCCCCGAATCTCAAGCTATCACCATGTTGGTCAACAACGCTACCCCGCAGCTTCGGTCTATTCTCATGCTGAGCGAATTTCACACATTCGCACAACTTTATAATCGAGCTCGGGTAGTTCAATCTCAGATATGGAGTTCCACTTTGCCATCCTTTTTTGAAAATCAGAACAGAAGTAAGAGGATTCCACCAATAGAGGGAGTGACAATCAATGAACAGGTGAGTGCCTTGGGGCAGCCCTTTAGGTCACCCAGTCCTATGTCCAGATCAGATAACCAATCCAATCAGAGACCATATTCAGCAGTTCCCCCTTTCTCCAGTGCCAAGATCAATTGGGCGCACATGAAAGAGGCTGCTGAAACCTTGGAAGTCAAGGGCCCTCCACCCTCTCATCAGGTAGCCCAAGATCCATCTATCTCTCTAGAAAGGGTGAGCACCCTTGTCAAAAATTTGGAACCAAATGTCGATCACAGAGGACAGCACTGGGAGTATGAAGAGGTTGGGATATGGCGTGAGTGCCCTACTAGGACGACCAAACCTAGAGAGCCGTTGCAAGGAGTCTCCACTATCATCCAAGACAAACATTTGGTCTTGATACGACCTAGGGAACAACCAACAGCCATCAACCCAGTTACTCTGGTCCAAGTTCCTTCAATTTCAGTCAGAGAACCTCCTCCATCCATCTTGTGTCCAACACCAAAGCCAAGTCCAGTAACCCAATTCTGCCTAATAAATTCACCACCAGTTCAACCACTAAAATCATATCAAGAAGCAGACCCCAGTGCGATTGGTGTTACACTGGGAAATCGCATCATTCCCCCAACAAGTCAACCCTTGGACTCTCAAGAGGATTCAGATCTGTCTAAGTATGACATCCTACAGAATCTAGGGAAAACTCCCACCAAGATGCCAGTCCTAGAGTTGATTAGGAGATCTCCTACACAAAGGGAGACATTGTTCAAGTTCCTCCAGCGCATTACATTCAAAGAAGATCTTCCTATCAGGGGGGTCACCAATGCCATTTTCTCAGTCACCCAGACACCTATCATGTCCTTCACAGATAAGAATCTAGCTCCCCCTGAATGTCAATCCCTTCCCTCATGCTTGACCCCAACACTCAAGGGTCACTCATTGGACTCCATCCTGTTGGATACTGGGGCATCAATCAATGTCTGTCCTCTCAAGACCCCTAAGAAAGTAGGGATTGATCCAGAGAAGATTGAGTCTACTTCCATGATGGTCTCAAATGGGAACCTGGAAATTGGCCCAGTGGCCTTGATCTTTGAATTCGACATCCTTAATGCCAAGCCCATATATAACGCCATTTTGGGAAGGCCTTGGATGGACCAGACTCTGGGAGTACCCTCCACTAATCATCAGTGCTATAAATTCCCATACAAGGGGAAGATTGTCAAAATGAAGGGTACCCCCTATCTTGAGCCTTTGGATTTAGTCTCGACTGAACAAATTCCATCCATGATCACTCCTGGAAAAGGGGCAGAGCCCATCCTTTCATTGGTTGACTCTCAGGCCAAGCCCCAGCCTAGCATAGGTTGGCAGCTTATGAACAAAATGGGGTATAGTTCGGGACCTGGGTTAGACAAAGAAGAGCAGGGAATTCAAGAACCTATCTTTGAAAATCTGACCATTGGAAGATTCAAATTGGGTTACATACTAACCAAATCAACTGAAGGATCAAGAAAATGGAGTATCTTAGAAAAACAAGAGGTACTCAAGATACACTATCTTGAGGATGAGTTGAAGGAAGCAATCAATGAAATTCAGAGGGAAGATGCAGAAGATTTCGCAACACAGCTGTTGTTCTATGAACCAACCACTCGACAAGAAGGAGCCTCCTTAGTGAGGGATGAACAGGTACCCACCGCTCTCATACCTGCCCCTCCTAGGCTTTTATCACCGGTCGTAGCACACTCCTGGGGCAATTCTGCCATCATTGGGTCTGTGTCTCAAGGACCCACCTTTGCAACATGTCTGACTCACCCTCTGAGTCTTGTGCATAATCGCTCGGGGATTGGATAGCCTCCTTTTTATCCACAAGTTGTAGAGGTAGGTAAGTTCTTTCATTTCTAGTTAGCAAATAAGTGTAAATATTTGAAAATTGTTGAAAAGCTTTCCTTTGGATAGGAGTCATTCGAAGAAGTTTTACCCTCAAAATACAAAAAAATCAAAAATTTCAAAATCTCCCAAAAAAATCGAATATCCAAAAAGCATCAAAATATTTGTAAATATGTACATACTTTAATGGAAATGACAAAAAAAATCAGAAAAGACACAAAATCCAATTGTCTGGTGACTGCCACGTAACCCCCTGTCTAGGTCTAGTTGCATGATAGGTTGGGATGACATTGCGGTTTGGCTAAGATTTTGGTCTACCAGAACCTTGGACGTGTCTACTTTACTTTCATACGGATCCCTATGCTCATCATGAGATGCACATACCTGCACATTTTTCAAAAAGAACCTGTTTAAAATGAGTCCCAAGTCTTTAGTATACTGTCACAAAGCAACCTTTGCTCTTCGTCTCTCGACCGATCAGGACAGTTGACGCCCTTAAACGGTCGAGCTCAGCAAATTGCGGTTCCTCAAAAAACCCGATAGATGTAACCCCTCAACAAAAAAGGGCCCAGAAATGAAATGTAAAGGACCAGAGCACGTGAAGAGGGCAGTGTCCCCGCAGGCGGAATATCAAATAACCCCAATAAATGTCAAGAGCGGAAAAGAAATACAAAAAAGAAAAAGGGGTTCAAGCAATCATGAAAAAAAGTCTGGTCGTGACCGTGCCTGGCCATGAAATTTACCAAAGGCCTGAAAAGTCAAAATAGGGGCATCTAAGAGGTCAAAAGGGGTCCGTTTTGTCACAGCTCCCCCTTTTAACGGTTTTGTTGATCCTCCTGTGAGGTTTGTCTCCACAATTTCTTCACTTTTTCTCCCCCAAGGTTCAGCACGAGATAGCTATCTAAAGACTGAACATCATTTTAAAATGGTTCGTTGTCAAAAATCGTCACATGCTCACATGATCACAGGAGTCCAAAATGGGTGAAGAGTAATGTCGATGTTTCTGGTGAACTATTTCTTAACCATAATCTCAATGTGTATTCTTACAACTTCGGGCTTAGGTCAATGCATGCGCGTCACCAATCGGTGCGACGGCGTCTGATTCCGGGTCAGCGTCGCGCGGTTGACCGTTAGGGTTCCAAGGTGTTCCATCATATACCTTCTAGATTGTGAGGAAAGAGACCCGGGTCGGGCAAATCATTTACCTCGAAAACCTTTTGGGCAAACTTGGTGGTCGGAAGCAGCTGGGAGCCTAAGCATGGCATGACGGTATTGTCATCAGTATGAGTCTTAACCGGTCAAGGTTAGTTTGAGGAGTTTAGAGGCCCAAATCAATCTAGATGCGAACTTAGGATACCTGGGAAGTTGAAGTGTGCATTTCCCTTTATCATTTGACTAGGCTGACTCTGGGCAGTCACCAGGTGGACGGAATCAAAACATGTTTTATCATACATCTAATTTGATTTGCATTTGCATGACGCATTCATATTTCTCCATTTGTCTGGTTAGTAGGACACGGCCCCTTGACCCTATGCGAAGGCTAGGGAAAAGGTAGTTGCTCTTTTGGGCAAGGGGCCGAAAACAGATACTACTAACTACTTCTCCTTCATTCTGTGCATACAGGAAAAGGATTATGTCCAAAAGGTGGATGCTTTCGCTGTCGAGTCGAAGCCGAAAGCAGCCGGATTGGCATTCTACTTTGAGAATGGCCATATCTTCCGCGCTAGCTTCGACTCGACAGGGACCTTTGTCCCTCGTTTCCTTGCAGCTCGACATTAAGATATTGTGGATCATTGATTATTTACATTTACTGATGTGCGTTCTTGCAGCTGCAGGGAATCGAAGCAAGTAGGATTGAAGACACAGGAGGCTAATAACTTCGGGCGTATAGACTCTGAGTTCCTCTTTAAACAAAACAATGAGGAGTCTATATTCCCCAAGTTATTCGATTGGCCAATAAATTCCTCCTGTTTGCATTAGGAATTTGTTTTCTAATTTTTAAACCAACATGCATTGCATAAACATCATCCACCATTCCCGCCCTAGGGGCAAGGACCATAATTTCATCACTCTGCTTAACCCATTGTTGATCTGTGAGTCTGGCGATTGTTCGTCCGTTAACTCTTCGAATTGCAAGACCTTATCCTTTTTTCAAATACGTGTGCTTGAGATCCTCTCACTTGGCGATCCCATGATGCGCCAGGCCACTGCGCGCCCGTTGTGTTGAGAGTTCTTCAAGTCACACTCCTACACCTTTCATGCTCGAGATCCCCTTGGGCCAGATCGCTATATTCTGGTATGCCAAGGCCTCGCGGTTCCAGCACCCGGGGGTCCCACGGACAGTGATTCTCTAGTACTGAACTTTGTCCCTTTTCTTAAACCACTCTTGCAACTCGAATGGCTAGCTTTCATGCATTTGCCGCATTCGCATATCATCCCTGGGGATAGCTCACTCCTTTTCGGGCTGTCCAAAATCAGTTTCGATTTCCGGAACACCTATTTATCATTCCGTTCCACTCCACTGCAAAATAGGTGTCCCGGAGGGACATTTGTAGACACCGATTTTGGACCACCCTTTTGGTCATGAACCCAGCCCATCATTAGCCGTTCATCACCAAAATCCCCTCATTTCAGCCATCTCAGCCCACTACCAGCTAGGCCCATTAACCAAATCCCGACTCTAGCCACCTTTTTCGTGGAAGGCCAGCCAGTCCGCCTTCCACCCCCTTCGAAGGCCACCCCTCGCCTTCCACCACCTTCGAAGGCCACCCACCTTACCTTCCACCCTTTTGGCCACCCTTTTTCACCTTTTCGTGGAAGGCCAGCCAGTCCGCCTTCCAACCCCTTCGAAGGCCACCCCCCGCCTTCCACCACCTTCGAAGGCCATCCACCTTGCCTTCCACCCTTTTACACTTTTTACCACCTTTTCGTGGAAGGCCAGCCCCTTGCCTTCCACCTCCTTCGAAGGCCACCCCCCGCCTTCCACCACCTTCGAAGGCCAGCCCCTTGCCTTCCACCTTTTTAGCCAACTTTTTCACTTTTTACCACCTTTCCGTGGAAGGCCGACCCCTTACCTTCCACCTCCTTCGAAGGCCACCCCTTGCCTTCCACCTCCTTCGAAGGCCACCCCTCGCCTTCCACTCCCTTCGAAGGCCAGCCGGGCCGCCTTCTACCACAAGAATGGAAGGCACGTCACCTGGCCGTCCACTCCTTAACCACCCCCTTGACTCCGTCTTCCCCACGATCTCCTCCACTCTCCGCCCTCGTTCCCCACCACTCCGACCACTCCCCACTCCGGCGACTGCCTCGTCCACTACCTCCGACCCTTGACCACTCCCTATTGGTCGAAGGGTGATTTACGGGGATTTAGACCCCTATTTCCTCCTATTTTTTCCTTCATCTATTTAAACCCCCCAGGTTCCCTCGAGCAGAGAGGTTGGGGGGGTTGGTTGGAGGAGGGATTAAGAAGGAGTCTCTTTCTCGGAACGGGTCGGCTTTGAGGAGTTGAGCGGGCAAAGAGTCAGAAGGCTGTTTCATGAGGAACGTCACTCCAAATGGGCTTGTCTTCCTAACCCTCTTTTACTTTTTCACCTTTTTCACTTCATTGTATTTCCAATTTCCATCAATGCCGTAACATCCTCTCTCTTTCACTCTCTTTTACCTTCAACACATCATTTCACTCTTCACACACGAGCACTTATCTGCATGCATACATCCTAGGATGACTTAGCACCTTTTACCCCCAGAGGTTCCAAACAAAAATCGAGAGGTGGGTGGCCATAACATATGGTCACCTTCCCTCCCAAACACCCATCCGGTGCGTTTCCCTCTAATTTTAGTTATTTTTTATGTTTGCATGAACGGATCCTACATGTCACAGTTCTAATTGGGTTATTGTCTTTTCTTTGTCTGTCTTTTCTTTTCAAGGGCTCTTACCAGATTCTGCGCGTGCACTACCGAGCTCTCCTCCTCTGGCCGGCCGGAGGAAGAGAAGGAGGAACCAGCATCTCCCGCTCCCACAAAACGCGATCACATCCCCACCATCCTGCGGAGCACAGGGACCGTAAGGTAATGCTCCTGGCGATCACATCCTTTATTTCTAACCCCCTTTAAATCGCC
This sequence comes from Zantedeschia hybrid cultivar, assembly GCA_030544215.1. NCBI lineage: Eukaryota > Viridiplantae > Streptophyta > Magnoliopsida > Alismatales > Araceae > Zantedeschia > Zantedeschia hybrid cultivar. The sequence goes on along the minus strand of JARZZO010000012.1, from coordinate 34,872,953 downwards.
ACAGTGCTAAGACGAACGGAGAGGAACCCTCGCCCGAAGCCCGCAGCCGCGGCGGGGGACGTTCCGGGCGCCTACAGCTGGCTGGCTTCAGCTTGGACTTGCATGCATGCTACATGGCTGCTAGAGGGTGGCTGGGCAGGAGGAAGAGCTTGCAAGCTTGGACAGATCTGGAGGAAGCAGCTGCTAGAGGGTTGCTTGACTTGCTGCTATGCGCTGGAGGAAGCAGCTGCACGTGGAGGGCAGAAGGTGGACGGCTGGCTGCGTGCAGGTTGGCGTGGGCTTCACCAAGCATGCATGCACGAGGAGGTTGGCTTCACCAAGCATGCATGCACGAGGAGGTCTGCTTCACCAAGCCTGCACGTGGAAGGAGGCGCGTGGAAGTTGTTGCTTAGCCGGGATGCAGGCGTGGACGGTGGAGCTTGGAGTTGCTGCGTGGAGCTCGGGTGGTGCAGACTTGGATGAGGGCTTCACCGGGTGCTGTTGAAGGTGCATGCGCAGGAGACGGGATGCATGCACGTTGAACTTGAGGAGGAGGCCGGCTTCACCACGTGGAGGTGCAGGAAGAAGCTTTGCCATGTGGAGCTGTTGCTGGTGCGTGCAGTGAAGCCGGGTGGTGCTTGTGTGCAGCTTGGAGGTGCAGCAGGCCGGCGGGAAATGCAGGGTGCGGTGGAGAGAAAGAATAGAAGAGAGAGAGAAAGAGAGAGATGCTGGAAAGGAGAGGAAGAGGGGACCGTGAAAGAGAGAACAGAGGGAGAGAAAGAGAGAAACCGAGAGAGGGAAGAACCGGAGGAGGAGAATTTGTGGAGAGAGAAGAAATAGAAGAGAGAGGGGGAGAACTATTGCGGCTAGTAAATTAAAAACGGAGGGTTGAAGGCTGGAGAAAGAGGAGGAGAGAGGCTGCGGGTAGAGGGAGAACCAGAGGGAGGAGTTGGAAGGAATTTATAGAGAAGAAGAGAGGAAACTGTGCGGTGGGAGAGAGGGAAAGAAAGAGAGGGAAAAAGGAAACTAGAGAAGGAAGAGGATTCAGAATTGGAGAGAGAAGCTTTTAAAAAGAGAGAGAGAGGATTTTAAAATAAAGAAAGGAAGGGATGTGGTTGGAAAATTAGAGAGAATGAAGGATATAGAGGATTTTGGGAAACTCCAGAGAAAGAAGGAATCAGAGCAATATTAGGACATCAAATTGCATTTTTACCCCTGCTTTAGTTGAAATCCGAACACTAGACCTCCCCCAAATTTTCGGAAACTCCACCAGCTGCACTGCATCATCGGCATGTCCTGTTCACATAAAATAAATATAAATTAGCGCATTATCATAAAAATATCATCATATTTATTCATTTCGTCTCGGTTTTGTCGAAAAACCGCAAATGCGCTATACTCCTTTAATCACATGGAATGACGATGTTTTTAAGTCAGAATTTGACGAAATTGGTACCGTTGGATTTGGTACACAATTATCTATCATTCCATCCTATTTTGCAGATAAAAACATGAGTATGATGCATATGATTGTCCTTAAATGATCAATTTAACACTTTATCAGGCTCCGTCAGGATATGACTGGCGCAAGGGACTCGGCAAGGCAGTGCGAACGGCTCGCTGCGTACCGAAACTACCTCGTCGGGGAAGGCCCGCGAGGGTGTTGACTGTAGCCTCGCGGCTCGAACAGGAGAGAGTTGCGGAGGTGGCACCTATTGCGGGGGCTGACTCAGCAACCCTATATGCTGAGCGATGGCAGACACCATATCTCGCAAGGGTGCCAAGGAAGTGACAGTAGCGGCCAATGTCGCTACTTGTTGCTGAAGTTCTTCCACTCGGTCGTCTCTGGGAGCGAGGGACTCCGGTACGACTGGAAGAGCAGAACCTTGTGGAAGAACGGACGGGGCACCTTCGGAGTGAGGTGCCTGCGCTGTAGTCGCCCGCGCTTCTACCTCGTCTTGGCTGGATAGTCTGGTCACCGGACGATGAGACATGACTTCTCGTCGGTTTCTCACAGATGGCGCCACGTGATGTAGCCGAAGCTATCACGGTCGGACTCCAAGACTGGAGTCCGAAACTAAATCGGATCGAAGAAGAGGACCGACGGAGTCTCGGCTTTGCCCCCGGCGGGCCTTTGTCTGGGCACCTCTCGGCTTCGGCGCATCGGTTCCGTGTTCCACCCTCGTCTCGGTCCGGATCCCCGTCGGTCCTCTTCTTCGATCCAATTCATTTTCGGACTCCAGTCTCGGAGTCCGACCGTGATAGCGTCGGCTACATCAAGTAGCTCAAATGAGCATGAAAGGGAAGGGTCGCGAGAAGCGTTCAACTGCTGCTACTAGTGCTGCGGGGATAGGAAATCTGCCTAAACCGGGGTATAGTGGATCTTCTCATTCGGAGGTGGCTTTGGGGACACCAAGCACCGTGTAATGGTCAGCTCATACCCAATGAAATTCTTGCATCATTTGGATTCCACTTTTTTTTATTTATTTCTGGATACTAAAGAACTGATGGCTCATGGATGGTAACGACCTTCTAGCTTCTTATGTGACTATTCACTACTTTTTCACCTATCGGTGGGTTTGTTTACTGGTTGGCGTTCAAGTGGTGTTATTGAGGCATTTTGAATTATGATTGCCTAGCTTAGTTCCGGCTTACCAAGTGTGCTACATAATTTATGCTGACCCGTTAGTCACGGATGATGGATATAGGTGTCTTCTAAGCCAATCATTAGGCACCTATTTCAATCTGGTTCACTAATAAATGGCATTAAATTCATTATGTAGATTGGCATATTTATATTTACGCATAATGAAGTCCATGAATATGTGCAATAGTCATCAGATTATGATGAGATCATAATAATGAGACTGATGACTTATAAACACATATTCTCAATTGTTCCTAGTCGTAGGATGTTTGAGAAGGACATCAAACATCCGGTTAGACTAATACAGGTTATTCCAGCTCATATGATGAGGGTGACTGATCTCGTTAGTTACTAGTGTGGAGACACAATGGTAAACCTGTAGGTGCTCATTGGGGAATGAGCTCACTGAACTGATCCGACATGAATCGTCGAATGGTAATTTACCTAACTATCAATCGGCTTGATTCATTGTCACAGTAGCGTGGTTGATCCTTGGTCTTGAGACACCAAAGACACTTTGTAGGTGGACTTCTGGACTTTGACCTTGACCTACGAATCCCTATCCACGGGATCTCAAATAGTCAAGGATCGGGTCCAGCTGAAGACCTTCGAAGGTGATTGTGTGTTCAATAAAGGATCGTTCCCTCTCAGGTAACTGGAGAGAGAATGCTCTAGAGTAGATCTGTAGGAGTCTCTGGCCAGAGCATAAACAATATCAGAAAAGTGGTTTTCGGATATTGTAAAGCGGAGTCTGATTCAAGTGAGTTGACAATCTAGGATTTGACAGTTGACCATACCCTAGGTTAACTCGAGAGCATTGTGCGAACGAAGGATTATAGCCACGTAGTAACTGTGGACGGACAGGTTCCATGAGTGGGTTGCTGAACCCCATTACCTTCCAGGATCATGCGGTGTTGTTTGGCACCCAACTTGATCGGAAGTCCGACCGAATTTACATGCGATGATAATTCGGTTGAGTAATTAGTTAATATCTAGATATTAATTAATTACAATAAGTCAATAACTAGTTATTGGACTTAAGGGGCTGAAAACCGGACTGGTAAATTGGCCTAGAGGGTCACAAGCAATAAGATTCTCAGTCGGTAGTACATAAGTGAGATTTATATTAACTCGAGGACTTTTGTGAAAAGTCGCGCCGACTTAAAATATATATACGCTGTTGAGAAACCCTGGGCCAAGCTCCAGGATTTCCCTTGCTAGCCGTCATCCCTCCCTTTCTCTCTCCTCCTCTGGGCGTCCCGTTGGAGGCGCCAGAACAGTTCCCGTCTACGCCGCGTGTGATTCCCGAAAGTCGGGAATTCCCGTCGGCGGGATTTCCCCAATCGTTGCGGTGACGGATCTTCAGAGAGCGAGCTGAAACGGACGAGAGATCGAGGATGAACCACCGCAGAGGATCGCGTGGATACCGCTGGAGGTCGGACGCTTGTGCGGCTCGCGGCATCGCCTCGACGGAACCGAAACGGAAGCGGATTCGAATCCGCGCACCGTAACCGGATTACTCCCGTTACTTTTTGGTTTGTGTTTTTCGTTCCGAATCGGATCAACGGGTATCGGGTGGGATTATATTTTGTTCATCGTTTCCGCTGCATTCTTCGCGTCCCGCCCGGATCCCAACTGTGGTATCAGAGCCATGTTCCGCTCTGATCCGCTCCGGAACGATAAAATTATTATTCTAAATTATTTCATGCATAAATTCTTTTTTCCTCATAGATATTGTTCATGGAATGAACTTAGAATTTCGAATTTAATTTTTCTGGTTTTATCGCGTTCTTCATGGTGATGAAGAACCGGATTTGTGGGCTTCAAAAGGGGATTAATGATGGTTGGACCATCTCTGTGGGTTTGCTAGTATGACCAGCTACCCCTCGCCATCCCCGAAAAAATTCTATGGCGGCCGGTGGAGTTTTTCTTCCCATAATTTTCAAGAGTTGAAAAGGGATTGAGGAAAAGCTGAAATCTGCGAAAATGCAGAAATCTCCAACTTTGGAGGTTCACCGGCGGCGAAGGAGTCGTCGGCCGGCCACCACCGGCGAGGGGAATGGAAGGGGTAACACCCCTTTACAATTTTCGGCCACCCTCGCGGCCGGCGGCCGGCGGCGGCGGCGGCGCCTCCCAAAACTAGCTGCAAACAGGGCCAAAAACCCTAAAACCAAGCTGGTCGAACCTGCTGGAGAAGGGCCTGAACCGGCCGGCCCCAAGCCGGTTCGGCCGGGCGGCCTGGGCCTGGCCCGGGCGCGCCAGGCGCCGGACCTAGCTCAGCCAGGTAGCCCGAGCCAGGGCCCCAGCCTGGCTCGAGAGAGGCTGGACCAAGGGGGCCAGCCCTGGCTACCCAGCCCGAGCCCTGGGCCTGAGCCAGTGGCCAGGCTGGCTCGAGCCAGGGTCATGGACCTAGCTTAACCAGGCCTGAACCTAGGTCCCCTGACCAATTGGGCCTGGCCCATTCTATCCCTAGCCCATTGACACCCCCTATAGGCCCATTTAAGCCAATTTTGGCCCTATTAACCCCAAAAACCCCTTATTTAATTAAAAACCCCATCCTATTTAACTTGAAATTGAAATTAATAATGTTTAAAATTGTTTTAAACATTAAATTAATTATTTTGAGTTAAAAGGGGAGAGATAATTAAGATATGATCTTAATTATGGATTATTATTTTAATCAAACCTTTTGTGGGGTTTATTAAGATATGATCTTAATAGTTAATTGCTTTTAACTAAATAAGATAGGATCTTAATGATTTTCATTAATTAATTAAATGAGTTATAATTAAGATATGATCTTAATTATAAATAACTTTTAATTAGTTAATTAAAAGGGTTTATATTTAAGATATGATCTTAAATATATATAACAAATGTTGTTATTAATTTAAAATGGGATCTTAATTATTAATTGACAATTGTTGTCATTAATAATTAAGATAATGGTTTTTAATCTTAATTAACAATTGTTGTTAATTTATATTTAAGATTTGATCTTAAAACTTATATTAACAACATTTGTTATTTGATTATTAAGTAGTGACTTAAATTTTAATTATCAAATGTTGCTAATTAATCTTGGTCTTGTGATTAGATTGTTTTAATTTCTTAGCAATTGTTGTTATGAAATTAAGTATTTGATTAAGGGACACTTAATAAAAGTTATGAAGTGTTTTATTAACTTTTAATAATAGGTATTAAAGAGTTAATTGTTTCTTGAGAATTAACCTTAATAAAAGTTATTGAGGATTAATTATGGCTTACTAATAGTTATTAAGCTAATTAATATTCTTAAGGGTCCCTTAATTAAGTATTGAAGATCTAATCTACTTGATAATTAATCTTTTAATAAATGTTATTAAGAGATTATTTAAGTCTAATTGTTAGACTATTTTAATTAGAAATGTTCTAATTAATTATTCTTAATAATTGTTATTGAGAAATATGATTTAATTAAGGGGTTTTAACAAGGAGTTGTTAAGGGGTTAATAATTTGAGTTGAAAATTCTTTTATAAATGTTATTTAGGAATTTTTAATTCTATCTAAATGTCACATTGTTTCGCATTAATAATTGTTATTAATGTGATTTAAAATTAATCTAAGTGATTAGATTAATTAATTTAGAAATGTTCTAAATTATGCATGGAATATTTTAGAATTTTAATTTTAGCTTTATGTGCGCATGATGATCTGTTTAATGCTTTAAATTAGATTTATTGCATATTAAAAAATGAGATTTTCGAAAATTCAAATTATCCAATTTTGATTGGTACCCAGGTTTTAAGAAAGCCAAAATTATTATATTTTCAAAATTTTAGCCGTCATGTGATGTGTTTTATTATGTGTGGATTGTTAAAATTTGTGGGGGTCATGGACATGCACCTAGTTAATTTCATATCATGTGATGGTGTGTGATTTTGTGGATTGTTATGGAATGTAAATGTTTATTAATTAAGTGTTAATTAATGAGGCTTGTGTGCCTCCCTCTCTCCATTCCATTGTAATTCTATCTCCCTCTGTTATTGTACTCGGCCATAAGGACTTTCTCTTACAATTTATTTGTATTTGAAACTGTTTCAAAATATATAATATTTGTATTTGATCGCGCCGGCTGAGGAGAGGCGAGGATGATCCACAAATGCAACCAGGAAGGCGACAGGAGATGAGATCACTAGTGGCTATGTGTTTGCATATTTAGATTATATAAATGTTATATAGTTTTTGTGATTAATTGTTTGGCTCCAGTTAATCACCGTGCTGTCCATTACTACATAATGAACATGTATGGATGATGCATGCTTTTAGTTATTGATTATGAATCGATTGCTAATATCTAGGTATAGTTAAATATATACGATATATTTATAATCTATCACCTAGGATGAGACCAACTTAATATAAACAAAACCTTCAACATAAAGTCTAAGCCGGAGCGCAAGTCATTAAGAATGTACCGCGTGGCTCTCCATCAATATAGTTCTTAGAACTTGATTCAGTGATGACAGTTTCTACGTGTTTACTCGAGATCTGGCACCATCTGATGAAAGGACTATTAACTATAGCATCTTGATGCCTTGAGATTAGAATAGATGAGCGGTGTAGCTATCCTCGCGTTTACCCGAGAGCTGCATTCTTACTCTACTCTGTCGCATATTGGTGGTAAAGCTTAGACCAGGTATAATGGTCTACTGTGTTTACCCGGGACCATTAAAGACCTGGGAGCCGAAATAAGATCGGATATTGCAAGGAGTTGCAATTACCATAAGATGGTTGCTCTAAGATAATGGTATGATACTATGTGTTTACCCGAGGTCGTACTGTGATTCTTGGAGATTCTGATCCTCACTAGAAGACCGTCGGAGTCTTCCGTTCTGTATACCTGAAGGTTATACAATCCGTCGAAAAATAGTGAGAAATAATTCAAGATAAAAGACCATAATTGAATAATCAGAACTATCTGCTTAAATCACGTTATTTCCTTCATTCACTTAAATGTCGTCTATTTAAGAAGTTGGCATATTGGATGCCAATACTTCTCATACTCAGACTGACTAGAAAACTCTGAAGAATGTCTTCAGGGCCAAGTGAAAGTCACTATCCTAATCAGATATCATGAATCCTCTTACTTAGATAGACCAAGGTGAAGAGGTACTCATAGTATGCCTTATTGAAAGGCAATGATTATCATGAAATCTCTTATTTGGATAGACCAAGATGAAGAGATATTTATGATGTGCCTTTGAGAAAGGCAAGTGGTAAGATTTTAAACAATTGAATCCAAAAGTCTGCTGAGATAGAGAAGTAGCAGTTCTCCCACTGTAACCAATATAAGGATACTGGTAAAGGCAAAACGAATATGAAACTTGAAAGAAGTTTCATACATTCTTATTATCGTCTTTTGCATGTCTATTAGAGAATTAGCGTATCCAACATGAGTTATTAGAAATGATTCTCAGAGCGGCGATAGTGTACAAACTTAGACAAGTAAAAAGAAATCGAGAAAATGTAAGTGTTGAGTTAGACTCAACTATTGTTCATGATATTCATAGATTACTGTTAGACAGTAATTCTTTGTATATCTATAGGAGTCAAATATTAAACTAAATAATTGTTATTTAGTTGCATAAGATATCAAGAGTTATAAAAGTGAATAACGTTGACTGAGAATGAACAATAGTTGTTCAAATCAGTCAATGCACTATAGATTCTTGAAGTGACATTTCATGTGATGAATGTTCACAAGTCTCCTATGGAAATGAACTGTGTGAGTCCTGATTATCTATGGTATTGTACACATGATTGTACAATAAGAAATTATTGAAGCTGATACATATTGATGTAAATAGTTCAAAGGTCAAAAGATAATCACTATTGTTGACTTAACTTATAGTTTACTATTGGAATGATTCGACTGTATGTACTTATTGAAGTACAAGTACAAGTCGAATGCATCTGAGAGATTAAGGTATAAGATCAATATAAAGTATTAGAATTTTTGATTTGATCAAGAAAACTGATACTTTAGTATATGATTCACATAAATCATTAAGAGGATAATTGTATCGTCGCTCGATTGGTCCTCATTGTGCATCATAGCAATATGATGGAATGAGGAATTGCACCTTATTAAGATATGATGCAATACATAATAAGATTGCCTAATTCTTATCCTTTTTGAACATGAGTATGAACATTAGATGTCCATACTTTAAAGAAGGTTCCAAATTAGTCAGTGTGTGTCCATATAAGATATGGAAACCAAATAATTCATATGAGATGTGAATTATGAATAAACCTAATTAAAAAGTCAGGTATTATCGTGATGTGAATTTGTGAATGTCTAAAGAGTTTGGACATTACAGTTATTAGCCAGACGATAATGAATTAATTGTCGTCCTGAAAGCTGTCTTCTGTGAAGAGGAATATGTCCTCAAAGAAGACAGTGGGAGCTAATAAAACTAGAAGATGTTCTAGATTCACAAGTTAACATAAGATTATTAGATAATCTTTAGTTGTTTGGAACCACTCATGACACACATCAGAGAGCTACATAGATTTTTTTGAGATTCTCTCAGTGACTAGAAGGATATGTTTGACATATCTAATTTAGCAAGATGAGAGGAGCTCAAAATAGATTATGATCTAAAATCTATGATAATGATGCTCTCTGTCATTACAACCTTGAGATTGATAAGTTTATTAGAATTCTACTTGTCAATACTGCCTATCATGAGATGATGACAATTGGATATTAAAAGCGTCCACTCAATGTGATTGAGGTAAAGATGTATATGATACACCTTTAAAGCTTTTACAATGTCCAGGAAGCAAGTTATGATTTTAAAATTATTTTGAATCAAACTGAAGCTTCCTTAGTTGTAATAAAAGTTTTGATTTAAATGGTCAAATATTATGTGATCGTTAAGAATGATCACGGATTGTGTATGTTCAGAAAGGACAGTGGGAGTACGGTTGTTTTAATAATGCTTTATGATGATAACATCAAAGTCATTGAGAATGACTTCAAGATGTTATTATTGGTGAAAGTATTGTTAACTATGTTTTCCTCCATAATGGATTTAGGTATAATATCCCACATATTGGAAATACGCGTCTATTAAGATAGATTGGTGGGGATATTATATTGACCTGTATGTCAAGATGTTTGGCATAAATTTCATAACAAATCTCAATTGTTGAGATATGTAATTTATTCCTTTAAAGAAAGGGTTCCTTAAAGGATACAAGAGTGAAATGCATCATTAAGCGCTTGAGAAGTGCTAAGGATGCATTCACGTATATGGAGAGGATGATTTGAAACTATGAGGTCACACTGACTCAAATTTCAAGTCAAATAATGGATTCAACCTTCTAGTAGAAAGGAATGGATTGGAATGGTCTAATCCAGAACTCGATATTAAGGAGACGACATAAACAAGTGATACTGTTATTGGAACAGTATAGGTGAAAATGTTCATCACTGAACAAGATGTTGTTCTAAAAGATCTCTGATAAAATCTCGTTGTTGTAGGACAACAGTGGGAGCGATTAATAATGTGATCGAGCCATGGTCTCATCAGAAGTTGCAGAACATTCTGAGGTTCTTTCACAGGTTCAGAGACAAAGGATAAAGAGGAAATAACGTAATGAAAAATATTCCATCTATAGATAATTTAGCAGATCCCTGACCAAGTCTTAGTCACAGACTTTCTATGAACATCACCTAGATTTGATGGAGATCAAATGCGAAAGTGATTGGCTTGAGTCCAAGTGGGAGATTGATGGATATAGGTGTCCTCTAAGCTAATCATTAGGCACCTATTTCAATCTGGTTCACTAATAAATGACATTAAATTCATTATGTAGATTGGCATATTTATATTTACGCATAATGAAGTCCATGAATATGTGCAATAGTCATCAAATTATGATGAGATCATAATAATGAGACTGATGAATTATAAACACATATTCTCAATTGTTCCTAGTCGTAGGATGTTTGACAAGGACATCAAACATCCAGTTAAACTAGTACAGGTTATTACAGCTCATATGATGAGGGTGACTGATCTCGTTAGTTACTAGTGTGGAGACACAATGGTAAACCTGTAGATGCTCATTGGGGAATGAGTTCACTGAACTGATCCGACATGAATCGCCGAATGGTAATTTACCTGACTGTCAATCGGCTTGATTCATCGTCACAGTAGCGTGGTTGATCCTTGGACTTGAGACACCAAGACACCTTGTCGGTGGACTTCTGGACTTTGACCTTGACCTACGAATCCCTATCCACGGGATCTCAAATAGTCAAGGATCCGGTCCAGCGGAAGACCTTCGAAGGTGATTGTGTGTTCAATAAAGGATCGTTCGCTCTCAGGTAACTGGAGAGAGAATGCTCTTGAGTAGATCCGCAAGAGTCTCTGGCCAGAGCAGAAACAATATCAGAAAAGTGGTTTTCGGATATTGTAAAGCGGAGTCTGATTCAAGTGAGTTGACAATCTAGGGTTTGGCAGTTGACCATACCCTAGGTTAACTCGAGAGTATTGTGCGAACGAAGGATTATAGCCACGTGGTAACTATGGACGGACATGTTCCATGAGTGGGTTGTTGAACCCCATTACCTTCCGGAATCATGCGGTGTTGCTTGGCACCCAACTTGATCAGAAGTCCGATCGAATTTACATGCGATGATAATTCGGTTGAGTAATTAGTTAATATCTAGATATTAATTAATTACAATAAGTCAATAACTAGTTATTGGACTTAACGGGCTGAAAATCGGACTGGTAAATGGGCCTAGAGGGTCACACGCAATAAGATTCTCAGTCGGTGGTACATAAGTGGGATTTATATTAACTCGGGGACTTTTGTGAAAAGTCGCGCCGACTTAATATATATATACGCTGTTGAGAAACCCTGGGCCAAGCTCCAGGATTTCCCTTGCTGGCCGTCATCCCTCCCTTTCTCTTTCCTCCTCTGGGGGTCCCGTTCGAGGCGCCAGAACAGTTCCCATCTCCGCCGCGTGTGATTCCCGAAAGTCGGGAATTCCCGTCGGCGGGATTTCCGAAATCGTTGCGGCGACAGATCTTCAGCGAGCGAGCTTAAATGGATGAGAGATCGAGGACGAACCACCGCAGAGGATTGCGTGGATACTGCTAGAGGCCGGACGCTTGTGCGGCTCGCGGCATCGCCTCGATGGAACCGAAACGGAAGCGGATTCGAATCCGCACACGGTAACCGGATTACTCCCGTTATTTTTCGGTTTGTGTTTTTCGTTCCGAATCGGATCAGCGGGCATCGGGCGAGATTATGTTTTGTTCATCGTTTCCGCTGTGTTCTTCGCGTCCCGCCTGGATCCCAACAACGGAGACCTTCCTTCTGTGACGTGACCCTGATATCAGATATGGTACAATCGATGGTCCAATCCCGGCCAGCCCTCTTCTTCTCTCCTTCCCTGTCTTGAAAGAAATATAGCTTATCTCCTGCAAGTTGAGCTAGAGATAGAATATTCTTTTCCACACGAGGTACAACATTCTGATAAAAGTCTGATTTCCTTAGAGCTATAGTACCATTAATGGTAAGAGCTGGTATTAGACCAAGACTTGTCAATTACCTTTTCGGATATAAAGCTGAGTCAGTGAAAGCATAGGGGCTGGAGCTGCCTATCATATGATTGCTTTCCTCCTGTCGTAGTATCAGGTACTGTAAGAGGGAAAATCTATGCTCATAGCTACAAGCTGATCTGGAAGGTTTTCAGTAGAAGCATTCATGAAAGCTAGATTGAGATTTTAGCGCAGAACATCGAGCAGCAAGATGGCCAGTTCCATGCACAAGAAAATGCTTTAGAGGATAGGAGGTACTAGTCAAGTTGGAGTTGGCGACTGCGCCATCGGCCCTACCCTCTGCCACGCTTTCAAACCAAAAAAGCGACAATAAGAGCTTCATTAAGTAAAGATGCTAGGATGGAGGAATGATAACTAGCTTATTCAGTTAGAAGAAGAAGGCGCAGCTCATGCAGGGCATGAACCATTTCTCCAGTGGAAAGACAAGTGAGAAAGATTCGAAAATCTTCACCATGACCATGGAGAGGGATAAAAGGTTTGAGGTAAGCCACTCCTTTATTCATGATAGTCAGTTTCTCATTAAGGCATTTTTGTTAGCTACTAAGACATGGTTCTTTCTTTTAAAGAGAAAAAGTGGAAGTTCTCGAGCCATAAAAAGAATACAACTCATTTCCAATTTCTTGAGCGGAGCTGAGGTCAACAACTTAGGAAAGCATCTCAGGCGATAGCGTAGCAAATGGCCAACCCATTTTCTCTTTTTATTGCTTCTAGTTCCTATATCAAAAACATATAATGAATTGATTCTATTCTAATCATTCTCTTTTTATATCAAAGCTATCCTACTCCAAAAGAAGTCAGTGTCCTAAACCTAAGCAAAGCACTCAGACTCAACCACTCAACTAAACATAAGGTGCGTAGCGGATCAAAACGGTGCTTTCAATTTTCAAAGTGAGATGCGCTAGGCTTTCGATTCAATCTAATAGCTCGGACGACAAGAAAATCAGAGAAAAAGGTTTCGAATGGGCTCAGCATTAAATGTGGAACCGATTCGATAGGGATCATATTTGAGAAGCGGGCATTGATAGCTTTCTTCAAAGAGTATCTAAGCGGGAGAAAATTCCTTCCTGTCAAAAGACAAGAGAGATAGTAGTTTGGGATGGCATAAAATCTTTTAGTGAACGCCACCATTGCCAGCCAATGAATAGCTAATAGCCGAAGACAGAAAATCCTTTTCTATGTGAGACTAGGTTATAGAATAGAGATCAAGCTATATATCTTCCGATCAAAGCTTCTACTTCCTTTCTTGGGTAGCAATGAAGGGAGGAAGAGTAGATTTACAGATCTAAAGAAAAGAGAAAAGAGCAGCTTTCGGTCTACGTAAAAGAAATGAAAGTAGAAAAAGGACGCATGGAAGAGTAGAAATGAAGCTTGCTAGCGGATGAGATTGAAGACGAGCAGCTGAAGGTAGGGAGAAAGATCGTAGTAGTAAAGGAAGAGCAAGAGCCCACTTTCGTACCCAAGGGTTTCCATCCTAGTTCTTGACACTTTGAAGAGTCAGGGTAAGGAGCAATAGATGGAATTCACCCTAGACCCTTTAGGCTAGGCCCGTTATACGTAGACGGAATGAGTCTGGTATGGATGGGACCAAGAATGGTTTCATAAGTTGAATTTTTGAAGGGAATATCGTATTCTAAAAAAGAAAACCCCGTTGTTAAAATAGCTTGCCTTTCCGGGAGGTTTTTTTCAATGCTTTTTTATTGAATCAGATGTGGCATTGTTGATTCGAGAATAGGTTCCCTTTCTTTCTTTTTCCTGTAGTGGAAGTAGCAGATGACTGTACGAGGACTAGGAGTTTGAGGCTTAGGCTCTTATTTCCTTTCGCAAGATGCAGCTATTTCAAATGCTATATCACATGTGATTGTCGAAATAGAGCTCTTTTCGTGGTTACCGCTACCCGAATGAACTACCTTAGGGAAAAGGAACCGAGCTCAAGTAAAGAAGTCAAAAAAATACCGAGGTAGGATTAGGATATAGTCAGTGTGCCGCGACTGCCTTCTCTATTTTGGCTGTCGATTGCATGCAGTTTGACCGATTTCTTTCGTTCACCTTTTCGGTTTATTTGAATGGAATTCCGTTCTCAGATCAGATTAGATACTAAGAGACTGTAGGCATACGAGACCTAACTCACTGGCTTGCTAGCAGTGATCATACCCGATGCTCTTAACCCGATTGAATCAGCTCTTGTGATCATATCCCATGCTGTTAGCTCAAAGGGAGTGAAGTCCGCCTATCCATCATAATCAAAGTACACCCTCTCCTATTGTCAACTTTGAACTCATGGTCGAATGTGAACAAGGCGCTTTCTGCAGAAAGGCAGGTAAACAACCGAAAACCTTTCCTTCTCCTTGCTTTAGGGCTGAAGTGCCCAATCCCCAGAGCATTGAAATAATAGCTATGTTGTTACCAATTCCTATCTCACCATCAAGCCCAACAGCAGATAGAGTGAGGTACTTCTGTGATAGGTAGTAAGTGGAAAGTCAATTCAATTGCTTTTAAACCAAAACAAAGACCTCCTTTCAAACCTGTAATCCAAGCCTGCGGCATATCGCTGGGCAAAAACCTTTCTTTCCTCATTGCTGGATCGAGAGATTGAAGTCTTGCTGTGACCTGTGCTCCTGCAATTCTTTATCAATCACTTCGTGATTGCGGAATGTGCAGGCTCAGGACTTTCTTTCCCATCCTCCCCCAGCCCAAGTTCACACTCATTCACACAATCTGAGCTGGACTTTCTCACAAACATATTAAATAATAGTCAAGCTAGGGAGCCCGAAGTTGCACAGGGGCCCGTTGGTCCACAGGAGCAACCGGGTCCCTTTCATCCCCCCGTGAGGCAAAATCCATCTTTCTCTCCTTCGGCCCGGTTCAAGGCTTTCTTGATTAAGAAGGAGTTTTTCTTTCCAATAAGCTCCAGGTCTCTTTCAATAGAAAGTCTAGTATGCCCTCCATATTTTCGACTGGGAACTCTTGTTCAGCTCTTCACTCTGCTTTCGAGATGGGAATGAAAAGCTGACTTTCTTTCGTAACGTACGTATAGTTTCATTAAGGAATTAATAGAGTCAATCCCTTTCTTTAGAGATTGACTTGGTATTCATTACTACTATGATAGAGATCGAAAATCATCTAGCTTCACTCTCTTTCTTCCTAAGTCAGGGCTACTTACTGCTAAGACAGCTATTCATCCCCTCTTACCATTCTTTAGCTGGCGAAAAAGAAGAATTGCTTTTCTCTTGCGACCTTCCATGCCAACTCCCTTTTTTATGGAAATGATTGAATAAACTCAAATTCCTCTTTATTAGTCGGAACTCCTCAGGGTTGAAGCTCTCTTTTCTCAAGCTTGATTCGCAATAGCTAGAAGCATTGGTAACCCAGAGTCCCTTCAGTACGGGAGAGAGAGTGTATTAGCAATCCCTTATAGAGTAAGGTAGTCTACTTAGAAGAGACTAAGAAAAGAAATGGATCTTTTCGGAACGAATTGAAGGTTTCCCGGCAGAAGCGTGAGAATGCTCTTAGATAGAAGCGTAAGAAAAGAAATTGAAGGTTTTTTCGGTTCACGAATCCGATGTGATAGAAGCAGCTCTTAGATCAGTAGTAGCCCTAGCTGTTAGTAGGCATAGAGTAGGCTTGACGACTGCTTGAAAGCTTGACTTTGACTCTTTCTTTACGGTGCTAGCGTAACTAAATAAGCAGTTGATCCCGGCTCCGGGGAAATGAATTTAGAATTTAGAACTGAAAGGATCTACGAATAGACAATTTCCCACGAGTGGGAACTAGAAACATAATAGGATAAGCAAGCGAAAGGCTAGAATTATTTAGATAATGTACAAACGTACAAAAGAAGAAAATCCTCCGCTCGCCCACTCTGAACGAATAGTTTAAGCTATTCTTAAAAGGAGAATGGTTAAAGTGGAAGAAGTTGAATTTCCTGCTATCAAAAATCAACTAGTTGTAGAGTTGATCCCACGTGCTATCCTCAAGTATTCTTAGTATGATTGGACCCGAGGGTGATTCAATTGTGTCAGCTCGAGTGAAAATGCTTTTTTTATAAAGAGAAATGCTTTTTAAGTGAAATTCATCCATTTAAATGGTTGATACTTTCTTGATGGTTGCATGTGACCAAACCAACTTTGGTTCTATCCTTTTTTCGTCGATTCCGCCCATTGCAAGCAATAGGTTAGCCGTTTCTTCAACCATGTCGTCTTGAAAGTTGAAAGTGCCAGTTCATGCTATAACTCTAGTTATGTTTTAAGGTCTGGGCTAAGATAGACTGAAGTGGTTAAGAATGAAGACCCTAAAATCGTAGAAAGCGAGTTCATACATCTTTTCTAAGCCTATATTTAGACCATTGGGGAGGAAGCAGAAACTGCAGTTGTTTAGTTCACGAATCAGTAGCTATATCATCCACGTAAGGAAATGGAGAGTAAGCTTTTCTTGTTCGGGAGAGATAGCAGGTTGAGAAAGAGATTTGCTGCTTTGCTTTCAAGAATGAAACCCAAAAGGAACTTACTAGGTATGGTAGCATGGTTAATGGTTGAATGGGACCAACGAAGAATTTCGTTTTTTGAGTCCACTTTGAACGAATGCTTAGCGGGGAAATAAGCTCTTGTTGAAGAAGCCGAGAATGAAATAGATTCTGATTAAAGTTCTACCAACATAAGGTTTCTCTCTCGACACTATACATGCTGCCGGATGTGAGGCGAACAAAAAATAGTCGGCTTAGTCTTGGACACAGATCGCTATGCTATAGAATGCCTGCCTAGTCGTCCCTTAGAGCTTGATGAAAGAGGTCTTGGCATCGTATAGTGACAAGATGTCTGCCTTTCTTCCTAAAGCAGCTCCCTACTATGAATTGGATGGAGGAAGACCGATTTCGAGGGGGGAAGAAGCGACTAGTGCGTTAGCCAACAGCTGCGTCCTAGCTACCCCAACTCAGAGAGCTGCCCTCTAATAAGATAGAGAATAAATGCGGGCGGACTTGTCGGATCGAAATCAGGATAAAGACTGATTGATTAGGCGTTTCGAGCAGCACATGCAGAGAGAGAAGCCAACCTCTTTCAGGAGATTCGGCAGCCAGACGAAGGGTCTTTGATTATCTACCTGGTGAAACCGGGACATTATTCGAATATTTTGAAGGAACAGTTGGATGAAGTAGCGGCTCCCGGAGAAAGGAAAGGTGGTCTTTTAGATTGATTCTATGAATCTACCTTATTTATATATAAGGCTATCCTAACACAATCAATCCTTAGGCGCTTCTTTCTTTCGGTTTTAACCAACAAGATCAACACCCTTATGTAAACCCCTTTCATCCCTACCATACCGAATGCAATTTCCCCGGTAGGGAAGAAAAGGGTTTGGATGAAGGTACCCAAAAGGAACTTACACCACGCCTAGAAAGACTGAATAAGAGCGGCCTTCTGTACGCACATTTCAGTCAGTCATGCTTTCCTTCTTCAGGTTCTCTGGGGAGCAGAGCGTTAGGATATAGCTCCTTCTCTCCCACCCACCTCAAAAGGTAGTTCCACAACCAGGCATAGTCTTTCTATACTTATGGGCGGCGAAAGGCTACTTCAAAGAGGCCAAACCTCTATTATAGCACATTAGTCCAGTTCCAGTAAAAGGTCAGTATCGTAGGTGGCGCCTCGATTGACAAAACGTCCCAGTGAATACTACAAAAAACGGTCAGGCAGCTTATCCTGCTATTTGCCCCCCTTTTAGAAGACAACGCATAAGAAAACAACCAGTGGCCTCGCCAACCGCTCAGTAAGCTACGTGTCCAGTGCCCAAAAAAGAAATTGATGAGCAGTCCCGCATTGGAAGACAGACTAATGTCACGAGACTGAACTAACGAGTAGAATACTCCCTACCTCATATCAAAGTTAGCCGCAATTCTAAGGCATAAATGCTTGCCCATTCATTTGAATGGATCTTTCCTCATGTCCTGATCTAATGGCTTTGAAACTACCTGGATAAGAGAATGAAATTCAAGTGCACTTGACTACTTCTTTGATTGCCCCAGATCCTTTTGCTTGCTCTAGAACTGACGCTCTTTACCTAGCCTGCATCCTTCAAGGAAATGTGCCTCTTCTATAGCTGCTGCCCTACTGCTTTCCCATTTGACTTCCTCTTTGCCAGCTGTATTTTCTTTGCTTGATGGAACTAGATTGAACTGCCTTGTGTAAAGTCAAGCTAGCTTTCTAAAGATAAGATTTTAACTGATCGACAAGATGTAACAGAACTTCCAATTCATTCAGTTTGATCCGGCTGGATGGGCTTAAAAAAAGGGCAGCAAAGCATTCTTTGGAAGAGAGAGAGAATCAAATTGGATAGTTGGCAACTGCCATTTAATATGAATAGGGAAGGCTGTAAGTAGCACTTGCCTGTATCGACATGGCAGAAAAACTCCCCCGAACCTATAGTAAACTAAAATGTCTTTATCACAGGATTGGCAAATGCTTTAAATTGCTTTTTCTTGTCTGCTAGAACTTTAAGGGCTTAGCTTAAGATTGGCTTACAAAATAACTTGCTTTTTGAAAGGCTCTCATGCTGGAACTACAGATATACCTGTCTTCTTACCCACAGAAGCCGCTAGCTAATCATGTTGATCTAGCCTTCTTGAGAAGCACTTAGAACTGAACACTCACTAAAATCATACCATTTATTCTGCAATTGCATGGTTGGGCCAGGAACTCTTATTACTTGTTGGCGGGAAAGGCCCTCCCAATAGATAACCGACTAAGACGACATAAAATAAAAAACAATTTAAACTGATTTTTCTTTCCAAGAGCGAAAGACTGGAAATATGCTAGTAACAAATCCAGCTGAAATCGGATATGCTTCCAATGAAATTGGATATGCTACAACTGGCACTGCAACTGGCTCTTTAGAAGGTTCCTACACTCTATGCTCGTTTTTACCGCCGGCTTAAAGGATCGCCTCATATGGGCTTGGAAATGCCTAGAAAGAGACTGGACTGGAAGCAACTATAGAAGGAACCCCCCTCTGATAAGCATCTGGATAAGGAGGCCCCTCTTCAGCTCTTGGTCCCTCACCTCATGTATCCTCTGCTCTGCTGTTAGAAAAAAAGGACCCCCAAGTAATTGCTTTTAGGGTATGCTTATCCCTCGAACTCGCCTCGAAAGGATAAATACTGGGGGATACCTATTTACATAACAATGAAATACTTGGCTATAAGGAGAGTCGTACTCAACTGATTACCCACTAGCTTAGAGGGCCAAACTCCCGGAAGGAAAAGCTAGTTATGTATACGTCAAAGAAAGTAGCTCGGAAGATGCTCTTCTGATATTGATATATGATCCATAAGCGGTTAAGAAAATCCTGAATATGCAGACCGGGGT
Source organism: Zantedeschia hybrid cultivar (assembly GCA_030544215.1). NCBI lineage: Eukaryota > Viridiplantae > Streptophyta > Magnoliopsida > Alismatales > Araceae > Zantedeschia > Zantedeschia hybrid cultivar. The sequence goes on along the minus strand of JARZZO010000012.1, from coordinate 34,853,345 downwards.
GCAGTAAACAAACTTATATTCTCTTTCCTCCCCTTTATAGTTCTCCCCTTACATAAAGGTGAGTAACAAAGCTTCTACCGTTTGTTCCGTGCGATCATACAACTACTCCACTTAGGCTATAATCTGTGCATACGAAGAAATAATAACATGTTTTCAAAGACCTCTGGAAATGCCCGTTTTGTCTACTTAACATATGGGACGAGCTAAGCGGCTTGGAGCTTTCTTCACTAGTTCCCTATGCCTCTTCTCTTCCATCTTTTCCGAAAGGCTTTGAGTCCTTCTTTCCCAAAAGAAGTAGACCTTATGGTACGTACCTTCTTAGCCATTGGTCCGTTAAGGCTGAATGGGTAGTCTAAAAAGACAATTGGCTTCTCCTCAAAGGAAGTCATATGCTCTTTTCTTAAGTGTGGTGTCTTCAAGACAACCTTTCCTCAAAGTCAAGGTAGGAGATCCAGTTAACGAATAGGCTACGGCTGTAGCAGCAGCGAGTAATTCATTCTCGGATGCTCTTTCTTAATCTGATAGAAAGTAGTTCCTTATTCTCGGCACCTATCAAAGTCATGTATCCCTGTGTACTTGTCATCGAAGGAGCACTTTTTTTCAATTCTCCAAGAGTAGCAATCCATCCAATGTGGATTGGCGACTCATTATCCGCCCGACCAGCCAGAACCTTTACGTCTATAGGGGCTCCGTTCTCCACACATATATGTCCGGATGCGATCGAATTGGAACAGAAGTTGGCTTTGATAATGGGATTGTGGAAGAACCTTGACTATTGGATGGGGGGGTTCACCATATTAGATATTGCAGAGATCTTGGAGAATCGGTGAAAATGAACAACTCTATGAGCTTGGATAACACGATGAAAATTGGAAGGAACAAAGAATGAAGTTGGGGCTTGAACTTGAAATTGGAGGATTGAACCACCTCCCATGTCCTTGATCCAAGGAATCAATGAATGCAAAGGAAGATTTCCCGGAGGAATGAATGGCATGACAAGCATTTTCTTTTTCCTTTCCCACCCCTTCAATAAGGGATCGTCCTGACCGGAGCTAGGTTTACCGATGACGGCCGGGGCAACTCTTCTATAGTATAGAAAGGAGATAAAGGTCTATTTCGCGGGTGGTTCGTCGTAGGAATCTTTCTGGTTCCCGCTCCCTCCTTCCCGGCCCTCTTGCTTACTATGAGTTCGTTTCCTACGAGCCCATGCGCGATCTTGCAAATAGATAGGGTTCGGTATTACGAATCCAGATACTATGGGATTGGACATCTGGCGATACACAACCTCCCTCCCTTGTCGCAGAAAAGGCGAAGCTTCAAAGGGAAGTTAAAGAGTGGGCCGTCATGCTATAGAAGCAGAGGCAAAATACGAAGAGCTTCAGCAGGCTGGAAACTGTTTTTTACGCAGTGAGATGAGGAAAATGACCAGAGAAATCGAGAGATGAGGAGAGTACGGTACAACAAGCTCAACTCAAAGATGTTTGAGAAGCGCAATACAGGGGCATTGAAAGCGATTAATCAGGCTTTGAAGTGACCCTTCCTACCCTAACCGGTTCAGATCCTCAACAACAATCTCCTCCGCACCTTGCTCAAGGAGGCTCTCCTCTGCTTCCCGATTCGGTTCCATCCTATACCTTCCTTCTATACTACGTCTTATCACTTGTAGGAATTAGCGCCTATTAACTCATTTCAAAATTGAAAGTATAAGAAGCATAAGTCTCAGCTGAAACAAATGCAGTAGATGTCACTGTTTCAAACAAATCTGCTGAAGCAAATGAAGAAGCTTTAGCAAAAGTAGAATAGGCCGGCAAGAAACATGGCTTGTTGCCACTGTCCTATCAAGGAATGAGAGAGAAAGTCACAGGACAGCGTCTGAAGCTCCAACTTTCGACTTGACACACTTTAAGTGAAGGTCTGTCTGTTTGTATTTCGCCTTACTCTATTCTATGGTTTATATTGCCATATATACAAATGTATGGTTCGCTATGAGCGTGACATCTTTTCTTTTGAAGTGGTCTTTGCTCAGGTATTAAACGGCTCTTTGCCTCCCCGGTTTCCGACAGGGCTCTGCCTAGAGACATCTACTTTCACAGCCGGCTATGAGTCTCTACTTTCAAAACCACTTCGTAGGGCTCGTTCGACTCGTTTGAAAAAGACGAAACCTTTTCTCACGAAGTGTGACCCGAAGCCTCACTTTTCACTTGAGTAGAATTCCTTCTTACCGCCCAGCTTCATATTTCATTTGTTCCAAGTTAGTTGTTAACCCTTTCTCTACCCCGAGGGCATGGTGATGCAATTCCTCAGATCCAACAAGCTCGGCTTTCTTTCCACCATCGACACAATTCGCTCTTTCTTGACAGTCGCCTAATCGTACCTTCACGCAAGAGGAAAGAAAAGACAACTGCATGCATCTCGGACATCCGATGCTGCACCGAGCTGATGTATACCAAAGTAGAGTTCGTTCAGTTTATTTGGTTGGTGAAAGCATTGTCTTCTTGTCTACATTCCTTAAAAAAGACCAAACCACCCTACTTCAGATTCAGTCTCCAACTTCTTGAAATTCCCTTCTTGCTGCAAGAGAGCGAGCTTACGGCAAGATCCGAACTTCTATTTACGACTGGCTTCCCTACCTTTGCCCTAACGTTTGCCCCTGCTAGTTGGCTTGAGAGAAAGTCATGTTGGTTGGGTCGACCTGAACTCTACTCCCTCTCCGTGGACTGGAAGACCGGGTACACGGAGACCAAGAAGTCCTCGCTTAAAACTCCACTCTGGCTTTCAACTCCTTCCCAGTGGCTAAGACAGCCTGCCTTTCCTTAATCAGACTTCTCATCCCGCAGTGCCACCCAGAAACTTTGACAAGCAGTCTACGACACCTAAACAACCGCTAGTAAGGATTCCTCCTCCTATGGTTATGCCCACTATTATATAATCAAACCCTTTCCTACTAACTCGCTGCCCTAAGCTCTACATTTCCTTTGCTTACCGCCTAATCTTAATCTATTGCCCTTCCTCCAAGAGAATCAATGGCACCAACCGATTCAATGGCAGCTAGTTCCAGGGAAGCAGCTTCAATGGAAGTTGGATTGCCTAGTTGTGAGTTCTATTTTCACTAGTTTCCAAGGCTTGGGCTAACTTGAATCAGTTTACTTGACTTCTATACGAAGCGCCGCAACTCCTGCTTAACGCCCTCGTACCTCTATCTTCTATTCTATTTCCACAGTGGTCCTATCCTCCTACGCGTACTTTAAAGCTACAATCAGTACGAAAATTTAGGTTCAGTCAACAGCAGGGGAGGGGATTGATTCACAACAACAACAACTTAGTACTAACCGAATCATGAAAATCAGGCTATGATTATAGATCATCTTTACATTTATCAATTTACAAATTGAGTTTTTGGTCTTTTTAGTCAAAATACCCGCCTTACAGTCTGCTCTAACATATGAACTTCCCGATCCTCATTCCGCTGAAATGAAACAGAAGTTGTCCGGATTTAAGGTTGATTACTATAGCTAATGGAACGAAAGAAATGACCAGCAAGTAGCAAGCTCCGAAAGAAATTTCATAGCTAATTCAGTCTATGATGGATCGCATGCATCATATGACAACCCTTCCCTCGTTACCGGGTGTATTGGCGATTCGGAGCTCCCGGCTCTATCGATAGTTGCGAAGCTATCGCCCTTCCTCTTGCTGCTTGGCTGCTTTCTCCGGTGCCAGCTCTGAGGAGGTATCTGTGCCGGCCACCTTCCTTCCAAGGACCCTTCTGTCCAATAATTATCAAACTTGACTTACTGCTTGCCGTATTGCCTAACGGCGTACTCTATTCCGCCTACAGACAAGTCCTATACTTAGCTTCCTTCATACCTTCACCCGGGTGATGAATCAAATATTCAATCAAAGCAGATCACCTGAAGGGCTACCTTTCTGCCTATAATGGTGAATTTGATTATCTTAGTTAGATAAGGTGAAGTCCTTATTAATAAAATATGTAAGAAAATAGTTGATCAGTGGTATTCTTTCCGCTCTTCGAGGCTCTTCTTGTAAAGAAAGGCATCGATACATACACCCCACAGCCTAAACTACGAACAAGGAGGTCGGTAACCGGTCTGGTGTGAGCGAAGATCCTTGACAAACTGGAAGAGCAAAATCAGATGACAATGGAATTTGTTGATTGGACAACGACTCTATTTATCCTCATAATGGCGCGGTATGCTCTTCTTTCTGTCCTGTCATATTACAAGGCTGGAGAGTAGCCGCCTAACTGTCCACTCGCCCTCAACTGGATGGCATGGGTCGCTATCTTACCTTCCTCCATACAGTATGGCGCGCTCCCGTCACACCCGGTGGCACGGTATCCCTCCGTTGATATGTTCTGACAATACAGATGAATGTCTCTTTCTCCCCCGTCAGTAGAACCACTTTACGGTTCAATGCTTGTCACCTTTCAGCAGGTAGCTATTCAGATAAGTTTCTTTCTGACGTGCTGCTAGCTTCCTTTATTTATATCCATACCAGGGTCGGTACTTTGGTCTGGACATCCCCCACATGATTGGAGATGGAAGGATTGCCTTGCCCTTGACGGGAGTGACGGCTTATTTCTCGTTAATTGACGGACGAGATGGCTTTGTCACCAACGCCTTCGCCCATTTGTTTAGTCTACTTCCTAAGTGAAGAGCATGACATGCGTTAGACTTTTTTGACTTATATGCTTAAGACCACCGCTCTGGATCACTAAAGACTAATGAGATGCTTCCTATACCAGACATTCAAAGACTTAAGCCCTCATTGCATGGAATTGGTTTCTTCGACCAGAGGCCTGATCAATGCCTATTCATCTATCGAATCACATCCGGCGATTTGCGTTACGAATGAATTCCCCTTTCATCCTTGCGCCGAGTAGTCAAGTTAAAGGAAGCTCCCCAAGTAGGATTTGAACATATGACCAGTCAGTTAACAGCCAACCTCTCTACCACTGAGCTACTAAGGAACAACGGACTTAAGGAAGCCGACTCTTGCTCTTTGGACCAACCTATGACCGAAAAAGAAAAATGGTTCGTCACTTTGATTTTTTACATACAACGGAGGGTGATGATAGCATTCCCCTTTCCCTCTCCGGCCGGAGAGCCCCCAGGACAAGACAAGGGGGGCGGCGGTCAACCATCAACTCTCGAAATGCATATTGATCAATCGATCTCTGCGTCTTGCCAGTTCGCTAAGTAGACTCACTCTACCGAGGGGCAACTAAGGCTGGAACTATTCCTGCAAAAAACAAGGGACCCACTTCTCATCCTAGGAGTTTGCAAGTATGAGAGAGTCCCCTCTCTGACTTTCTACTACTAAGTAGCACTTCAGCTATTCTATTATAGAATAGATTCCGACCAAAGAGGAGAAGGCTCATCTCTCTGCCTACTCCATGCTGTATAGCCCAAGGATCATGAGCTGGTTTAATGCTAGAATACATTAGATCTGCCCGGCCATTTCAGTAGATGAAGTAGTGGGAGGTCGCGAGTTCGGGGTGCGTGTTAAGTTGAAAATTTCTAACAGGGTTTTAGTTTCGAAATTTCCAGAACTCTTAATTTGAATATACACCAAATCAAATGACGCATCGAGTGAGACCATTCTGTTCCACTGTGAATGAGAGACGTTTTGTTTTCGACCAAGCAGGCTTTGTGTCATTTTTTAACACAGCAAGCAGCAAGCGGGGGAGAGTCAAGTAAAGTACAACACAGGACTGACGGGGTGGGGCGCGCCAAAGCAACCCGGGGCCCAAAAAAAAGGGGTAATTAAACAGTACCTGCTGTTCGCTTTTTGTAATGGAGAGTTTCGGGATTTCTACTTGACTGACAAGGCATAGTATTTGTTCCCGTGCGAGCCGGTATTTGTAGCTCCTCGGGGGTAGAGGAGTCAGAGCTCTCCAAAGTGGAGTCGAAGATGGCTGCTCCTTGAGGCTAACCAATGCCTTTCAGGTCGGATCCCTCAAACTAAATTAGCTTTCGGTGCGGTTACTTGATCCTCTCGTCTATAGCAAGATCTCTATTTACGATGAAAGGAAAAAAAAACTCCCTGGATCTTAGGATTCGGGGTGTAAGGATCGAGACTTTCGGATCCGGTTTTCGGGTCGGACCCCCGTTGTTCTAGCCCTTGTGAGGGGCGGAGGTTCTGAGTCGAATCGCGTTAGGACCTCGAGACGCGTTTTAAACGGCGTCCACCGTGGCAGACACGTTTCAGGTTCTGCCACGTGGGTGCCACGTGGATTGACCTTGGGCCGCGAGAGTACGGCCCTGTCAGGTCGTCTGAACGGCGTCCGTGTGGGTCGACGCCTTTCAGACTGCGACTCTGGGTGTGTCAGAGTACGGCCCTGACAAGTTGTCTGAATGGCGTCTGTGTAGGACGACGCGTTTCAGAATCTTGTCAGAGCGGCCGTCATGTCACCTGATAGGCGTCCGTGCATGTCGACGCGTTTTAGCCAGTTTCTGGTTAACCCCGCGAGCCCTCCTTCTTTCCCTCATTTTCTCCTACTCTCCTTCTCTCATCCTCCTCCGGTGACCGGCGGCGACCCCCTCCTCCTCCCTCTTTTCCTCACACCATTTCGCCTCTCCCTCCACTCCATCCTCTACCTGGCTCCTACCCCTACCACCTCCACTTCCACTGCGGCGTTCTACTCTCCGGATGGCGGCCGACGTCACGGTGGGGCTAGGACGACCTCGGCGGTACCGGCGGCGGCGTGGGGCGAGACAGGCGGACGGCTTGAAGCTCGGAGGCGTTCGAGTGTTCGGTAGGGTGACGTTCCCCATAGCGTCGTGTTTAAAATCATGTTTTCCTCGTTTATGCATGTGGTAGATCTTTGGTTTCGGGGATTACAATGAGCATGTTTAGGATTTCTATGAGGGTGTTCGCCTATGGATGGTATTGCTCCTCGTTTCCCTCCATTTTGGATGATTTTTTTGGGGTTATTTGTGGTTGAAAAGAGAGCCCTCGGGCTTAGGGCGGTTCTGGTTCCTGGGGTTGAAAGACGTCGTGCATGGACGACGCCTTTTTGAAGGGCGTCGGGCCATCACGACGCCTTTTAGACAGGAATCGATTGACAGAAAGTCTGCCAGGTTGGGGATTCTGTGGCTAAAAGACGTCGGGGGTAAACGACGCGTTTTTGAATGGCGTCAGGAACCCACGACGCGTTTTAACGGCAGAAATCTCCTGAATAAGGCCTTGGAATTTCCGGATTTCCGTGTTGAATGGCGTCTGAGGATGCTGACGCCTTTTAAAAGGCGACCACTGGTGTCGACGCCTTTTAAGGCCAGATTCTGAAGATTGATTTATATGAACCTGTACATAGAGCTTGAATGGCGTCGACCTCGGTCGACGCGATTCAAGACAGAATCTCACTAATTCATGACCAGTAAAACGTGTTCATACTGCTAGATAGTTGGTTAGCACATGTTTTAGTGCACCCGACAGAGATGGATTCCTCATGATCGGATGGTTCTATGTGTGTTATGCGATCGCGGGCTTTTCACGTGACCGGATCGCACTGTGTTGGGTTTTCAGTTACTGTGGACCTGGAGTGACATTGTAGCACTTTATCACCCTGTGCTAGTGGGGGCGTGAGCACAGCGCCGGTGGGGACGTGGGCGGGGTGACGCCTAGTGAGAGAGGGTCACCTGGTGAACCCCGGGGTCAGCTAGTACCGGTGTCGGAGTGGTACATTCGGAGAGTCACTCATACTGAGGGAAGGGATAGTCACCTGAGCCAGTTGGGCCGGAGTAGCGAGCGTGCTATCCGAGGGGCTACTCCTTGGTCTCAGCGGGTCGAGGTTTTTCTCACCGTTGTTTGTACGGTCGGCGAGTTCTATCGAGACGGCAGTTGTGGGTTTTCTAACGGTTGGTTTAGAATGTGCATGATTATTGTATTTCGACTGCATGATTATTAGATATCGTGCCTGCCACTACACTTGTTACTTTACTATTAGCTGTACTTTACACTTGTGGGTGTGTGCGTGGGCAGTGGGGATCGAAGGATCCCTACTGAGTCTTGTCTTGAGACTCACCCCTGCGGTTTTCAGGTGAGGACTCCCAGCAGACTTAGAGCGGCGTGTGCGGCCGGGTGTGGTGTGCCTTCAACGGTTGTTCCGGGGTATGCCCCGATGTAGTTGTTATTTATCTTTGGCCTGTATGTTTAATTATTTCCTTCTGTTGGAGAATGTAATTATTTGCTGTATCGAGTCGCATTGTAATAATTTTAATTCCTGCACTTTTATTTCAATTCAATGCGATGTGAATGTTTAGCTTAGTTTATTATTTATTTTCCAGACTTACTAGATCCTGGTTTGGTCTCAAATTAATGATTCGGTACCCATTTAATAATCGGATCCCCGATTATAGGGTGGCGGGTCGTTACACGGGGAGGTTGGCTAGAAAGAGATTTTCAAAAGATAAAGTATGAAGCTCTAGCTCTCGCTTCGTGCAGGAGTGCTTCGCTCGTTGGCTTCAGCATCAGAATCCGCTGAAACAAAAGCTGAGAAGGAACGGGGATTTTAAGCCACGTTGAGAAAGGGGACCTATTCGACCGATCAAAAGCCGTTTTCATTAATATAGGGCTCTGTTTCAGCACTTCAATCTTGGAGCATGGGCATAATCCTATCGGTAAGGCAAAGGCACTACATTTTGAGCCGCCGCAAGCGCTGCTACGCGCCTGGTGTTCGAACTAGTCATTAATGGTAAGCAAGATTGGTACTCGTCATTGTTATGTATGCTATTCCGCGAGTAAGGAACCGCGAGCAGAGCGAGAGAACGAAGGAAGTGGTAATGAAAAAACCATCTATATTTATAATATTATTCTATGCGTTAGGCCTTCGCCGATTTATCAGGCGAATGCAAATAATAAGGTTTGTTTTAAAGAATTTGAAAGCAGTTGGGTTGTGAAAGGGATCCCGTTCCTAGAAATTTATGGAAACGATTGAAATGGTACTCTTTAAGATTATGGGGGTGATTTATGCTCTATAAGCTCATGTCAGCTTATGATGATGAGAAGGAAGACAGAAATAAGGAGAAATAGAGGACTTTGCTCCTCACCCAAGCTATTGCGTTGTTTTTTGGCTAGGCATCGAGACACAGTTCTCACCTTTCTATTCTATTGTTTTCCAAGAATGTTGAGCAAGGTATGTAAGTATAGCCATGTATCTGGGATGGAAGGAAGGACAAGGTGGTCAGCCGGTTAGTTGAGAAAAACAAAGGGGCTTGCGGCTTGCTTCAATGTATGGCGGCATTCAAGTAGTGAAAGACAGAATAAGCAGTTCGTCGGGAAACCATTAACCTTTCAGCGTGTAACGACCCGCCATCCTATGACCGGAGACCCGATCACTAAATGGATGTCGGCCCATTAACTGCGGGTTCACATCCGGATCTCACACAACATGTCTGGAGGAGTAAGCGTTAAACAAGGCTAAATATATCAATCTCACGGACTACAAAGATATAACAAGTGCGCAGGAAGGAAGATAACAATGTCCGTATACAGTCCAACAATAATTACATAGTCTAACAAATTAAATAAGTACAGGCAGAAGCAAAGTACAACAACATCGGGGCATACCCCGGAACTGAGACAGCTGCTGGCCCGCACACCGGGAAGACACCCCACGCCGCCACACGCCACGAGGTCCACACCTGAAACCACAGGGAGTGAGCCACACCAGAATTGGGCTCAGTAGGGATCATCCGATCCCCCGCCTCCCACTCACACACCCACAAGTGCAACAATACGGATATATGGCAATTAAGTAAAGCAGTAAACGTAGCACCCAAATCTGATATGAAACATACGCATAAGCAGTGTAGCAGGAACAATTCTAAGTAACCCGAAGAACTCAACACAAAGTCACGTCTCACAGTCAAAGTCCACAAAGCGACTGAACCACACTGTCGACCGAAGTCAAACGTCGCCTCACAACACTACCACCACTACTCATGCCTGTCTGCCCCTACAGTGTACCGGGGCACTGTAGGGTGAGGTAGTGAGTCAAACTAGGACTAGCTGGGACCAGTGTACCACTACGGCCCAGCTACGTGTGCACACAAGCAGTCTAGACTACTGTCCTACCGACCGGATTGCCTCCACGCCAGGCCTCGGCGCTTCAGGAGGGCCCTGGGGACCGGCGAACCCCCGTCAAGCCGAAGCTACAGGAACTACCTACAACCCTAACCTCCCGGGCTGCGTCAGGCCAAAGGGCGAAGGGTACCACTCGTAACCTTGATCAAAGGTCACATCAGGCCCAGTGGCTACAGGGGTAAAACAACTCTAACAGTACCACAACCAGCTCCACAGCAAGAAACGCGTCGGAAGCTGCCAGGACAAACAGGGAAACCCCGACCCGCTGAGACCAAACAGCGACCCCTCGGATAGCACACCGGCTACTCCGGCCCGACGGGCTCAAGGTGGTCCTGCTTCCCTCAGCCAAAGGTAAAACACAACATGTATCCCTCCTCCCACCGGTACGGCACAATGCCTCACAGACACCATGGCCCTTCCCCATCGGCCCAAGGTGACATACATAAACCACAGTAGTTCCAATTCCATATTCGCATAAACACATACACACATATAACATGATTCCATTCACACAGTAAACCTTCGTCTCAGCGTACAACTTAAAGCATGCATTTGAACCTTCCAACCGTGAAACATGTGTTAAATAACAGGAGTTAAGCAGTTCTGTCTTGAATAGCGTCGACCGAGCTCGACGCCATTCAAGTCCCTCAAACAAGTTCATTTAAAACAGATTATGCCTTAAAACACGTCCACCTGGGAAGCCGCCCTTTAAAATGCGTCAGGACCCACAGACGTCATTCACCCCAAAATTTCAGATTTGCAGAAGCCTTAATCGGGGTGATTTCCTGCCTAAAAGGCGTCATAATGGTCCAACGTCCTTCTAAAAGGCGTCGTCCATACATGACGTCTTTTAGCGCCAGAACCCCGTACAACGAAACCTCGAACAGAGAGATTTCTGCCCTAAAAGGCGTCGTACTGCCCTGACGTCCTTCTAAAAGGCGTCGACCAGGCACGACGCCGTTTAGCACCAGAAACCTGGTTCTCTGGTTCGATCCGAGGGTTCCTCCTTAAACCCCAAACACCACGAAAATGCCCAAAACAGAAGGGAGAGGAAAGGGAAATCAACTATCACAAGTATGCTACAATTCCACAATCCCTAACACGGTCATTTCCACAAGAAAACCCCCTAAACATGCTCGTTCTAACCCAAAACACATCATGCCACGCCAAGGAAAACATACACAAGATAATCACGATTCATGCAAGGTTCGTCCCCCTACCGGTTCTTGAACTCCTCCAAGCTCCGTGCCGCCGACTCGCCGCACCGCAGACCGCCGCCGGTACCCTCGAGGACGCCGCCACTCCGCCGGGACGTCGGCCGCTGTCCGGAGAATGGAGCGCCGCGAAGGAAGTGGTGGTGATAGAGGTGAGAGGTAGGGAGGTGTTGGAGTGGTGGAAGAGGAAGAAGAGGAAGGGAAGGGGAAAAGAGGGTCGAAGAGGGCGAAGAGGGAGAAGGTGGAGGCGAAAAAATGAGGGAAAAAAGGGGAAGCTCGCGGGGTCAATCTAAATCTGGCTAAAATGCGTCGATTGAGACAGACGCCAATCAGTCTGACAGGATGGGCTGTACTGACAACGCTCTGGCGCCGCACACTGACATCGCAGGGGTCGCAGTCTGAATCGCGTCGACCATCATGGACGCCGTTTAGACGATGAGACAGGGGCCGTACTCTTGCGACCCGAAATCCGCCCACGTGGCGCACACGTGGCACAACAGAAAGCAGACCTAAATGGCGTCTACATAGACAGACGTCTTTTGAAAGACGTCGAGCAGTGCAAACGTCATTCAGTCAGAAATCTCAAGACCCCTCAGGGTCGAAACCAGGGGATCCGGCCCGAACCCGACCCGAATACTGAACCCGAAACCTCAGTCCTTACACAGCGGATCCAATACGCATAAGACTTTTTAAAGAAGCCTCTGCAGCAAGTACTTGAGTCGCTTGCGTCGGCTTCACACCGTTTGCTAAGGCGCTTGCGTTGCGTCTTAGTCTTATTCATGCTTCTCCTCATCGGGAAGCATCTCGCTGGTCCGCTTCTATCTACCAAAAGACCAAAACGGGCTGGCGCGTGGAAGGCTGGTTGACACCATCGACTGACTCCAGCATCTGACGTGCTCATGGGACCAGTGTATTGCTTTGCCCAAGACGGGGCCTGAGAAAGAAGAGCCAGTATCAACATCCGTGTTATCGCCCTCGCAGCAGAAACCGTATTACCGCTTCGGGCTAAGTCAGTATTTTGGTTACCAACTTGACTCTGACAATAGCCAAGTTGAATTGCAAAGCGGCTGGGTAAATAAGGCTGCAGCTCGACCGAAGACGATTGACGAAAGACGAATGTATTTGGCCGAATGTAGCGAAGCCGGATTATGTCAGAGTGGGACAGGGAAGAGCGTCCTCTAGGACCATCATCCTTTAGAAAAAGCACCATGTCAGTAGCGAAAGGGGGACGAAGCGGGTCATCATCTTCAAAGCATGGGACAACCTTCAACACTGGCATATCATTCCATCTTTCCCCTTCGGCAGTCGAAAAAAAGGCTAGGGCGTAGAGCTAGTCACGGATAAGAGAAGTAGGGATGAACAGTGCCAGTCGTCGTTCAGTGAAGATTCAGATAGGGGAGCTGCTGGCATCGGTCGAATACAACCAACCATCTATAGTCTATAGTCACTCCTTGCCTCGTGCCATTCGCCAGAGATGGGATAAGCGGAGCTAGCTAGGGCCCTGAATTCAAGCTTTGATTCGCAAGGGCTGAACACTCACTTCTTAATGTGAAGTCCAACCATCTTTTAGGCCCATTTGGGCTATTGAATGGCAGCGGGAGGGCATCCCTAACTCAATCCGTGGCATGGTCCGGGCAGTCAGTGAAGGAATGGAGGAGAGGGACGAAGTGACTTTCTTCAGAGATGCGACAAGTGCCAAGTGCATGTGAATTTGATCTACGCGCCGCCGACGGAGCTTCATAAACAAACCACACCATGGCCCTTTGCTATGCTGTTGGAGAATCTGCTATCAATGAATCTCCTACCTTTCGCATCTTCCTGCTGTTGACTCAGCGACTCTGTATCTTGATTCATTTCCCGCTGCCTATTGTCGACACAAGATTAAGACTATCAGCAAAGGCATACTAACCAGGCAAAAGAACAGCAGCGTGCACAAGCAGAATTAGAGCAACGAATCACATTCCATCAAATAAATATAGTTCCTATGACAAGACCACTAAGCAGACAAGTCTGCTGGCAAATCCTTTCAAAGAAGGAGCTGATCCGACCGATGAACATAACCATCAACAGATACTACCAGATATAAAAAAAGTTATATGGCATATAGTTCTCGAAAGGCTGGATCTTATTGATAGCTCCAGTTGCTTACGAAGATCAAAGTCCAGCTACTTACGAAGAAGGGCAGACAAACTACGCCATTCCCATCCTTGCAGACAGACTAGGCGTGGTAGTCGAGTGAACGGGTGGACAAAGACCGTACCGCAATAGTTCCTCTTCATCTTTTGCAATCCAAAGATGAGTAGTCGATTACTCGGAAGTCAGCCAATCTTGTTCATTTGCGGTCGTATTATCATAGTTAAGGAAGCCCTCGCTTTCCTTGTCGGGAAAAGAGGCTACAAAATTCAAGGGGTGGTGAATGCAGGAAACAAAAGTCACGAGCTGGACTTGAACCAGCACCTCTAGGATCAAAAGATAGGCCCAGCGAACTGCCTTTCATTCTGATTGTCACTTTTAAAAAAGAAAGAAGAGAAAAGTATTAAATATTAATAATAAATAATATAAAAATATAATAAAATATATTAATAATAAATATAGTTAGTTAATAATATAATAAATAATAGTATTATATTAAAAAAATATAATAAGATTTTAATTGGACCAATACATGATATTCTTGTAGTATTTCTGGGATTAGCTCTTATATTAGGGGGCTTAGGAGTAGTTTGACTTACCAATTCAATTTATTCTGCCTTTTCTTTGGGATTGGTTCTTGTTTGTATATCCTTATTCTATATTCTATTTCACTCCTATTTTGTAGCTGCTGCACAACTCCTTATTTATGTGGGAGCTATAAATGTCTTAATCATATTTGCTGTGATGTTCATGAAGGGTTCAGAATATTCCAATTCTTTCTATCTTTGGACCGTGGGAGATGGGGTCACTTCGCTAGTTTGTACAAGTATTCCTTTTTCACTAATTACTATTATCCCAGATACATCATGGTACGGGATTATTTGGACTACAAAATCAAACCACATTATAGAGCAGGACCTTATAAGTAATGTTCAACAAATTGGGATTCATTTATCAACAGATTTTTTTCTTCCATTTGAACTCATTTCTATAATTCTTTTAGTTGCGGTGCAATTACTATGGCTCGTCAATAATTAAATAATAATTAGTATTATATAATAAATACTTAAATACTAAATACTTAGCTTAGTATTAATAAAATACTTAAGATTAACACTCTAAAAAAAAGAGGCCTTTTTGTCATGTGTTATTGTTAGGACATTTCCCTTCAAATCAAATATATTTTGATATTTATAGTTCATATATGAATGATATTAATCTAAGAGACCTGTATATAAAAAGTATTCCAAGGCATTTCATTCTACCTTTTCTTCTATCTCTTCTATCGTGAATGCTTTCTTTTGTCCTAGATTTTGTCCTAGAATTATGACTCTCTGAAATTTGGATTTTAGAAAAAACTTAAAGCAGTCGAATTGTTTGTTGAAATCAATTAAGATTGATATGGAGTTAGTTAATGATGTTTGAGCATGTACTTTTTTTTAGTGCATATTTGTTTTCTATCGGTATTGATGAGGCAGAATCCGATTCGGCCTATTAAAACAAGCCCAACACTAAGATCAGTCCAACAGCAGCAGTAAAAGGCCCACTGGCAGCCTTCGGCCCATTAGCGGCCCAGCAGCCCTTGGCCCAGTAAGCAGCCCAGTGGTCCTCGGTCCATCAGCGGCCCAACAACCTTTGGCCCACCAGTGGCCCAATAGCCTTCGGCCCGATTGGCGGCCCAGCAGCCCTCGGCCCTATAAGGACTGAGGTTTTCGGATCCAGTTTTCGAGGTTGGACCCTGTAGTTCAGGCCCTAGTGGGGCTGAGACTCTGTTCTGTTTCGCGTCGAGCGGGCTCGACGCGGTTTAAACGGCGTCCAGCATTGCAGACGCGTTTTAGTTTGTGCCACGTGGGTGCCACGTGGGCTGGCTTTGGGACGTGAGAGTACGGCCCTGTCGTGTCATCTGAACGGCGTCCGGGAGGGACGACGCCTTTCAGACTACGACCCTGGGTTGTCAGTGTACGGCGCCAGTCTTGTCGTCTGAACGGCGTCTTGGATGGACGACACGTTTTAGAGTTCTGTTAGAGTGGCCCGTCATGTCAACTGTTAGGCGTCCGTATAGCTCGACGCGATTTAGCCAGTTTCTGGTTAACCCCGCGAATCCTCCTTCCTTTCCCTCATTTTCCTCCTCTCTCTCTCTCCTCCCTTCCTCCGGCTATTCCGGCGACGCCTCCTTCCCCTCCCTCTTTTCCTCCCACCATTTCATCTCTCCCTCCACTCTATCGACCTCCTAACTCCCACCACTACCACCACCACCTCCTCCGCGGCGTTTTCTCTCCGGACGGCGGCCGACATCCCGGTGGAGTAAGGACGACCTCGGCGGTACCGGCGGCGGCGTGGGGCGAGACGGGTGGACGGCTTAGAGCTTAGAGGAGTTCAAGTAACCGATAGGGTGACGATTTCCGTAGTGTTTCATTTTTAAACCATGGTCTCCCGTTTAAAGCATGCTACGGATCTATGGTTTTTTTGTGGGTAGAATGAGCATGTTAGGGGCTTTTCTTGATGGGAATGGGAGTTTCTATGAATGTGGATTTGAGGATTCCTTGTGATGGTTTAGTTTGTCCCTCTTCCCCCTCTGTTTTGTGTGATTTTGGGGCTCTTGGGGATCAAAGGGGACCCTCGGGTTGAACTACGGAACCGGGTTCCTGGCGCTAAAAGACGTCGTACCTGGACGACGCCATTTAGAATGGAGACGGGCCAGTGCGACGCCTTTTAGGTAGAAATCTTCCTGTTTGAGGTTCTGTCAGTCTGGGTTTCTGGCGTTAAATAACGTTGTACCTGGACGACGCCATTTAGAATGGCGACGGGCCAGTACGACGCCATTTGGGCAGAAATCACCCTGATTAAGGATGCTGCAAGTTTTAGATTCTGGTATGAATGGCGTCTGAGGACAGCGACGCCTTTTGAAAAGTCGGCTTCCCAAGATGACGCGTTTTACGCCAGGTCCTGTGACCGAGTTTCTGTGAACCAGTTTAGGAGACTTGAATGGCGTCGGCCTTGGGCGACGCGATTCAAGACAGAATCACATTAATTCATGTCATTAAAACATGTTACACTGTTAGACAGTTGTTTAGTTGATTAAATGCATGCTTTAAATTATACTCTATGGTGATGGATTCCTTGTAACCGGATCATATACGTGGTGTTGCATGCGACCGTGGACTCCTTACTGTGCTGTGTTTTGAGCTACTGTGGACCTAGAGTGACAGTTGTAGCGCTTTATCACCCTGTGCTGGTGTGGGTGGAGTACAGCGCCGGTGTGGGTGTGGCGGGGTGACGCCTAGTGAGAGAGGGTCACCTGGTGGACCTCGGGGTTAGCTAGTACCGGTGTGGGTGTTGTACCTTTGGAGTGTCACTCGTGCTGAGGGAAGGAGTAACCACCTGAGCCAGTTGGGCCGGAGTAGCTAGAGTGCTATCCGAGGGGTTACTGTTTGGTCTCAGCGGGTCGGTGTTTTCCCCACCTTCGTTTGTGTGGTTGGCGTGTTCTACCGAGACGTTGGTTGTGGATTTCCTGTAGACTGGTTTTAGAAATATGCATGTTAAATATATTTTGAATGTATATGATTCATATCGAGATTTAGGAGTAGTAATTACTGCTTTACTTTCACTGGACTTTTAGCTGCATTTTACACTTGTGGGTGTGTAAGTAGGCAGTTGGGATCGAAGGATCCCTACTGAGTCTTTTCGTTGAGACTCACCCCTGCGATTTTCAGGTGAGAGGACTCCAGGCAGACCTAGCGAGGGGTGTGCTGCTGTGTGTCGCGCGCCGTCAGCTGTTGTTCCGAGGTATGCCCCGACGTAGTTGTTATCTTTATTTCTGGCCTATATGCTTAATTATTTCTTTTCTGTTAGAGTATGTAATTAATTGCTGTATCGAGTTGCATTGTAATAACTTTTAATTCCTGCTTTTTCCTTTCAATTCAATCCGATGTGAATGTTTAGCTTAGTTTATTATTTATTTCCCAGACTTACTTAGATCCTAGTTTGGTTCCAAATTAATGATTCGATACCCATTTAGTAATCGGATCCCCGATTATAGGGTGGCGGGTCTATACAGGCCTAGTAGGCTCCAGCCCACTAAGCGGCATCTGGCCCATCAGCGGCCCCCAACCTTCGGCCTAGTAGTAGTATCTGGCCCACTCCGGTGGGAGGGTTAGGCACTATGGCGGTTTACCAATAAACCAAAACATAGTCCTATATCGGCTGCCACCATTAAGCAACCTCTATCCTCCGCTATAAATACACAGCTATTTATTACCAAAGGTATGTCTTTTGGACCCAAGGACTACAATCCAAAAAGCATTAAGCTGCTTCTTCTTCCTTCTCTTCTGAATCGAATCATCTTCAAAAGCTAACTTAGCCGTCGGAGGGGGTTCCTTAGGGCCGAAGCCCGGGACTCCTACTGACCGGTTCTTCTTCTTCTCTTCCTCCTTCTGCAGGGGCTTCGGTTTGAATCTTTGTCGACCTCTCCGAGTCGGTCTCGACCGCCGACCTCGGGTCTTCTCCCTCCGGTCTCGACGCCTTTCGCCGGCTGGTCCGCCTCGCCCGAAGGAGTCTCGGCCTTACCCTGCACCGGCTGGTCCGCCTCACCCAAAGGAGCCTCGGCCTTACCCTGCACCGGCTGGTCCGCCTCGTCCGAAGGAGTCTCGGCTTCGCTCCCAGCGAGCCCTCGCCCGGGCACTTCTCGGGTTCGGATCCTCGGCCCCATTTACGCCCTCGCCTCGTTCCGGATCCCCGTCGGTCCTCTTCACCGATCCGATTCAGCTTCGGATTCCAGTCTCGGAATCCGATCGTGATAGCTTCGACTACATCACGTGGCGCCATCTGTGGGAAACTAACAAGAAGTCATGTCTCATCGTCCAGTGACCAGACGATCCGAACAAGACGAGGTAGAGACGCGGGCAACTTCAGCACAACCACTCCACTCTGAAGGTTCCCCGTCTATTCCTCCACAAAGTTCAGCCCTTCCCGTCATACCGGAGTCCCTCACTCCCGGAGACAATCGGATGGAGGAACTTCAACAACAGGTGGCAACACTAGCCACCACCGTTACTTCTTTGGCGCCTCTGCGAGATATGGTATCCACCGTCGCCCAGCGTATGGGGGTACTGGGGCAACTCCCCCAACAAGTACCGTCTCGTCTATTTTGCCCTGTTCAAGATGCAAGGCTTTGGCCAACGCCCTCGCGGGTCTTCCCTTACGAGGCCGCAATGACACGCAGCGAGCCCTGTGCACTGCCTGCCCGAGTCCCTCGTGCCAGCCACATTATAACGGAGCAAGACTATGCTTCGTCCGAGTTTCATCCAACCAAGGCCGAAGGACGTTCGGTCACTACTTCAACCACCCCAGACCTGGACCGGCGGCTGACGGCAATAAGGAAGGAGATGCAGCAGATGGTATCTCGGCCATACGGAGCGCCTCTCGCCAGCACCATTCTGTAGCAAACTTCGTTCTCGCCAGAGCTTCTGGCCATCGAGGTACCTCCCAACTTTAAACTGCCGAAAGGCCCCCTCTATGATGGAATGACAGATCCGGTCTTCCACTTCCAGAGGTTCAATACCTATCTCTCTGTCCGAGGGGTCTCTGAGGCAGTCCGCTGCCGTCTCTTCCCCCTCACTCTTGAAAAAATAGCCTTAACCTGGATCGAGACATTGGCCCCCAACTCTATCCACTCTTTAGTCCAGTTGGGCCAATTATTCATCGACCAATTCTATGATGCCACCCGGCAGTGCAAAACCTCGGACAGTCTGTTAGCCATTCGGCAAGGACCGACCGAGACCCTCTAAGAATATTTCACCAAGTTCCAGGCCGAAGCTGCCCAAATCCCGAACTTGGACAGCTCGATTGCGGTCTCGGCTGTAATCAGAGGGTGCCTAGACGAAGGGCTTCTCAGCTCTATCGGGAAGCGCCATCCCTCCACCTTCCAGGACCTCGTAGCTCAGGCCTATAAATACATCAATCGGGAAGCCCTGATGATGTCTAAGGGCAAAAGTACTACCGAGGCAGTGTCGGCGCCTACCCCTCCAGCGGTTCGTCCTCGACCAGAAGATCATGAACCCTCTCGCAAGCGATATCGGAGGGAGGAATGGGACCGAGACAAGCGACGGGATCCGCAACCGCGGTACCTGCCACTACCTGCTCCCCCTTCCCGATTGCTTATAGAGGTGAAGGGCATGCTCCAGCAGCCAGAGCGCATCAAGACTGACCCTCGCCGAAGGGACCCCCCGCAAATACTGTGAATACCATTGGGAAACCGGCCATTCGACTGACGAATGCCGGCACCTTCGGGAAGAAATTGATCGCCTCATCAGAGAGGGCCGACTGCCACGGTACTGGTGAGGGCAGCCTCAACAACAACAGAACCGGGACGTTCCTGAAGCAACCAGACAACGTCAACTCCCGGACAAAGAGGTCCCGCCTCAGCCGAAGGTCACACCGGCCCTGGCGGATGCATCACACCAACGACCCAGTGCTAGGTCGATTATGATGATATCCGGAGGACCGAGAGAGGGTCCGAGGCGTCGTCGGCTTAGCGCTACGACAATAGAGGCGGTCGATGTCGAGCCGAAGCGGTCTCGTCAGGAAGACATTACCTTCGGCCAGGAGGATATGACTGACATTCAGACTCCTCACGACGACGCCTTAGTCATAAATGCTGTAATAAATAGCTACGATGTTCATCGTATTTTCGTCGATAATGGAAGTGCCCCGAATGTATTATTCTACGATTGTTTTGTAAAAATGGGTTTGAATGAGGTTGATATGAAGCCTCACCGGGGGCCTCTATTCGGTTTTAATGGTTCGTCCTGCTGCGTAGAAAGCATCGTCCAGCTTCTTGTAACTATAGGTTCGGCTCCTCGGTAATTGACCGTCGAAACGGATTTTGCCGTTCTTAAGGTCGACTCAGCCTACAACACCATCTTTGGCCGAAGGCTAATCGGCGGAATAGGAGTTGTACCCTTGTCCTTCCACCAAAAGCTAAAATTCCATACCAGTCATGGAATCGGTGAAGCCAAGGGAAATCAAGAAGCAGCTCGGCAGTGTTATATGATTTCGGTTAAAGGGAAGGCTGCGGCCGAATCCCTGTCAATCGAATCTTCGACTAAAGCATCCCCAGGAGAAGAACTTACAACAATTTCGGTTCTGGGAGGAGAAGGTTGGACTCTTATGATAGGCTCCGGCCTAGAGAAGATTGAGGCCGAAAGACTTGCCGAGTTCCTAAAAGAAAACCTCGACGTCTTCGCCTGGTCTCCTGCAGATATGCCCGGAGTCGACCCGGAGGTAGCGGAGCACCAGCTGCATGTCGATCCCAACCAGCCCCTAGTCAAGCAGAAATGGCGCACCTTCAATCAGGAAAGAAGGACGGCCATCCAAACCGAAGTACAAAAGGGGCCGGATGCAGGGCATCTCCGAGAGGTGCACCATCCTAACTAGATCGCCAATGTGGTGATGGTGCCCAAGAAAGATGGCAAGTGGAAGATGTGTGTGGACTTCACCAACCTTAATAAAGCCTGTCCGATGGATAGCTTCCCGCTGCCTCAGATAGATCAGGTGGTGGACGCAACCTCCGACCACGAGCTACTTAGCTTCCTCGACGCCTACTCAGGCTATCATCAGATCCGAATGCATCCGGAGGACGAAACCAAGACCAGCTTTACGACTGATCTCGGTCTATACTGTTATACCCGGATGCCCTTCGGCCTGAAGAATGCTAGAGCAACTTATCAACGACTCATCAACATAATATTTTCTCTGCAGCTCGGCCGCAATATGGAAGTTTACATCGACGACATGCTGGTGAAAAGCCATGTCGCTGCAGACCATCTGACCGACTTGGCCGAGACATTCTCTGCTCTGCGCAAATATAAAATGAAGCTAAATCCAGCTAAGTGCGCCTTCAGCATGGCCTCCGGAAAGTTTCTTGGCTACATGGTCACTCGCCGAGGGGTCGAAGCTAATCCCACGAAGGTCTCAGCTATCATTCAAATGCGCCCTCCAGCCAACGTCCGAGAGGTCCAAAAGCTGAACAGAAGAATTGCCGCATTAAGCCGCTTCATGTCAAGGGCAGCGAACTACTGTTTCCCTTTCTTCAAGTTGTTGAAAAAGACCAATAGCTTTTTCTAGACTGATGAGTGCCAATCGGCCTTCTAACAGCTGAAGGTCTATCTCTCCAATGTTCCCATCCTGTCCAAGCCGGTCCATGGAGAGCCGCTATTTCTCTACCTCGCAGTATCTGAAACAGCTGTCAGTGCCGTCCTCATCCGAGAACAAGACGGCATTCAGAAGCCTGTCTACTATATAAGCCGAGTCCTCCAAGGAGCAGAGCTTCGGTATCTGGCTCTTGAGAAACTGGCTTTAGCACTTGTCTCGTCCGCAAGAAGGCTCCGACCTTACTTCCTCGCCCACTCAATAAAGGTCTTCACCGATCAACCTTTGAGGCAAGTCCTCTCCCGGCCAGAGGTATCCGGTAGACTGGCAAAATGGGCAATCGAGCTGGGAGAGTTCGATGTCTCTTACGGGCTACGGACGGCAATCAAATCTCAAGCTTTGGCTGACTTCATCGCCGAGCTCACGCCCGAAGCAACCTCGGCCACTCGGCCGGAAGTTATGACTACACCCGAGGCCGAAGGTGCTTCGGTTCCTCCGCCTTCAGCAAACGAGTGGCGACTCTACGTCGATGGGTCCGCATGCTCTATGGGTAGCGGCGCCGGATGGATCCTAGCGTCCCCGGAAGGGGTCATCACGGAGTATGCACTGTGTTTCTCCTTCTCCGCTACCAACAATGCCGCCGAATACGAAGCCCTCATCTCCGGCCTTTGGGCTGCTAGAAAGCTCGGCGCGCAAAACATAAAAGCATTCAGCGACTCTTAGCTAATCGCCAATCAAATTACCGGGGAGTATGAGGCAAAGGATGCAATATTGACATCCTATCTCCAAGTAACCCGCAAAATCCTTGCTCAATTCAAGTCATATGAAATTGTGCGGATCCCCCGGGCTGAGAATGCTCGAGCCGATGCTCTTTCCTAGCTAGCGTCGACTCAGGACGGGGGAGGAGGCCGAATGATCCTCGTAGAAGAACTGGCCGAGCCGAGTCTCGAAGAAACCAAGGTCATGCAAGTGAATGAATCTGAAGCAGAGTCCTGGATGACTCCCCTAGTCGCTTTCCTCCTCCGAGAAGAAGTCCCGTCCTATTCAAAGGAAGCAAGACGCATTCGGCAGCGCTCTTCCCACTTCCTCCTCCTGGACGGGCTATTATATAAGAAATCCTTCGGCCGACCACTCTTGCGATGCCTCGGCCCGGCCGAAGCAGATTATGCACTTCAGGAGGTACATGAAGGGGTCTGCGGAGCACACGTAGGAGGAAGGGCCTTGGCTTATAAGCTTTTGAGGCAAGGATATTAGTGGCCAACGCTCTGAGAGGACGCAACTTCCCTCGTCCGCCGCTGCGATCAATGCCAAAGGTTCAGCTCTCTCATCCACCAGTCAGCGACCCTTCTAACTCCTCTATCAGACCCCTGGCCTTTCGCCCAGTGGGGAATTGACCTCCTGGGGCCCTTTCCCGTCGCCACTGGACAGAGGAAGTTCCTTATTGTGGCGGTGGACTATTTTACCAAATGGGTAGAAGCCAAACCCCTCGCATCCATAACCGATAGCAATGCGTGGAACTTCGTATGGAAGCCCATCATTTGCCGATACGGCATCCCTCGGGCAATCATCTCAGACAATGGCAAACAATTCGATAGCCATCGGTTTAAGGACAACTGCGCCAGTTTCGGCATTCTCCACAAGTTTGCGTCGGTAGCGTACCCTCGGACGAATGGCCAAGTCGAGGTCACTAACCGAAGTCTATTACAAGGATTGAAGACTCGCCTCAGGAAGGCCAAGGGCCGATGGGTGGAAGAGCTGCCAAGCGTTCTATGGGCTTATCGGACTACAAGCCGAACCCCCACCGGCGAAACCCCTTTCCGCATGGCTTATGGGATAGAAGCCGTTATTCCTATCGAAGTCAGCCTTCCCTCGCCGAGAGTTCTCACTCATAATCCGGAAACCAATGAGGAAGCTCTAAAAGATCATCTTAATCTTATATAAGAAACAAGGGATCAAGCTCGCATTCGGCTGGCGGCTTATCAGCAGCGCATGGCAAGATACCACAACACTCGAGTGAAGCCCCGAAGCTTTGAAGCCGAGAGCCTCGTGTTGAGGAATGCTCACGCATCTAAGCCGGCCGAAGCCGCGGGGAAGCTTTCTCCCAACTGGGAAGAACCTTATCGGGTGAGGAAAGTAATCCGATGAGGGGCTTATCGGTTGGAAACCCTTTCGGGCCAACCTCTCCCTCGTACTTGGAATGTGGAACGCCTTCGGCGCTACTTCATGTAAGTTATTTCCCCCGGAATTTAGCCAGAAGTCATGAATAAAATTCTTTCTTGAAATATCATGTCCGACATTATTCTCTAAAGTCCGTGTAAACTGTACCGGGAGTGGCTTCGACCATGCAAACCGTATCGGGAGCGGCATTATTCTCTAAAGTCCGTGTAAACCGTACCGGGAGTGGCTTCGGCCATGCAAATCGTATCGGGAGCGGCATGGTTTTCTAAGTCCATGTAAACCGTACCGGGAGTGGCTTCGGCCATGCAAACTGTATCGGGAGCAGCATTATTCTCAAAAGTCCGTGTAAACCGTACTGGGAGTGGCTTCGGCCATGCAAACCGTATCGTGAGCGGCATGGTTTTCTAAGTCCGTGTAAACCGTAACGGGAGTGGCTTCGGCCATGCAAACCGTATCGGGAGCGGCATTATTCTCTAAAGTCCGTGTAAACCGTACAGGGAGTGGCTTCGGCCATGAAAACCGTATCGGGAGCGGCATTATTCTCTAAAGTCCGTGTAAACCGTTCCGGGAGTGGCGTCGGCCATGCAAACCGTATCGGGAGCGGCATTATTCTCTAAAGTCCGTGTAAACCGTACCGGGAGTGGCTTCGGCCATGCAAACCATATCGGGAGCGGCATTATTCTTTAAATCCATACAATCCGAACCGGGAGTGGCTTAGGCCATACGAACCGTATCAGAAGCGACATGGCCTCGGCCACAAGGAGAGCCAGACTCGGTCATTCATTCAGAACACAGAGACGAATGTGAGTAGAAGCAAAATACTTTTCATATATATGAACAAATACAAAATAGGCTATACGCCTGGCCGCAACATTTCAAAAAGCAAACAAAAGCTGGGACAAGCCCC
This sequence comes from Zantedeschia hybrid cultivar, assembly GCA_030544215.1. Taxonomy (NCBI): domain Eukaryota; kingdom Viridiplantae; phylum Streptophyta; class Magnoliopsida; order Alismatales; family Araceae; genus Zantedeschia; species Zantedeschia hybrid cultivar. The sequence goes on along the minus strand of JARZZO010000012.1, from coordinate 34,828,661 downwards.
CGTACTAGCTTTCGGCATCATCACCGTCTACATCGACGGGAGTCTGGCCGGGAGATACTGGAGGAGAGGCTTCAACTGGAACGGCCACATCGCCTTCCGTAGGAGCCGGAGCTCTTTCGGCCTTAAGTCTTTCCCACCAGGCCAGAAGCTCGTCGCCCTCCTCGTCCATTGGGTAGCCGATACTGGTCAGATCTATGGCCGGACACGCCTTATGAGCGATGGCCAGCCCCAGAGCAAACACGGACGAAGCTGCCTGGACCCGGGCCTCCATTATCTCCTCGGCGAAATCCGGGCCGGCCTTATAGCTTGCCACAGCTGTGCAAGCGGCGTCTTCGGCTTCCTTGGCCTTGGCCTCCAGATCCGCCTTCAGAGCCGAGACCTCCTCGGCATGGCGATGGCGCTCCGTGTAGCACTCCTCGGTCTTGTCCTGGATCTCGGCCTTCAAAAATGCTATCTCGGCTCGGGCCATCTCCAGTTCATTCTCGGCCTTCTCCCTCTCCTGCTCGGCCTTTATCTTGGCCTCGAAGGTAGTGCGGATCACCTCCTTCTACTCCCCCAGCTCGGTCTGCATCTGAGCATTAGCCCTGAGGAGGACATCAACATTCGCCTCTAGATAGCGCTGCACTGCGGCTACTTTGCCCGAGGCCAACTGATCCGAAGCTCGGTCGATGTCCAGGAGCTTCTGCTGAACGGCAACCTGACGGCGAGCAAGAGCCCCGCACATGACCGCGGCCTACAGGCAAGAAAGGAAAGATAAGCCCGAAATAGTAAGAGGAAGCAACGAGTACTGATAGAGACGAAAGGGTTTTTACCTGGACAGCGTACCGAATGCACTGAAAGGATAAGCCTTCTGAAGAAAGCTCCCTAATCTCATCCTCAGCTATCTGCAGGGTCCAGCCGTGGACGATGCGCAGGCACGTTTGGGTATCCTCCAGACTCCTATCCGCGAAGACCCCCACGTCCGGGCGCCAGGGCTCGTGCCCATACTCCCGGGACATGTGAGTCCCGGCTGCCCCGAAGGGAAAAGAAACACTCTCCGTCCCGGCCCCAGTGGCCGAAGGAGAGTCGCCCCCCTGCGGTTCCGGGGGCGTCGAGAGCGGAGCACCCCGCGCCGCAACTGGCCTCTTAGTCGCGGGGGTGGACTCCTTCTCGCCGGGATCATCCGCCCAGCCCCTCTTCGCTGGTCGGCCGCTCCCTCGGACGACCGATTTCCCCTTCTGTCGCTCTCTTTCGAGTGCAGCAGTAGCAGCGCGGCCTTCGACCGAAGCCGCCATCTGCCTTGTGGCCCGGGCACTCGTGGCCGCAGCTCCTCCGGCCGGCCCTTCTTCCGTCGCCTGTGGCTGGGATGGTCGAGACTAGCCCGACTGCTTGGAGAGTCGGCCAAGTAGTCCCCGAACTCCAGACATCTCTACGGACAGAAAGAACAAAGATTAGCAACAATTAAAAGCATACAACTTTCTTCGACTCAAGACCGACTCACCCTCGGCTGAGGCTTCGGCGCCCTCTTCTGTCGGAAGGGCTTCGGCCGGAGACTCGACCGCAGCAGCTCCCTCGGCCTCTCCCGAAATATCTTCGAGAGGAAGATAAGGGAAGGCTCGAGGAGGAGAGGTCGTCGGATCTGGCCAAGCTCCTATTTGCACAAGCCTCTCCTCGTCCTCAAATAGCTCTGCGATATCATACGGAGCATCGCCTTCCAAGAGCTGCACGGCGTCGAACTACTCCGGGTTGAGGGAAGGCGGATCGGAGAGGCCCTCGGCCAGAGGTGCCCACTCAGTAGGGAAGGGCCAAACACTATTCTCCCTCTCCGGGAGAGTAACAAAGAAGAAGCCCTTCTTCCAATTATGAATGGACGAGGGCTTCCCAGAAAAGATACCCCAGCCGATGCGGGGGACGAAGCTATACTAACAAGATTTCCCCTGCGGCTGAATCTTGAAGAGGTAGCGGAAGACATTTACTGAGGGGGCGGCATCAAGATAAGAGTGCGCGGCCAAGAAAGCGTAGACGGTCCGCCAAGAGTTCGGAAAAAATTGGGACGGAGCCAGTCCATAGAAACACAGAAGTTTGATGACGAAGGAGCAAAGGGGAAGACGAAAGCCCGCCCGGAAGCACTGCTCATAAATAGAGAAACTACCCGGACGGACAGAGTTGGCCCCGGTACTCTTCCCGGGCCGAACAGGAGTCATCCAGGACGGAAACTGGTAGTAGTGATAGATGACCTTGAGGGTGTCAACGTCAAGGGCACTAACTGTTGGGATCCGGGAGGGACGTGAAGAACGCAGCGGAAACGAAGAACAAAATTAATCCCGCCCGATGCCCGCTGATCCGATTTGGAACGAAAAACTCAAACCGAAAAACGGATCAAAATCTGATTACCGTACGCGGATTCGAATCCGCTTCCGTCTCGGTTCCGTCGAGGGGATGCCGCCGCACAAGCATCCAGCCTCCAGCAGTATCCACGCGATCCTCTGCGGTGGTTCATCCTCGATCCCTCTTCTGTATCAGCTCGCTCGCTGAAGATCCGTCGCCGCAACGATTGCTAAAATCCCGCCGACGGGAATTCCCGACTTTTGGGAATCACACGCGGCGGAGATGGAAACTGTCTCGGCGCCTCGAACGGGACGCCTAGAGGAGGAGAGAGAAAGGGAGGGATGACGGCCAGTATGGGAAATCTTGGAGCTTGGCCCAGGGTTTCTCAACAGCGTGTATATATATTAAGTCGGCGCGACTTTTCACAAAAGTCCCCGAGTTAATATAAATCCCTCTTATGTACCACCGACTGAGAATCTTATTGCGTGTGACCCTCTAGGCCCATTTACCAGTCCGGTTTTCAGCCCGTTAAGTCCAATAACTAGTTATTGACTTATTGTAATTAATTAATATCTATATATTAACTAATTACTCAACTGAATTATCATCGCATGTAAATTCGGTCGGACTTCTCATCAAGTTGGGTGCCAAGCAACACCGCATGATCCCGGAAGGTAATGGGGTTTAGCAACCCACTCATGGAACCTGTCCGTCCACAGTTACCACGTGGCTATAATCCTTCGTTCGCACAATGCTCTCGAGTTAACCTAGGGTATGGTCAACTGTCAAACCCTAGATTGTCAACTCACTTGAATCAGACTCCGCTTTACAATATCCGAAAACCACTTTTCTGATATTGTTTCTGCTCTGGCCAGAGACTCCTGCGGATCTACTGTAGAGCATTCTCTCTCCAGTTACCTGAGAGCGAACGATCCTTTATTGAACACACAATCACCTTCGAAGGTCTTCCGCTGGACCCAATCCTTGACTATTTGAGATCCCGTGGATAGGGATTCGTAGGTCAAGGTCAAAGTCCAGAAGTCCACCGACAAGGTGTCTTTGGTGTCTCAAGTCCAAGGATCAACCACGTTACTGTGACGATGAATCAAGCCGATTGACAATCAGGTAAATTACCATTCGGCGATTCATGTCGGATCAGTTCAGTGAACTCATTCCCCAATGAGCACCTACAGGTTTACCATCGTGTCTCCACACGAGTAACTAACAAGATCAGTCACCCTCATCATATGAGCTGGAATAACCTGTACTAGTCTAACCGGATGTTTGATGTCCTTCTCAAACATCCTACGACTAGGAACAATTAAGAATATGTGTTTATAAGTCATCAGTCTTATTATTATGATCTCATCATAATCTGATGACTATTGCACATATTCACGGACTTCATTATGCGTAATTATAAATATGTCAATCTACATAATGAATTTAATGTCATTTATTAGTGAACCAGATTGAAATAGGTGCCTTATGATTGGCTTAGAGGACACCTATATCCATCAATCTCCCACTTGGACTCAAGCCAATCACTTTCGCATTTGATCTCCATCGAATCTAGGTGATGCTCACATAACTGTGACCAAGACTTGGTCAGGGATCTGCTAAATTATCTATAGATGGAATATTTCCATTACGTTATTTCCTCTTAATCCTTTGTCTCTGAACCTGTGAAAGAGCCTCAGAATGTTCTGTAACTTCTGAAGAGACCATGGCTCGATCATACAACTGATTACTCCCACTGTTGTCCTACAACGATAGGATGGTATCAGAGACCTTTTAGAACTACATCTAGTTCATGGATGAACCTTTTCATCCATACTATTCCAATAACAGTATCACTTGTTTATGTCGTCACCTTAACATTGAGTTCTTGATTGGAACTATTCCAATCCATACCTTTCTACTAGAAGGTTGAATCCATTATTTGACTTGAAATTTGAGTCAGTGTGACCTCATAGTTTCAAATCATCCTCTCCATATACGTGAATGCATCCTTAACACTTCTCAAGCGCTTAATGATGCAATTCACTCATGTATCCTTTAAGAAACCTTTTCTTTAAAAGAGTAAATTCCATATCTCAACGATTGAGACTTGTTATGAAATTTATGCCAAATATCTTGACATACAAGTCAATATAATATCCCCACCAATTTATCTTAATAGATTCGTATTTCCAATACGTGGGATATTATAACTAAATCCATTATGGAGAAAAACATGGTTAACAATGCTTTCACCAATAGTAACATGTTGAAGTCATTCTCAATGACTTTGATGTTATTATCATAAAGCATTATTAAAACGACCGTGCTCCCACTGTCCTTTCTGAATACACACAATCCGTGATCATTCTTAATGATCACATAATATTTGACAATTAAGTCAAAAACTCTTATTACAACTTAGGAAGCTTCAGTTTGATTCAAAGTGATCTTTGAAATCATAACTTGCTTCCTGGACATTCTAAAAGCTTTAAAGGTGTATCATATACATCTTTACCTCATTCACATTGAGAGAGCGCTTTTAATATCTAACTGTCATCATCGTATGATAGGCAGTACAGATAAGTAAAATTCTAATAAACTTATCAATCTGAAAGTTGTAATGACCGAGAGCATCATTATCATAGATTTTAGATCATAATCTATTTTGTGTTCCTCTCATCTTGCTAAATCAGATATGTCAAACATATCATTTTAGTCATTGAGAAAATCTCAAAAAATCTATGAAGCTCTCTGATGTGTCATGAGTGGTTCCAAACAACTAAAGATTATCTTATGTTAACTTGTGAATCTGGAACATCTTCTGGTTTTATCAACTCCCACTATCTTCTTTGAGGACATATTCCTCTTCATAGAAGACAGCTTTCAGGACGACAATTAATTCATTATCGTCTGGCCAATAACTGTAATGTCCAAACTCTTTAGACATTCATAAATTCACATCACGATAATACCTGACTTTTAAATCAGGTTTATTCATAATTCACATCTCATATGAATTATTTGGTTTCCATATCTTATATGGACACATACTGACTAATTTGGAACCATCTTTAAAGTATGGACATCTAATGTTCATACTCATGTTCAAAAAGGATAAGAATTAGGCAAATCTTATTATATATTGCACCATATCTTAATAAGGTGCAATTACTCATTCTATCATATTTCTATGATGTACAATGAGGATTAATCGAACGAGGATACAATTATCCTCTTAATGATTTACGTGAATCATATACCTAAGTACTAGTTTCTTTGATCAAATCAAAAAATTCTAATACTTTATATTGATCTTATACCTTAATCTCTCAGATGCATTCGACTTGTACTTCAATAAGTACATACAGTTGAATCATTCCAAGAGTAAACTATAAGGTAAGTCAACAGTAGTGATTATTTTTTGGCCTTTGTGCTGTTTACATCAATATGTATCAGCATCAATAATTTCCTATTGTACAACCCTATGTACAATACCATAGATAATCAAGATTCACACAATTCATTTCTATAGAAGACTTGTGAACATTCATCACATGAAATGTCACTTCAAGAATCTATAGTGCATTGACTGATTCGAACAACTATTATTCTTGCCAATCAATGTTATTCTTGATTTCTCATGCAACTAAATAACAATTATTCAGTTTCACATTTGACTCCCATAGATATACAAAGATTTACTGTCCAACAGTAATCTATGAATATCATGAACAATAGTTGAATCTAACTCAACACTTACATTTTCTCGATTTTCTTTTACTTGTCTATGTCTGCACACTATCGCAGCTCTGAGAATCATTTCCAATATCTCATGTTGTAAACGCTAATTCTCTAATAGACATGCAAAAGACGATAATAAGAATATATGAAACTTCTTTCAAGTTGTATATACTTTTTGCTTTTACCAATATCCTTATATTGGTTGCAGTGGGAGAACTGCTACTTCTCTATCTCAGCTAACTTTTCTTTATCCTTTCATGTGAGGGTTCGACCGTTTAAAATCTTACTACTTGCCTTTCACAAAAGCATATCATAAATATCTCTTCATCTTGGTCTATCCAAATAAGAAATTTCATGACAATCATTGCCTTTCAAATAGGCATATCATGAGTACCTCTTCACCTTGGTCTATCCAAGTAAGAGGATTCATGATATCTGAATAGAATAGTGACTTTCACTTGGTCCTGAAGACATTCTTCAGAGTTTTCTAGTCAGTCTGAGTATGAGAAGTATTGGCATCCAATATGCCAACTTCTCGAATAGACGACATTTAAATGAATCGAAGGAAATAACGTGATTTAAGCGGATAGTTCTGATAATTCAATTATGGTCTTTTATCTTGAATTATTTTTCACTATTTTTCGACGGATTGTATAACCTTCAGGTATACAGAACGGGAGACTCCGACGGTCTCTTAGTAAGGATCATAATCTCCAAGAATCACAGTATGACCTCGGGTAAACACATAGTATCATACCATTATCTTAGAGCAACCATCTCATGGTAATTGCAACTCTTTGCAATATACGATCTTATTTCGGCTCCTAGGTCTTTAATGGTCCCAGGTAAACACAGTAGACCATTATACCTAGTCTAAGTTTTACCATCAATATGCGACAGAGTAGAGTAAGAATGCAGCTCCCGGGTAAACGCGAGGATAGCTACACCGTTCCTCTGTTCTAATCTCAAGGCATCATAATGCCATATTTAATAGTCCTTTCATCAGATGGTGGCAGATCTTGAGTAAACACGTAGAAATTATCATCACTGAATCAAGTTCTAAGAACTATATTGATGGAGAGCCACGCGGTATATTCTCAATGACTCGCGCTCCGGCTTAGACTTTATGTTGAAGGTTTTGTTTATATTAAGTTGGTCTCATCCTAGGTGATAGTTTATAAATATATCGAATATATTTAACTATACCTAAATATTAGCAATCGATTCATAATCAATAACTAAAAGCATGCATCATCCATACATGTTCATTATATGGTCATGGACAGCACGATGATTAACTAGAGCCAAACAATTAATCACCAAAACTATATAATATTTACATAATTTAAACATGCAAACACATAGCCACTGGTGATCTCATCTCCTGTCGCCTTCCTGGTTGCATTTGTGGATCATCCTCGCCTCTCCTCGGCCGGCTCGATAAATTACAAATATAAAACATAATTTGAAACATTTTCAAATACAGATAAATAGCAAGAGAGAGCCTTATGGCCGAGTACAATAACAGAGAGAGGTAGAATTACAATGGAATGAAGAGAGGGAGGCACACAAGCCTCATTAATTAACACTTAATTAATGAACATTCACATTTCATAACAATCCACAAAATTACACACCATCACATGATATGAAATTCAACTAAGTACATGTCCATGACCACCACAAATTTTAACCATCTACACATGATAAAGCACATCACATGAAGGCTAAAATTTTGAAAATATAATAATTTTGGCTTTCTTAAAACCTGGGTACCAATCAAAATTGGATAATTTGAGTTTTTCGAAAATCTTATTTTCTAACATGCAATAAATCTAATTTAAAGCATTAAACACTTCAACATGTGCACACAAAGCAAAATTAAAATTCTAAAATATTCCATGCATAATTTAGAATAGTTCTAAATTAATTAATCTAACACTTAGATTAATTTTAAATCACATTAATAACAATTATTAATGCGAAACAATCTAACATTTAGATAGAATTAAAAATTCCCGAATAACATTTATAAAAGAATTTTCAACTCATATTATTAACCTCCTTAACAACTCCTTGTTAAAACCCCTTAATTAAATCATATTTCTTAATAACAATTATTAAGAAATAATAATTAGAACATTTCTAATTAAAATAGTCTAACATCTTAGACTTAATTTAATCATTTTAATAACTTTTATTAAAATATTAATTATTAAGTAGATTAGATCTTCAAAATTTAATTAAGGGATCCTTGAGAATATTAATTAGCTTAATAACTGATGTAGCCGAAGCTATCACGACCGGATTGCGAAGTTGGAATCCGAAGTTGGGATTCGAAACTGGATCGGATCGGTGAAGAGGACCGACGGGGATCCGGAACGAGGCGAGGGCGGAGACGAGGCCGAAGATCCGAAGCCGAGAGATGCCCGGACGAGGGCTCGCTGGGAATGGAGCCGAGACTCCCTCGGATGGATGATGTGGACCAGCCTGCGGAAAGCATAGCCGAAACTCCTTCGAACGAGGCGGACCAGCCTACGGAAGGCGTGGCCGAAGCTTCACCGGACGAGTAACCGCCGGTGCGAGGCAGAATCGATGCGCCTTTGGGCGAGGCGGACCAGCCAACGAATGGCGTCGAGACCGATGGGAGAAGACCCGAGGTCGGTGGCCGAGACCGACTCGGAGAGGTCGGCGAAGATTCAAATCGAGCCCCTGCAGGAGGGAAAGAAGAAGAAAAACCAGTCAGTAGGAGTCCCGGGCTTCGGCCCTTAGGAACCCCCTCCGACGGTTAAGTTAGCTTCTGAAGATGATTCGATTCAGAAGTCAAAGAGGTGGAAGAAGCAGCTTTAATGCTTTTTGGACTGTAGTCCTTAAGGGTCACGAAGACCTACCTTTGGTAATAAATAGCCGTGTATTTATAGCGGAGGATAGAGGATGCTTAACGGTGGTAGCCGATATAGGACTATGTTCTGGGTTTACTGGTAAACCGCCATAGTGCCTAACCCTCCCACCGGAGTGGGCCGGATATGGCTATTGGACCGAAGGAGGTAGGGCCGCTGACGGGCCAGATGCCGCTTAGTAGGCTGGAGCCTGCTGGGCCGAGGGGCTGCTGAGCCGCTAACGGGCCGAAGGCTACCGGGCCTCTAATGGGCCGAAGGTTGCTGGGCCGCGGACGGGCCGAGGACCACTGGACTGCTTACTGGGCCGAGGGCCGCTGGGCCGCTTACTGGGCCGAAAGCTGCCAGGGGGCTTCTTACTACTGCCGTCGGACTGATCTGTGTTGGGCCTATTTTAAATGGGCCGAATCGGATTCTGCCTCATCAGTAATGTTGAAGGAAGTATTTAAAAATTATAGGCACGTTATTTTGACGTCTTCTTGAGTAATAATGTTCCAAATGATCTTTAAAAATTGACCTATTTTTTAATCTATTATTGTTTATTTTTCTTGAAAATCAGATAACTTTTTAATATGCATTCACCATGCCTGACACATTCTGCATTTTTAGGATTTAATCTCATTTTAATCGATTAATCTCAAATTCAGCAAATTCTGTGAGGCACATAATACATGGTTGACGTTTCTTGGATTTCAATTTTGATTATTTTGATTATTTATGCTTTCTTAATTGATTCTTTGGACAAATCTCATGGTCGCTAGAAGCCTTTCAAACTCATAAACATAATGAGATTAAGATTATTTTGTCCAATGTAGGCTGACACATTTTATAAGATATGTCAGGTCCACTTGATGCCTTTCAAACTTAAACCCAGAAAGCTCCGAGTTCAAATCCAAACCAGTTTTTCCTTGTTATACGCATACGAAGAGTTTCTGTAATGGCTTGTGGCGATTTTTAGTAGGTTTTAGGCTCTAATTTTTCATCCATTGGTGACTTGTTCATCAAGTTAGAGTTTGACGAGTCCTTTTTATTGCGAAAATTGACTATTCTATGTATATAAAAGAAAGTCCCATAATTGAGAGAATTTTTCCTCTATAGTTGAGCTTGGATTCCAAGGCTTTGATTTAGTAGCAAAATAATGACAAATTAACAATGTTATTCATGATTATTGATTTATTTTCTTTTGATTTATTTATCTCTTTAGCCTAACATGCATTCATGTAGGTTTCAAATTAACTGTGTAGTAATTGTCAATATACCTGTTCTTGAGACCATTTAGTTCCACTAAATCCCAGTGTATTAGAAGATATTCGACTCTAAATTAACTACTTTATTCTATTTGTAGTCTCTTTGAGTTGTTTTTAGAGTTGATTTTGTTTTGATTTTATCATGTCACTAGCCATTCATCTTTATTCTTTAAGATCTGTCTCTTGGTTCTAGGACATCGACATTGACTAACAATAACTCTCCAGTGATGAAACTTACAAGATTTCTGGCCTAGGATACTTTTCTACGCAGAAGTTGATTTGTTTTTTCCCTCCTTCATGTTCATGTGCCTACTTTTCTTTTATATCCTCGTACACATTCTTCCATCCAAACATTATTTATTTCTAATGAGTTCTTTTAGTTACTTAATGAAAATCTTGAGAAGATTCTTATCATGCGGTGTTGAGCGTGTCCTATTCGGAGTATCATCATTATACACAACATGGTGAAAAGCGAACAGCTTTATTGAAAGTGACAATGTTTAGTAGTCTCTTAAGAATAATTTTTAACTAAGGGCTTTCTGCCCTTTTCATTCAAATAAGAAAAAGAACAAAAGGGGAAGGATTGCAATCCCCCTACTCATCTGGCTTATGGGGCCATGATGGGCTTCTTCAATTGCGCATTGGTGGCTGTCAAGTATGTCTGCCAGGCAACGTTCTGGTTCCCATGGGCTTCTCCAAACCCTTCATAGGCTAGAAACTTACGCTTCTGGTGGAGACTGGAGGGGTCATGGTCAGCGGAGGGGTCCTTAACGTAAGAGGAAGAGTTATTTGTCCTTAGGCAATCACCAGCTGGCCGTTGAAGCCATAGATCGAGGTTCAGACCTTCCTCATATTAGATAGATTTGGCTCTAGTTGTTTGAAGTAGTCGAGGAACAAGATATCCAGGGAACTGCCATTGTCAATGAAAACCCTTTTAACTTGATAATTTGCAATGTCAACCTCAATTACTAAGGCATCTTTGTGGGGAAGTACGATACTTTTAAGGTCTTCATCGGAAAAGGTAATGGGCACCTTGGTCAAGATCGGGTAGGTGACGAAGGTGACTTCCCATGCAAGCCTCTGAGTTTCAAATGTGTAACTTTGCCTCTTCTTGTTGCTGTCTCCATCGCTCGAAGCTCCTCCATAGATCATATGGATGATCCGATCAGGAGAGGTTGGTCGCTCCTGATTTGCAGGCAGAGGGGATCGATTGCCGTCTCTCGCGCCCTGTCGGAGCTTTTGCTCTCCACCAAGAGCAACATACCTTTTCAGATATCCTCACTTGATGAGGTCTTCAATTTCTCTCCTGAGGTCATAACACTTAAATGTGAAGTACCCATACTCATTGTAGAAGGCACATAACTTCCTTGCTTCTCAACCTCTAGGACTGTTTCATCTTTTTAGGCCAGTGCATATAACCCACATTTCTAATTTCCTAAAAAATATGATCGATCGGCATGTTCAGCATAGTGTAACTTTTCTCTCCCCGATCGGAGAACCGGTCACATCGTCCTTTCACATGTTCTTGGCACCGATCCTTTTAAAGTCAACTAGGCTGGTCTCATTCCTGCCATCATTTATCCCGACTGAAAGCTGACTAGTCTTCCATCCTACCCTCAAGATATAGGCGATTTTGCAAGGTTTTATATGTATAGAGCAATTCCTTGCAAGTAATGCACTGGTTAACCTTCCTTACAAAGTCAGGAAGGTCGACTGGAAACTCTTTGCTCTACTCAAACTAACTTGTTGATTGGTTGTCCCTACTATGAAATACTCGCCACATTAGGCACATCCACATTGAGGATCTTTAGGGCGGCTTTAGGTTAACATGCCCAGTACCTCTGCAGCGACTCGTCCCTTTTGGCGTAGAGATGCCAGAGAGGCTCTAGTTACCGACATATGCCTGCTCGCTGCAAAATTACTCTGGAAGGAACATCATAGCTTTTTGAAATTGTCAATGGAGTTGACCTTAAGCTATCGGAACTACTGTCGAGTGTTTTCCTTCAGCATTGTCGGGAAGGCTAGCCATTTGGTTTCGTCTGGTACATTTAGAAGCGAAAACGTGCTCTTGAACATCCGCAATCCGGGTCCTTCGTGCTGTCGTAAGTCTTCTTGTTAAGTTGTGTGACCCTCGCACCGAGGGCCATTCTCAGGCCGATCGCTTGCGCGACTGTCCTCGCCCTACAGGGTCAGGGAGTAAAGGATGCCTCTCCACCAGGATGATAGGACCACCCGATGGAGCCGGCGATATAGCTTGTACTAGGTTTTCTACATTCTGACGAATCCCCGTAGGGCTAGTTGTCCGTTCGCGCCTCTCGCGCCGCGTGTCCTCTTCATGATAGTCAACCTTCGCTTCTAGCTAATGGATTAAGTCGACCAAATACTGAAGGTCGGAGCCTTTTGCTTGGCGATTCTTGCCATTAGGAGGTCTCGATAAAAGGACATCAATAACTAAAGGAAAACGAGGAGGGGGAGGGAGGTTTACTCCCTCGCCCACAATTTCCTTTTGTCGAGATGCCTACTATGATCCCCTCTCACCATGGCTTCTTGGTTTGTTTCTCACAAACAGTACCAAAAGATGATAGACCAAAATTTGTCCATCACGATCAGGGCCTTCAATCTCCGATCAGAGGGACGTCAGCGAATAGTCCTTAAAAAATAAAACATCCTCCGATCAGAGGGATGTCTCCAATTAGAGGGACGTCCTCCGATGCCTAAGTCTGAAAACTGGGAATGCTGAAGGGAATGATTACAAAAGCTTGGACGCTAGAGAACATAGTTGTGCCCATAGGGGTATGCGGCCTTATATAATAGTCAGGTAGGGAGCCCCTCGAAGGGGTTATTCCTAGCCCGATCGGGGAGAGAAGATCCCAAATAATTCGTCAAATCACTTTGAGGGGAGTTTGAAAACGAGAGGGATTCTTCTTAAATACGGCATGGCCGACTTACGGCTCTGTAGGGGAGAAGGATCCTAACTAGGCTGGTACATGGCTACACCCATCTGTAGCTTCCGGGCTCCCCCCCCCCCCTCTCAGGGGGGTTAATATAGGCCTGGGGACTCCACTTGGTGGGCCGGTCCATTGATATTTGGGTCATGCCAAACTCCCACATATCAAGGATAAAAATGACATGCCAGTTCTTGGTCCCTTGTACGTAAGGAAGTAGTGTATGCTACATACTAGAACATGACAAGACTCCACTTCCTTTTAAAATCCTAAGCAGTGTCAAGTACAGTCCAAAGATGTGAAATATTAGACCCTTTAGCCATAACGTTGCATATGCAAGAACCTCCTAAGGTTGTCCTATAGCATGCATAACCTATAAGAGTGCTGTCCTAGATAAAAAGCACATCAGCAACTAAGAATTATTTACATCTTCCTTCAAAAGTATGAATTATTCCTTGCAACCAAAAAACTAGTAGGTTGATCTACATATATAAGATATGGATATCTAAAGACATCACAAGGGAAATGTGTTTTTAACAAAAACATAGAGAATTATCAGAAACATGGATAGATAAAATGTAAGAGGTAGAGCAAAACAAACAAATAAAAATACATTTATGCAAGGAAAACATTAGAACAAAGATTAGCTATTTGTGGTGGTCCTAAACCACACAAGTACCTCGTGAATTCATTGAGATTTATCATATCTTCCATTCCATGCATCTCTCTCTCTCTCTCGTGGGGGTGGAGGGGAGCTTCTAATTTGACATCTTATTCACGTTTTGTTTAAGTACGTAAGTCTAATTCTAATATAGATTCATTATGTTCTAAAAATAATTTAAGTCATGTATTTTGCAAAGAATCTAGATACATAAATCATGTCACATGTAGTGGCTGAATATATTCCCCACAGAATGCCGTATTTTCAGTACAACCATTTTGGGTAATTTTAACAAATTTTGAAGCTTTAAACCATGCACTATTTAGGAAGGGACAAAGAAATGATGTATATAATGCGTAATACATAGAGCCTTACAATAGGCAAAATCCAAAAATAGTGTCAGCCTTGCCCTGTGCTACCACTGTCCATTACTACTGCAACCTCCAGCCTTGTTACCATGTAGTTGACTAACCCAACAATGGCCCTAACAATGGTAGTTGTTTGACCCCTTTCCATGTGGGCATTTTATTTGATGTCAAAACAACAAAGAATTTAGAGCCAAGAATTTCTATAATTTATCTAAGTGAAAAGTGAACAATGGAGCCTCAAACTCCAAGTCCCTCTAGGATGGGTAACAACCATGTTTGAAAAACGAAATGACATTACAATTTCTAGCTTTGAATTTCAAATAGTAGTTATGGTACAAAACTACCCAGTCAATGAGATATTAAAAAACTACCTAGCTCCCTTGAACAAAAGGGGGGAAATAAGCAAAGTTTTTTTAGCAAACAAGCTAATGGAGAATAATAGAAATAACATAAATTCTAAGGCACATGATCTCTATGAAAATATAGAGAAATAACACAACATAATTATGGTTTTAATATTTATACTAAAAAACTCACACTGTAGTGAAGCTTAACACTAACAAAATGCTTAATTTAAAATTTCACGGAAGAAAGGAAGCAAGACATATATCCATTCTGACATTTGAATGCAAATTCCCACTTCATAGAGAAACACAAAACAAAAAAATAGCCAAAATATAACATCAACGTCAATTGAATAATACAGACTTGTAATGCTTTGGGCTGGGCATATATGTGCAAGAGAAATGCCAAAAAGGGCTCTACAATAAGTGTGTCTCATTAATGAAATGTACAGATCTTTAGTGCATTTTGAACACCAACTATATCTTTGAATTCAATGAAGGCGTAATAGATATCAACCTCCCATTCATGAATAGTAAACATATTAGCAAAGCATAATTGATTACTACCTGCAAATGTGAAAACACTACATGCATGAAGATGCTACATGTGCATGCGTGAGAAAAATAACAAAAGATGAAAATGCAAAACATAGGAGAAAAGCACAAGATATGGAAATTGGGAAAGGACATGAGCAGTGCCCAGTCATGATCCTGAGCTGCCAAGTTGCGTTACAAGCCCAATATGCTCAGAACCTATTATGAAGGAGGGGGCAGGCATAATGGTGTTAACCTGTAAAGATGCTATGGGATCATGATAATAAACTCTTTAAAGTGTGCAAATGAAGTATCTATATTGGTAAAAATATGCAAATTTGTTGATCAAAATTGAGTTCGACGAAGTGGAATTTTACTATCACATCCAAAAAAAGAGAGGAAAAGACCATCTAGACGAAACCACTTGAAAGTGATTACGGACAAAGTCAATATCCATTGGTTATAAATCAATGCCATGAGTTTCACATTTCACAATAAAAGAATATGCATATCATGCAGTGTAAAACCTAGAGTACAACAATGTGAAGCCATGGAACAGACAAAACAAATTTTGGGATGCACTAAAAGTGAAAATATGGGCAGACGGGTGAGATTAAAATGTTCTCTCCATCGCAATGGGAAATTATAGTTTAAACAAGAGAAGCACGTTGATGGATCAGGTGTATTGATGATGCATATATATATGCAAATTGAAGCATATGTTTATTCACATCATGTCTGACGTCCAGAATAGGTTCTTTCAAAATTTAGTCCATATTTGTTGGATGGCCAAATAGTTATCTGCATTTAATTGAGAAATCTGGAATTTGAATTCAAATATCATCTAAGTTTGCTGAAAATTGCCACTTTAGTTCAAAAGTATGATGACACAAGCTCAAGCTCAATAGTAGAAACTCAATAGACAAAAACTATGATGGATATATTTTGCTGGCTTTATGGTTGTTTTTATGACCAAACCTAGTAGCAGAAACCCATGGTTCTAATCACCTATTCTACAGTTTAACAGGAAGGTATGTCATTTTGATCCAACAAGAGTCTATATAGAGAAAGATTCCTTTGAAATCATGGATGATGTTCGCTCGTGGATGATAATATCGCAAAAGCAGATGTCGAGAGCACCAAGCATCTATTCTTGGAGAGTATATCAAGCTTCCTCTTCTAAAAACTTTTGAAATAATTGCGCTTACCACATCCAATACAAATGAAATGTAGGGGAAGGGTGGATTCTTAATGGGAGACACTCCTATTGTCATGCGTTGCCCACTTCTCTCCGCTCAATTGAACAATTGCTTCCCACATCTCTTGTCAGTTGCCTAATTAGTGTAGACTCTAGTGACAATGACATTTGAGTTCACTGTAAGCATCATGGAAGCTATAGAGGACTAATTGAACAAGAACTCAGGTAAGTGTCTTCATTTGGGAAGTTCTAAGACAACATTCATATTTTTTCTCAGAGAGAACCAATTACATTTTCATGGTGAATGCTTTTGGAGTTCTGTTGCTCACCTAACTTGAGTAGCTATGTTTCAAGTGCATTCCAACAACCAAAACAATTCTTTTGAGAGGAGAATACGTAGATGCCTCAAGATTACAACCATCTCCATCCAGAAAATGGGGCCATCTCTATGCAGCACAGCCATAAGGTTGATAAAAATGTTCCCAACTTCTTGTACATATCATCACAAGCTATAATCTATCTTTACTTATAAACATGATATATAATTAATCTGTCTCTACTATCTGATCTTCCAGTCAGAAATGGAAGCATCAAATTTACGTTCAGTGCATTCAAGACAGAAATGGCCAGAAAAGAGAGGACCACACTTGGAGAAAAAACACAACATGTTTGAATATTGTTCATGGTGCTAAGGAGCCTCAAAAAACCTCAGCCAAGGTATTACTTATATGAGGTTGATTAATTATTTACCACCATCCCTATTGATCATGTACAACTTTTGATTGGGAACATATTCAATTCAAGCACATGGATCCAAATAATATAACTTGAATTAATTGTTTGTTGCAATGAGAATAGTTGGACAGCTCGAGATCATAGCATATGCAGGTCTGCATGAGCAGAACACTTTGGATAATAGTTTGTAATTTTTTTTTAGCACTTTTTCCCTATTGATAGTCTGATTTCACCCTGTTCCATCCACTTTCAGCCTAGGGGAGGGTCAAAAATTTGTATGCATCAGTTTGAAAAGGGGAAAAAATGCTCATACTAAGGTTGCAATGCAAATGGTGCTATGATTAGTTAATCTTTCACTTGATCATGCATGAATTAACCATAAAACATGGGATGCAGTGCGAGGTCTTTTCTATTTTTGAAAGAGAACATAGAAGAGAAATCATCAAGAAGAGGGCAATGAACATAACATGCCATCATCAACCAAGATTCCAAGCCAAAACCATCTTGATTGCCTAGTAATTGCATTAGGCTAACTGACACTCACTTTTCTATACAATAAACAAAATAGAGAGAGAAACAAGAAAATGGAAGGAAAAAGAGAAGCTAGCTATATGACATCAATGAATGCGCAATAGCAAGCATCATATCCAAAGACGATGGATAACCTTGTGATCCAATATAGTGCAGTAGCATTCCTCTTTTTTTTTATATACCTTATACTGTATTAATCATTTGCATAAATTGTGATCAGCAAAAGAAACAACCACAAGGACCCAAGTCTTAGAAACCCGTCACAAGCTTTAAAAGAGATGGAGACACCTAGGTCTAGCAATGAACCGAGCCGCTCGCCAACTACTCAAGCTTGGCTCGAGTTTAGCTCGGTTTGGCTTGGCTTGTGTGATCAAATGAGCCAAGTCCGAGCTCCAACACAAGCTCGTTTAATCAAACAACCTAAGCACCACCCAACTTGGCTCGATGGGCTTGTGAGCCGGCTTGAAATAAAATATATACTTTAAATGCTAAATAGAACCTATGCCAAATTATATAAGTCTCCCCTGAAAACACAATAAAAACCTCGTCTCCCACAAATAGATATACCCGTATTCACCAAGCCATGCAAATGAGGCTAGCAAGCGAAGGTTATGAGGCCTTGAAACTTTTTTATGCCACCGATATCTGACTAAGTTTGTGGGAACCCCACTTGGTCTTTATTGTGTGTGCCCGGGCATTTCTCAGTAGGACATTTGTAGTCCAGTATCGGGGTCTAAAAAGATAGCCCTCCAGCTTCTTCTATAAAGACAGGCCATTCTCTACGCTTTCTTCGTGTTTGGTGGATAGTTCACCCAAGGATTAACCGGATGGACTCATTTTAACAAGCAGAGCTCGAGTTGAGCTCAAGTTGAAGAAATTTTTTTAGAGCCAAGCTTGGTGTTTCCATCTCTTTTAAAGCTTGTGATCAGAATTTTTTTTTGAGTTTTCGACAGTCGCCAATGAAGATTAAAACCAGTCCCCCGCCACGTTTAAAATCAGTCTACAACTAGGCTCTTGAGGACCTTTAGTCTTCCTTACCAAGATGCCGCCACACCCTTGAAGCATACCTTCCCCTGTTCCCCTTATCGAGGATGCTAAAGCTAGAAGGGGTGCTAACAATTAAGGGTCTACATTATGCAATAAACAAGTAATTTGAAAGTGATGAAATTGATCCAAGCACTAGCACTCAACCTGTATTGCTTCGACATGTTCTTTTATTGTTGTAGTTACAAGAAGAGGCAAGCGATACACAAGAAAAGTGAGCATGAGACCAAGATGATTAGATATTAGTTCACACAATAGATCCAATAAAATTTAAAAGACTTTTTAAATTTAGATGGAAAGTCTTGCTTGAGGATTGACATAGGAAGGAAGTTCTTTAATGACCCACATGTCTAGGTTATATATTTGTAGCTTAGGATAATTGATTGGCTGATATAAGTGACAACAAAATTGCAGCTCATTCATAGATGAACACAAGCTACTTGATCATTATGTCATTCTCTTTTTATAAACTGATATAGTGAGATAATGTACATATTTTTGTGAAAGACAATTCCAATATTTGGTGGGAATTCTCTTTGTCAACATAAAATAAAAAACAATTTTAATCAAAATAACGAGATCCTTGTTTCTGGCCGACTGAAATAGCAGAAACTAACATAGGTGTGGACTACAGAGTGCCTCTTGAATACCTGACATGGGAATGAACAGCCTCACCAATACCCTGCCCTCAACCCACAACTCAAATAGATAGACTCATACAGCAAGTGGTGCTCCCAAAATTCTGAAGTCATATGGGAGGAAATCCAATGAGCGAACTGCTTTTGATCCAATGCTATTGAACCAAACATTGACCCAAATTGAATTAGTGGATGGAAAGCACCAAAACTAACATAGGAATGGAGTGGTTCATGAAAACTTAGCTTGAGAACAAATGGCTTTCACCAGCTTGAGCACAAGCAATCAGATTGGACAAGAATATAAATGAAAGGTTACTTAGATTGTGTTCTGCCTTACTATTTGGGTTGCTTCAGGCTCTTCTACTTGTGACCGATGAGGGTTCCTGAAATCAGACCTGTGTGGGGTGGAGGATGAGTATGAGAGGAACTACCTCCTGGTTGTATTGCCTAATCACTAAATGAGCAGATTCGTCATCCATGGGCATGAGGCAAGGAAGAGAGGATATAAGAAGATCGGAGGATAGTCCACTATTGAGCCACCAAGATCATCATTGCCACATCCAGTGTGCCGAGGATGCCATTGGACTTGTTCAACTACAATGTGGAGGAGAAAAATTTCCAAGGTAGCGACTTTGCTGGAAATAGAATATCTGATAATAAGATTAATATTGAAATGAATGCAAAGAGCGATGAACTGCATATAGATTGCTAAAAATGACTGCGACATAGTTTTTGAGGTTTTGACTTGTACCAATCAGACCAAAGCCCAAACAACAATATGTACTGGTTGTTTTTATAGGTTTGCAAGCTAGCATTGAATGATGTATAAAAAAACTTTGGCTTATAACAAGAGAAATATTTGAAAACGAAAGAAACATCACTGAATAATAAGAAGCACAAAACTAACTAAAGGACTATTTCCATCTTAAGTGTCACACCAAGACTTTGATGGTGAGGTAAATCTAAGAATATATCTGCTCTTGTTTTTATATAGTGAGAAGGTAAGCTACACATAAAACATGAATTGCTTTTGTATATTGAAGAGGTAAAGCAATGTTAAATAAGTGATACATCTAAGACTATTTTGGATGAGGTGTCTTTGAGACAAGCAAATCAAAGAGATCATAAATAAGGACAAATAAGCTTTAATAAGGGAATAATAAGAAACACTATCCAACTCTTAATTCAAAAAATAAATAGTTAAACATAATTTATTGTTCACAGATGCCATTATTTTGGCTAATGGGACTAGATGTTCATTAGAATGACTAATGGAATTTCTAAGCACTTATAGCAGCTATCACCAAAACTAAGATGGCTTTGTTGTTTCAAAGAAAGAAACTCCAACACTAGGTGGACATAGTGGCTGATGTGGTTTGTTTCTCGAGGAAATCCTTCCCTATTCACTATTAAGGGGCTCCCTTGTTTGATTGTACTTTCAGTGGAGAGGTCAGGTTGAACACTTGCTTAAACCTGATCCGAGCCAACATTGCAAACGAGGCCATAGCTAGCTTGATTTTAGCTGTCCTGCCCAACTTTAATCTCTATAAATGAAATAGACTAGTTTTTTTTTTTTTAATGTAGAATTCTCTATTTTTTTTAGTAGAGCAGATAAAAGATTGTATTTTATTTGCATGTTTTTATTGGGTACCTCACTGGTGTTTGCAAAGCTTGGTTGTAGGCTGTGCAGTGTGCTAGTTCAAGATAATAGAGTTAATGATAACTACTGTGATAAATTAAGTGACAGTTTAAGAGTTATTGATTTTCATTACTTTGACATGTATGTTGTATACTGAGGGGTTTTGGTGTTGGATTTTTTTTTTTTTTTCTATTCCGTCATAGGAAGTTAAGATGGTAAACAAATTGGATATTCAGGTTGAGGCTGTAGAGTTGTACTAGTCTAAATGTGGAGAAACGAGTCAGAAGATTAATATTGTTGCGTCATTGTCAGGTGAAAATTTTTATATTGCATATAAATTTTTATATGTCGTGAAAATTTGTATATAGATCCCTAATGATAATGTTATGGATTCCTAAAGCTAGAGGGCTAAAAGTCCACGAGCAGAACCAATATGGTCGAGGTGATGGAGGATTGGTTAAGACAATTTAGTCATGCACATCATGGGTATGAGTAGTCATTTTAAAGGAGTCTTATGAAAAATTTAAATGATTTAAACAAAGTTTGAATAAGGTGGACTTGTCCTGTCTAACTATGGTAAGTCAAGATCAAGAGGCTAGTCCTAATATATGGGAATGATTTGTATGTCTCCTTCTACAAGATTTAGAAGGGATGGGAACTAGAATATGGAAGGGCCAATTTTGGTCCAGTTCAAGATGACCTAGCCACTTCTCATGTATAAGGATTGGATAATAATTTTTTATATACACATACTTATGAGAGAAAAGCAAACCAGTGTGGCATCTGTCTTAAAAGACAAACAATACTGCATATGAGGAAAGCACCTAATGTTTGAAGCAAAGCAACATGTAGATTAACGGTGTTTGTTTCAATCTGTTACTAAAACGGAATGGAGGAAAAGCTGAGACTTACAAGTTGAGGCTCGGCTTGGATGTACGGGTCTAGTTGCGTCTACTTCGCTAGGAGAGAAACGGTGTTGTCTGGCCAATACATGGGATGTGGGAATGCCCAAGATTGGAGGAACTAGAAACCTCTGTAGTTTATTTAAAAATAGAACTCGAAGTCCAAACTTTATTACATATAGTTACGACATTTAAGTTGTTGTTGCATAGAATAAATAAACCATCCCTAACTCCATTGGAATCCTATTTGTCAAATTTATAAGTAAACATAAACATACAAAAAAAGCAAATCATGAATGAGATCTATGAAAGATCATAAAAAAGTCAACTGATGAGCAAGAAAACAGTAGACGGAGTTACACAATACACTATAAAAAAAAGAATGATATTGATAACTGTAGTGAAAAGTAGTCTTTAGCTAAGGCATTTTAGACATTTTGTTCGTTTGCTGTTTTTGTCTATTTTTTCTATTTTTTTCTGATTTTATCCATGTCCTTTATGTTAACAGGGCTAAACTTGTCTTTAGCCTTGTAACTTGTTATGCCCTAATATATAAAGCCCTCTTGTGTTGGTCGGCCTCTCTGTGTGAGAGAGAGAGCCACCACAACACCCAGGTTTTCTGCCCACCTTCTCTCTTTCTTCTTCTATCTTCATGGTATTAAAGCACCTGTGAGAAAGAAGAAGAAAAACCTCTGGCTGGTTGGCCTTTCTTATATTCTCTAAGGAGGTTTCTGGCACAAAGAAGGGAAAAACCCCAGGAGAGAGGTGTTCGACTATGGGAGATCAAGAAGGCAAGGTTCGGTCCCTTGTTCTGGGTCTCCAGCTAGCCGGTTCACTTCCTCCTCCCCACCGCACCTTGTCTAGGGTTGCTCCCTAGTAAACGAGGTCCTTCTTGCAAGCTCGGACCTTGAATTGAAGGTTTAGAGGGTGGCAGCCAGGCTCCTCTCCACCGGAACCAGTCCAAGCTTCCTCCTTGTGACCGGTGCCCTATTTAGGGCTTCCTTGGTGACCGGTTCCCTCTCTAGGGGCCACCGAACTCCTTGCCCTACTGGTTGGTGATAGTCGTCCCCTTGTTGCTGCTGTTTGCACCCAATCCCGATCCGAGTCGGCTGATGTGGATCGAGATCGGCCAATTCTGCATTCCATGTTCACCAAAGAACACCATAGAACATAGACAGATAAGAGATACACACATCCTAGTCTGCGTAAGAGCAAACATGGCTAGCCTGCTGAGAGAAATAGCTTGAAGATCTCAAGAGTTGTGCCTTTTCATTCTCACAAGAAGCTCTTTGAGATCCTCTTCAAATTAGGACCTGTGCAACATAGTTGTTTATTTTCTATCGTGATCTGTGCTGTATTTTTTGTGAACACTTGTCTATTTCTTAGGCACTCTCTGTATTCTACATTTGCTTTGTTTCCTCTTCCTGATTGTGGAAGAAAGGGCCTACTGGAAGTAGGAGGTTGTTCCACTTCTTGTTAAAGAGAGAGCCTACAGTTGTAGGAGGTTGTCATGTGTAACTTGCAAAGGGTTGATACCTTGCAGTTAGTGGAAATCCTAAGTGGTTTCTTGGGGATTGGACATACGTCTGGAAAGACTGAACTAGTATAAATATCCTAAGCATTTATTGTGTGATTGTGTCTCTATTTCTATCTCCTTCGGTCCATTTATTACCTTCCTCATTTAATTTCGGTTAGAGTAATTTTGAATAGCCCATTCACCCCCCTCTGAGCTAGCTAGTCAGCCTTGGGCAACAAGTGGCATCAAAGTCCGGTCTCTCATTATTTGACCTAATAGTCAAGAGAGTAATGGTTATGACAAATAGTTATACTAAAGGTTAGTCTATCAACCGCCCTCTACTGTTTGATGGAGAAGACTTGTAATGCCCCACTGACCCTGTTCAGTCATGCCGGCTTACTTCGAACCAGTGAGCGCGCTACAGTAGGAACAACCCAAACTTATACTTACTCCAGAGTGAGCACATACATAGATCATAACACAATGAATCAACCATCATAAACATAAATTTATCCACTGATAACAAATAACATAAATTACAATACTTGTCCAAAATCTCTAAACATACTCATATAGTACATCAATTAAGTAGTAGTTTGATCTTCAAGCTCTAAATCTCCTAGTCCCATTGCTTAACCTTTACCTCTCTTTGCCTAAAAAATGTTCAGGAGCAAGATTAAGTCTCATCCGACTTAGCAAGCACATGATACCGCTACATGGCTTATCATACATAAACATAAAAAGACAACATGATAACACCATATAATCATGTCATGATAATATAACATAGCAAACTTCAGCTAACATAGGGATCATGGCAAATCATGGCATGGTCAAAATATCATGGCGTAGCATGGCATGGTGTGGGTATAAACATAAAGATCACATAGCATGACATCATAGTGTGGCTTGACTCGATCTTTCATAGCATTATGGCAAGGGTTGGCTTGATCATGGCATAGCATTAGGGCATGGCTTGGCTTGATCATGACATAACATCATGGCATGGCATAAGTACAAGCATAATAGGGGCATGGCATAACATCATGGCACAGAGATCATGGCATGGCAGCATAGCGTGGCATCATAGCATGACGTGAGTATTATAAAGATCATGGCCATAATATGACATGGTTGGAAGATCATAGATTAAATATATATACTTATATAGCATAGGCATAGTATGAATCTTATCACTTGTTTAACGGACATGCATCCAAACCACAACATGAGGAGGTTGACATGACATGCAGTCAACGGTAAGGCAAATGCCCACTGGCGCTTCTACTGCGTAGCAAGGGGACCCACCCGTCCCACTTGGATTGAGAGAACCATAACCGAACATGATTATGCATATTATCATCTTATCACTTGTTTAACCGGATAGACAAAGGATTCTAGAGAGGGCCCCCACAAGCTCAAAGGATGGTTTCATGCTATGGCGGCTTCAACTCTATGGGTAGCTCTTTCCATAAGTAGCCCTTTACTCCAAAGGGTGGCTCCACGCTACGGTAACCCTTTCCATAGGTAGCCCTTTCCTCCAAGGAGTGGCTCCACTCTATGGCGGCTTCACCTCTAAAGGTAGCCCTTTCCTCCCATAGCAACCTACGTGGTACTTAGTTTCCAAGCTACCGGTTGGTTAATCAACTTAACATATATATGTGACATATCCAAATATATGCAGGGGAGACTTATAGAATGAGATTTAGGCATGGGTTGGGAGTTCATTTAGGCTCTTACGTCATTTCGGCAGCATAACGGCTTAGTAGCATCTACTTAAATTTGTAGGAAAATACATGTTTGAAAACATACCATTTGCAATAGGAAAATAACTATGGAGACGGAATTATGTACTTGCCTTTAAACTAGGAGCTCTCTTAGACATGGCGAGAATCCTATGTTATCAAAGGCGATCGCCTCACTCGCCTAGGTAATGAAGTAGGTTGAGGTGAGCCTAAACGCCTCCCCTCGCCTCATGTTTGCCTCACCCACTTAGGCGCTTGCCTATGATGTATATGCCATATGCTTGTTTCTTTTTAAATTATGTGGTAGTGGCGTAGTGCTATTTCTTATTATTAATTATTCTAAAATGGCTAATGCCTTTGTTAACTATGCCTAGTATCTTTTTTCTCTTACATGGTGTCATATTGTTTTCTTACTTTTGATGATTCCTAAGACCATCCACTACTCGTAGGTAGTGGGTGGTCTTAGGAATCATCAAAAGTAAGAAAACAATGTGAGTAGTGGATGGTCTTAAGACACTACATGTTGGACATGATCAATGATTCTCAGAGTCTTACATATGATTATTTTAGATGTTTTCTTTTATTTTCCTTATATTGCCATTTTCTTCCTTCATAGCGATATATGAGAGAACATGTCGCCTCAAATGCCTAGGCAACCGCCTAGGCATTTGAGGCTAAGGCGAACTCCTAGTCGCCTCGGTCGCCTCTCACCTCTGACTACATAGCGGGTGTAAGGACTGAGGTTTCGGGTTCTGTATTCGGGTCGGGATCGGGCCGGATCCCCTGGTTTGGACCCCGTGGGGTCTTGTGATTTCTGGCTGAAGGGCGTCAGCGCTCGTCGACGCCTTTCAAAAGGCGTCAGGGTGTGTGGACGCCATTTAGGTTGCTGGTTGTTGTGCCACGTGTGCGCCACGTGGGCAGTTTTCGGACCGCGAGAGTACGGCCCCTGTCAGATTTGTCTGAACGGCGTCCAGGTGGGTCGACGCGTTTCAGACTGCGACATCTGCGATGTCAGGGCATGGCGCCAGAGCGTTGTCAGTACGGCCTGTCACATCGTCTGAACGGCGTCCACGGTGGGCGACGCGTTTCAGAGCGGTGTCTGTACGGCTGTCCTGTCAGACTGATAGGCGTCTGCCTCGATCGACGCGTTTTAACTTGTTTCGGATAGACCCCGCGAGCCTCCCCTTCTTTCTCCTCATTCTCACCCTCACACTCTCTCTTTCCTCACCCCCCTCCGCCTCTCCGGCGATCTTCCTCCCTTCCCTCCTCTTCTTCCTCTTCCATCACTCCATAGCCTCCCTACCTCTCACCTCTACCTCCACCACCTCCTTCGCGGCGTTCCCTTCTCCGGACGGCGGCCGACGTCCCGGCGGAGTGGCGGCGTCCTCGAGGGTACCGGCGGCGGTCTGCGGTGCGGCGGGTCGGCGGCGAGGAGCTTGGAGGAGTTCAAGAACCGGTGTAGACACGCTAATTTTGACGTCATTTCGAGTAAATTTCATATCATATAATAATGCCTCAGAATGGTCTGATAATTAATCATTAATTAATTTTTATTAATCTTTTTGAGTGTCGGATTTAACAGATGTGTTTAGGTTAATCAATTGAATTGATTTTAGTTCAATTTGAGTTAAAATATGAAGAATTCTAAAAGACGTCTACCCATGTGGACGCGATTTAGAGTTTATTCCTGTTTTAACGATTAAATTTGAATTTTAATTAATTGATTAATTAACTAAAAGGCGTCTGGTAATGTCGACGCGTTTTAAGTTTCCTAAGTGATTTTAACTTCCCCTCCGGATGTTTATCCTTATCTTAATTAGTATAAAAGACGTCTACACAGGTGGACGCGTTTTACTTAATAAAGATAAAGATAAGTTTTCCCGGATATTTATCCTTATCTTAATTAATATGAAAGGCGTCAGCCAAGGTGGACGCGTTTTAGATAATTACAGATAAAGATGAACTAATCAGTAATTATCTGTCGGTTAAGATGGATAAATCTCGGAATTTTGCTATGTTAATCTCGAACGCAAGAAATGCCTATAAATACCCTGCATATTGAAGAGAAAAAAAGAGAGAACAGAATTAAGTTGAGTTGAGCCATAGCGTTATAGCGATTTGAAGATCGAAGCAACAACGTCGTAACGCCGGAGCGCTGCCATTTCCAGAAGACGGCGTCCTTTCAAGATCTTCATCCTTTCAAGGCTTCAACCAACTGGGCATAAGTTTTTCATTACTGCATTCATTTCATTAGTTTCATTTTTCATATTCACTTCTTGCAAACACACACCACAGCATAATCTTTCAAAAACCTACTTGATCTAAGGGGTTTCAAAGCCATTAAAACAAGTGAGTTTGCTGTTTAAATATGCTTAAAACCATGATTAGTTCAGATACTGCTTCTATTTAAATTCTCATCATTAGTTCTTCATTTTTTTGTTTTTTTTTCTATCTCTGCTGCACTCAACAACAACAACAAGAGATCAAAAGTGGAAATCAAACACAACTTCTGGACGATCCTCAACTTCAAATCCACAGCAAGAACAAGGAAGCAAAGAAAGGGCTCTCTTTCTTCAGCCGGCTGAGGAAGGGGAACCAAGGACTCAATCTTCCGCAGTTTGAAAGGTAGGCGATCATACTCTCTTTTGAAACTTTTAAGTTAAAAGTTTCTGGCGATCACTGCACTTTAGTTGCTGTTTTTAATAGGTTAGTTTACACCTAAACAACATAGATATTTCATGTTAATCACACGGTCATTCTAAGCACCTACAACCGGTAGGGGGACGAACCTTGCGTGTGTTGCACGTGGTTTGCTTGGCGTATCTCGTAGTGTTTGGGGGATAGATTGAGCATGTCTAGGGGGTTTACTTGTGGGATTTGGCGTGCGTGTGATAGTGGATTCGTCGTATGCATATGGTGGCTGAGTTCCTCTTCCTTTCCTTCTTGTTTTGGGGCTTTTCGGGGGCTTGGGGTTCAAGGGAGGAACCCTCGGTTCGAACCAGGGAACCTGGTTCCTGGCGCTGAAAGGCGTCGTACCTGGTCGACGCCTTTTAAAAGGACGTCGGGTCAGTGCGACGCGTTTCAGGGCAGGAAACCCCCGCTGTTAGAGGGGTGCTGGTGCTAAATGACGTCATGGGTGGTCGACGCCTTTTAGAAGGACGTCGAGCCACCATGACGCCATTTAGGCGGGAATTGCCCCTTTTAAGGGTTCTGCAATCTGGATTTCTGGGTTGAATGGCGTCGGGCCACCTTGACGCGTTTTAAATGGCGACTTCGACGGTGGACGCGTTTTAAAGAGATAATCCGGCTTTTAGTAAACCCGTCTATGGAGCTTGAATGGCGTCGACCTCGGTCGACGCGATTCAAGCCAGGAATGAATAACTCTGGTTTTTAGCATGCGTTTCACTGCGGGATGGTTCTAATGCATGCTTTGGGTTGTATACTGAGACGGAGGGCTTCTGCGTGAATGGAATTACATCATCTGTGTGCGAGTGTGTGTGTGTGTGCTTTAACTGTACGTTGAGACTGGGGTTTACTGTGCCAATGGAATTACAGCATGTTAAATGTGTGTGTGGGCTTATACGATTGTGGATCGATGTGACTGTGGTTTGCGTTGTCACCATGGACCGATGGGGACAGGGTCATGGTGTCTGTGAGGCATTGTGCCGTACCGGTGGGAGAAGGGGTACATGTTGTGATTTACCTTTGGCTGAGGGAAGCAGAACCACCTTGAGCCCGTCGGGCCGGAGTAGCTGGTGTGCTATCCGAGGGGTTGCTGCTTGGCTTCAGTGGGTCGGGTTTCCCTTGTTTGTCGTGACAGCTTCCGGCGTGTTTCTTGCTGTGGAGCTGGTACTGGTGGGAGTTGGTTTACCCTTTAGCCACTGGGCCTGATGTGACCTTTGATCAAGGTTACGAGTGGTACCCTTAGCCCTTTGGCCTGACGCAGCCCGGGAGAGTTGGGTTTGTGGGTAGTTCCTGTAGCTTCGGCTTGACGGGGGTTCGCCGGTCCCCAGGGCCCTCCTGGAAGCGCTGAGGCCTAGCGTGGAGGCAATCCGGTGGTAGGACAGTAGTCTAGACTGCTTGTGTGCACACGTAGCTGGCAGTGGCTGTACACTGAGTCCAGCTAGTCCTAGTTTAGCTCACTGCCTCACCCTACAGTGCCCCGGAACACTGTAGGGGTGGACAGGCGTGAGCAGTGGTGGTAGTGTTGGGAGGCGACGTTTGACTTCGGTTGACTGCGTGGTTTAGTCGCCTTGTGGACTTCGGTCGTGAGACGTGGCTCTGTGTTGGGTTCTTCGGGTTACTCAGAGTTGTTCCTGCTACACTGTCTGTCGTACGTTTCGTACCGGAGTTTGCCTGTTGTGTTTACTGCTTTGCTTGACTGTTATATATATTACTGTTGCTTCACTTGTGGGTGTGTGAGTGGGAGGCAGGGGATCGGATGATCCCTACTGAGCCCAGTTCTGGTGTGGTTCACTCCCTGCGGTTTCAGGTGTGGACTTCGAGGCGCAGCGGTAGCGTGGTGTCTTCTTGGTGTGCGGACCAGCAGCTGTCTTAGTTCCGGGGTATGCCCCGATGTTGTTGTACTTTCCTTCTGCCTGTACTTATTTAATTATCGTTGGACATGTAATTATTGTTGGACTGTATACGGACATTGTTATTTTCTTCCCTGCGTACTTGCTTACCTTTGTAGTCCGTGCGATTGTTATATTTAGCCTTGTTTAGCACTTACTCCTCCAGACGTGTTGTGTAAGATCCGGGTGTGAACCCGTAGTTAATGGGCCGACATCCATTTAGTGATCGGGTCTCCGGTCATAGGATGGCGGGTCGTTACAGCGGGAACCTCATCGCTGCCCTCCAAGCCTCCCTCTTTCTCTTTCTCTCTCACTCTCTCGCTAAAATGTGGGCAAGGAGGGAGGAGAAGAGACGGGGAAATGGGAGGGGCTACCCCCCTATTTATAGGGGTGGCATGGCTTAGGATGGGGACAAGTGTCCCTTTTAAGATCTCTTGGATTTGAGACATGTGTCCCAAAGGGACAAGGATTGCTTGGATGGTGACAAGTGGCATGGTGTGGCATGGTTTTTTAGGGGTCGAGAAACCTTACCATTATCCTTTACCAATATCCTTATCTCTTAGCAATATCCTTTAGCACTTTTACATTTAAGGCCCTGTATCTTTCATAATTGACTTTATACCCTCATTCAACACTTCTTCACCGAATTTAACTCCTCTTTAGTGATTTGAAGACACTTCTAGAAGCCTTACAAATTATACTTAAGACCTTATGAAAATCATCTATTGCATCATAGGATATGAACTTTTTGAAATTGCATTTATATTTTTTTGTATTTACGAATATACCATTTTTCATAATTATGTATATGTTAATACGTAACTGAAATCTTGTGGATCCTTACAAGACTACTCCTACTGAAAATGCCATATGGAATATTTCCTTAAAAGAGTGGACCAGGATAGACATCCTGGTCACTCAATATAAGAAGTTCAAGATAGGGCCAACTGAGAAAATCACCCAGATGAATTCTAAATTCACAGACATCACCAACGAGTTGATGGCTCTTGGAAAAGAGTTCCAATCAGGAGACCTTGTCTAAAAAATTTTAAGGTCTCTCCTCAACCAACGGATACCTAAAGTGACAGCTATTGAGAAAGCTCATGACCTCAGTACAGAAAGACTCATTGGGTCTTGCATGGCCTATGAGATAAACATGGAAAGGCTCAGGGTTGGAGAGGGTACTTCTAAGAGAAGAGCCTTCACAACTTTCAAGACCTCATAACCAAGCACCATAAAATAGCATCATCAAGTGAAGATAGTGATGCTGAAAGTGAGGAAGAAGTACAACTATTTAGAAGGTTGCAGTAGATTATGAAAAAAAAGAAGTCTCAAGATAGTCACAAATATTATAAGAAGAAGACTCTTAAAGAAAAAAAGTAGGAACCAACCTGCTACGAGTGTAGACAACCAAGGCACATGAGAGCAGAGTGCCCTCAACTAAAGAAAGAATACACCAAGAAGTCTAAGTTGTTCCAAAAAAAAAAAAGCTATGGCAACAACTTGGGATAATAAGAAAGACTTCTCAACTTCATCCAGTTTAAATGAAGAAGAGTAGACAACAAATCTTGCTCAAGTGGCTGACAACACTCATCATATTGGTGAGCAAGTAACCTCTACTCCTATCACTTCAGATATTGATTCTAATGAAGAATCATCTCTTGAGGAAGCCTTTGATGAGCTATATAAAAAATTTAAAACACTCTCAAAGGAATTCAAGATACTTAAAATAAACCATAAAAAATTGAGTGTTACAAGTGTTTCTCTAAAATTCAAAAACTCAGAATTAGTTCAGGTAAGAATATAAGAATGAAGTAGAGAAGTAGACTGGTAAGAGTATCGGTCGGAAGATTCTTCCCTTGCTCAATGTTACATATTTGCCTCTATGGCTCCCAAGCCACAGAGGCAATTTGAAAAGACTGATTGTAGAGTTATACTTCTCCAATTACGCCAGCTCTTTGGGGAGCAAGGTAGGATAGAGAGGTATGAGATCTCCAAAAAGCTTTTCAGGACCAGGATGTCTGAGGGTGTAACGACCCGCCATCCTATAATCGGGGATCCGATTACTAAATGGGTACCGAATCATTAATTTGGAGCCAAACCAGGATCTAGATAAGTCTGGGAAATAAATAATAAACTAAGCTAAACATTCACATCGCATTGAATTGAAAAGGAAGTGCAAGAATTAAAAGTTATTACAATGTGACTCGACACAGCAAATAATTACATACTCCGACTGAAAATAAATAATTAAACGTACATGCCAGAAAATAAAATAACAACTACATCGGGGCATACTCCGGAACAACGGCTGCTGGCACGCAACCCAAAGCAGCACTCTCCTCGCTACGCCTGCCTGGAACCCTCACCTGAAAACCGCAGGGGTGAGTCTCAACGAAAAGACTCAGTAGGGATCCTTCGATCCCCACCGCCCACTCACGCACCCACAAGTGCAGCAACACAGATATAGGTAGAATAAGCAAGTAAAGTTGTAACACAATTCCTAAATTTCGATATAAAACACATGCATTCGAAATGTAATATGCACAACTCTGAAACCATTCTACCAGAGAGCCTACAACCAGTGTCTCGGCAAAACACGCCAACCACACAGCCGAACGCAGGAAACACCGACCCGCTGAGATCAAACAGTAACCCTCGGATAGCACGCTAGCTATTCCGGCCAAACTGGCTCTAGGTAGTTTCTGCTTCCCCCAGCACGAGTGACACTCCACAGGTACCACTCCTACACTGGTACTAGCTAATCCCTAGGTACACCAGGTGACCCTCTCTCTAGGCGTCACCCTACCACTCCCACACTGGCGCGTGTCCCTCCCACACCGACACAGGGTGGCAAGCGCTACAACTATCACTCTAGGTCCACGGTCGCACGAAGAAAACACAGTGCGATCTGATCACGTAAAAATCCTCATCCTCGAGTACGATTTCAAGCATGCAATTAACCAAACTATCTGACAGTGTGAAAATGTGTTAATAGCATGAATTAATGTGATTCTGTCTTGAATCGCGTCGCCTAAGGCCGATGCCATTCAAGCCTCCTAAACTGGTTCATGTGAAATATGGCCTCAGAAATGGCCTAAAACATGTCGTCCCATGTAGCCGCCTTTTGAAAGGCGTCGCTGTCCCTCGTCGCCTGATGGTGACAGAAGCAGAGACAGGCTACAGGGTGATTTTCACTTAAAACGCGTCGCCCACGCAAGTTGCCTTTTGAAAGGCGTCACTGTCCCTAGACGCTCATCAGTCCAAAGACAAAGTCTATTATTTGGGCTAAATCGCGTCGTGAGTGAGAGCCGTCTTTCTAAAAGGCGTCACTGTCCCCCTACGCCATTTAACCCTCACAGACAGGTTCTTCCTCGCCATCTCTCTATCCACATGGTGGTTTTTCCTCCCCAAAATCGTGTAAAAACACAAAAACGTGGAGAAGGAGGAGAAGAACCTAATTACCCATTAAAACACCTAAATTCTCGCTTCATGCAATTAGTGTTTTCACCCCAAGAACACCCCTAAACATGCTCCAAAGCGGGAAAATATGATTTTTTAAACACAATACAATGGGAATCGTCACCCTACCGGTTACTCGAACTCCTCCTAGCTCCAAGTCGCCAACCCGCCTCGCCACACGCCGCCGCCGGTACCACCGTGGACGCCGTTACTCCACCGGGACGTCGGCTGCCATCTGAAGAGAAAAACGCTGCGGAGGAGATGGTGGTGGTAGTGGTGGGAGTTTAGGAGGTTGATGGAGTGGAGGGAGAGATGGAATGGAGGGAGGAAAGGAAGGAGAGGGGGAGGTGGTCGCCGGCTCGCCGGAGGAAGAGAGGAGAGAGAAGAGGGAGGAGAGAATGAGGGAAATGAGGGAGGGTTCGCGGGGTCAACCAGAAGCTGGGTAAAACACGTCGTGCAAGCCCGACGTCATTCAGACGACAAGACCGGGCCGTACACTGACAAACTAGGGTCGTACTCTAAATGGCGTCGTCTATCCAAGACGCCATTCAGACGATACCTAAAACACGTCTACATTGCTGGACGCCGTTTAAACCGCGTCGAGTAGGCTCGACACTAAACAAGAACCAAGTCTCAGCCCCACCAGGGCCCAAACTACGGGATCCGACCCCGAAGACTGACCCAATAACCGGATCCAAAACCTCAATCCATACAGAGGGTGCTTCAGTACAAGCTCATGTACCGAAAATGATGGAATGGATTGAGGGGCTCAATCGGCTAGGGTTCAAGTTGTATCTTGAACTTAGCATTGATCTCATACTCCAGTCATTGCCTAAATCTTTTTCTCCCTTCATCATGAATTTTAACATGAATAGGATTGAGGTTTCTCTACCTGAACTTATAAACATGTTAAAAAACATTGAAGGAACTATGCAGAAGGATAAGCCATCCTCTATAATGGTTGTTGGTCAAACCAACAAGGAAAGGAAAGCCACCCAGACACCCAGTAAGAAGAAGGGAAAGAAACAGACCAAAAGTAAAGAGGTCGCCAAGGCAGGTAATGGAAAAGACAAGAAGGATGAAAAATAAAGTAAATATTTTCGGTGTGGACAGAAAGCACTGGAAAAGGAATTGCAAAGCAATTTTGAATGAAGGTATTTTTGTCATTAACTTGAATTTGTCTTTTATGAGATCCACATCGTAGGTATTGGATAATGGATGCGCGTCTCATGTCTGCAATTATTTGTAGGTGCTGACAAATAAAAGAAGACTTGACAAGAAGGAAATTGAACTGAGGATGGGCAATGGAGCTTTGGTTGCTGCTAAAACTGTAGGCACTACTCACCTTAGTTTACCTTCAGGGATAATTATGGAATTAAGAGATTGCTACTTTATTCCAGAAATTATCAGAAACATTATTTCTATTTCCTATCTAAATAATATTTCTTACTCATTAACAATAACTAGCACTAGGTGCTCTATTATTAATAATGATTTGATCATTGCTAATAGTTATTTGTTCAATGGATTATATGTATTAGATACATGTACTGATATCATGCAAGTTTCCAGTGCTAAGACGGAAGAAGTGAATCCTACATACCTTTGGCATTGCAGGCTTAGTCATGTGGGTGAGAAGAGGATCTCTTACGCATGTTCAAATGGATACTTGAATTTTGTTGAATTCAAATCATTTGATACCTGTGAGTCATGTCTCATGGGGAAGATGACCAAGGCTCCCTTTAGTGGACATGGTGAGAGGGCTATTGACCTTCTCGAACTCATACATACAGATGTATATGGACCCATGTCAACAGAGGCTAAAGGAGCACATCGCTACTTCATTTCCTTTATTGATGACTTATCTAGGTATGGCTATGTGTATTTGATGAGATTAAATCACATGCCTTTGAGAAGTTTAAGGAATATATGTACCCTAGTATGCCAATAATAAAAATATTGGTGGCATATGTTGATCTTTCATGCATGCTTCCATAACTTTTAGTGTCACAATACATATATTTCCACTGTCATCAACATAATTTATTATTGTTATATCCAATTCCACCTAGAAACTCCTCAAACTAAAGATTCAAAGGTCTATTGATGGTAATAACTATTTTCTCTTTTATTTTTTTGTTTGCCATCACCCCAAAATTGCAAGTTCAACTTCCTTCAGTCTCTATAAAAGCATCTAGAAGTTCCATAATAAAATTATTTGTAACACATGGCATCTGAGTAGGCCCATTATAGGCCCATTAGTACCCCTAATAGGCCCACTAATGGGTTGGGTTTCGAATTTCTTGAATAATCTATGATTTTCTATGTATTCTATCGAATTGTCCGAAACACGCCAACTAGGGCTGATGCGATTCAAGTTGAGTTGAATTGCATCAGGTCGAGCCGACACATTTCAATATTTCCTACTCCGGGAGCAATTTGAGTCTGCATGGGACTCATGTTAGATGTCTATTTAAGCACCCATAGCGTGACCTAAGGCCCTCTCTTGATCCCAAGCCATTAGAGAACCATAGAGAGAGATTCAGAGAGATAAACGGGTGTAATGCGATATCCCTTAATGGCGTGCAAGGAGAAGGATACAAGGACGATCCTTGCAGCGTGAGGACGACTCGGTGAGTGAGGTTTGGCATGGTGTAAGCTTTCCACCTTACTGGAGGCAGTCTTCTTCAAGTTCTTTTCATTGGACAGAGAGGCAAATGGTGATGAACGATCAAAAACATAGTATTTGGCATATACAAAATCCTAGTTTCAGAGTATTTTATTATCTACTATAAGTATACCATACATGGATGCATGTATGATATTCTGGAATGATGTATGATATGATCAGATCCCTTTCTTCTTTCCCTTATTCTTTGTTTTTTTTTTGAAAACCTATTTTGAACATGAAACGCATCCATGCAGGCCAACATGATTTGAGATCGCATCAGACATGCACGACGTGATTCATGTTGTGTAGAACTTTTCAAGTTATTTTCATGCCCTAATTCATGCGTAATCCATGCAATATAAAGATTTATTTCTATGATGATTATCATGCGCGTATAATGTGGTTATGATACAGAAAAATTGATATTTGATGATAGTTGTTTTTTTTTTATGGAAAAACTATACTTCATATTGTTAACATTCACTAGAGGCATGTTAGATAATTTCTGTTTATTTTTGTAAATGATTAGGAGCATGTATAGATGATAGATGTACTTGCTATAGCATGTTTAGAGCTATCGTAGATCATCCATGTTCATTGTTTTCAAAGTGATCATGTTTTAATGGAATTTCTAGAAATTTTGCATGCCCGTCTGAAAAGCGTCTGGCATGGTCGATGCAATTTGAATCACATCAACTTGGCCTGATGCGATTTAAATAGTTAATTATCATCGCTAATTTCTATTCATTACTTGTTTAATTCCATACCTTGGGTACCTGTCATGTAGTGGATCATGTTTGGCATTAAACAGATTAGTGTCATGCATGCATGTGTTGTTAAGATGTTAAGATGCTAAGTAGATGTATTAAGTCGGTAATGTGGATGCCATGTGGACCAAAGTGCTATACTGTGAGGGCCATCTCTTGATTCCCTTAAGACCAAACTGCCACATAGTAGGACCCATCTCTTGATTCTATGGGGGTCACCTCTAGGTTCCCTCATTCACTCGGTTAATGAGTAAGGAGATAAG
Source organism: Zantedeschia hybrid cultivar (assembly GCA_030544215.1). NCBI lineage: Eukaryota > Viridiplantae > Streptophyta > Magnoliopsida > Alismatales > Araceae > Zantedeschia > Zantedeschia hybrid cultivar. The sequence goes on along the minus strand of JARZZO010000012.1, from coordinate 34,791,929 downwards.
AAAGATATCTCGATAGGTTAAATCTTGAAAGTGTGTTTAGATGCTATCCTGGTAGGATCTAAGAGCGTCCTCCGACTGCGCAACCGAAGATCTAGTGGGTTTTCATAACCACTAGGTAAAGAATAAGAAGAAGTACCCAATGTCATTGTATGGTTGCTTGTCCTATGTTTCACTCGTGATATTTAAAGGCTAAGAAAGATGCTAAGGTGTAGAAGTTAAAGTATGTTTTCATGTTATATAATATATAGGAATTTCATGTTTATATTCATGCATTCATGCATAACATGTAGAAGGTAAGAAAGACGTGACTCAGTGAGTCAGACTATATTTGCGACTCAGACTTATCTAGATATGAGTCGAGTTATATGTGTTACGCCCCTAATCTAGTTTAGCCATTTAGACTCACTTTGGATTCAAGTTACGTAACTATGGAACTAAATAACATACAAATCGAAGGTAAATGATGAGAATAAGCATGGAATTTACCATCATTAAATCTAAATATTCCATTCTATTGCCATAACTAGGATCCTCAAATTTCATCACATATGCAGTAGAAATAAAATCTCTCAATTCACTAAACAAATACAAAAGTACATATACTCTTTCAATTTCCTACCACATCAAATCTAAGAAAATAGTAAATCTATTCCTAGATAACCTCCAAATGAGTTTGACTCTTCGTTAGGTAACTCTTCCTCCTTAGTCTCTGAAAATGTTAGTAGGGTTTATGAGTACAAACATTCAGTAGGTAAATCAAACCCACCAAATGCTAACAATATAATAATTGAAAAATGATAATATCAAATTGTAAGGAATCGCTTGAACACAGCGAAAAAATAAAACGATTCCATGTAGCGAGTTGCTAGGATCGTAAAACGGACAATTAAAATTTTAGGGAAGAATTGTTCTTCACCTTTGCGGGGTTTTAAATCATCTATGGATTCAACCGTTTCGGTAATTGCGTACGCGCACGATCTCTAAAGGTATCCACACGAGCTCCCGACGCAGACGCGATTTCTTCCTCGGCTTAAGTACTTCGACCCGATCTCAAATCCACCATGCAGTTAAGAAGAGAGAGAGAGATCTACTTCAAGAGAGAGAGAAGGAGAGAGAGAGAGGAGAGAGAGAAACTCCAAGGGTGTGTTGTACGTCCAACTGCTTTCCACACCCCTCCCCTTGCCCTCCTTTTATAAGAAATAAAGATAAGCATAAGGTTTAATTCTCATGATTATCCAAGAGCTTGGCCTTGGATAATTCTCCATTAAATATTCATGCTTATCCTGTGGTTTTTCACAAAAACTCAGATAACTATAATATTTAACATATCTCACCGTCTTACGAGAACTCTTATGTGTATAACCTTCCAAGCCAATATATCAGTCTAGTTTTAGGCCCATTAAACTTAGAACTAATTTTAAAGTTTAATATTTATTAATTATTATTTAAATATCATATGTTAAATAAATAATTCAATAAATAAGTGGTTTATCATCTAGGCCAATATATGTATGGTTTTACAGTCAAATCCTTTATCGCATTATTTAGATGGATTCTAGTACTCAGTTAACTACTAGAAAGACTTCTCTTTCAGTTGACCTTCGCCAGAGTTTTCTGTGTACACACCCATAGGATATTCTCTCTCCAGTTGTATATCAAGAGTGAGTGATCCCCTGTTATTCACTCAATTACCTTCGCAAGCTTTCCATTGTGTTTAAGAGACTGACTATCGTAGACTTAATAGTTAAAGTCCACAAGCCAGAGAATCAAGATACAATAGTCTACAAGCAAGGTATCATTGGTGACTCAGGTCAAAGGACCAACTGCGCTACTACAACGATTGAATTCCCTGGTTGACTATTAAGTATAATGACTATCCAGGAATTCTTGTTCGGATCTGTTCAGGAACTCATTCTCTAATGAGCATCCACAAGTTTGTCTTAGTGCTACCACATGAGTGAATGTGAGATCATTCACCCTCATCGCATGAGCATAAATAACCTATGTCAATCTTATCGGATATTTAATGTCCAATTTAAATATCCTATGATCGAGAACGGTTTATGACAAGTGACTAAGAATATTGATCTCACTATCATGATCTCATCATGATTCAATATCTCATACATTTGTCTACAAACCTTCATTACGATAGTTAATTTGAGAGAACTATAAATGAAGAAATAATTGCCTTTATTAATAATCTGAACTAGAATGTACAATGATTGGGTTTGAGGCCACCCAATTCTATCATTCTCCCACTTAGACTATAGCCAATCACCCATGTGTCTAAGTCCCATAGACTTAAGGTGACGTTCTAAATTGTTTTGAGATAATGGCTTAGTCAAAGGATCTGCTACATTATCTTCGGATGAGACTTTCTCAACCACTATATCTCCTCTGGCGATTATCTTACGGATCAAATGAAATCATCTTAGAATGTTCTTCGACTTCTTATGCGATCTTGGCTCCTTTGCTTGAGCTATTGCCCCATTGTTGTCACACAATAATGGAACAAGATCTAAAATGCTTGGAACTACTCCAAGTGCAGAGATGAACTTCTTCATCCAAACCGCCTCCTTAGCTGCTTCAGCTGCAGTAATATATTCTACTTCGGTCGTCAAATCTGTAGTTATTTCTTGTTTGGAACTTTTCCAACTCACTGCACCTCCATTTAACATGAATACAAATCTAGACATGGATTTGCTTTCATCCATATCCGACTGGAAGCTCGAGTCAGTAAACCTTCGAAGTTCCAAATCATTTCCTCTATAAATGAGAAACATATCTTTAGTCCTTCTCAAGTATCTAAGGATACATTTCACCACCTTCCAATGTTCCTCACCTGGATCAGCCTAATATCTACTAGTGACACTTAGTGTGTGTGCCACATCAGGCTTAGTACATAGCATTGCATACATGATAGATTCTATTGCCGAAGCATAAGGAACTCTATCCATGTATGATTTTTCTTCAAGTGTCATGGGAGACATTCCTTTAGAGAGATAAATTCCATGTCTCATCGGAACGAGACCTCTCTTGGAATTTTCCATGCCAAACCTTTTAACTATAGTGTCTATGTACATGGATTGGGATAAAGCGAGCATCCTTTTGGATCTATCTCTATAGACCCTTATTCCCAGAATATATGATGCATCTTCCAAGTCTTTCATGGAGAAGTGTTTGGATAACCAAATCTTTACTGATGACAACATTCCTATATCATTCCCCATGAGTAGAATGTCATCAACATAAAGTACTAAAAAGGTAACCGCACTCCCACTGGTCTTTTTGTATACACAAGGTTCATCTTCATTCTTAATGAAGTCATAAGATTTGATTGCTTCATCAAATCTTAAGTTCCAAGTTTGGGATGCTTGCTTTAATCCATAAATGGATCTATGCAGTCTGCACACCTTACTTGAATGCTCTTTGAAAGTGAATCCTTCAAGTTGTATCATATATACCTCTTCCTGAAGGTTCCCATTAAGAAACGTTGTTTTTACATCCATTTGCCATATTTCATAATCATAGAATGCAACAACGGCAAGAAGTATTCTAATTGACTTAACCATGGCAACTAGGGAAAAAGTTTCGTCATAGTCAATGCCTTGTCTTTGATGATACCCTTTCGCGACCAGCCTTGCCTTGTATGTGTCAATCTGTCCATCTGCCCTGATCTTTCTTTTAAAGATCTATTTACTGCCTATAGGTACTATACCTTCTGGCAGATTAACCAAGTTCCAAACTTGGTTGGCATACATGGATTGAATTTCTGACTTCATTGCCTCTTGCCATTTCTCTGATTCTTGACTATTCATGGCTTCATGGTAGGTTTGAGGATCATCATCCTCATTTAAGTGTACTTTTGGTTTGCCGTTATCGATATGTCCGACATATCTTTCAGGCTGCTTAGGCACTCTACCGGATCTGCGAATTTCTTGTGTATTATTTTAAACAAGTTCTTGAGTCAATGGCTCATTAGATGAGCCAGCATTGATTTGTGAGTCTAAAATTTCTTCCTGTTCTATCTTGCTCCCACTATCTTCTTTTGAAAAATATTCTTTCTCTAAGAAGACAGCTATTTTTGCGACGAACACCCTTTGATTGCTGGGCTGATAGAAATAATATCCAAAAGTCTCTTTTGGATATCCCACAAACCTGTATTTTTCTATCCTAGCATCCAGTTTATCTGGATCATGTCTTTTGACATGTGCAGGACAACCCCAGACTCTAACATGCTTAAAGTCTGGTTTCTTTTCTTTCCATATCTCATATGGAGTGGAAGATACTGACTTACTGGAAATTTTGTTCAACAGATATGCAGCAGACAATAGTGCATATCCCCATAAAGAAATTGGAAGTTTAGCATAACTCATCATTGATTGTACCATATCTAATAAAGTACAATTTCTCCTTTTCGATATACCATTTAATTGTGGTGTATAGGGAGGAGTCTACTGAGACAGAATACCATTATTTTTAAGATATTGTATGAATTCTGTACTTAAGTATTCACCCCCTCAATCTGATCGAAGAGTCTTTATACTCTTTCCAATTTGGTTCTCAACTTCATTTTTAAATTCTTTAAATTTCTCAAAGACTTCTGACTTATATTTCATTAAATATATACAACCATATCTTGAGAAATCATCTGTAAATGAAACGAAGTATGAGTAACCACCCATAGCATGAGTGGACATTGGACCACATATATCAGTATGTATTAGTTCCAATAATTCCTTAGCTCTTTCTCCATGTCCAGAAAATGGAGGTTTGGTCATTTTTCTCATGAGACAAGCTTCACAGGTTGCAAATGATTCATAATCAAATGGATTAAGATATCCATTCTTTTGCAACTTAATGATCCTATTCTCATTTATATGACCGAGCTTACAATGCCATAGATATGATTTATTCACATCTTTATCTATTCGTTCAAGAGACTTATTTACTAGACATACATCACATGCAATATCAAGTAAATACAAACCATTTAACAAATATCCAGAAGCAAACAATTTGCCTCTAAGATAAATAGAACAACCATTATTCTGTAGTTTTATTGCATATCCTTCTCTATCTAAACACGAAATGGAAATGATATTCTTAATTATGGTTGGAACATAATAACAATCTATTAGTTCCAATGAGTCTCCTGACGGCCTGAAGTCTTGTTGTCCCCACAGCTAACGCAACAACTTTTGCTCCATTTCTAAGTCTCAGATCTACGTCTCCGCAATTCGATCTTCTTTTACTTGTTAACACCTGCAAGTTATTGCAGATATGAGAAATACATCCAGTATCTAATATCCAAGATGTTGATTCTCTATAAAACAAGTTAAGATCAATCATGAGTATACCTGAAGCTTCAACAAGCTTCTCATTTGCTTTTTCTGCTAGACAAATCTTGTAGTTTCTCTTCCAGTGATCTTCTTTATGGCAGTGGAAACACTGACCCTTATCATTGACTTTAGTTTTGTCCTTTTGAACCGCTGGTTTGCTTTTCACTGGCTTCTTTAGCTTACCTTTCTTAAAGGTCTATCCAGCTTTTCTTTTCTTATTGGTCTTACCAACAAGCATAACATGTGTCTTATCTTTCTAGATAGTGCCTTCAGCTGTCTTCAACATGTTGAGCAGCTCAGCCAGTGTAACCTCAATTTTGTTCATATTGAAGTTAATGATGAATTGTGAAAATGAATATGGTAGGGATGACGGAGTAAGTCTATGCTTAGGTCATTGTTCATAACAAAACCAAGCACTGCAAGCCTCTCAATCCATTCTATCATCTTGAGCACGTGACTTTGTATAGATGTGCCCTCGCTTATTCTGGTCCTGAACAGTTTCTTAGATATCTCATATCTTTCTATTCTCGATTATTCACCAAACAACTCTTGTAGGTGAGTCAGAATGGACTTAACTTCCATGTTATCATACTGTCGTTGTAGTTCATTGTTCATTAAACTAAGCATATAACACTGGACTATAATAGAGTCCTCTTTCCAATTTTCAAATATCATTAATTCAACTTCATTAGTATTTTCACCAGGTTGTTCTAGATCAGGTTGATCCAGGATATACGCTAGTTTTTCACACCTGAGGACAATCTTCAGGTTGCGTAATCAGTCAATGTAATTTGGTCCCGTGAGTTTGTTAGCATCAAGTATGCAACGTAGAGGATTAGGTGACGACATAGCGACCTACAAGAAAATATAACGAAAAATAAGCAAATTGTTCTTAAAATTAGATTTAAGACTTTTAATCTAGATTTATACTCCCACTATTTTTCGGCGATCTGTATGACCCTCTAATATACAGAACGGGAGATTCTGATGATCTCTTAGTGAGGATCAGAATCCTTCGGCTATCATGCATGTAATCTTGTGGTAGCACAACAAATCACATCAAGTCCCTTGGGCAGTCAACTCTTGACAATTGCAACATTTGCAATATCCGATCAAATTTAACCCATGAATCAGAATGATCTTATGGTAGCACAACAAATCAAATGATTTAGTTAAGTTCTACCATCATTACTTAGATAACTTGAATTCATAGTGCAATCCTTATAGTAGCACAACAAAACTATACTATTTGTCCATTTATCTATTTGACATCACATGTTGTAGACCTAAATTAATTTCTAAATCAAATAGACCTTGTGGTAGCACAACAAATCCATTTGAAATAAGAATTATCCTTAGATCTATAATGATGGTGGGTTACGTAGATTATTTTGAATATCTCACGTTTACAAGTTAAATTTTGAAAGAGAGTTTTAAGTTGATTTATAAAAATCGTGCTATTAATAATATTTCGATTTGAAGTATCATAATACTTAATAGAAATATATAATAGCATATTCCACAGATATCACATATATGCAGAAAAATAAATAGGGATGATCATGGACTACTTAAGCTACTATGGAATCATCGGAGCCAAACAATGATCCATAATATAATCCTAGTGTGAATTTAGCAACACCGGTTCCATTTGATGTGAGTCCTTCCTCCAGAGGTGTCTTCAGAAGATCCTGTCCTCAAAACTTAATCCACAATATAAATTTAGGACTCGTTGGTGCATAAATGTACAATTAAATAACAAGCAACCTTGATCTTATCAAGAGGAGTACAAACTTAGAAGAAGATAGAATGTATATTTGAATTAAGAGAGAGGAGGACACGTAGGTCCTATTTAAAATGACCAAATAAAACATGCATTGCATTCACATACAATAATCATCACATGATTAACCTAAGTCCATGAAACCCTCCATTCACATCACATGCAGCATATAATTATCAGATAATTATAGATGGTATCATTTTTTGTACAAATAAAATATAATACCATAAGTTTTGAAATAACATTTATTTCAAGTTTAAATCAACAATGATTCACAATATTATTGATAAAAGATCTAATTAAACTATTTAGTTAACTAATCACTCATTCAAACATTTTGAACAGATTAATAAATTCAAGTTATGCACAAAAATAAGTTTAAAATAATTTTTAAACTTAATTGATTAATAGGGAAGTTAATAATCTAAAACAATTTTTAAATAATTAACTAATACCCTATAATCAATAAAACCCTTTCAGATTTAATTAACAGTAATTAAAATAATTAATAAATTGTCAATTAAAAATTTACAATTTAAACATAATTAAAAATTACAAAAAAATGGGTTTAAAACAATATTTAATGGGCTTAAAGGGGGTAAAAATGCCTAACGGGTCCGTGGGAGGGTCGCCGGGTCCAGCCCGGTTCGGTCAGGCGCGGGTCCGGGTAGGCCGGCCCGCTGGCCCACGCGCCAGTCGCCCCCATCGCCCGATTAGGGTTTCTGCAAAGGGGGGCGACTGGTTCGCGGTTCTCCTGGCTGGGGAAGGGGCGCCGCCGGCCGCAATAGGGGGCAACGAGGCTCCGTCCGGACTTTCCGGCGCCGGCCGACGTCTCCGGCGACCCTATGGACGTCGCCGGACGTCTCCTAAAGCCCCATGCAAGGTGTATTCGTCGTGCAGGCGATGCGGCGCGGGAGGGGGCTTGGTCTGCCATGGCGGGGCTGGGGCGACGCCGGACAGCGCCGTCGACGCCGGTAGTCTTTGCCGGCATTGCTCCGGACATCGCCGGATGTTCCTCTTTTCTTCCAACATGCATATGCAAGGTTGGTTCCAAAACGGCCTATTACGCATGGCCTAGGGAGGAAGAAGGGAGGCAACGCCGACTACCGCTTGCGTTGGGAAGCACCGGCCGCAACCGGAGTCCACGCTGGTCGTACCAGATGGTGGCTATAACCCAGGGATGATCCCTGTAGCTTCCTTTAACACAACTGAATATAGCAATTTACACAGACCCTCTGTACAAATTCAACCCAAGAGGATAAACTACTCATGCCGGCCAGGAGTAGCAGTCTAAGATCCCGTTAACCCTCTTGCAGCAACAGAGAAGTAAATAGAATCCTTCAGTTCTCTCTTAGCTTTGCAATCAAAGATTATTTTAAGAGAGTAATTCTATTAACCAAGAGATATATGCTCTCTGAATATGTCAAGAAGGCATAGAATCAAAATCTATAAACCTGGGAATAGTTCCCAATATCAAGCTATAGATAAATACCCCTTTTAATATAACCCAAGAACGTGTACAATACAAGTTCTTAACGCATAACGAGAAATCAGTACGCAAAACGATGTCGTTTTAATTATTGATCCAGCAATCTGGCTCTAAAACAACTGTAAGGAATTGCCTGAACACAGTGGAAAAATAAAACGATTCCATGTAACGGGTTGCTGGGATCATAAAACGGACAATTAAAATTTTAGGGAAGAATTGTTCTTCACCTTTGCGGGGTTTTGAATCTCCCATGGATTCAACCGTTTCGGTAATTGCGTACGCGCACGATCTCCAAAGGTATCCACACGAGCTCCCGACGCAGACGCAATTTCCTCCTCGGCTTAAGTACTACGACCCGATCCCAAATCCACCATGCAGTTAAGAAGAGAGAGAGATCTACTTCAAGAGAGAGAGAAGGAGAGAGAGAGAGAGGAGAGAGAGAAACTCCAAGGGTGTGTTGTACGTCCAACTGCTTTCCACCCCTCCCCTTGCCCTCCTTTTATAAGAAATATGGATAAGCACAAGGTTTAATTCTCTTGATTATCCAAGAGCTTGGCCTTGGATAATTCTCCATTAAATATTCATGCTTATCCTGCGGCTTTTCACAAAAACCCATATAACTATAATATTTAACATCTCTCACCGTTTTACGAGAACTTTTATGTGTGTGACCCTCCAGGCCAATATATGTATGGTTTTACAGTCAAATCCTTTATCGCATTATTTAAATGGATTCCAGTACTCAGTTAACTACTAGAAAGACTTCTCTTTCAGTCGACCTTGGCCAAAGATTTCTCTGTACACATCCATAGCACATTCTCTCTCCAGTCATATACCAAGAGTGAGTGATCCCATGTTGTTCACTCAATTACCTTCGCAAGTTTTCCACTGTGTCAGAGAGACTGACTATCGTGGAGTTAATGGTTAAAGTCCACAAGCTAGAGAATCAAGACACAATAGTCTATAAGCAAGGTATCATTGGTGACTCAGGTCAAAGGACCAACTGCGCTACTACAACGATTGAATTTCCTGGTTGACTATTAGGTATAATGACCATTCGGGAATTCTTGTTTAGATCTGTTATGTGAACTCATTCTCTAATGAGCACCCACAAGTTTGTCTTAGTGTCACCACACGAGTGAATGTGAGATCATTCACCCTCATCGCATGAGCAGAAATAATCTGTGTCGATCTTATTGGATATTTAATGCCTAATTTAAATATCCTATGATCGAGAACGGTTTAAGACAAGTGACTAAGAATATTGATCTCACTATCATGATCTCATCATGATTCAATATCCCACATATTTGTCTACGGACCTTCATTACAATAGTTAATTTGAGAGAACTATAAATGAAGAAATAATTGCTTTTATTAATAATATGAATTAGAATATATAATGATTGGTTTTGAGGCCACCCAATTCTATCACAAATATATATACGATTCATAATTCTATATATAACTCAAATAAGATCATGATACAAAATATTGTCAAATATAAACTAACAAATCATGTGTGTTTTCTAATAATAAGAACAAATTGAACTAAAATATAGCATCCATAGTATCATTTACGATTCACAAGCCTTCTCTAGGTATGCCGGTGTGGGAGTGGTGGGGTGACGCCTAGTGAGAGAGGGTCACCTGGTGTACCCCGGGGTATAACTAGTATCGGTGTGGGAGTGGTACATTCGGAGTGTCACTCATGGCTGGGAGGAGGCACAACCACCTAGAACTAGACAGGCTAGAGTAGCCAGCGTCTTATCTGAGGGGTTGCTGTTCCGTCCCAGCGGGTCGGTGTTTTCTGCGTTTGGTTGCATGGTTTGTGTGTTTAGCCGAGACGTTGGTTGTGGATTCCTTAGTGGGGTGGTTTCAGAGTTGTGTCTGTTGCATTTACAAATGCATGTGTTTCATATAAGAATTTGGGAATCTTTAAGAGTTGTGTTTACTGCTTTACTTTAATTGCCTATATCTAATTATTTACTGAGTCGAGTCGAATTGTAATAATTTTAATTCTTGCACTTCCTTTACAATTCGATATGCAGTGGATTGTTTAGCTTAATTTATCATTTATTTCTCAGGCTTATCAAGATCCTGGCTTTGCTCCATACTTTAATGATTCGATACCCATTTAGTAATCGAATCTCCGATTATAAGGTGACGGGTCGTTACATTGAAGGGATTAAATGATGTTGTTCTATTATATGTTGTTGTGTAATTAAACATATGATCACTTATTCAAGTTATAGTTTAATCTTAAATTCCCAATTGATCACTAACAACCCAAATCAATGTAATTCAATTAGATTGATTGATTGTAAGTTATTTTCACTTTTTTTAAAGTTTCTTACTAACTTTTCTTATTTTTACTATTTGTCTTGATTTTTATTATTTTTTCATAAATTTTCAATAAAAAAATCAGGGACCCAAGGATTGCCCTTTTTCCCTTGGATAGCTGGATCAGCCAATTCTGCCAATCGGATCCTGATCTAGATCACATCGAGACCAGGAGAATTCCCGGTCCCGTTCCGATTCTACCTACCTTGCATGGGACGAAAGCAGCAACTGAGCTATCAGGTAATCAGGTTCCTCCACCGCACGGCCTTGCGAATTAGGGAGGGATGACTTCTTCCACTTCGATCCTCGCACCATTGCTCCAATAAATGACACGGCTGCTAGCTCTTCTTAGAATATTAAATATAATGTTGAAATCATCACTAAATCTTCTTTTTATTTCTCTCATGCCAAACAGCCCACATCACAGGTGGTAGAAACAAGAACCAAATCTCTTTCTCAAAGGAGTTAGGACAACTACCAGTGCTGCATCGAGTACACATCCTAAACTTCTGCTTTTGGACATGAAGAATTTTACATAAAGAAATTCATTTGCATACTAATAATGCCACATTGACAAAATAGATGATCAATGTTCTCTTCAAACAGTCCACAAAAAATGTATTTAGAATTAGTGATTTGAAAAGTATCTTTAATCTTGTCACTCGTTGGCAGTCTTCTCATACTCACTTTTCACAGGAATAGCTAGATCTTATTTGGTAATAATTTAGACCATACTATGCCTCTCCACCATACTCTCAAGCCTCCATCATCCAAAAGTTTTGTGAGGGTGTTAACAGAAAATGTACCTATGTTTTCCATATCCACTTCCCTCTGTCCTTCTGAGTCATATCCAGATTGATCCCACTGATGATTCCTAAAATAGTTAACAACTCATCCTCTCTGATTCTGTTGGGTCCCTTCTGAGAAGAAGATTCCAGTGAGATGTATGCTCAAAGCTATAAATCTATGCTATAGTCTTCCCCTTTTATCCTCAGCAATCTGGTAAATATTACTGAAAGTCTTTATCTACGTACCAATTATTACTGCATAACATTTCAATTGTTTGTCCATTAATTTAGAGAGGCATAAACAATGGTGATTGATGTAGCCGAAGCTATCACGACCGGATTCCGAGGCTGGAATCCGAAGTTGGGATCTGAAGCTGGATCAGATCGGAGAAGAGGCCCGACGGGGATCCGAAATGCGGCGAGGGCGGAGACGAGGTCGAAGATCCGATGCCGAGGGACGCCCGGTCGGATGTGGGCCAGCCTACGGAAGGCGTGGCCGAGGCACCTTCGGACGAGGAGGACCAGCCGGCGAATGGCGTCGAGACCGGAGGGAGAAGACCCGAGGTCGGTGGCCGAGACCGACTCGGAGAGGTCGGCGAAGATTCAAACCGAAGCCCCTGCAGAAGGAGGAAAAGAAGAAGAAAAACCAGTCAGTAGGAGTCCCGGACTTCGGCCCTAAGGAACCCCCTCCAATGGTTAAGTTAGCTTCTGAAGATGATTCGATTCAGAAGGCGAAGAAGTGGAGGAAGTAGCTTTAATGCTTTTTGGACTGTAGTCCTTGGGGTCTCGAAGACATACCTTTGGTAATAAATAGCCGTGTATTTATAGCGGAGGATAGAGGTTGCTTAACGGTGGCAGCCGATATAGGACTATGTTCTGGGTTTACTGGTAAACCGCCATAATGCCTAACCCTCCCACCGGAGTGGGCCGGATACGGCTACTAGGCCGAAGGGGGTTAGGCCGCTGATGGGCCAGACGACGCGGAGTGGGCTGGAGCCTGTTGGGCCGAGGGCTACTATGCCGCTTAATAGGCCGAAGACTATTGGGCCGCTGACGGGCCGAAGGTTGTTGGGCCGCTGATGGGCCGAGGACCACTGGACTGCTTACTGGGCCGAGGGCTGCTGGGCCACTAATAGGCCGAAGGCTGCCAGTGGGCCTTTTATTATTGCTTTTGGGGTTGATCTGCGTTGGACTTGCTCTAAATGGGTCGAATCGGATTATGCCTCATCAGCTTCTAACGGGTGACTTAAACTGTGTTCGATCACCATATGAGAAAATTGGTGTTCAGAAACTCACTGATGCAATGTTAGCTGATTTCGCTTATTGTCTTGATGCTAGTGTGCTCTATGATTTAAAGAGTGTGGGAAACTATACACATTCTTGGTGCAATCAGTCCTCTGGAAGCAGAAGAATTGTTGCTAGACTGGATCGAGCCCTGCTTAATGATTTATGGCTGAACTCATTTATGGGAAGCTGAATGCACTATGGAAATTCAAGAATTTCACATAATGTTCAGTTATGTACTCACGCAGAAGATGCTAGGAATGCAGGTCCAAAACCTTTCAAATTCTGTAGCATGTGGATTTCTCACCCTCAGTTTATGAAATTAGTTAAAGATGTTTGGAGGTAAGATATCAAAGGGACTCCAATTTTCTCTCTATACGAAAAATTGAAGTCTATTAAGCAGGTTTTGAAAAAATAATAAGCAAGTTTTGAAGAAATAAAATCGAACTCAGTTTGAGAATATTTTCCAAAATGTCCATTATGCAAGAGAAACTCTTCATAAAGTGCAAATCATTCTCCAAAAGCACCCACTTGATGAGGAAGTCATTTTTGTTGAAAAGGAAGCAAGATATTTATAATTCCATGCTCTAAAAGATGAGGCGTCCTTCCTTCAGCAAAAAGAAAAACAACACTGACTTGCACAAGGAGATGATTGTACAAAATTCTTCCATTCCTCTATTAAGGGCAGGCCTATGATCAACACAATAAGAAGATGCAAATTGGATGATGGTACTAATGTTGAGGATATTGATATTGTCAAAATGCATACTCTTCAATTCTACAACAATCTCCTCAACCGAGACAAAACCTATTTGGAGCCTAATATTCAGTCAAGGTATACTCTGAACTCATAAGATTGCACATTTCTTAATGCATCATTTTCTTCTGAAGAGATAACTAAGGTCATCATGGCATCCCCAAGAATAAGAGCCCTGGGCCAGATAGTTTTCCTGCTGAATTTTATCAATGCTGCTGGAATATTGTGGGAGAATCTTTAATTCAAGCTGCCCTTTTCTTCCTAATGGTGGACCTTGGTTAAAGCAAGCTAGTTGCACATTTATCTCCCTAATTCAAAAAAATTAATGTGCAAATTCTTTTGATCAGTTTAGGCCTATTTCCTTATGTATTTCTTCTACAAGATTGTGGCTAAGATTCTTGCTAATAGAGAGGGTTATGCCTAAACTCAAAAGACCAAACCAATCAGCTTTTATCAAGGACAGGAGAATACATGATAGCATTCTATTGGCAAATGATTTGCTGAGAGATCTACATTCAAAACAAAGGGGTTCCTATGGTGTCTATGAAAGTAGATCTGAAAAAGATTTCTGATTTTGTTCATAGGCCCTTTATTCTTTATATGATGGAGAGAATGGGACTCTCGCCTTAGTGGTTAGCCCTGGATTAATGCTTGTGTTAATTTACCAACCTTATATGTTCTATTCAATGGCTCTCAAGTTGGATTCGTTAAATCTAAGAATGGTATCAGACGAGGAGATCCCCTTTCCCCGTATCTTTTTTGCATTGATTAAGAAGGGCTTTCTTGCATGCCTCATACATGGGTGCAACTAGATGGGATTCAAGCACCAATTCATGGGAACATTTGTATGTTAATCTTTGCAGATGATCTGATTTTATTCCTTAAGCCACATTTGAAATCAACTATGAAAATTGCAAAGCTGTTGGACAAGTTTCACTCCTATTCTGGGTCGCAACTCAACAATACAAAAAGGCAAAGCATATATTGGAGCAGAAGTCAAGTATAAACAAGCCTGCGTGAATGTTTTGGGTGTTTCAAAAAGATCCCTACCAACTATGTAAGCCTACCTCTCATTTCTTCTGGTATGAAAAAACAGCATGCATTACCTATTCTTGACAAGATAAAGAGGAGAATTGCTTCATGGAAAACTAGGTTCCTCTCTAAGGCTGGTAGATTAGAACTCATTAGATCAGTCCTAACCTTATCCTCACTATACTGGGCTATAGCTTTTTTACTACCAAAGTTCATATAAGAGGTTGAGAAACTTTTGAGAAACATCTTTTGGCACTACTTTGGTGATTATAAACCCTTTCACTTGATTAGATGGGATCTAATTTACAGACTAAAACAAGAAGGTGGACTTGAATTGAGAAAGCTAAAATACTGGAATGAGGCATGCATAACTTTACAGTTCTGAAATATTGTCAATCATGAAGGTAGTCGATGCACAAATTGGTTTCAAGCTAAATACCTACACTCTAGCTCCATTTAGGAGATGACAATTAGACCCTATCGCTCATATCTATTAAAAGGTATTATGAAATAGAGAATGGCTCATTGATAATATCTCATTTGAAGTGAGAGATAGACATACATTTAGATTATGGTATGATCCATGGCTGGAAAAAAAATCACTCCTCTCTTGCTATGGGGATGATATGAGGTATGTACTAGGGATGCATCATAATAGCCCTCTGAGTTCCTTCGTTAGTAGCCATAATTGGAATTTACCAGCTGTAGTATCTCTACAAATGTTTGAAGTTTGGGATAAGATTCAGTAGGTTATAATCCATCTTGATAAGGCAGACAGGATTATTTGGTAGTATGACAAGAGAAAGATCAATGCAAAAAGCATTTGGAACAAAAGGAGAGTTGAGCACCCAAATATTGTTAGTATTAGATGGTCTCAAAGCCAATCCGATACTATGTATTGATTCAGTTTATTAATAAATGACATAAATTCATTGTGTGTAATTAATTCGATCTATGTTTATCATATCACGATGAAGTCCATGAACATGTGCAACAATCTTCGGATTATGATGAGATCATAATTACGGGACCGAAGACTTATAAACACATGTTCTTAATTGTTCCTAGTTATAGGATGTTTGAGAAGGACATCGAACATCCTGATAGACTAGTATAGGTTTCTTCAGCTCATATGATGAGGGTGACTGATCCTATAGGTTATTCGTGTGGAGACACTATGCTGGACCTGTAGGTGCTCATTGGCGAATGAGTTCACTGAACTGATCCGACTATGAATCGCTGGATGGTAAACTCCTCACTATTAACCAGCTCGATTCTTTTGTCACGGTTGCGTAGATGATCTTTGGACCTGAGACGCCAAAGATATCTTGTTGGTAGGTTTCTGAACTTTGACCCTGACTAATGAATCCCTAACAATGGGTTATCAATAAGTCAAGTGACCGGGTTCAGGGAAATGCCCTCGAAGGTAATTGTGTATTCAATACGGGATCATCCGCTCTCAGTAGTTTGAGAGAGAATGTTCTGGGAATGATGCGCTCAAGTCTCTGGCTAAGGCGGACTCTGTATCAGATAAAGAGTTATATGATATAGATTAGCGGCATCTAATTCAAGTGAATCGACCGGATAGAGTTTAACAGTAAACCATACCCTAGGTCGATTTGGGAACATTGCACGGATGAAGGATTATATCCACGCGGTAGCCGTCGACGGAAAGGTTCCAATAGAGGGTTGCGATAACCCCTATGCCATCCAGGATCACGCGATGTTGCTTGGCATCCAACGTGATTGGAAGCTCGTCCGAATTTACTATGGGACATTAAATTCGGCTGATTAATTAATATAAAGATATTAATTTATTCAGTGGGTCCGTAAAGAGTTACCAGGCTTAATGGGCCATTAACTGGACTGGTATTTGGGCCTAGAGGGTCACACGCAAAAGGTTTTCAAGTCGATGGATAATCCGATAGGATTTCAGATAAGTCTGGGTTTTTATGAAAAACTGCAGATAAGCTTATTATAAAAGAACATATGCTAGATCGGGGGCCAGCAACCCTAACCAAGCCGACGTCTTCTTTCTCTCTCCTCTCTACTGGGCGCACGACACGAGGCGGCCATTTGGAGACTCCGCTTCGATTGCCGACTGATTTGCCTTCCGTCCGACGGGAGATTCCGAATCCACATGTTGCGGCCGATTACGCGCACCCAGACGGGATCCACTAATGCCGCATCGAGCGAGGAGGCGAGGATGATCCATCGCGAGGAGAACCACGTGGATACCGCTAGAGGCCGGGCACCTGCGCAGCTTGCGGCATCGCTCCGACGGAACCAGAAAACGAATGCGGATTCGAATCAGCGCAAGGTAAATCTGATTTACTTCGATTTAGTATTTTTTATCGAAACAGGACGGATCCGATCCCGAATTTTATTTCCGCTGCGTTTTCAGTCGGGTCCCGACACAGCAAACCCAACCGTGGTATCAGAGCCAGGTTCCACTGTGTTTTCGCTGTTTCGGTTTCTAAAATTTTGATTTACATGAATTAATTCCATGCATATAATTATTTTCTTGCTCATGAGATGATCATTGTGTTGAGATCGCATTTTTAAATGAAGAAAATAATATATTTTTTGGGGTTTTCGTCGTGTTCTTCTTTGGACGAAGAACGCATCGTTCTTGGCGTTTTAACCGCATCCAAAAGATCTTTACCCCATGATATATGATCTTCCACTCCTAAGCAATGAGTTGCTGGCAGTGGTTTGGGGTTTTTGGATCGCCGACCATTTTTTTTTTTTCCCTTCTTCGTTTTTGGGTTTTTTGAAACCTGAAATTTGGGGAGAAAAAATTCCAATTTTGAGGCCCTCTCGGGCCGTCGCTGGTGGCCGAACGGCACCGGAGGGGTCGCTGTTGCCGGCGGTGGAGGTCAGATGCCCGGCCGTCGCCGAGATCGGTGTCGGAGAAGAGCCCTGGGGGGCAGCGCCGTCGGGTTCCCTACGTTGCAGGGAACCCTCGGGCGACCCTGTCGGGCGGCTAGGGTTTGCCTAGCCACTGACAGGGTCCGGCCCAGCTGGACCCTGGCCTGGGCCAGGGGTCTGAGCCAGGGCCAACCAGGGGCCGGACCAGGCCTGCGGGCCTGGGTCCGGGTCCCTGGTTGCTCCTTGGGCTCAGCCCTGGCTCAAGCCAAGGGCTTAGCTAGGTTGAGCCCTTATAGACCCAATTATTTATTTATTTTTTAAATTGTTAATTGATTTGATAATTAATTGTAAAATGTGATTCTACTTATTGTATTCAAATTCAATTTTTTTATTGGGTCCTATTTAAGGTTTATTTTGTTTTGATTAATTAATTGACAAAAGTTGTTAATTTAATTAATTAATTCTAAATGATAGATTAAACCTTATATGATCTAATTATTAGATTAACCCCATTTATTTGAAGTGTTCAAATAATGCATGGAATAGTCTTAGATCATTATTTTCAGTTATTATTCACATACGATGTGCCTTGGTTTGCTTGTTTAAATTATGATTTACATTAGCATGCTTAAACTTATTGAAAAAAATTTCAGAAAAAAATAATAATAACTCTAAATCCCATTGTGATTGGTTACTAGTTTTATGAAACCTAAAATTATTTATTTTCGAAAATTTTCTTTAGCCATGAGATGTGCTATTTCATATCTGGTTTGATTAATTAAAATTAAACGGTGGTCATGGATGTGCATCATATTGTGGACGTGGAATGTGATTGTGTGATTTATTATTTATTAATAATTAGAGGTCTGCAAACCTTTCCTTCTCATATTCCATTGTATTTCTATCTCCCTCCATGATGTACTCGCCATAAGGCTTCCTCTTTTAAATTATCATGTAATTATGAATTTATGAAGTAATTTGATCGAGGCGGCTGTGTATGGAGCGAGGATGATCCACAACTGCAACCAGATGACTATGAATGAGTTCATTGAATCTATGACATTGCAGACTCATGATATAAACTGTTATATTGTATGTGTGTTTGTTTGACTGTCTTCCTCAAGTCAAACCACAGTGCCGTCCATGACCACACTAATGACATATGTGTGATGCGTGTGTTTTTATTTTGATTATGAATCAAATTAGCTTGGTTATTAGTATAAATATATATTCGATATATCTAATACTATCGCCTAGGATGACACCAAACTAATTAATATAAAATTTTCGTTTTAAAGTCTAAGCCGTAGTGCGAGTCATTTAGAATGCACCGTGTGGCTCTCCATCAATATAGTTATTAAATCTCGATTCTTTGGTTGCATATTCTTCTTGTTTACCCGAGATTTGCTATCATTTGATGAGAGGTCTATTGACTATGGCATTGGATGCCTGAAGAATGGAATAGAGGAACAGTATATGTAACGACCCGCCATCCTATGACCGGGGACTCGGTCACTAAATGGATGTCGGCCCATTAACTACGGGTTCACACCCAGATCTCACACAACACATCTGGAGGAGTAAGTGCTAAACAAGGCTAAATATAACGATCACACGGACTACAAAGGTAAACGAGTGCGCAGAAAGGGAAATATCAATGTCCGTATACAGTCCAACAATAATTACATGTCCAACAAGTTAAATAAGTACAGGCAGAAGGAAAGTACAACAACATCGGGGCATACCCCGGAACTGAGACAGCTGCTGGTCCGCACACCAAGAAGACACCACGCTACCGCCGCGCCTCGAAGTCCACACCTGAAACCGCAGGGAGTGAGCCACACCAGAACTGGGCTCAGTAGGGATCATCCGATCCCCTGCCTCCCACTCACACACCCACAAGTGCAACAACAGAGATCTATGGCAATTAAGTAAAGCAGTAAACACAGTACTCAACTCAGACATGAAACGCACGATAAGCAGTGTAGCAAGAACAGTTCTAAGCAACTCGAAGAACCCAACACAGAGTCAAGTCTCACAACCGAAGTCCACAAGGCGACTAAACCACACAGTCGACTGAAGTCAAACGTCGCCTCCCAACACTACCACCACTGCTCACGCCTGTCCACCCCTACAGTGTTCTGGGGCACTGTAGGGTGAGGCAGTGAGCCAAACTAGGACTAGCTGGACTCAGTGTACCGCCACTGCCAGCGACGTGTGCACACAAGCAGTCTAGACTACTGTCCTACCACCGGATTGCCTCCACGCTAGGCCTCAGCGCTTCCAGGAGGGCCCTGGGGACCGGCGAACCCCCGTCAAGCCGAAGCTACAGGAACTACCCACAAACCCAACTCTCCCGGGCTGCGTCAGGCCAAAGGGCTAAGGGTACCACTAGTAACCTTGATCAAAGGTCACATCAGGCCCAGTGGCTAAAGGGTAAACCAACTCCCACCAGCTCCACAGCAAGAAACGCGCCGGAAGCTGTCACGACAAACGAGGGAAACTCCGACCCGCTGAGGACAAACAGCGATCCCTCGGATAGCACACCGGCTACTCCGGCCCGTCGGGCTCAAGGCGATCCTGCCTTCCTCAGCCAAAGGTAAAACACACAACATGTACCCCTTCTCCCACCGGTACAGACACCATGACCCTGTCCCCATCGGTCCATGGTGACAAACGTAAACCACAGTCATTCCGAATCCATATTCGTACAAGCACACACACAACATGATTCCATTCGTACAGTAAACCTCCGTCTCAGCGTACAGGTGAAGCACACACACATAGATGATGAAATCTCATTCATGCAGAAGTCCTCAGTCTCAGTATACAACTCAAAGCATGCATCTGAACCATCCCACCGTGAAACATGTATCAAATAACCAGAGTTAAGCATTCCTGTCTTGAATCGCGTCGACCGAGGTCGACGCCATTCAAGCTCCACAAACGGGTTCATTAAAAGCCAGATTATCTCTTAAAATGCGTCCACCATTGAAGTCGCCGTTTAAAACGCGTCAGGGTGGCCCGACGCCATTCAACCCAGAAATCCAGATTGCAGAACCCTTAAATGGGGCATTTCCTGCCTAAATGGCGTCATGATGGCCCGACGTCCTTCTGAAAGGCGTCGTCCATCCATGACGTCATTTAGCGCCAGAACCCCTAACTCAGGAAACCTCGAACAGGGAGATTTCTGCCATAAAACACGTCGTACTGACCCGACGTCTTTCGGAAAGGCGTCGACCAGGTACGACACTTTTTAGCGCCAGAAACCAGGTTTCCTGGTTCAACCCGAGGGTCTCACCCTTAACCCCAAACACCCCGAAAAAAGCCCCAAAACGGAAGGAAGAGTAAGAGGAAACCATCCACCACAAGCATGCTACAAATCCGCATTCATAAGCACGGCCATACCCACAAGAACACCCCCTAAACATGCTCATTCTAACCCAAATACATAACATGCCATGCCAAGGAAATCACGAGCACACATCCACAGTCCATGCAAGGTTCGTCCCCCTACCGGTTCTTGAACTCCGCCAAGCTCCGTGCCGCCGTCCCGCTGCACCGCACACCGCCGCCGGTACCCTCGAGGACGCCGCCACTCCGCCGGGACGTCGGCCGCCGTCCGGAGAGTGGAACACCGCGAAGGAAGTGGTGGAGGTAGAGGTGAGAGGTAAGGTGGTGTTGGAGTGGTGGAAGAGGAAGAAGAGGAAGGGAAGGGAAAGAAGAAGCGTCGGAGAGGGAGCGGAGAGGCGAGGAGAGAGAGAGAGAAGGTGAGAATGAGGGAAATAAGGGGAGGCTCGCGGGGTCAATCCGAAACCAGCTAAAACGCGTCGATCGAGGTAGACGCCTATCAGTCTGACAGGACAGCCGTACTGACAGCGGTCTGGCGCCGTGCCCTGACATCGCAGAGGTCACAGTCTGAATCGCGTCGACCAACATGGACGCCGTTCAGACGATGTGACCGGGGCCGTACTCTCGCGGCCCGAAAACCGCCTACGTGGCGCACACGTGGCACAACAACCTGCAACCTAAATGGCGTCCACACACCATGACGCCTTTTGAAAGGCGTCGACAAGTGCTGACGCCATTCAGCCAGAAATTACAAGACCCCACAGGGTCCAAACCAGGGGATCCGGCCCGACCCCGACCCGAATACAGAACCCGAAACCTCAGTCCTTACATTCTCCCCCCCTTAAAAGAATTTCGTCCTCGAAATTTGCAACTGCTCAACGCTCAACTCGGCTAACCATCACCTGCCGACACACACCGATCACAACAATCAACCTCACCGATCGCACACACAAGGCTCCACATAATTAGCCAATCACATACATATCAAGCTAACCAAGATTCTCAATTCTGACAAAAGCTGAAAGATCAACATTAACCACACTCTAGCAAGGCACATATTACAAAACCGATTCTCCACCAAACCCAAATACATACAAGTGCCACAAGAGTTCACAACCACCTCTGAACAAGACAAGATAAAAGTGTTCTCCTAGCACAGCCTCTCGGACCACCTCGAAGAGACACAACTCCATTCACATCTCAAACACCTACTGACCGCTCGGCTCCTGACCTGTCTGGTTCTTCTGGGGACAATTCCTCGCGAGATGCCCCTTCCGACCACAGGCGAAACAGCTACCAGTGATCAAGGGACATATCCGGTTGCCATGAAACCTGCTACAACGGGGACAACGATCTGCAGCGTCCCGCCTCGCCTCCTGCTGCCAGCCGACCTCTGTCTCTATCTGCTGAACCGAACCATCCTCATCCTCGTCACAAGGTACCTCCTGGAACTCGACCTCAAAAGAACTCGAACCACCAGACGAGAAGACCGCTGATCTATTCCTGCTCTGCTGCTTCCCCTGTGCTGAATGCTCCGATTCCTGTGCCGCGTGTTGAAACTGCATCTCCACCGCTGCCGCGCACCGAACTGCTGACGCCAGATCCTTACAACAATGAGCTGCCACGAACTCCCTCAAATCATGCCGAAGTCCATCCACGAATTTCTCCGTCCTCAGATCCTCACGCTCAGATATGTGTGGAGCAAACCTTCCCAAAGCCACAAATTTCATCTGATATTCTAAAACCGACATATCATCCTGTACCAATTCCATAAACTCCCTTTCCTTGGCCCTACGAACATGCCTCGGAAGGTACTGTCCGCTAAACTCTCTCACAAAGCCTTCCCAAGGAATCTCTCTCAAAGACCTATCTGGAAACATCAACCCCTTGATGGTAACCCACCAATCGTAAGCATCGCCCTTCAGCAAGTAGGTTGCCAACAAGGTCTTGTCACTCTCAGCACATTCTAGAACATCAAACACCTTCTCCACTTCCTTAATCCACTGAGCTGCCGCATCTGGAACAGGTTGACCCGTGAAAGAAGGGGGCTTCAGCTTCAAGAACCGCTCCACCACCGTGGATTGGCCACCTCGGGAACTGGACCCCTCACTTCCATCTCCCTGCTGATATCTATACATAACCCCAATCATAGCTTCCATGAAACGATCCACGTTATGTCCTTCCGCCCCCGGACCACCACCATTTGCTCTCGAACCACGAGCCAACGGAACTCTCCTCTTCGGCGCCATCACTACCCCACAAACACGCAAATCGAACCAAAACACGTCAAAACCTATCAATCTACACCAGCAGCCATCGCCTGTACAGACTCGTACTTATTCTTGGACTATAATATCTAACCTAGTTTATCACATACTCGACCAGACTGAGCTCTGATACCAACTGTAACGACCCGCCATCCTATGACCGGGGACCCGGTCACTAAATGGATGTCGGCCCATTAACTACGGGTTCACACCCGGATCTCACACAACACATCTGGAGGAGTAAGTGCTAAACAAGGCTAAATATAACGATCACACGGACTACAAAGGTAAACGAGTGCGCAGAAAGGGAAATATCAACGTCCATATACAGTCCAACAATAATTACATGTCCAACAAGTTAAATAAGTATAGGCAGAAGGAAAGTACAACAACATCGGGGCATACTCCGGAACTGAGACAGCTGCTGGTCCGCACACCAAGAAGACACCACGCTACCGCCGCGCCTCGAAGTCCACACCTGAAACCGCAAGGAGTGAGCCACACCAGAACTGGGCTCAGTAGGGATCATCCGATCCCCTGCCTCCCACTCACACACCCACAAGTGCAACAACAGAGATATATGGCAATTAAGTAAAGCAGTAAACACAGTACTCAACTCAGACATGAAACGCACGATAAGCAGTGTAGCAAGAACAGTTCTAAGCAACTCGAAGAACCCAACACAGAGTCAAGTCTCACAACCGAAGTCCACAAGGCGACTAAACCACACAGTCGACTGAAGTCAAACGTCGCCTCCCAACACTACCACCACTGCTCACGCCTGTCCACCCCTACAGTGTTCCGGGGCACTGTAGGGTGAGGCAGTGAGCCAAACTAGGACTAGCTGGACTCAGTGTACCGCCACTGCCAGCTACGTGTGCACACAAGCAGTCTAGACTACTATCCTACCACCGGATTGCCTCCACGCTAGGCCTCAGCGCTTCCAGGAGGGCCCTGGGGACCGGCGAACCCCCGTCAAGCCGAAGCTACAGGAACTACCCACAAACCCAACTCTCCCGGGCTGCGTCAGGCCAAAGGGCTAAGGGTACCACTTGTAACCTTGATCAAAGGTCACATCAGGCCCAGTGGCTAAAAGGTAAACCAACTCCCACTAGCTCCACAGCAAGAAACGCGCCGGAAGCTGTCACGACAAACGAGGGAAACTCCGACCCGCTGAGGACAAACAGCGATCCCTCGGATAGCACACCGGCTACTCCGGCCCGTCGGGCTCAAGGCGATCCTGCCTTCCTCAGCCAAAGGTAAAACACACAACATGTACCCCTTCTCCCACCGGTACAGACACCATGACCCTGTCCCCATCGGTCCATGGTGACAAACGTAAACCACAGTCATTCCGAATCCATATTCGTACAAGCACACACACAACATGATTCCATTCGTACAGTAAACCTCCGTCTCAGCGTACAGTTGAAGCACACACACATAGATGATGAAATCCCATTCATGCAGAAGTCCTCAGTCTCAGTATACAACTCAAAGCATGCATCTGAACCATCCCACCGTGAAACATGTATCAAATAACCAGAGTTAAGCATTCCTGTCTTGAATCGCGTCGACCGAGGTCGACGCCATTCAAGCTCCACAAACGGGTTCATTAAAAGCCAGATTATCTCTTAAAATGCGTCCACCATTGAAGTCGCCGTTTAAAACGCGTCAGGGTGGCCCGACGCCATTCAACCCAGAAATCCACATTGCAGAACCCTTAAACGGGGCATTTCCTGCCTAAATGGCGTCATGATGGCCCGACGTCCTTCTGAAAGGCGTCGTCCATCCATGACGTCATTTAGCGCCAGAACCCCTAACTCAGGAAACCTCGAACAGGGAGATTTCTGCCATAAAACACGTCGTACTGACCCGACGTCTTTCGGAAAGGTGTCGACCAGGTACGACGCTTTTTAGCGCCAGAAACCAGGTTTCCTGGTTCAACCCGAGGGTCTCACCCTTAACCCCCAAACACCCCGAAAAAAGCCCCAAAACGGAAGGAAGAGTAAGAGGAAACCATCCACCACAAGCATGCTACAAATCCGCATTCATAAGCACGGCCATACCCACAAGAACACCCCCTAAACATGCTCATTCTAACCCAAATACATAACATGTCATGCCAAGGAAATCACGAGCTCACATCCACAGTCCATGCAAGGTTCGTCCCCCTACCGGTTCTTGAACTCCGCCAAGCTCCGTGCCGCCGTCCCGCTGCACCGCACACCGCCGCCGGTACCCTCGAGGACGCCGCCACTCCGCCGGGACGTCGGCCGCCGTCCGGAGAGTGGAACACCGCGAAGGAAGTGGTGGAGGTAGAGGTGAGAGGTAAGGTGGTGTTGGAGTGGTGAAAGAGGAAGAAGAGGAAGGGAAGGGAAAGAAGAAGCGTCGGAGAGGGAGCGGAGAGGCGAGGAGAGAGAGAGAGAAGGTGAGAATGAGGGAAATAAGGGGAGGCTCGCGGGGTCAATCCGAAACCAGCTAAAACGCGTCGATCGAGGTAGACGCCTATCAGTTTGACAGGACAGCCGTACTGACAGCGGTCTGGCGCCGTGCCCTGACATCGCAGAGGTCACAGTCTGAATCGCGTCGACCAACATGGACGCCGTTCAGACGATGTGACCGGGGCCGTACTCTCGCGGCCCGAAAACTGCCCACGTGGCGCACACGTGGCACAACAACCTGCAACCTAAATGGCGTCCACACACCATGACGCCTTTTGAAAGGCATCGACAAGTGCTGACGCCATTCAGCCAGAAATTACAAGACCCCACAGGGTCCAAACCAGGGGATCCGGCCCGACCCCGACCCGAATACAGAACCCGAAACCTCAGTCCTTACAGTATAGCTATCCACGTGTTTACTCGGGGGCTATATTCCTACTCTACTCCATCACGTGTTGATGGGAATGCTTAGAACATATTTAATGGTCTACTATGTTTACCTGAGACCATTAGTGATCTGGAGCCGAAACAAGATCAGATATTGCAAGGAGTTGCAATTATCATGAGATGATTGCTCTGAGATAACAGTATGATATTGTGTGTTTACTCGAGGTCATACTGTGATGCTTAGAGATTCTGGTCCCTGCTAGGAGACAGTCGGCGTCTCCCGCTCTGTATATCTGAAGGTTATATAGTCTGACGAAAATTAGTGGGAATAAAACTAGATAGACAGAGTCCACGTCTTGTTTTAAATTAATAAACTGATAGTTTGCTAATTATAGTTTGATTATCTCTTGTAGGCTAAAATGTCGCACCACAACCCGTTGCATGGCATACTTGATGCGAATCATTTGATAGGCCCAAACTACTCAGACTGGCTCAGAAACCTGAAGATTGTGCTCAGGTCTGAGTAGATTGCCGATGTCTTGGATAATGAAACTCCTACTGAACCAGCATTAGATGCCCCAGAGGAGGAAATGATTGCATATAAAAAGTGGAAGGAAGACTCCACCATGACCCAATGCTACATGTTAGCCTCTATGAGCAATGAGTTGCAGAGGCAACATGAGGAGATAGATGCTAGATCCATCATGCTCCATTTGAAGGAGCTATTTGGTGAGTAGAGCAGAATCGAACGATATGAGATATCTAAGAATCTATTCAAGGCTCAGATGGCAGAGAGAACTTCAGTACAGACTCATGTACTGAAGATGATAGAATGGGTGGAGAGGCTGGATTTTCTTGGGGTTACACTTCCCAAGAAGATGCATACTGACCTCGTGTTATCTTCCCTTCTACAATCATATGCTCAGTTCATTATTAACTTTAACATGAATAAGATCCAGACCACCTTAGCTGAGCTACTTAACATGTTGAAGACTGCAGAGGGAAACCTTGTGAAGGATAAACGCCAAATCCTCATGGTTGGTAAGACCAACAGAAAGAGACTTGCAGTCCAAGCCTTTTCGAAAGGTAAGAACAAGATTCAGATAAAATAAAAGGTTGTCAAGAAAGACAAAGGCAAGAGTTGCTGAGAAAGGTGATTGCTTCTACTGTCATCAAAAGGGCCATTGGAAGAGGAATTGCAAGGAATACCTCAAGGACAAGGCTCAAGGAACTGTGAAACAACAGGACGCTTTAGGTATCTATATGATAGATTTAAATTTGTCAATAAGGGATTGTACATCATGGGTATTAGATATTGGATGTGTATCTCATATCTACAATTCTATGCAGGCACTAACAAGAAGATGTAAGCTAAGGATCGGCGAGGTGAAGCTGAGGCTAGGTAATGGCGTAAGAGTTGCGGCGATCGCTGTGGGGACAGTGAAGCTCAAGCTACCATCCGGAGAGACTTTTTCATTAGATGAATGTTATTATGTACCTAGCATAATAAGAAATATTATTTCTATTTCATGTTTAGATAGAATTGGGTACAATTTAAATTTTGAGAATAATAGTTATTCAATTTATTTTGGAAATAAATTAATAGCTTTTGCTATCTTGTCCAATAATTTGTATCTATTAAATGTATCTCATGAAAATTTATACATCGGTTCTTCAATTAAAAGAAGTAAGGATGAAATAAACAAAGTCTACTTATGGCATTATAGGCTTGGACACATTAGTAAAAACAGACTCTAAAGGATGCATAAAGATGGATACTTAGATCGATTTGATTATGAATCATATGCAACCTGTGAGTCATGCTTAATGAGTAAAATGGCTAAGTCTCCATTTTGTAGAACTGGAGAACAAGCCAAGTACATAATAGAACTTATACATTCTGATGTATGTAGTTCTATGTCTACCCAAGCCATTGGTGGTTTCTCGTACTTCATCACATTCACTGATGATTACTCAAGGTTCGGATTAAATCTGAAGCCTTTGAGAAATTCAAAGAATTTAAGAATGAAGTAGAGAAACAAACTGGAAAAAGTATAAAAACCATCCGATCCGATCGGGGTGGTGAATACTTGAGTACAGAATTTATTAAATACTTAAAAGATAATGCTATTCTTTATCAGCTTACACCTCCTTATACAGCTCAGATTAATGGTGTATCAGAAAGGAGAAATCGCACATTAATGGAAATGGTGCGATCTATGATGAGCATGTCCAAATTACCAGTGTCCTTATAGGGATATGCACTTAGCTCGGCTATGTATATCCTGAACAAGGTACACAGCAAATCTGTTGAAACTACTCCATATGAGATATAGAATGGTAGGAAATCAAACCTTAAACATATTAAAGTCTGGGGATGTCTTGCTCATGTTAAAAGACATGATGCAGATAAGCTGGAGTTCAGAACTGACAAATGCAGATTTGTGGGATATTCAAATGAAACTTATGGATATTACTTTTATTATACAAGCGAACAAAAGATATTTGTGGCCAAGAGAACTGTCTTTCTAGAAGAAGATTATATTCTCCAGAAAGATAATGGCCATAAAGTAACTCTAAAAGAAATTCCAGACTCACAAACTGGTAATGGTTCATCATATGAACTGTTTGTTTCTGAACCTACTCAAAATAATACACAGGAACCTCGTAGGTCTGAAAGAGTACCTAAACCACCAGAAAGATATGTGGGACATATTAATTTGGATGGTTCAAGGATACTCTATAATGTGGATGATGATCTAAAGACTTACCAGGAGGCCATTGAAAGTCCAGAGGCCGGAAAATGGCGGGAAGCCATGAATTTTGAAATACAGTCCATGTACATCAACCAAGTTTGGAACTTGGAAGATTTTCATGATGGTATAGTACCTATCAGCTGCAAATGGATCTTTAAAAGAAAGATCGGTGCAGATGGACGTATTGAGACTTATAAAGGAAGATTAGTGGCAAAAGGCTATCATCAAAGACAAGGTGTTGACTATAAGGAAACATTTTCACCCGTTGCCATGATTAAGTTTATCTGAATTCTTCTCGCCATTGCTCCCTACCATGATTATAAATTTTGGCAGATGGATGTGAAGACTGTCTTTCTCAATGGAAACCTTGAGGAGGAGGTGTATACGATACAACCAGAAGGATTCACATCCAAATAATCTCCAGACATGGTATGCAAGTTGCAGAGGTCCATTTATGGACTGAAACAAGCTTCCCGAAGCTGGAACATAAGATTTGATGAGGTGATCAAATCTTATGGCTTCATTAAGAATGAAGATGAGCCTTGTGTGTACAAGAAAAACAGTGGGAGCGCAATCACATTTTTGATTCTTTATGTTGATGACATCCTACTCATTGGGAATGATGTAGGAATGATGTCATCGGTAAAGATATGGCTATCAAAGAACTTCTCCATGAAGAATTTGGGATAAGCATCTTACGTATTAAGAATACAGATCTATAGAGATAGATCAAAGAAGATGTTTTCTTTAACCCAATCCATGTACATAGAAACCATTGTCAAAAGGTTAGACATGGAAAATTCCAAAAGAGGTCTCATACCGATGAGGCATGAAATTTCACTTTCTAAAGGTCAGTCTCCCAAGACATCTGAAGAGAGGGTTGTGATGGATAAGGTCTCATATGCTTCTGCCATAGGCTCCATTATGTATGCCATGCTATGTGCTAGACCTGATGTAGCATATGCTCTAAGTGTTACGAACAAACATCAGGCAGATCCAAGTGATGGACACTGGAAGGCTGTCAAAAGCATCCTTAAGTACTTAAGAAGAACTAAGGATCTATTTTTAGTCTATGGAGGAGGAGACTTAAAGCTGCAAGGATACACTGACTCGAGTTTTCAGTCTGATCCTGATGACAGCAAGTCAACATCAGGTTTTGTTTTCACACTCAATGGAGGAGCAGTGAGCTGGAAAAGTTCCAAATAGGAAATCACTGCGGATTCAACAACAGAAGCCGAGTATATTGCTGCTGTTGAAGCCGCCAAAGAAGCTCTATAGATGAAGACATTCATCGGCAATCTTGGAGTGGTGGAAAGCATATCTGGTCCTGTCCCACTACTGTGTGACAACAATGGGGCAATTGCTTAAGTGAAAGAGCCAAAGTCTCATCAGAAGTCGAAGCACATTCTGCGGCGCTTTCATCTGATCAGAGAGATTATAGCTTGAGGAGATGTCATAGTGGAAAGAGTTCCTTCAGCCGACAACATAGCAGATCCACTGACAAAGCCTTTGTCTCAAAATGTCTTTAAGTGTCACTTAGAGAATTTGGGTATTCTGTATAAAAGGGAATGGCTTTAGTCCAAGTGAGAGATTGTTAGTATTAGATGGTCTCAAAGCCAATCCAATACTATGTATTGATTCAGTTTATTAATAAATGACATTAATTCATTGTGTATAATTAAGTCGATTTATGTTTGTCGTATCACGATGAAGTCCATGAACATGTGCAACAATCTTTGGATTATGATGAGATCATAATTACGGGACCGAAGACTTATAAACACATGTTCTTAATTGTTCCTAGTCATAGAATGTTTGAGAACGACATTGAACATCCGGATAGATTAGTATAGGTTTCTTCAGCTCATATGATGAGGGTGACTAATCCTATAGGTTATTTGTGTGGAGACACTATACAGGACCTGTAGGTGCTCATTGCCGAATGAGTTCACTGAACTGATCCGACTATAAATCGCTGGATGGTAAACACCTCACTGTTAACTAGGTCGATTCTTTTGTCATGGTTGCGTAGATGATCCTTGGACTTGAGACGCCAAAGATATCTTGTTGGTAGGTTTATGAACTTTTACCTTGACTAACGAATCCCTAACCATAGGTTATTAATAAGTCAAGTGATCAGGATCAGGGAAACGCCCTCGAAGGTAATTGTGTGTTCAATAGGGGATCATCCGCTCTCGATAGTTTGAGAAAGAATGTTCCGGGAATGATGCGCTTAAATGTTGGTTTCCCGGGTTTCTCCGGATCTCACGCTCAACGGAAAATAAAATAAAAATGGAGATTTGTTCCCGTTTCGAAAAATCTAAAAACGCGATAATCGGATTATCGGTTCTCACCGTGTGCGGATTTGAATCCGCAACCGTTCGGTTCCGTCGGTGCGACACCGCAAGCCACGCAAGCGCCCGGCCTCTAGTGAAGTCCACGCGATCCTCATCGCGACGGATATCCTCATGTCCCTCGTTCTTTGCAGCCCATGAAACCTCCGCCGGTTGCCGCAACGATCGCCGCAACGCCCGGATGATTTCCCGTCGAACGGGATTCGGAGAAGTGGCGGAGCAGATCTAGATCTGTTTGGACACTAGAGAGAGAGAGAAACAGAGGAGGGGCGGCTAGGGTTAGCAGCATCTTGGCCTGCTCAGCCCGTTCGCTATGTTTTATACTAACCGCGCAATTTTTCATAAAAAGCCCAGTTTGTATAAAATCTACTTATTTATCCATCGCCTTGAGAATCATTTGCGTGTGACCCTCTAGGCCCAATAACCAGTCCAGTTAATGGCCTAACAAGCCCAGTGACTCCTCACTAGCTTTATTAATCAATTAATAACCCTTTATTAATTAATTAATCAATCGAATTGATGTCGCACATCGAATTCGACTGGGCCTCCGATCACGTTGAGTGCCAAGCAACATCGCGTGAACCCGGAAGGTATCAGGGTTAAGTAACCCACTCTTGGACCCTTTCCGCCGACAGTTACCGCGTGGATATAATCCTTCATTCGTACAATGCTCTCGAGTCAACTCAGGGTATGGCGTACTGTCAAACCCTAACCGGTCGACTCACTTGGATTGGATGCCACTGATAAATATCGGAAAACTTCTTTCCCGATATTATCGTCCGCCCTAGCCAGGGACTTCCGTGCATCCTTCCTAGAGTATTCTCTCTCTAAGTACCGAGAGCGAATGATTCCTTATTGACACACAATTCCCTTCGACGGTATTCCGCTGTACCCAATCCTTGGCGTTTTAGAATCCCGTGGCTAGAGATTCGTAAACCAAGGTCAAAGCACAGAAGTCCACCGACAAGGTGTCCTTGGTGTCTCAGGTCCGAGGACCATCCACGCAACTGCGACAATAGAATCAAGCTGGCTGATAGTGAGGTATAATACCATCCAGCGATTCAGTCGAATTAGTTCAGTGAACTCATTCTCCAATGAGCACCTATAGATTTGCCTTAGTGTCTCCACACAAGTGACTTATGAGATTAGTCACCCTCATCATATGAGCAGGAGTAATATGTACTAGTCTAACCGGATATCCGATGTCCTTCTCGGATATCCTCCGACTAGGAACGATTAAGAATATATGTGTTTAAGTGACCAGTCTCATTAGTATGATCTCATCATAATCTGATCACTATAGCACATATTCACGGACTTCATTATGAAATGATAATTAATGCGATTTACACATAATGAATATTATGACATTATATTAATAAATGAACGAGATTTACATAATTAGATTGGCTTGTAGGCCACCCAAACCTAACACTTAAGTCCCTGGCCAGGGCGGACTTTGTATCAGATAAAGAGTTATCCGATATAGATTAGCGGCATATGATTCAAGTGAATCGACCGGCTAGGGTTTAATAGTAAACCATACCCTAGGTCGATTCGGGAACATTGTACGGATGACGGATTATATCCGCGCGGTACCCATTGACGAAAAGGTTCCAATAGAGGGTTGCGATAACCCCTATGCCATCCAGGATTATGCGATGTTGCTTGGCATCCAACGTGATCGGAAGTTCGTCCGAATTTACTATGGGACATTAAATTCGGCTAATTAATTAACATAAGAATATTAATTAATTCAGTGAGTCCCTAAAGAGTTACCTGGCTTAATGGGCCATTAACTGGACTGATATTTGGGCCTAGAGGATCACATGCAAAAGGTTTTCAAGTCGATGGATAATCCGACAGGATTCCAGATAAGTCTGGGTTTTTATGAAAAACCGCAAATAGGCTTATTATAAAAGAACGGATGCTAGGTCGGGGGCCAGCAACCCTAAACAAGCCTCCGTCTTCTTTCTCTCTCCTCTCTACTGGGCGCATGACACGAGTCAGCCATCTGGAGGCTCCACTTCGACTGCCGACTGCTCTACCTTTTGTCCGACGGGAGATTCCGAATCTGCATGTCGCGGCAGATTACGTGCACCCAGACGGGATCCATGAACGCCGCATCGAACGAGGAGGCGAGGACGATCGATCGCGAGGAGAACCGCGTAGATATCGCTAGAGGCCGGGCACCTGCGCGGCTTGCGGCATCGCTCCAACGGAACCAAAAAACGAACTCATATTCGAATCCTCGCAAGGTAAATCTGATTTACTTCGGTTTAGTTTTGTTGATCGAAACGGGACGGATTCGATCTGGAATATTTTATTTCCACTACGTTTTCGGTCGGGTCCCGACACATCGAACCCAACAAAAATTACTTGGTTTGATTGTGTCTGAAAAAGACCAACTTACCAAAAATACTCTTTGTTCTTATGGCAGCTCAATGTGGGGAATATTACCACAATGGATACTCTTATGAAGAAAGAAATTCATGGCCCAAATGTGTGCATGTTTTACTTTGCAAATGAAGAGAATTTGGTTCATATATTCTTTAGTTGTTCATGCACTAGTTGGATATGGAAGCAATGAGTTGACATGTTTGGTATTCATAGGAGCCCAAGATCTTCATTGTCACTGGAGATGAGTGACTTCCTCCATAGCTTCACCATAAAGGACCAGCCAAAAATCTTGCATTTAATGCTATCAGGTGTTCAGTATGGTGGATTTGGAAGGAAAGATGTAATAAGAAATTCTAAGGAGTAAAAGCAATCAAGAGTGCATCCCCTGCTTGCAATTCTTAATGATATCAGATCTATAGTGGAAAGTTGCGCTTTGGAAGGAAAAGTGAATAGAAGTGCTAAATTTGTCTTCAATAATTCAATATTCCTATTTCATAGACTAAGTATGGCTATCAGCCTGTGGTAGCATGTTTCCAAATAGGAGAGTAGTTTGTGCTTTTTACCACACAACCTATATTGGGTTCATAGCTATCATCTTGTGATAGCATGAATTCTAACTTGTAAATTTATTTCTTTGTGAATATATTCCTGATATTACTTACAAAAAAAAATCATTGATTTTAATTTTGTATTAATGCTATTGATGGCCAGCATTTAAATTAAGGATCTGTGATTAAAAATGCAGGGTGTTTAGTTTCGCCTTTTCAAAAGAAGCTGTTCATTTCAAAATATATCATGGTTCATTGAGTAGTAACCAAATTAATTAGAAGTTTGATAAAAATTGTGACATTTGGTTTGAAGACCGGGAATGTCAAGTAGAGGACTAAAATAATCCTGTTGGGTCGATTAGCCCATTAGGCCCATTAGCCCAACCAGCCCGCATTGGCTCTAACTCTAGCCTCGGTCAACTCATAGTAGATGCCTTGTAAACTCGTCCACTTGATAGCCTTAAGAAAGGCTAAATGGACATCCTTCCCTTCCATTAATCATCAAGGCAAGCCACATTTGAATATTAGTTTCTATCACGCTTGAAGATCGGCTACGTAGACAGTTAGATAGATAAGAACACTTATGATAAGGATAAGCACAGTATTAATCTTCATTCTCACTTTTTGGTGATAGTTGTGACTAATAGATATCAGTAATCAGCTGGAAGGTAAAGAGAGAGAGCTTCAAGCCCTATTTCTAGCTGCATAGCCACAAAAATAGGCAGCCCCAACAATTGAACCAATCAGTAGAATGGCATGTTGGGAGGTCCAGGCTTTCAGGTCTAGATGATCCCATTCCCAACAAGAGGACTCACTGATAGGCGATAATATCTTCATGTCTGCACCCAGCAAGAGGACTCACTGATAGACATCAATATCTTCTTGTTGCTCGTTCTTCAGGGTAGTTTAGACTGACGGACGATTTTGTCTCGTGGTCTTTTTCACTACTCTTGTCCTTTTTTTTTTGAGAAGGACCACTCCTGTACTTGTTGTCCATCTTCCTCACCTTTAGGTGTGACGGGCTGTGCATTTATTCTACTTTGGCTTTGCTTTCCCATTCCCCACGCTTTGCTCCGGTACCTTACCTTGTCCGTTGGATTGCACTCTCCTACATAGGCAGACTAGGAATCAATGTGTCTGCCAAAACAAGCAATGTTCGGTGGAGTCCATCCTCAACCAATGCTTCCCTCAAACTAGTGTTTTGGTGAAACTAAAATTAGAAGGATTGATGTACTTCTGTAGATGGCCTTCGATCAAGTGTGTGAGGGGAGGGATGTGTTGGGTTATGTACCTAGTGTATTGTTCCACTTGTGTTTGTGGGCTGCACGCACTTAACACACTGTTAGGTCCAGTAAGTGAAATACGTTTATTCGGCTCAACCCATTAGGTGCCCATTAGGATCTTCTGATGGTTTGGATCCTGTTTAAGGCTAGATTGGGACTGGTCCCTCTCTATGTAAGCAAATTTGACTCCTCATTGTGTTACATACATGAAGGATGGTAGAGAGAGGAAACTAGAGGAGACGATGCTCAAGTACCATATGTCTTTGCCCTAGCATTCGTGTTGCTTATGCACATGGAGATCGTTGTCCTCCACCTCCGTGCATAGGATGGCTCACGCTTCAGGTATGTTGATCATCCCCAACGTGTGGTATTAGAAACTGTGTGCCTCCAATCTCTTCCGTTCTTCTTGTCTCATGCAGTTACAGACGAAGGAGTTCTTTGCATTCTTCTTGTATTTATTATTGCTTTTGGTCTGCCGGACAACACAATGACGTGAAAGGAACTATCGACGAACAGCGGCAGCGCATGAAGAACCAACGGTGGCAGTAGTGAATCGGTACAACAGAAGGTACCTTGTCCGGGTGCGGTACGAACACATCCAAGCATATGCCGCACGCAGGCTGCATAGGCAGGTGCCACACGGGTGCTACACAGGCACCGTTGCGTGGCACGAGGGCACTGTACGCGGGCACTGCACACAAGTACTACGCGTAGGTGCTCCGTATGAGGGCCCCACACAAGGCTGCGCCCAGGAGCCCTATGTGAGGGCCGTACGCGGGGCACCTTGTACAGGCACCCTGGTAGGTGCCCAGCACGAAGGGGCTTTGTGCTGGTGCCACATCGGCATCGCGTGTGTCCTCCACGCGTGACGCATGGCTCTAGCGCCTCGTGCGGCTCTCATGGCTGCAAGGTGTTAGTGCCCTTTGGAGATCTAGTTTAGAAAAAAAGGGGGTTTTAGGGAGGTTGGTAGTCACCTCCGCCGGAAGATGTTGTCGACGTCGTCTCCGACTAACGGAGGAGTGGTAGTGGAGGTGGCCCTTTCCCCGCACCATATCTCTCCATGATGGCTAGGATTTGGAGAGAGGTGGGACGCAGAAGAAGATGAGGGCACTTTGAGCCTTTTTCCCCTTAAGCAATTTTGAATTCATTTAACTTTAAGTTAGGATAACTTTAAGTTAGGATACAATAAGGTTTGTGGATCTGATTTATTCGGTCTCTCTTAAGTTTTGGGTTTTAGTTTGGGTTTGGATTAGGATCCGTAATGATCATTGTTAATGGGTTGTGGATTCTACTATTGGGTATTAGATCTATTTTGGATCTTATTAAGGACCTAGATATAGATCCATTTATGAGAACCAAATCAAATCAAATCCTAGTACATAATATCCGTATCCGTCTATATATGTTATTGCTTAGTAATATCCTTTAGGTTTAAATCTTTTTGCTTTAAGTTCTTTATTTGTATGCTTATCCTTTAATGTCCATTAATGAGCAGCCTGTAGGTCCATTAAGCTCTGAATCTTGGGCGCATTAGTTCTTAGTCAACTTTAGGCCCATTAGTGGTCTTTAAAGTGTACATGGTCATTTTCGTAAACAGTTTGGATATAGAAACAATTCTGAGGAATGAAAGAAAAGGAGGTATTGAGAAGATAGTGAACATAATAGCTGAGGTGAGAGAAGCTCTGGGGATCGGCCAGGAGGCGCCCTCCTCCAGTTGCCTCCACAGACCATGTGGGTATCGTGAGGGGATCCTCTCATCTATAGAAGGAACCCTCACAGGATGCTCCCCCTAAGAGTTGTTCTTCTCGTAGTCTATCTAGATCTGGAAGAAAAGAAGGGTTTCCATCTTCTTCTTCAAGGGTTTCAGCTGAGTTGAAACCTTGGTATGCTCTTTTCTCTGGTTCTTCGTCGCAACAATCCAACTTCTCTCTTCAGTTTATAGCACCATAGGTTTGTGAAGGAAGAAAGATTGCTGCGGTGCATCGAGAAGATGTCAATGATCTTGAGGAAGAATGGCGGTTCTCTATTATGGGATATATATTATTGGTCTTTGTCCTACTTTCAAGCCTTCATTTTCCTTTATACAACATCGATGGAAACCCAAAGGTGAGGTTACATTACATCTTCATGATGGTGGGTTTTTTCTATGTGTTTTCTCCCTTGAAGAGGATCTTCTAAGGCTTCTTAATGGATTCTCGACGATCCGAGGACACCCTATGATTTTAAGAAGATGGACACCAGATTGTTGATGGAGAAGGAGAGTTTTTCTTCGGTTCCAATATAGATTAGGTTTTTAAACCTTCCATTGCATTGGTGGTCTTCTCGTGGTTTGAGCAAACTCTGTAGCATTCTTGGGAGTCCTCTTTATATGGATCATCTAACAGCCACCAGGAAATGACTACAGTATGCACAAGTTTGTGTGCTTATGGGAGTTGATGCTGAATTCCCAAACATCTTGCAAGCAGTTAATTTCCATGGTGAGCTGGAAGATATTCCCATTACGTATGAATGGAGGCTGATTATCTGCTGGGCCTATTCATCTTATGGACATTAGGATAGAGAGTGCATGGCATCTGAAGGTAGACCAGTTGAGTTGAAAAAGGTCCGTTCTTTAGATAAAGGAACTGGGTTTGAGCGACCTAGAAGAAGGTTTTGGAGGCTGAAGTTGAAATCTAATGATGCTCCATAAGGCCGTATAGAAGAGATTCCTATCAAGCAAATTATTACGACTTCAACTTTTATCAAAACAAACAACTCTTTTGAAGTTCTTCAACAACTCTTTTGAATATGAGGAACATGCTTTAACTCAAGTGCTCAGGGAGTATAATGGCTCATTTGCCTTGTTTTACGAGGATATGCCTGGGCTAGACTTGAACCTGGTGGAGCATAGAAGCTAAGGAGGTTCCATCCCCAAATGGCCCAGAAGATAAAGGAGGAGGTCGACAAATTGCATAGGGCCAAATTCATTAAAGTTGTTTTTTATCTACAATGGGTCGCCAACATAGTTCCTGCCATGAAGAAGGATGGGAGAGTGGTTTGCATAGACTTCAGGGACCTCAATAGACCCCTACAAATGATTTCCCTCTCCTACATATTGACCTGCTAATTGATAACACGACAAGATATGAGCTGTTGTCATTCATGGAAGGAATTTTAGGATACAATCAAATCAAACTGGCTGAGGAAGACCAAGAGAAGACCACATTTACTACGCCATGGGGAACCTATTGCTATGTAATCATGCCACTTGGACTCCAGAATGCCAGAGCCACCTACCAAAAGGCCATGATGGCTATTTTTCATGATATGATGCATGTCTACATTAAGGTCTATGTAGACAACATTTTGGTCAAATCAAAAATAAGAGAAGAACATTATGGGATTCTGGCCAAGGTCTTACAAAGGTCCCATGAATACAAAGCTTGAGGTGTCATCAAGGAAACTGTTACGGTTTATTGTCAGTAAAAGAGGCATTGAGATTGATCCAAATAAGGCCAGAGCTATAGCTAAAATGTCATTGTCAAAGAATGTGTCTGAGTTCCAAGGGCTGATGAGGAGGCTGCAATTCATTAGGAGATTCATATCCCAACACTCCCAGAGGTGTGGCCCATTTTATGAGTTGCTAAAAGGTGGGGTGAAGTTCGAATGGAATGACAGATGTCAGGAGGCATTCAAAGATTTGAAAAGATATTTGTCTAGTCCTCCTATCCTTTGTCCACCCACACAGGATAGACCCCTAATCATGTATATTTTGGTTCTTGAGGACTCACTAGGGGCCATCCTTGCATAACAAGATGATTAGGATAAGGAAAGGTCAGCATACTACCTCTCTAAGTTGTTCAACCCCGCAGATAAGAAGTATACGGCAATGAAGAAGACCGAGCTGCATTGGTTTGGGTCACACAAAAGTTGAAGCACTATTTTCTGGTTCATGACGTAAGGTTAGTTGCAAGAATGGACCCAATCAAATACCTCTTGCAAAAATCAGTATTAGTAGACAGGTTGGTACGGTGGCAGAGTTTTCTCTCCCAATTTGACATTACCTATGTTATTCAGAAGGCTATAAAAGGGTATGCAATAGTTGAGCATCTTGCTCACATACAACATAGCTGAATATGAAGCCCTCCTCACTGGTCTCAAACAAGTACATCTCCTAGGTGTCACCCAATTGAGGATCATAGGGGACAGCTAACTCATCCTCTATTAGGTTTTGTCCAAGTATCTTATTCGCGATCCTAAACTCAAACCCAACTAAGATTTTATGGTCCACCTTGTTGAGCAATTTGTGCCTATATGTTGAGATTATTGAGCAATCTCTGTCTATATGTTGTTCCTATATTTTAGTGATAATAAATAATGAAAATGTTCAAATAAACACTATTTACATTTCCCTTGATAGCTAAATTAAAATGTGGTTTTATGCTGTCAGTTTCCTAGATAGTTTTTCACTTCTAGACTTAGCTGATTAGCAGTCTGAGTTCTATATGCTATGATTTTAGACCTTAACTGATTAATCGATTAAGTCTCCATTATCAACTGATTAGCAGTTTGAGTCCTTTGATCCTGTGATTTTAGACTTAACTAAGAAATCTACTAAGTTTCTATTTCTAATCAATTAATCGATTGGTTTTGAGTATCGTCTAAGATTAATCTATTTTGTTTAATTGATTTCATATCGTTAAATCAATTATGTGTGACGTCTTGATCAGTCTGTGACTTTACTTATTGGATTATGTGTCTAATAGCAACTTCGATCAACTAAACTACTCATAATCAATTAAGTGATTAAGCTTATATTTCTATGATATATTAAACTTATAATCGATTGCGAGTTCACTTCGATTATCGATATACTTATAATCGATTATGAGAACTAGTTTCGAATTCGATGGTAGTTAGAACTCTAATTGATTAAGTGAATTCTCACTTTGATTATTCATAACTATCTAATCAATTAGTTCTAGCAGCTGCATAATCGATTAATGTGCTTTACGCTTCGATCAATTATGTGACTGAAGTTTTGATTGAGTTATGTTAGAACTATAATCGATTATTGAATGTTCACTTCGATTATTGACATGCTTCAAATCGATTACTTGACTATAATCGATTATCAGATTTTATTCGATTATCAATATGCTCGATTATTTGATTGAGCTTCAACTTCAACTGCAGTTAGAACCCTAATCGATTAAATGAGTCATCACTTCGATTAGTGTCAAATTAACTAATCGGTTAGCTCTAACAACTGCACAACAGTTATCGCGCTTACACTTCGATTATTGTCATCAATAAATCAATTTGTCTATTTTGAGTAACACTGCGCTTACTGATTAAATCGATTAATGTTTTAACTCTTTACTCTGATTATTATTATACCCATATATTCAAAACATCGGTTATTATCTTGGATTAATTGATTGATGTGTTTAGTTTAATCGATTCTGAGACTCGAACTGAATTTTGATTTACTTTATGATCTTAAATCGATTAACCATTACACATATAGTTTCGATTAAGCGACTTCAAGCAAGCACCTATAACTTAACTATGCTCTAATCGATTTGCTTAAAGGATTACTATTCAAATTGAAAAGGCTCTCTATGTTCTTTTTTATCCAACAAATCTCGTGATCTATTAGAATAGATCTTTGACAATACTTTTTGTTGAGCATTGTGCAAGTGATTCTTTTCATTATGTACTGTCAATATGAGAGGATGTCTGCATTTAATTCTTGACATCTTTGCAGAGCTGTTTTTCATCCTAGAATCTGTTTTTCATGCTATACAACAGACTAGGCAGAAAAAGCCTAGTTGCCTTTTTGGTGTGACCCTCTTTTTCAGGTTTTTGACAGGAAGTTTACCAACCCGTCTAAGGTTGTACCTAAGTGTGCTAGAGTACAGAAATCTAGTCAGTGAGAAGCTTGTGGACAATATAAATATTCTTATTTCTCTGAAAATTTTCAAATGTTAGACTCAACAGAAATTCTTCATCCAAAAAATCCAAACTTGCTGTCTAATGGATCTAGTTATGTTATCTAACGGGCAAATTCTGAAGACAATATACTACATGTCTTATGTTTTTGAAGCTTCAAAAATATAAGAAGAACACAAGAATAGAACGCAAGGAAGTTTACAGGAGGTAGAATACAGAGAGATTCAAAGAAAGAGAGAGAGCTTCATTGAAAATGGAAGACTCCATTGCTACATCAAAAGATCCTCCTTCACAATCAAGAGATAGCTTGAGAGAGAACTTTAAGTTTATCCACACATCACCAATTCTCGGGGCTTCATCCAGATCAAGCATTGCATCTTTTATTTGTAGCTTTTTGGTATTGATATGTGCTTCTGTGTTACATTGTATATCAGCCTATCAAGAGGCATTTCTATACTCATTTTGCATTATACATGTTGTAATTCCTCTTCGTTGTTGTGGAAGAGAAGACATGCTTGATGTGCAGAGTGGGTTGTTCCTTTTTGTTCAAAGGGAAGACCTACCTGGTGTGCAGGATATGTTGTTCCCCTTTGTTGAAAGGGAAGACCTGCCTGACGTGCAGGGTGATATGTTGTTCCCCTTTGTTGAAAGGGAAGACCTGCCTGGCATGCAGGGTGATATGTTGTTCCCCTTTGTTGAAAGGGAAGACCTACCTGGCGTGCAAGTTGTTGTTGATAATCGGCAAGGGGTTTGTACCTTATGATAGAATTAGGTGGCCTCAAAGCCAACCATGGTACATTCTGTTCAGAATATTAATAAAGACAATTATTTCTTCATTTATAGTTCTCGCAAATTAACTATCGTAATGAAGGTCCGTAGACAAGTGTGTAGGATATTTAATCATGATGAGAACATGATAGTAAGATCAATATTCTTAGTCACTTATCTTAAACAATTCTTGATCATAGGATATTTGAATTGGACGTTAAATATCCGATAAGATCGACACGGATTATTTCTGCTCATGTGATGAGGGTAAATGATCTCACATTCACTTGTGTGGTGACACTAAGACAAACTTGTAGATGCTCATTAGAGAATGAGTTCACTGAACATATCCGAATTAGAATTCCTGGATGGTCATTATACCTAATAGTCAGCTAGGGAATTCAATCGTTGCAGTAACGCAGTTGGTCTTTTGACCCGAGTCACCAATGATACCTTGCTTGTAGACCATTGTGACTTGATTCTCTGACTTGTGGGCTTTAACCATTAAGTCCACGATAGTCAGTCTCTCAGACACAGTGGAAAACTTGCGGAGGTAATTGAGTGAACAACAGGATATTACTCACTCTTGGTATACGACTGAAGAGAGAATGTCCTATGGATGTGTACACAGAAATCCCTGGCCAGCGTCAACTGAAAGAGATGTCTTTCTAGAAGTTAACTGAGTACTGGAATCCATCTAAATAATGCGGTAAAAGGTTTGACTGTAAAAACCATACCCTTGCGTTATTGGGACATTGGATTGGTGAAGGATTTTATCTGTGCGGTATCTGTAGATGGAAATGTTCAAATAAAGGAAACAATATCCCTTATATCTTCTGAGATCATGAGGTAGTGTTTGATGCTGTTCATGGTCAAAAAGTCAAGTGGATTAATCATCGGATGATAAATCACTTATTTATTGAATTAATTATTTAACATATGATGTTTAAATAATAATTAATAAACAGTAAACTTTAGAATTAGTTCTAAGTTTAGTGGACCTGAAAATAGACTGATATATAGGCCTGGAGGGTCACACACATAAGAGTTCTCATAAGACGGTGAGATATGTTAAATATTATAGTTATCTGGGTTTTGTGAAAAGTCGCAGGATGGATATGAATTTTAAATGGAGAATTATCCAAGGCCAAGCTCTTGGATAATCATGAGAATTAAACCTTGTGCTTATCTTTATTTCTTATAGAAGGAGGCCAAGGGGTGGGGGTGGTGATATACGTACATGTATACTACCACAAGCCTTGGAGTTTCTCTCTCTCCTCTCTCTCTCTCTCTCCCTCTCTCTCGCTTGAAGAAGATCCCTCTCTCTTGTCAACTGCATAGTGGATTTGAGATCGGATCGAAGTGCTCAAGCCGAAGAGGAAATCACGTCTACGTCGGGAGCTCGTGTGGATACCTCTAGAGATCGTGCGCGTGTGCGATTACCGAAACAGTTCAATCCACGGGAGATTCGAAACCCCACAAAGGGGAAGAACGGTTCTTCCCGTTAATTTTAATTGTCCGTTTTTCAATTCCAACAATCGATACGATGAATCATTTTAATTTTCCGTTGCGTTCCGGCGATTCCTTACAGTGGTATCAGAGCCAGGTTGCTGGTTCAATCGAAAAATGGCATCGTTTTTCGTGTTTTTTTCGGTTATGCATGTTGAACGTGTATTGTACATGTTCTTGGGCGAAATTATTTTTTTATTGTCATTTAATAATCGGAAACTATTCCCAAGTTTGAAAGAATGTTATTCTATGTTTTTGAAATGTTCCAAGAGCAGGAATAATGGTAATATGTGATGTTATGTTTAATAGGAATTATCTATGATAGCATGGTTTACAGAGAATAACACGAACATGCATGGTTCTCTGTAACTGTTAAAGGGGTCTGGTGGAGGCTCGGGGTCAATTTATTTTATTTTGGGGATGCTCCTGCCGGCCTGGATGCTAGTTTTATTTTATTTTTCTTACCCGCGGGCTAAGAGAGATACTGTGTAAATCGATTTATAGGGAAGCCACAGGAATGGTCCCTGGCTTCATAAGGCCGTCTGGTTCGACCAGAGAGCTCTCCGGTGACAACCGGGGCTTCCCCATCACAGGCGGCGGCCGTCGGCAACCCTATTTTTTGCAGAATAAATGTAGCTTCCGGACCGGCCATGCAGAGGATAACCGGCTATGCATGGATA
Source organism: Zantedeschia hybrid cultivar (assembly GCA_030544215.1). NCBI lineage: Eukaryota > Viridiplantae > Streptophyta > Magnoliopsida > Alismatales > Araceae > Zantedeschia > Zantedeschia hybrid cultivar. The sequence continues at coordinate 34,747,556 of JARZZO010000012.1, read as the reverse complement.
GCCGGGAATGTCCGACGACGTCCACTGGGTTGCCGGCGACCTCCGACGGCGTCAGAGGATCCGATTGGAGACTCGCTGCCCTTGCTGCTACCGGTGGCGCCCTCCCCCCACCGGGAGGACCGTGAACTAGCCGCCCCCCCACAGAAACCCTAATCGGGCGGCGGGGGCGACTCTCGCGTGGGCCACGGGCCCGGCCCGCCCGGTCCGTGCCCTCCAGGTCGGCACTCCAGGTCCGGGCGACCCGCGCCTGACCTGAACAGGGCCGAACCCGGCGCCTACTCCCCAGACCCAATAAGCTCCCTTTAACCCCTATTTAGCCCATTTTAATTGTTTAAACCGTTTTTACAATTTTAAAAATATGTTTAAATTGTAAAAAAATTTAATTAACATATTATTAAAATAGTTTAATAATTGTTAGTTAAATAGAAAGGGTTTTATTGATTATAGGGTTTAGTTAATTATTTAAAATTGTTTTAGATTATTAACTTTTCATTAATCAATTAAGTTTAAAAATTATTTTTAAACTTTATTTTAATGCATAACTTGATTTTATAAATCTGTTCAAATTGTTTAAATGAATGATTTGTTAACTAAAAGGTTTAGTTAACTCTTTTATCAATGATATTGTGAATCATTGTTGATTTTATTGAAATAAATGTTATTTAAAAAACTATTGGTATTATATTTTATCCTTAAACAAATAATGTTAACCATCATTATTTGATAATTACTTGATGCATGTGATGTGTTATGTTGAATGGTGGGATGATCATGGACTTAGATTAATCATGTGATGGTTATTATGCGTGAATGGAATACATGTTTTATTTAATGTTTTTAAATAGGACTTGCATGTCCTCCTCTCTCTTAATCATAATGTACATTCTCTTTCTCTCAAAGTTTGTACTCCCCTTGATAAGATCAATGTTTCAAACTATTATTTAAATGTACATTAATGGACCTGCGAGTCCTATGTTCATATTTACATTCTGAAGACACTTCTGAAGGATGGACTAGCATCAGATGAAACATGAATTGCTGGATTCACCATAGGATCTCATTATGGATCATCGTTTGGCTCTAATGATTCTATAATATAATTAATAGTCCATGGTCATCCTATTTCAAATTTTCTACATTTATATAATATCTGTGGATTATGCTATTATATACATTTCTATTAAGTATTATGATACTTCAAATTGAAATATTATTAATAGCACGATTTTTAAAATCAAACTTAATAACCCTCTTTTAAAATTTTAAGTTGTATACATGAGATATTTAGAATAATCAACGTTACCCACCATTATTATAGATCTAAGGATAGTTTTTATTTCAAATGGATTTGTTATGCTACCACTAGGTCTATTTGATTTATAAATTAATCTAGGTCTACGACATGTGATGTCAATAAGATAGATAGACAAATAGTGTAGTTTTGTTGTACTACCACAAGGATTGTACTACGAATTCATGTTATCTAAGTAATGATGGATTAACTTAACTGAATCATTTGATTTGTTGTGCTACTATAAGATCAAACTGATTTAGGGGTTAAACCTGATCGGATATTGCAAGTGTTGCAATTGTCAAGAGTTGACTGCCTGAGGATTGTGATGTGATTTGTTGTGCTACCACAAGATCACATGCATGATATCCAAAGGATTCTGATCCTCACTAGGAGATCATTGGAATCTCCCGTTCTGTACAATAGAGGGTCGTACAGATCGCCAAAAAATAGTGGGAGCTAAATCTAGATGAAAACTCTTAAATCTGATTTAATTAAACTATCTACTTATTTTTTCGTTATATTTTCTTGTAGGTCGCTATGTCGTTACCTAACCCTCTTCGTTGCATACTTGATGCCAACAAACTCACAGGACCAAATTACATTGACTGGTTACGCAACCTGAAGATTGTCCTTAGGTGTGAAAAATTAGCCTATGTCCTGGATCAACCTGATCCAGAACAGCCTAGTGAAAATGCTAACGAAGATGAATTAATGATTTTTGAAAGCTGGAAAGAGGACTTTATTAAAGTTCAGTGTTATATGCTTAGTTCAATAAACAATGAACTACAGTGACAGCATGATAACATGGAAGATAAGGCCATTCTGAACCACCTACAAGAGTTGTTTGGTGAACAGTCCAGAACAGAGAGATATGAGATCTCACAGAAATTGTTCAGGACTAGAATGACTGATGGCACATCTGTGTAAACACATGTACTTAAAATGATAGAGTAGATAGAAAGGCTCACGGTGCTTGGCTTTGTTATGAACAATGACTTAAGCATAGATTTAATCCTTCAATCTTTACCTGATTTTTTTTTACAGTTTATTATTAACTTCAATATGAATAAAATTGAGGTTACACTGGTTCAGCTACTCAATATGTTGAAGACAGCTGAAAGGTACTATCCAAAATGATAAGCCACATGTTATGCTTGTTGGTAAGACCAATAAGAAAAGAAAAACTGGACAATCCTTTAAGAAAGGTAAGCCAAAGAAGCCAGTGAAAAGCAAGCCAACGGTTCAAAAGGATAAAGCTAAAGTCAATGATAAAGATAAGTGTTTACAGTGCCATAAAGAAGGTCATTGGAAGAGAAACTGCAAGATTTATCTAGCAGAAAAAGTAAAGGAGAAGCTTGGTGAAGCTTCAGGTATACTCATGATTAATTTTAACTTGTCTTATAAAGAATCTACATCTTGATTATTAGATACTAGATGTGTTTCTCATATCTGCAATAACTTGTTGGTACTAACAAGTAAAAGAAGACTGAATCGTGGAGACGTGGATCTGAGGCTTGGAAATGGAGCAAAAGTTGTTGCGTTAGCTGTAGGGACAGTAAGACTTCTGATGCCATTAGGATACTTATTGGAACTAATAGATTATTATTATGTTCCAACTATCATTAGGAATATCATTTCAATTTCTTGTTTGGACAAAGAAGGATATTCAATGAAATTAGAGAATAATGGTTGTTCCATTCATCTAAGAGACAAATTGTTTGCATCTGGATATTTATTAAATGGTTTGTATTTACTTGATATTGCATATGATGTATGTCTAGTAAATAAGTCTCCTGAACAAGTACATAAAAATATGAATAAAACATACCTATGGCACTGTAGGCTCGGTCATATAAACGAGAACATAATCATAAAGTTCCAAAAGAATTGATACCTTGATCTATTTGATTATGAATCATTTGCAATTTGTAAAGCTTGTCTCATAGGAAAAATGTCTAAAGCTCCATTTTCTGGATATGGAGAAAGAGCTAAGGAAATTTTGGAACTAATACATAGTGATGTATGTGGTCCAATGTCCACTCATGCTATGGGTGGTTACTCATACTTCATTTCATTTATAGACGATTTCTCAAGATATGACTACATATATTTAATGAAATATAAGTCAGAGGTCTTTGAGAAATTTTAGGAATATAAAAATGAAGTTGAAAACCAAACTGGAAAAAGTATTAAGACTCTTCGATCTGATCGAGGGGGAGAATACTTAAGTACAAAATTCATAAAATATCTAAAGAATAATGGTATTATGTCTCAATGGACTCCTCCCTGTACCCCACAGTTAAATGGTGTATCGAAAAGGAGAAATCGTACTCTATTAGGTATGGTACGATCAATGATGAGTTATGCTAAACTTTCAATTTCTTTATGGGGATATGCACTATTTTCTGCTGCATATCTGTTGAACAAAGTTCTCAGTAAGTCAGTATCTTCCACTCCATATGAGATATGGAAAGGGAAGAAACTAGATTTTAAACATGTTAGAGTCTGAGAATGTCCTACACATGTCAAAAGACATGATCCAGACAAACTGGATTTCAGGATAGAAAAATGTAGGTTTGTAGGATATCCAAAATAGACTTTTGGATATTATGCTATCAGCCCAGCGATCAAAGGGTGTTTGTCGCAAAAAAGAGCTGTCTTCTTAGAGAAAGAATATCTTTTAAAAGAAGATAGTAGGAGTAAGATAGAACTGTTTCACAAAAGCGGAACCATCGTCCCCATCAATTAACAATCTAATGGCCTATCCGTGCGATTAAGAATTATCTGGAATTATCACTATTTTTGTTAAAGGGTAACTCAAACTCCAATTTTATCAAAATCACAAGGTCCTTGATATGATCTAAGAAATATCTATCATATAGTAATGATAATGTAAATCAATTACATAAAAGTAATACAAAGGTAGAAATAATTGCCTTTTTAGTCACGGCTAGGACTTATGAACTCCTACAGTGGGACCTTAGTGAAATTCTCAGCTTCATTTTCACTTTGATATTTCCTATACCCGAATTTCATCAGTAACTTCATGCAAATAGATAATCAACATTAAATATCATGCAATTACGGATTTTTGGGGAAATAACAGAAATTTAGAAAACTCATAAAATGGCGTCGCTGTTCACAGACGTCATTTAAATGACGTCGCCCCGTCCAGACGCCGTTTAAGTTACAGAAACTGTTCTATGTTCTGACTCCAATCTAAACTTAACTTTCCTTCAATGCACATCCCTCTTCCAATTCGGAAAAGGTTTCCTAATTTCACAAATCATTCTATAAAACCTTCCTCTCTTCATATCAAAGCATTAGAACAAGCAATCAATAAGGAAAGCTAAAGGATTCTCTCCAAAATTCAAGAAAAAGAGGGGAAGAACAAAAAGAAATCAAGGAGGAAAATCGATTCAAACAAGAAGGAAGGATGAATTCTTCCTAAGATTCTTCACACAAAAGGATGAGAAAGGCGATTGAAAAGCTCTCTAAAGTGAAAGATCATCTAAGTGGGGGAGATCCTAACTAACAAGTAAGCTAATCTCTTTTCTAATCACTCCTTCTATGTTCTTCAACTTTCTCTACATGTTTTCCATATTCCAATTCTTCATGAACTTGATAGAACTATTCCAATTTCTTTCTTGATGTAAGGATATTCCTTCTTCTCCGGTCCAAGAAGACTTTCTTCACTTCCATGGGTCCAAAAACTAGTTAATAAGATCAATATCTCCATGTAATCTTATATATGCAAGTGACATATCCAAGGATTGGTTATTCATGCCAAACATTACAAAAGCACAAGCATGGATTGGGCTGTAATGGGCGCTTTGATCGAGCTATGGCATTTACAAACTCATACCTTCCTTTTTGCCACGTTCGAAGCCACTATCCTCTTAGAAGAAGCCGAACTCTTATTGGGTCTTCCTAAGCTTAAAGTCAATAATGATGAACCTGATTTGAGTGAGATGATGTTTATGAGGGAAAGAATTATGGGTCAACAATTGTTAGAAAAGATTATGAAAAATCCAAAGGAAATTCAAGGTTGTTTTACAAAGAAAGGAATCAATCTTGCTAAATTAGCTGAATGGACTCTGAAGAAGATAGAAGATCTCAAGGATGAAGATATAGAGAACGTGATGAAGGCGTTCACCATGTACTTAGCTGGAGCACTATTATTCGCTGCCCAAGGTAATGTCCTAGAAGATGATCAAATGAGCGCAATTAATGGGATTTTTGAAGGAAGGCAGATTAGCACAGCGGTTCTAGCCTACTTCTACAGTGGGCTCTCTACAGCTTCTATATGTCAACCTTCTTATGGTAGCATGCTTCTCTTAGCTCTGTGGGTAGAATTCCACTTCAAATTCAACCATAATGAAGAAGAAGTTCCAAGGATATCTCAGGCATACCAGCATAGTCCTATCTTCCATATTGCCAACATTGTGAAGTTCAACGACAACATGACCAATTGAGTGCCCAACCTCACGACTCGGACTGACTGGCATGCTTACTTCAAGACTATACCTAGAACTGGATTTGAATCTATGCCACTTGCTCTCATGGAAAAAGCGGTTCGAGTGCACCGTGGTACTGGCATAGAACTCCGACTGATCGAGGCGACCGAGTTCATTCTCTATAATACACATCGCTGTCATCCTCAACTTGGTATGCCTCGCTATGAATTTCTAGAAATATTTTCTCTTTCTCAATCAAGAAGCGGGCATCAGGAACTGATGAAGATTTCGAGACGACAGAACTTATTGCAACTCTTTGGAACATCGGATTCATCCGTTGTGTAAAAACTCGTCATGAAGCCAATAAAGAACTGTGAAAATCATATGTAAAGGAGCTCAAGAAAATTCGTCCTTGAAATCTCTTCGTCCTTATCTTCCAATTTGATATGTTTTGATTTTCTTTCAATGAAGAACCCTTCTTTTATACAATAGAAATCCTCATTTAATGCTTTGCAATTTATCTGTAATTTTTCTTTGAATGAAACTGTGATTTTTCCTCAAAATATGAATTTTCGGGTTCAGTTAATTCAAATCGTGTCGACTCAGAGAGATGTTTTTCAGTATTGATCAATTTTCAAATATATGAATCTATCCTCAAAAGAACCCTAAATTGCGTCCGGTCAGTAAGACGCCTTTCTATTCTCTTTCCTATTTTCCAAAGATTTCCAACAACTAATCTACTGAATAACGACCTCCTTCAAAGACGCGAATCATAATTCTTTCAAATTTCCCATGGTACGGCCCTAACCAGAAGAGGCGGTAAAATCCAAAAGGCGTTGCCCACAAGGGACGCATTTCACAAATTTCAAAAATTTTCTATTGCCGCCTTAGTTTGTACGCCATTTAATGGCGTCTCTGTCCCAAGACGCGATTTAATGAACTTCAACAGGGGTTCGCGAGCCCAAGCCTCTTCTTTCCTCATTATCCTCTCCACTTTCTCTCTCCTCACTCTCCTTCTTCTCCAGCGACGGCGGCTTTCCCTCCTTGCTCCGGCGAGTTTCTCTAACGCCGGTGATCATTGTGGACTCCGACGACCTCTTCTCTCTCCCTTAAACCTTCTCTCATTCTCAAACTCTCTCTCTTTCTCCCCTCTCCCTCTCTAGCTTTCATTTTCTCTCTCACCATCTCCCACGACCCCATGGAGTCTGGCGGGCCTGGTGGTGTAGGTGGGAAACGCCGGTGGCTTGCCCCATTAGCGGCGAGCGTGCAGGCATACGAAGAATCTCCTCCCGAGGCGATGGTTCTAACGGAGGTGGAGGCATTTATGGAAGCCAAGGAAGTCCCTCCCGCGGTTCAGGAGGGTGAAGAAGCGGCGGCACCGGCCGAAGAGGCAGGCCCACGTTTGGTAAACCTCGAAACACTCACTCTAATGTGTTAATTTTCAATTTTGGGGGGAGAAGAGAGACTCGGTCATAGGTTCTCGAACCTGTGGCCAAAAGGCGTCAGGGGACAATGAAGACCAGGATCTCTTGGGACCTGGTGGTGGCAGCGTACCATGGTCTTCTGTATTTCCAGAAGGCGAGACTGGCGGAGATGGGGTTTAGAGAGATATTAGAGATAGAGCCATTCTTGATCGACCTGATATTGCTCCAGGTGCTGAGGGAGCGATGGCATGCTGAGAGCAGGGCATTTCTAATGCCCTGGAGACACATGGTCCCCAGTCTCGAGGATGTGTGCAGGATCACCAGCCTTTAAGTAGAAGGTTGAGCAGTGAGAGGGATCACATAACTCGATTATAGAGAGTTAGCTCAAGAGTTACTGGATTTAGAGTGCACGGGGCCAAAAGGCCGAGAATCTCGAACCCACGTGAGGGTAGTTGTCGAGAGATCCTTAGGACTGGAAGAGCCTAGGCAGCAGACCGATGAGTCCCGGGTTGAGCTAAGATCGAGACTAGCGAGGGCAGCTAGCGCAGTATATTGTTAGGATCCTAGTGATGGGGTTAGAGTAGATAGGGATCTTAGGAGATTTTTAGTGTTTTTCTTTGGTAGGCTTCTCTTTGGGACGAACGGCGACTACATCCATTGTCGCTTCCTGAGTCTCCTTGTATATTTAGATAGGTTAGGCGAGTATGCCTGGGGTGTGACCCTTCTGGCCCACCTTTTTACCGACCTCTCCGCGGTTACGCCTGACTGGGAGACTACCATCAGCGGCACGTCGTTTCTTCAGGTACTTAATTTATTTTATTTTTGTTTACTTCACTAAATGCTTACTATGCAATGCATGTGATGCATATGATCATGATGATTCTAACCTATATGTTCTTGTATGCAGGTGTGGAGCTATTATTATTTTCCTCTGGGCCGAGCGAGGCCATCTACCCAACCGGCGGCAGTTCCACTTGCTCGGCGTTGGCGTCCGGTGGTAAACACGGCGCCACAACACCATCAGTTGATGGCCCTTCGCCGTCAATTCTTTGACTACTTAGAGTTGTTGGTAAGTTTTAAAATTCTTTTTTGGTCACTTATTAATTATTTCATGGCTATTAGAATGTTTAAACATTTAATTAAACACTTTATTAGTGTATGTTTTATCAACATGTCTGTTAAATGTTAAATGATTGAATGATGAATATTAGAATTTACATCTTACTAAATGTTTATTGCTTTGAACATGACATAGTTTATTGATTCATTCTATTAATTATTTGATATGTAATATGCAATGCGACTAAACTATATGAATGCAGGTTATTTGGCGTCCGTACTTTGGTATGGACGATGCAGGACATCCTTGGGTAAAGCAGGGGCAGGGCCAATTCAGGCACCAAGTTTGGGTGCATTGCTTGAACGAGATTGCCCTCTTGCGCTTGAGACTGGCGATGCGGACGCTGGGTCTGCATCAGGAGTGGGTAGAGGAGGAGGTCCCTGAGGGGATCGAGAGGACGATGCGGGGTAAATAGGCCCATACTGACTAGAGGGCGAAGTTTTCGAACCAGCACAAGTACTGGTTCAGGTATGGAGTCCCGGTAGAGTCGTAGGCGGTAAGCAGTGATGCTTACCTGCAGCGCTACCGGGCCCACTACGTGGCCCACCTCCAGCTACTCCGCCCTCTCGATGTAAGTATTATGATATGCATGCTTATGAATGCGTCTTTCATTTTGTTAATTATCTTGCTTATATTTGTAAATGTACGACATGTTATGAAAAATACAGGATGCACGGGATGCCACCATCATCTCCCTTCGTAGCCACCTCCAGGATGCCGAGACCCAGCTAGAGCAAGTGCAGAAGGAGCTGAATGAACTGGTGAGCATGATATGTATAGATAACATGAATTATGAATGCTTCCTTTTTATTATTAAATTGTTTTGACACTTGTACACTGACGGTGATCTCCTCTTGTTACAGTGTGCCGCTTATACTCATGCGGCGACCCCCTCATCTTCCACTACTGCTGGTCCTTCTTCATCTTCTGCTGTCCATGAGGCCACCATGGGTGACTTGTAGAACCAGTTGGCCCTAGCCATCCGCCGAGCTACCCAGAAGCAAGACTTACCCGGCCCTAGCTGTCCGGGTAAGTCTTGCTTCTTCCATCTTGGCATGAGTTTCTCTACTTGCTTGATTAGGTGACTGACAATGTCTTTTGCTGTAGGTCCAAGAGCTTTGCGTGGCTCTTGGAGAGAGAGATGCTGAGTTGGCACATGCTCGCGGTTCAGCAGCCCGCGTTGTTGAGCTGGAGGAGCAGTTGGCAAGGCTCTTCACAGGTGATCTTCCTCGCGAGCTTGCACGACTCCAGGTTCGACTGGAGATCCTGACTGAGGAGAGGGATCGCGACCGGTCCCGATTGGAGAGTCTCTAGGGCCGACTATCAGTGGGGGAGCACGAGCGCCAGGGCATAGAGGCTCCATATTAGTGTGCGCGGCAACGGGCGTTGGATCGAGGGCAGGCGAGTGCCTTCACCACTAGCATAGCAATATCTTCCGGTCAAGCTGGGCCGAGTATCATGGGACCACCACCGCCACCAGCACGAGGACCGGACGTCCAGGACAAGGCGCAGTGCCAACTAGACGAGGGCGCAGGAGAGAGGCAGCCGTGACGGCCGGCATCATGTATTTTCTTTTCATTTTTGAAGTCCTACGGATGGACTTACATCTTGTACACAAACTCTTTTGATATATGAAAGGACTTTCTTTATACTTGAGTTGTCTTGATACTATTCTCTACTGTCTTTCCTTTTCATACCTGCACATTGCTTGAACAAACAAATTAAATATCTGTTCAGGGTTAGCCTCTTGCCCAGTTAAGTAACTGACTACTTGATCCTATCCTTGGTAGAAGGGTCAAGTGGCGAAGCCTTTATTTAATGAAGGCAAATAAACATAATTAAAGAAACATAAATGGTAAAATGCAACATAGAAGTATGCAAATGTTCACTGAGAATAAAAAAGATGTAACACACGTGATATGACAAGCAAATGCTAATTGAAATACTTTTGTTTCGCAATTGCAATTTTAGAAATATCTAATTTTTGTTTGGGGTTTTGCCATATTCAATTTTTTATTGTTTTGCAATGGAGTATTCAATTTTTTTTGTGGTTTTGAAATATTCAATTTTTTTTGTAGTTTTGAAACATTCAATTTTTTTGTGGTTTTGAAATATTCAATTTCTTTTGTAGTTTTCTTTTGCAATATTTGGCTAATATAAGGACCAGCATGGTACTTGGATCAAAAGAGTATATTCTTAATTCCCAGATCATTCTTTAATAGCCTAATCCAGATTCATTGTGCTTGAAATATGTCCGTAATCATGATCCCATTTGATGGTCCGACCTTAGTCACCCATGTCCCTTCCTCAAATTTGGAGTACACCTCTTTAGTATGAACGGAAGAATTGATCTAGAAGCCCGCAAAAATATTCTGGAGACTTAGAAAGATGTCCCTCCTTTACCTTCTTATCCATTGGGGTTCGGTCATTTCCACTTTTACGGGGTATTTAACGACCTTGTGCTTCCTTTTAATTTGATTTTATGGCCTTTTGAGGTAACGTTTGCAATGTTGAACGGCCTTTTGATTATGTTGACTTTTTCCCTTTTGCTTTTTCTTTTGCCTTTTTGTGGGGGCGGATCTCCCTCTTTCTTTTTATGACGGCATCCTACTAAGATGGCGGGTATTTTCAGTAGTCCATTCTAAGCCTCATTCCGACATCGCGGGCTGATAGTAAAAACAGAAGTTTTGTTTAAAAAGAACCAGTTGTATTTTTTCATTTTTAGTCAAACTTTCAATATTCCTCGGGCTTCACATCTTTTGTTACTTACGAACCAAACGTGTTTATGTGCAATAATGCATTTAAATTAGATTACCAAAGACTAATGGGGGAATTTGAGTTTTCAAATTTTCAAACCCTACTGGTCCTTACACCATGCTGATCAACTTTTTAACCTAAGGATAGTACTTCTTAAGATACAGACCGTTCCAGGGGTGAGTTAACTCTTAACCTTCTGCATTAACTAAGCGATAAGCGTTATCAGGAAAGGCATGCGATATGACATATGGTCCTTCCCAATCAGGTTGGAGCTTAGAACGCAGACCACCAGGTTTTACAAAGATTCTTTTGACGACCATTTCACCAACTTTAAACTTTCATTGAATGACTTTCCTTTGATAAAAACGTACTAATCTATTTTGATATACTCGTGCATGATTAGCAGCTGATCATCTTTTCTCGTCTAAGAATTCTAATTGAGCGAGGAGTGTTGAGCGATGCTCATCAATGGAAAACTCTTTATTCAATTGTACTTTTAATGACGGGATGAGAATTTCGTATGGAACTACTGCATCCATTCCAAATATTAAGGAATACGGAGTCTGCCCAGTGGACGTGCAGATTGAAACTCGATATGCCCATAGAGCCTCAATTAGTTTCTCTGGCTAGTCTGTGAATTTATTAGATTTGCACGTCTTCTTGATGATTTTTATCAAAGTCTTATTAGTTGCCTATGCTTGGCAATTTCCTTACAGATAATAAGGAGACGAATGATGCAATGCAATTTTATACCTGTTGCAAAGGTCCTTCAGCTCTTGCGATATGAACTGTGGTCCATTGTCGGCGATGATGGTGCTTGGGATTCCAAATCTTGTGATGATGTTCCTCATGAGAAGCTTAATGCCGGAATTGGGATCATCGAGGGGTCCAATGATGTCAAAAGCCCACATGGAGAAAGACTATGGAGAGGAAACAGGATGGAGTGAAGATGCAGGGGAATAGATCTTGTCGGCATGAAGTTGACACTTAGCACACCTACGAACATACTCTACACAGTCTTCTTCTATGGTTGGCTAATAGAATCCTTGTCTAAGGATCTTCTTTGATAACATTTGTCCATTAACATGGCCACCACAAACTCCAGTGTGAGCTCCTTCTATAACTTTCTAAAGTTCATCTTCGTCCAAGCATCTCAAAAAAACACCATCAAAACCTCGTTTATAAAGTACTCCTCCAACTAGGGTGTATCTCTGAGTAACTATCCTAATAGCCATTTTCTCTTCAGTTGTGGCCTCCTCCGGGTAGGAATGATCTTCACAGTATTTGGCAATCTCAAAATACCATGATGTCTCTTCATCTTCCATCTCTTCTTGCCACTCTAATAGCATGATTTCTCGCTTCTCCACGATATCTCTATCTCTAACCTTCTTCAGCAACTTCTCTTTAGTCCTGAGGAATGAAGGGTCTTTCACGGTAGGTGAGAGACGCCGATGGACGATGATAGATTCAGATTGTTTGCTGATTGGAAACTTCCAGGATGATGCGAGAGAAGCTAGAGTGTCAGCTAAGATATTCTGATTTTGAGGAACATGGACGAAGATCAATTTAGTGAAAAGCTTAGCATAGCCAGCAGTGAGTTCTTGGTAAGGCTTGAGTTTAGGATCAAGAGTTCGGTACTTGGTAAGCACTTGACGAAGGATCAGTTGACTATCACCTACAATCCTGAGTTTGGTGGCACCATGTAAATGAGCGGCCTCAAGACCAGCCAGAAGAGCCTCATATTCAGCAATGTTGTTGGTGACAGGAAAGTCAAGCTAAAAGGCTTGTGGAATGGTGACACCTTCAGGTGATAGTAGAACAATACCAATTCCTTTATCATGAGAGTTCAGAGCTCCGTCAAAATGCAGAGTCCACATATCATTTTTGATTTTGTTAATGGACATCAGTTCCTCATCCGGAAACTCCGATCGGACTGAATCAAAATGAAGAAGTGGGTGATGAGCAAGATGTTCTGCAATGGCATAGCCTTTAATTATTTTCTGCTGAATGTAGATGATATCAAATTGAGATAAAAAGCTTTGCCATCGTGCTAATCGATTGGTGAGAACAGTATTCTCAAGGAGGAACTTGATTGGATTCATCCTAGCGATGAGATGGACTTCGTGTGCTAGAAAATAATACTTCAACTTCTTAACTACTCAGACCAGTGCAGCACAAGTCTTCTTCATCGCTATGTATCTCTGTTCTGCGGGGTTGAGAAGTTTGGAGAGATAATAGGCTGCCCTTTCCTTTCCTTCTTCATCCTCTTGTGCTAAGACAGCCCCCACTGCATCATCCAGGACATAAATATAAAGAACTAGAGGTTTGTCCAGAGATGGCGGTCTTAGAACATAAGGACTTGCTAGATATGTCTTCAATCCATCAAATGTCTCCTGACACTTGTCTTCCCAATCAAACTTGACTCTCGGTTTAGTAAGCTCGTAAAACGGTTTATATCTTTGTGAGTGCTGGGAGACAAAACGGCAAATAAACTGCAACCTCCTGATCAATCCTATCAATTCATTCAAGTTTCGAGGAGGTGGCATTTCTCTGATAGCCTTAGCCTTGTTGGGATCGATATCAATGCCCCGTTTGCTTACAATGAATTCTAACAACTTCCTTGATGATACACCAAATACGCACTTTTTGGGATTCATCTTCCATTGATATTCTCTTGATCTTTCTAGGACTCTCGCCAAAACTCCTGGATGTTCAGCCTTAGTCTTATATTTCACTAATAAATCATCCACATACACCTCTAAATAAATGTGCATCACGTCATAGAATATTGTCATCATAGCCCTTTGATAAGTGGCTCTAGCATTCTTCAGTCCGAATGGCATAACGACATAACAATAAGTGCCCCAAAGTGTAGTGAATGATGTCTTCTCTTGATCTTCCTCTGCCAAGCGAATCTGATTATACCATGAGAATCCATCCATGAATGACAGTGTTTCATAACCAACTGTGTTATCGATGAGTATGTCTATGTGAGGCAGTGGAAAGTCATCTTTAGGACATGCCCGATTCAAATCTCGGAAGTCAATGCAAATTCTGACCTTCCCATCTTTTTTCATGACCGGGACTATATTAGCCACCCATTGCAGATAGAGGACAACTCTAATAAATTTGGCTTTATGCAACTTACCAATCTCTTCCTTCATTTTCAAAGCCATCTGATGGTGGAATCGCCTCAATTTCTATTTAACCGGGCTAGCTCAATCTTTCAATGTCAATCGATGTTCCACTAGGGAAGAATCTAATCTCGGCATATCTTCATAACTCCCGGCGAAAGTGTCCTTATAGTCTTTGAGAACGTAGACTACTGCCTCCTCATCTGCTTCAGAAAGACTTTTACTGACGAGGACAACCTCAGGTTTGTCTTCAATGCTTAGATTAATCTCTTTAGTTGGCTCTTCTATAGCGGCTAAGGGTTCATCAAATCTCTTCACTCTACTAGCATATACCTCAGCCATGTCCTCGTCAACTTCCTCATTTTCAGTAATGGGGTCTTTCTCGTATAGCAATTCATACACCCTATATCCGTCATCGACTAACTCATCAACTTCACATTCTCCTAGCATCTGAATGGGATTTTCGAACAATTGAGGGATCTGAGAACAAGAAAGGCATCTTAAAACTAGATCCTAGAGGTATCTACCCTGAATTCGCCTATCCTTAGGCTTCCTAACCTGACAAACCTATCTAGAACTAGACTCCCTACCCTTACCTAATGAGGACGAATGAGGATAAAAATCAAGGGGTACATGAGAGAATACAGGTGAATCCACCCGAGGTGAGGGGCAGAATAGGTCTAGAAGGGAATCTTGCCTGAGTGACCCGCGCGATGGGGTATAATTGGATAAGTAGTATGAAGTTTCCTCAACGAGGATGTGTAAGGAAGAGGTTGCCAAATTTGTGTTTTTTTTTGTTGATGATTTTGAGTATTAATCATGAAACATGAATAAATATGAAGAGGAGGATGAGAAGATGGAGGTAACGACACTAAGGCCAAAGGATTAGGGGGATCATACAATAGTATATCCCAGATCAGATTATAGATCCTTCCGAGGTCGAGAGGAATCTGAGGAATTCGGTCCCCGGGGGACACAGTAACTATGATGGGCGGGGCCCGAGGAATATCTTCAGTGATGACCCTTGACCAGGTCCGAGTTAAAAGTAGAGTGCGGAACAGTGTATGGAGGGTAAAAACATGACAGGAATAAGTTCCTTTCCAGAGAAGATCAGTGGTGAATCCAGGCTGATAAGGATCATCCGGCTCCCCTTCGTTTGTCTCTTCACTTAGTAGGATTCTCTTGTCAAAAATAGCTCCAGGCCCTTTAAACAACTCATCAATCAATGGGGGCCACTTTGGTTCTGAGGGATCAAGGAATAGCCTGTTCAACGTAATGTATAGGTCCCAGGTGTCAAACTAGCGGTACCACTCGCACTTCAGGTCTTCGATCTTCCTCCTCTTCATCGGCCGTAGAGCCTCCAAGGATCGATATGTCAGCAACTCAGAACAGTGTCTAGCCAGGTCCCTGCCATAAACATCATGCAGGTCAAAGTGGGAAGTGATTACCACCATGTTGTCATGGTCATGATTGATCACGGGTCCCTTAATGAAATGTGTATATAGGGTCCAAGTTAAAGGATCTCAATTTTCTTTACATAGAGTGGTCATTGTTTTCTAGATTTTCTGACCATCTCTGTCTTCATACTGCTGAACAATATGTTGTTTTACTTTCACTGGCCTGTAGCCCAAACCAATACTAGGTATCTTCCTATTGTCTTTGATAGGCTTGGTTCTGCCCTACAGTTGTGTACCCAGGCCTTTTCCTGATTTGTAACCACCTTTCATCATAATGTCCCAGCTAGGGGTACTTATACACTTTCCCCTTTTTATGGTATCGACTGGATAAGGAACAAGTATAGTAGTGGCTTTCCAAGGATCAGCCAAAGGATAATGGACCTGTAAGACCGACAGAATGGGTTGTCGGCCCAGAGGAGAGTTCGGCTTAATGTTCAAGGAATGAACAACAGCAAGAATTGACATGCTTGTCACCTTAATGAACCATCCTTTGTATGGGAATTTGAGGTATTGATGATTTGTAGATGGAATCGCCTTAAGGGATTTGATGTAAGGACGCCCAAGGATGCCTTTCAAAGAGGGGTCGATCTCCAAGATGTGTAACTCAACTTCGGCATGACAAACGGGGCCTAACTCCACCTTCAAATAGACCATTCCTAGAGGAGAATGGGTAGAGTTGTCGTAAGCAATAACAAATATGGGAGAAGGCATCCACTTCTCTCTAGGTACACCGCAGAATTCTAAGGTCTTTGGTGATAACACATTGACGGAAGCTCCTATATCAACCAGACATGCATCTACAGCCTTCTTGCAGATGTTGATTGTAATGCTCAGTGCCATACTTCTGGCTGCTGGTGAAGCCAGCTCTGATGTATGGAATGAAATGGAGGGCTGATCCCCCTGTGACACTAATAGTGCAGTTATCTTCTCTACTAGCACGTCCTCATTGACCATAACTCTTTTGAGATATTCCATTAAATCTTCTTGGTGGGTTTTAAATCTTTTGATCGACTCGAGCATTGAGATGTGTGCCGGTGTTTTGTCTAGATGTTTCAATAGATCATATGGAGTGTCAGGTGCACTCTCTTCATTTTGTCTTCCTCTGGCAACTGTGGTGGGCCGTCTCTAACTGTAGATTGAGTAAAAACTTTATTAAAATTCTCCAACTCTGGAGCGCATGCTGATCATCATTGGAAGGTGATATTTTGAGTATCGCCAGGTTAATGAGAGGTTTGGAGGGAGTAATAGTTTTACATATGGACGATGGTAGGTTACTTTGTGGAGATGTTGGAACGCGGATGAGTGGTTTAGAGGGTTGTATGGTATGAGGATAGGTGATTGGTGTAGGTGAAGTGGGAAAGGGAATGTGGAGCAATGGTTTGGATGGCATGAGGGGTTCGTGGTGGTTGGGTGATGGTGGGGGGTTATTTGGAGTATATATGGTAGCGGAGGGAGTAATGGGTTTAAGGAAGGTCGGTGGTGGAATGGGTCTATGATAGGCGGGTGTTAGTATGGGAGTAATGGTTATGGTTTCTAGTTTTGGTATGCGGAGAATGCGTCGAGGTGATTGCTCAGCAGTACTCGAGATATGGCCTGTTGAGTAAACATAGGATGATTCATCTACCTTCCATTGTTGCCCCCTATTAGCCTCAGACCAGCTATTAATAAGAATTGGGGCAATCTGGTTTTGATGCTCTAGCAACGGGTTCTGCACTATACCTATATTTGGTGGTGTTGCTGCCTGTGCTGGTGCTCTTTGCATTTGTTGTTGTTGCTGCTGCGGTGGTCGTTGCTGCTGTTGTTGTTGTGGTCTTTTCGCCTTCAAGACTGCTATATATTTTCTCATCTCCTCCTAGTCAATACCCCCTTGCTCATTCAGATCATGGACGTAGTCTCTGAATTGGAAACATGCATCTACTGTATGCCCAGGTTGTCTATGGAAGACACAGTACCTAGAGGCATCGACATTCTGGGGCCAAACTGTTTTCTCTTTTGGCAAAACCAAAGCATTGGCTGCCATAAGGGCGTTGAATATGTCTAATAAGGATTCTGGGAGTGGAGGATAAGATGCTCTCTTTGGGCTTGGCAGCTTTCTCTGTTGGTTGTAGTCACCTGGTGGAGGTACATTGTGATTTGCCGGCTGCTAACATGACTGATTGAACGTCTGTTGATACTGCTGCTGAAGTGGATTGTAGATGGCTGGTATGGTTGTTGAGGCAGCCTGAAACCCAGCTAATTTGGCGGTCTCTATCCTGTATACTGCAACTGTTGTTGTTGGTTTCTCATGAACTGCAGTTGATTGTTGTTTACAGTGCTGATTTGTTCATGAGATAGTGTCTTCAGTAGTGGGACCCATGCTAGAAGAATTTGGTATTACAGGCTTCCGTGGTGGAGGTCTACTGGGTCTATGGGGGTCAAAAACACTGGCAAAAGTGGAATCCTTGAATGCGTTCTGAGCATAACACGCCCTCTCGTACAGATCTGACGTGGTGGTCAGATTATTCAATGTCAATACCAATTTATACTGGGGAGTGGCGTTGGCAACCATCACCTTCACTAGTTCTTGTTCTGACAAGTGATCTCTAATTTTCTCAGCCATTCCTCGCCATCTGTCAGCGGACACTATGAAGTCTTCATCATGCTTTATCTTTTCATTGAACAGATCAGTAATGGACAGGGTGGGTGCAACCCTATCTTTGTATCTCTGTAAGAACTTCTTTGGTACAACGTCAAAGCTCTCTACCTCACTCAGGTGTAGAGAGTAAAACCATTCCAAAGCTGACCCTTCCAATGACCTCCTTAAGAGGAAGGCTAGTGCTCTTTTATCATGCTGCCAGAATGATGATTCGTATAGAAATTCCTTGATATGAAGGAACGGATTGCCTGCGCCGTTGTACTTTCTATAGACTGACATTTCGGAAGGCAGAAGAGAGAAGACTGGCAAATCAGGGTCAGAGAGTTCGGAAGCAGTTTTACTATCCATCTTCTTCTCAAAACTCTTGAACCACTCATCCTTCTGAGAAATTTTATTAAGTAGAAGTTGAGTAGCAGAATCTACTGGTGGAGGTGGAGGTTGTTGAAAAGACAACCTCCTGGAATAAGCAAGGATGGGAGGACAGTAAGGTTGTGGACTTTCAGTATTTTCACCTTGCCCGAATGCATTCTGATGAACTGGAGTTTGCGGCCTGACAGGATGTCGCGAACTAGATTGTTGATGACCCGTGGGCCGAGGGGTAGAAATATGGAGGCCTTCCATGGCCCGAGTAGGATCTTGATAAATAGGGGGGTGAACTAAGGGATTTGGTTCAGGTGACTGTAAGGAGGTTTTCCCTTTCAGAATAGATTGGATGGCGTTGAACTGACGAGGATCCACATGATTAGATAGAGCCCCCATGAGGGCAGCGAGATCAGAAGGATGATTGGACGAGGGTTCAGCTTGGTCTTGGACTCCTTCAAAGACGGGGTTGGAAATGACATGAACATGATAATGATTGCCCATATCCTGATTATATTGATCATAAGTTGAATCCATCTGAAATTGAGGGGCATGAGCTTCTCCCTCGTGTAAAGTTTGGAATTGATTGGAGTTATAAGCATCTCTTTTGTCTTCTGAATAAGACGGATTATAAACCCGAGGGGCATGAGCATCTCCCTCGTACTCCACCACATCTTCTTGTTCAAAGGCAACTATGCCGAGAGTTCTACCTGATCAAAGCATCATGATATTAATTTTTTTGACAAAAATTCAAACAAGTTGTGTAGATGATTAGCAAGCAAGTGGATGGTTACGTTATCATAGGATTCCTTGTTGAATTTTTTTGGATTGTCAATCACAAATTCACTCAATGGGTAGATCCTAGTTTCAATTCAGTTTTTCCACCGTTATACTCTATGATTCTCTCACAACGATATGAATGACTAACCAAGACTTCAATTGGTACAACCAGCTCGATGAATAAGGAGGAATACCTTGCTTTTGAGGATTTACGGAGGTCTTAACACCAACCACTCTAGTCTGACCGAGGGACCGACCTAGTCAGAGAAAGGTGAAGATGTTAAGAAAGTGTTCCTATAAGGGGGGGTGGGGGGTGGGGGTGAGCCCTAATGCATATGACCTACGGCCTGGATGGCCTCTAATGTAGTATAAGATAGATATAGGTAACAAAAAGATCAAAGATCCAAGGACTGATGAGCAAAAGAAGAAACTGTTTGAATCGCGTCGCTGTTCACCGATGCTATTCAAGACATAAGCTTCTTTTGTTAACAGAACCTCAGGCAGCAGAGCCACAAGAATATGAGGCTGAATGGCGTCTTGGCGCAGCGACGCGGTTTGAATCGCGTCTCTCTGTCTAGACGTTATTTAGAGCCTGAAAGTAGTAAACAGAGAGCAATTTCGAGGACAATTACCTCCTAAATTATCAAGATAAATAGGAATCTAGTTGATCATGCAAATTTAATTTAAACAGGTTTACTATCATGCAAACAACATAAACTCACTCAACCACACATTTCCTATCACACTCACGACTTTCAATCAATCACGGGAGGGCAAGATCTTGCCGCAAAGGGATGTGCACGTGGTGCACGTAGGGATAAAAGTAACCAAACTCACCAATTGGTGAAAGGAGTGCCCGAGGGATACAAGTGGTGCACCATGGGTGCCCGATGATAAAAGCAAGAACAAATATTAAAAAGACAGTGAGACCAAGTCCCACCGTGGTCACCAAAAAGTTGTGAGTGCTCAAATTAGGTGTCTGATGTTCATGGATTTCATGTTGCTTATATGAATAGTAAAAACTGTTAAAAAATTAAAAAAAACGTGATCGTCAGAAACTGTAAAAAATTTCAAAGAAAGATTGATCGTTTACCTTTTCAAATTTGGGAGATGTTGAGTCTTTGATTCTCTTCTTTTGGCCGGTCAAAGAAAGAGAGTCCTTTTTGTAAGATGTTCTTGCTTTTGATTTCTGATAGGTATTCCTTTGAATCTCTTTCTTTCTCCTTCTTTGTACCTTGTAAAAGATTAAACAAAAAAGAAAAAATAATCTAATTAGAACTGGAGTAGTGTAGTATCTATTCTAATAAGAAATTTAAACATACAACTAAACTAATCTACTCACTTGATTGGTATTCTTTAAACTCCTTTAAGCATGTGGGTATAAAATATGACTGTGCATGTGTGAACATGAAGTGATGATGATTATGAACTATGAAAAACAATGATGAATCTATAAAATTAAGGAAAAGCTATAAGAAATTAGAGAAATAAGATGGTTGGTTGGCTTCTCCATAGCCTTTGTCTTCAAAAGCTTCAAAGGGATAAAGAAGAAGAAGCCTTGGATGAAGTTCTTCTTGCTATCCACGTTTTTTCTCCTCTAGAGCCTTCAAACACCTTGTCCTTAGCTTCAAAATCACCAATGGCCAACTTTTTTTAAAGTTCTAAAGGGTGTTATATTTATAAGAATAGGTTTAGGGGTGTTTAGGGCTTCAAAAGGACTCTCTCCCGCAGTCGAATTTACCTTGGACGAGCATGGAGGAGTTAGCAACCTTCCCAACTTTGGAAATCGGCTTATCTCGGGTAAATCATGCTTATCAAGAAACTTATAAATCGCGTCGCCTAGACAAGACGCCATTTGGTTAATTAAAGCGGCCAAAATAGAAACAAAATCCGAAAAGGAAACCGAAATACATTAGGAAATCTAAACCATGTCCCCTCAGGGCGACGTGCTTTAGATAATTTAGGAAATTAATTTAGATTAAAAATAAGAGACTCAGACGGATTAGGACTTAAATGGCATCTCCTATAGGCGACGCTATTCAGTTAAATCTATCTGAATTTTGGAATTTAATTCCGAACTGATTTCGGCTAGGAATCTAAAAGGAGTTGTGCTTGGGCGACGCAAATTAACAAATTCCGAGAAAAATCAATAAAAATTAATTAATGATTAAACATTAGACCATTTTGGGGCATTATAGGTGTGACATGAAATTTACTCAATATGAGGTCAAAATTAGCGTGTCTACAGGGCTCACCCCCCCTCATAGGAACACCTTTCTTAGCATCTACACCTCTCTCTGACTGGGTCGATCCCTCGGTTAGACTAGAGTGGTTGGTATTAAGACCTCCGTAAGTCTCCAAAAGCAAGGTATTCCTCCTTGTTCATCGGACTGGTTGTACCAATTGAAGTCCTGGTTAGTCATTCATAACGTTGTAACAGAAACCATAGAGTATAACGTAGAAAAAATTGAACTGAAACTAGGATCCTACCTCGTTGAGAGAATTTGTGTTTAACAATTCAAATAATTCAACAAGGAATCCTAAGATAACGTAACCATCCACTTGTTTGCTAATTTTTTGCACAGCTTGTTTGAATCATTGTCAAAACTTAACATCATGATGCTCCGATTAGGTAGAACTCTCGGCATGCTTGCCATTGAACAAAAAGCTGTATTTGAATATGAGGAAGATGCTAATGTCCCTTGCAATTATGATTACCATTCTTAGAATGGGGGAGATGCTAATGCCCCCCATGACTTCAACTTCTTTCATACTGAATACGAGGGAGACACTTATGTCCTTCATCAGACTCAGTTTACCCATGACCAATATGATCATGGTACTAATCATCCTCATGTGCATGTAATATCCAATCCTACTTATGCGGAGGCTCAAGATCAAGCTGAGCCTTTGTCTAACAACCCTCCTGATCTGGTTACCATCTTGAGAACTCTGGCTACCCACGTGAACTCTCAACAACTTGAGGCGATCCAATCCGTTCTTAAGGGGAAGACGCCCTTGCGTTCTGACGAACCAAATCCTACGGTTCCCCCTATTGTTCGTCAAGTTCCTCCCCCTCACCATATTCCCTCTGTTCATCAAGCCATGGAAGGTCTCCGTATTTCTACTCTCCGGCCGTCTGGGCCACAACAATCTTCCTCGAGATACCCGGCTAGACCGCATACACTAACTCACCAAAATGCCTTCGGTATGGCAGAAGCGCTGCCGGACCTCAACCGTACTGCCCCCCTTGCCCGAGTTACTCCAAGAAGCAAGCCTTTCATGCTCCATCACCTCTCCCTCCCCAGGTTGATCCCGTAACTCAGGCTCTGCTTACGAAGATGGATAGTATGGATGAGCAGTTCAATAGTTTTAAGAAGATGAAGGGAGTTAAGGTTGTACCTAAGATAACCCTCCCCAATCTGCCAATATTTCACCTGTCGCCTTCTAAGATGCCAGTGTATAGAAAGTACAATGGTTTTGGCAACTCCTTCACCCATCTAAAGGAGTTTATGTACGACTCTTCCTTCTGGTAGAATGACAAGAGGTCACTGACATTCTTATTCAGGAAATCAATAGAGGGACCAGCCCTCAAGTGGTTCTTCTCATTAGATTCATCTGATGTGGAGGACTATAAAATTATGTCAAGAAAATTTATCCAACGATACCAAGACAGAATTGCACCATCCTTATCAATAACTGATTTAGTGGCTGAAAAGATGAAGCTCAATGAAGACTTCAACACCTACGTTGATAGATGGAGAGGTATGGCAGAGAAGATAAAAGATCACATGTTTGAGTTAGAACAAGTAAAAATGATGATTACCAATGCCACACCCCAGTACAAGCTAGTCCTCACGTTGAACAATTGACTAGCATGGCGGAATTATATGAGAGGGCATGTTATTGCCAGAACGCCTTTAGAGATTCAACCTTCTCCAGCATCTTTGACCCCCATAGACCCAACAAACCCCCACCTCGGAAGCCTGCCATGCCAAATTCTCCTAACATAGGTCCCATTACTGAGGGCACACTCTCCCATGAATAGATCTACACCATGAACAATAACCAACCACAGTTCATGAGAAACTAACAACAACAGCCGCAGTATATAGGGCAGAGACCGCCGAATCAGCAGGGCTTCAGGCTGCCTCTGCAACCATATTAGCCAACCTACAATCAGCCTCAGCAACAGTGTCAACAGATGTTCAACCAACCACGTCAGCAGCCAGGATACCATAACGTACCCCCCCAGGCAATTACAATCAGTACAGAAAACCTCCAGGCCCAAAAAAGGTCATCTTATCCTCCACTCCCGGATTCTCTAGCAGACATATTCAACGCCCTTATGGCAGCTAATGCTTTGTTTTTGCCAAAGGAGAAAACTGTCTGGCCCCATAATGCTGATGCCTCCAGGTATTGCGTCTTTCACAGACCACCTGGACATACAGTGGATGCGTGTTTCCAATTCAAGGCTACATCCATGATCTCAATGAACAAGGGGGTATTGACTGGGAAGAGATGAGAAAATACATAGCCATCCTGAAGTCAAGAAGATCACAACAACAACAGCCGCAGCAGCAGCAACAACAGATGCAAAGAGCACCAGCACAGGCAGCAACACCACCAAACATGGGTAGCAGAACCCGCTGTTGGAGCATCAAAACCAGGTTACCCCAATTTTTACTAGTAGCCAGTCTGAGGCTAATCGAGTGCAACAATGGTAGGAAGAGGAATCTTCCTCTGTCTACTCAACATGCCACATGCTGAGTACCGCCGAGCAACCGCCTCACTGCATTCTCCGCATACCCAAGCCAGAAACCATAACCGTTACTCCTACACCGACACCCTCCTACCATAGACCCACTCCATCGCCTACTTTCCTTAAACCCATTACCTCCTCTGCCACCATGCCTCCACCAAATAACTCCCCGCAACCCAACCACGAACCCCTCATGCCTTCTAAACCATTGCTACGCATACCATTTCCCACATCATTTGCATCAACCATTCACCCCAATACCATACAATCCTTCAAGCCACTCATCCGCGTTCTAGCACCTCCAGCAAACAATCCCCCACCATCACCCGTTTAAGAACCCATTACCCCCTCTGAACCCCTTATCAATACAGCGGTACTTAAGATCTCACTTGGACCTTCCAATATTAAACAGCATAAGCTTCGGAGCAAGAGAATCTTCAATAAGGTCTTCCCTCAGTCCATGGTAAGAGACGGCCCATCATAGCCGTTGGAAGAAGTTCAGAATGAAGAGGGTGCACCAGGCACTCAGTATGACCTACTGAAGCAGCTAGACAGAACACCGGCATGCATTTCCATACTAGAACTGATCAAAAGATCCAAGATCCATCAAGAGGCTCTGATAGAATATTTGTAGAGAGTAATGGTCAGTGAAGATGTGCCGGTAGAAAAGATCGCAGCATTGCTAGTTCCATAGGGGGATTAGCCCTCTATCTCATTCTACACATCTGAACTAGCACCACCAGTGGCCAAGAGCATGACACTAAGCATTACAGTTAACATATGTAAGAAGGCTGTAGATGCATGTCTAGTTGACATAGGGGCCTCTATTAATGTGTTGTCATCGAAGACCCTAGAATTCTGTGGTGTACCTAGAGAGAAGTTGTTGCCTTCACCCATCTCTGTTACCGCCTACGACAACTCTACCCGTTCCCCTCTGGGAATGGTTTACTTAAAGGTGGAGTTAGGCCCCGTTTGTCATGCCGAGGTCGAGTTCCACATCTTAGAGATTGACCCCTCTTTAAAAGGCATCCTTGGTCGTCCCTACATCAAATCCTTTGAGGCCATACCCTCTACAAACCATCAATGCCTCAAGTTTCCTCATAAGGGACAGATTATTAAAGTAACGAGCATGCCAATCCTTATTGCTGCTCATTCTTTGAACAACAAATCGACTCCTCTACCTGGTCGACAACCCATTCTATCAGTATTACAAGTTGTTCTCCCTCGGCTAATCCTTTGAAAGCCACTATACTTGTGATGCTGTGGAAAGGGGGAAGTGCGTGAGTACCCCTGGCTGGGATATCATGATGAAGGGTGGTTACCAACCTGGAAAAGGCCTGGGCACACAACTGCAGGGCAAAACCAAGCCTATCAAGGACAACGAAGGGTTCCTGGTAATGGTTTGGGCTATAGGCCGGCAAGGATGAAAAGGTAGATTGTTCAGCAGTATGAAGACAAAGATGGTCAGAAAATCTGGAAGATAATGACCACCCATGCAAAGAAAATCGGGATCCTTTAACTTGGACCTTATATACACACTTCATTAAGGGACCCGTAATTAATCATGACTATGATAACACGGTGGTGATCACTTCCCACTTCGACCTACATGATGTATATGGGAGAGATTTAGCCAGGCATTGTTCTGAGTTACTGATATATCAATCCTTGGAGGCTCTGTGGCCAATGAAGAGGAGGAAGACTCAAGATCCGGAGTGTGAGTGGTACCGTTGGTTCGATACACGGGACTTATATATTGCACTCAATAAACTGTTCCTTGATCCCTCATAACCAAAGTGGCTGCCGTTGACAGATGAGCTGATTGAAGGGCCTAGGGCTATCTTTGATAAGAGAATTTTGCTGAGTGAGGAGACAGACGAAGGGGAGCTTGATGATCCCTACCAACCTAGATTCACCACTGATCTTCTTTGGAGGGGAACCTATCCGCATCATGTTTTCACCCTCCATACCCTATTCTGCACTCTACTCTTGACCCCGACTTGGTCGAAGGTCATCACTGCAGACTTTCCTCGAGCCCCACCCATCATTATTACTTTGCCCCCCCGGGACCTAATTCCTCAGATTCCTCTCGACCCCGAGAGGATCTATGATATGATCTGGGACATACTATTGTATGATCCCCCTAATCCTTTGGCCTTGGAGCCGTTACCTTCTCATTCTCCTCCTTTACATATTCATTCATATTTCATGATTAACACTCAAAATCTCCAAAAAAAAAACGTCAATTCAGGAACTCCCTCCTCTCAAATCCTCATTGAGGAAACATCATATTACTTGTTCGAATATACCCTATCGTGTGGGTCACTCGGGTAAGACTCTCTTCTAGATCTGCTTTCCCCCGCCTTTCGGGAGGATTCACCTATGTCACATCTTGTATCCCTTGATTTTTATCCTTCTTCGTCCTCACTAGGTTAGGATAGTGAGTCTAGCGGTAGGCAATTTAATGAAGTTAGGGAGTCTAGTGAAGTTAGTCAGATTCTAGGAAGTCTAAGGGTAGACGAATTCTAAATAGATACCTCCAGGATTTGGCCTTAAGATGCCTTTCTTGCCTTTAGATTCCTCAGCTTTTAGAGAATCCCATTAAGTTGCCAGAAGGATGTGAAGTAGATGAGTTAGTCGACGACAGGTATGGGGTATATAAATTGGTACACGAGAAAGACCCCATTACTGAAGATGAGGAAGATAGCGAGGACACGGCTGAGGCGTATGCTAGTGGAGTGAAGAGATTTGATGAACCTTCAGCTGTCGTAGAAGAACCTACCAAAGAAATCAATCTAGGAACTGAGATAAGCCTAAGGTTGTCCTCGTTAGTAAAAATCTTTCTGAAACAGATGAGAAGGTAGTGGTTCAAGTTATCAAAGACTATAAGGACACTTTCACCTGGAGTTATGAGAATATGTCGATATTAGATTCTTCCTTAGTGGAGCACCGATTAACATTGAAAGATCAAGAGAATATCAATTGAAGATGAATCCAAAAAAATGCGTATTTGGTGTATCATCAGGGAAGTTGTTAAGATTCATCGTAAGTAAACGGGGCATTAAGATCGATCCCAACAAGGCTAAAGCTATTAGAGAAACGCCACCACCCTAAAATTTGAAAGAATTAAGAGGATTGATTGGGAGGTTGCAATTTATTCGCCGCATTGTCTCCCAGCACTCATAAAGGTGCAAGCCTTTTTACGAGCTTACTAAGCCAGGGGTCAAGTTTGATTGGGACGTTAAGTGTCAGGAGGCTTTTGATGGATTGAAGACATATCTAGCAAGTCCTCCTGTTTTGAGACCACCATCCCTGGACAAACCTTTGATTTTATACATTTTTGTCCTGGATGATGCGGTGGGGACTGTCTTAGCACAAGAGGATGAAGAAGGAAAAGAGAGGGCAGCCTGGTATCTCTCTAAACTCCTCAACCCTGTGGAATAGAGATACACAGCGATGGAGAAGACCTGTGCTGCGTTGTTCTGGGTAGTTCAGAAGCTGAAACATTACTTCCTAGCTCATGAAGTCCATCTCATCGCTAGGATGAATCCCATCAAATTCCACCTTGAGAAATATGTTCTCACCGATCGATTAGCACGATGGCAAAGCTTTCTATCTCAATTAGATATCATCTATATTCAGTAGGAAGCAATTAAAGGCTATGCCATCGCAGAACATCTTGCTCATCACCCTCTTCCTCATTTTAATCCAGTCCGATCGGAGTTTTCAGATAAGGAACTAATGTCCATAGACAGAATCAAAGATGATATGTGGACTCTGCATTTTGACGGAGCTTTGAACGCTTATGGTAAGGATATCGACATTGTTCTGCTATCACCCGAAGGTGTCACCATTCTACAAGCCTTTTAGCTTGACTTTCCTATCACCAATAACATTGCTGAATATGAGGCTCTTCTAACCGGCCTCGAGGCTGCTCATCTCCATGGTGTCACCAAGCTCAGGATTGTGGGTGATAGTCAGCTAATCCTTCGCCAAGTGCTCACTAAATACCGAACTCTTGATCCTAAAGTCAAGCCTTATCAAGAACTCACTTTAGCTTATGCCAAGCTTTTCACTAGATTAATCTTTGTCCATGTTCCTCGAAATCAGAACATCTTAGCCGATGCTTCAACTTCTCTCGCATCATCCTGAATTTCCTGATAAGCAAACATAAGGCACCTATTTCAATATGGTTCACTAATCAATGGCATTAAATTCATTATGTAGATTGGCATATTTATATTTGCGCATAATGAAGTCCATGAATATGTGCAATAGTCATCAGATTATGATGAGATCATAATAATGAGACTGATGACTTATAAACACATATTCTTCATTGTTCCTAGTTGTAGGATGTTTGAGAAGGACATTAAACATCTGGTTAGACTAGTACAGGTTATTCCAGCTCATATGATGAGGGTGACTGATCTCGTTAGTTACTAGTGTTGAGACACAATGGTAAACCTGTAGGTGCTTATTGGGGAATGAGTTCACTGAACTGATCCGACATGAATCGCCGAATGGTAATTTAACTGACTGTCAATCGGCTTGATTCATCGTCACAGTGGCATGGTTGATCCTTGGACTTGAGACACCAAAGACACCTTGTCAGTGGACTTCTTAACTTTGACCTTGACCTACGATTCCCTATCCACAGGATCTCTAATAGTCAAGGATCGAGTCCAGCGGAAAACCTTCGAAGGTAATTGTATGTTCAATAAAGGATCGTTCGCTCTCAGGTAACTAGAGAGAGAATGCTTTAGAATAGATCTGCAGGAGTCTCTAGCCAGAGCAAAAACAATATCAGAAAAGAGGTTTTCTGATATTGTACAGCGGAGTCTGATTCAGGTGAGTTGACCATCTAAGGTTTGACAGTTGACCATACCCTAGGTTAACTCGAGAGCATTGTGCGAACGAAGGATTATAGCCACGCGGTAACTATGGACGGACAGGTTCCATGAGTGGGTTGCTGAACCCCATTGCCTTCTGGGATCATGCGGTGTTACTTGGCACCCAACTTGATCGGAAGTCCGACCGAATTTACATGCGATGATAATTTGGTTGAGTAATTAGTTAATATCTAGATATTAATTAATTACAATAAGTCAATAACTAGTTATTGGACTTAACGGGCTGAAAATCGGACTGGTAAATGGGCCTAAAGGGTCACACGCAATAAGATTCTCAGTCGGTGGTACATTAGTGGGATTTATATTAACTCGGGGACTTTTGTGAAAAGTCGCGCCGACTTAATATATATACGCGCTGTTGAGAAACCCTGGGCCAAGCTCCAGAGTTTCCCCATGCTGGCCGTCATCCCTCCTTTCTCTCTCCTCCTTTGGGCACCCCGTTCGAGGTGCCGAGATTGTCTCCATCTCCGCCCCGCGTGATTCCCGAAAGTCGGGAATTCCCGTCGGCAGGTTTTCGGCAATCGTTGTCACGACGGATCTTCAGCGATCGAGCTGATACGGACGAGGGAGCGAAGATGAACCACCGCGGAGGATCGCGTGGATACCGCTGGAGGTCGGACGCTTGTGCGGCTCGCGGCATCGCCTCGACGGAACCGAGACGGAAGCGGATTCAAATCCGCACACGGTAATCAGATTTCGACCGTTACTTTTCGGTTTGTGTTTTTCGTTCCGAATCGGATCAACGGGTATCGGGTGGGATTATATTTTGTTCATCGTTTCCGCTGCGTTCTTCGCGTCCCGCCCGGATCCCAACAGCCAGGGCGGCGCTGCTTGCCCTCCCTGCTGCCCCTGATGGGGCCGATGGGGTCGGCCAGCAAGCCAAGTGCTGGTGGAGCTCCAGCGAGTCCGACATTTTGTAAATAGAAGGACAGGAGGAAGGGGGGTTGCCGGTGATCACCACCTCCCCGTAGGGGGCTGGTGAGGTCCTGCCCACCGCCAGTCACACCGGTGATGACAAGGACGGCCGGCAGTGGCCTTAAATTCATCTTCACATGCCCCTTAGAAACCCATGATCCGGCTCTTCATCTCCATGAAGAATGCGACGAAAAAGAAACCCCAAAACTAAATTCATTTTAACATAGAAAAATAAAATTTAAAATTTTAAGTTCATCCTATGAACTATTTCTATGAGAAAACAAATTAGATGCATGGTAATAATTTAGAACGATGATTTCGTCGTTCCGAAGCGGATCAGAGCGAAACCTGACTCTGATACCACTATTGGGATCTGGGTGGGACGCGAAGAATGCAATAGAAACATAAAATAAATATCCCGCTCGATGCCCGCTGACACAATTCGAAATGAAAAGCAACAATCGAAAATAAAAGAGATGATCGATCACTGTGTGCGGAATCGAATCCACTTCTGTCTCGGTTCCGTCGAGGCGATGCCGCCAGCCGCACAAGCGTCCAGCCTCCAGCAATATCTACGCGATCCTCCGCGGAGGTTCGTCCTCACTCCCTTGTCCATATCAGCACGCTCGCTGAAGATCCGTCGCTGTAACGATGTCCGAAAAACTCGTGGATGGGAATTCCCGACTTTCAGGAATCGTGTGGGGCGGAGATGGAAACTGTCCCGACGCCTCGAACGGGGCGCCCTGAGGAAGAGCGGAGACGAAAACTATCCCGGCGCCTCGAACGAGGCGCCCAGAGGAGGAGAGAGAAAGGGGGGATGGCTGTTGTCACCAAAAAATGAGCAAAGAGAAAAACCCAAACAATTTTTTTTAAGTAAAGAGAAGGTTAATGGACAACAGTCATGCCTATCTTTCAAGCCAAATGAATAAAAAAAGGGGCCATTCTAGGGCCCAAATGATGAAGAAATCCAATCCATTATCTCAAGCAAAAGAGGTTCAAGCAATTGTGCAAAGATTGTCGAAGAATGCCCAAATGAAGAAGATTTAAGGGGCAGCAGCTAAGCCCAATTTTGCAAGCCAAATGAATCAAGAAGGGGCCACTCTAGGACCCAAATGGTGAAGAAATCTAATGGCATAACCGGGCCCATTATCTTAAGCAAAGGAGGTTTAAGCAATTTTTCAAAGAAGGCCTAAGTGAAGAAAAGTTAATGGACAGCTGTCATGTCCATTCTTGTAAGCCTAAAGAAGTCAAAAAGGGGTTACTTTCAGCTCAAATGATGAAGAAATCCAAGGGGGCAGGTCCGGGCCCATTATCTCAAGCAAAAGAAGCCCAATAGGGGCAATTTGGGCCCAAAAAGTGAAGGCCAAAGCCCAATTTCGTGGCAGCCTTTAAAAGGGCTCAAATGGTTCCCCCCATGGCCTATTCTTACCCCTTTGGCCCATGGTTGAATCTGCCCAAAGGAGAATAAGAAGAAAAGCAAGTGGTCCCCCCCCTCAAGATTCTTCTAGAAGAGGATAGCTGAAAAGTAAAAGGAGAAACCATTCATGATTCTCCAAGTGTTGTGGCCTCATTGGAGGGCTCTTAAGAGGAGTTTCTTATCCGTAATCCAAGACTAATGGATGCCTAATCTACCCCCCAAAAGTAATCCAACTTTATCTATAAAAGAACCCCCATCTTCTACAAGAAAAAGTTAGAGACAAAAATCCCAAAAAAGAGAAAAGCGAAGAAGAAAAGTGAGAGAGCTTGGAGGAGCACGTCTCCCTCCTCCTTCCCCTCCATTTCCTGCATCCCAAGAGAGAAAAAAGAGTTAGAGAATAAGAGAAAAAGAAAGGAAGAGTGCTAGAGAAGAAGAGAGCAAGATTGTAGGTTTCAAGAGCCATTCTCCCTTCTCATCCCCTCTCCAAGGTATAGTGGGGGTGAAGAAGGGGTTTATTTCTATCTCCTTGCTTTCTTATAATGTTTTCTTTCATTTTGATGTTCATAGAAACTTCTATCTCCCCCTTGATGTTCATCCATTGTGATTGAAAGCAATGAAATGCAATGTTCAAATTTTCTGAGTCTGTTTTTGTGAATCTGCTGGTTATCTTGCTTTTATGCTATTTTTTCCTTCATAAGGCATGTGTTTTTCATATGGGGATGGTAGAGGGGCCTTTATAGTTTATAGAAATGGTCTCCTCAAGCCTTGGAACCCCCTAAATATGGAGATATGACCCGAAATGTGCTTTGTTGTCCAGATTTACTGAAAACTAATTTTTCATTTATTTGGCTTAGGTTTTGGGGTTTTTCAAGGTGGCTTGGCCTTCCATGACCCTTAAGAGCACATCCCCTCCATGGATGATGTTCCCCCAAGGCCAAACATCAAGAGAAATCTCCTAAGTTTCATATATATTAAGATCCAAGTTTCTGTTTTCATGTTGGAACCGAATGGGTTTTGTTTGGATTTTTTCCTTTAATGGCTAAGGGTTTAGGCCCTAGAGGTTCTCAAGGAGGTTGCCTCACTAGTTGAGGATGAGCTTCTTTGGGTATAAACTCTCTAACATGGAGCCAAGAAGAAGAGATCCATGGAAAAGACAAAAAATATACCTAAGTTTTCCATATGTTCATATTCAAGTTTTCATGATATTTTCCTAAAGAAATGCATCTAAAATATATTTTAAATAAATATTTTAGGCCTTGTACCTTTTATACTTTATTTTCTATCATTTGAGTTAGATTTAAACCCATTTTTCTCTGAAAATCTGGGTTTCAGTGTGAGTCTGCGCCTGCAGGTGCTGCAGTGTTTGAGTCTGCGCCTCCCTGTGCAGACTCAGCGCCTGTGTGCAATTTTGAGTCTGCGCCTCTTTCAAGTTGGTTTTTGGGCTTGAGGTGATTCTTTGATCCTCTCCCAAGCTGTCCAAATGTTCCTTGGACCTAGGGCTGTCCTTTTGAGGCCTAATGAAGGTCCTAAATGGCTTGGACTTTGGGTTATTAAGCCCTTAATGTTTCAAACCGAAGTTTTGTCATATGTTTTAAGATTTTAAGTGTTTTCCGATATTTTCCAAAGATGTCCCGATCCAAGGGTGCCAGCAATCTCATGTTGGGTAACCCATCAAGGGCCCTCACACAAAAAACATCATTCTTGTGTTCCCATTTCTGTGGGTTCATTTAGATGATGTGTCCCGAAGTCCCAATGGGTTGGTGGAGTTCCTTACTTCCCAAATATAGAAATGGAATGGGTGATTCCCTGTGGATAACCCTTTCATTTTGAAGGCATTAAGGGCACCCTTTGGGTGAGTGATTGGATGCTCGGCACGCCCCCCTTTTATAGCCACCTCCATGGTTCATGGCTACATGTGATCCTCTAGGGAAATTAGTGGAGTTCCTTACTCCCCAAATGTAGAGATGCTTTGGATTACCCTTTGTGGGTTTTTCTTACATCTTGAAGGCATTAAGGGCACTCTTTGGGTGAGTGGTTGGATGCTCCACTTGCCCCTCTTTATAGCCATCCATATGGTCCATTAGCCATTACATATCCCTTTAAGAGAGTTGGTCCTTTGAGTCCCTTCATGCCATGACCCTTCATAAAGATCTTAAACCTTTTTATTGGGTTTTCCTAATAAAATGTTGAAATTCAACTTGGAATCATTATATTAAGCATTTTCAATGCTTTGTAAAGTGATCCAAGAAGAATGGGATAAACATGAAGAAATCCACACAAGAACCACTCCTTGAAAAGGCCTCATGTAACCATACTCAACTTCTGAGATTTCTCAGTGTTATCCTCTCCAAATTTCTGGTGATTCTTGGATCACTTCAGGTTGAAAGAGGTATAAACCTGAAATTATGCTCAGATTTTGAGTCTGCGCACCTATAACCATGGAAATTCAATTGGGAATGGGGTACAATATGTTTTTCTCCACTCCGGATTTCATATTCTAACTTTAATGGCTGAAACTAACCCCTTGATGGATTTGATTGCAGCTTGAACTGTGCAGGAAATTCAACAATCAAATTTTAGACTTGAGTCTGCGCCACTGTTCTGAGTCTGCACACCCTTGCGCATACTCAACTCAGAATTGTCAAAGATGCCTTACATGGATTGATATCCTCATTTATGGTTCAAATAACTCAAATAATTAAAGTTAATTCATTCAAAAAAAAAAAAGGTTTAAGATAGCCATTTTCTATTTTAAATAAACATAAAATTCTAAACTTAAGTTGAGTCTGCACACCTTTCATAAGCTCATTTCAAATGAAAAAATCCACTAAGCAATAAATCAAATCGCTTGCAATCATATATCGAACACTTCATTTCATTCAAATAAACATTCATTTACAAAAAGGATCCAAATCCCTTCAAAATAAACAAAAATTACAAGTTCAGCTGAGTCTGCGCACCCCTTACGCAAACTCAAACTCATTTTTCTTGTCCCCTTGATCTTTGAAGTTTCCCAACACTTTGAAACTCTTGGAATTCCCCTCAACCATAGGAGGTTCCATCTTTTCAAAAATCTTACTCAAATCCTCTTTAAACTTGAGTATGCGCATCAATTTCAAGGCCAAAACCTCATCTCTTGGCCCCTAAATCATGCCCGCAGCTCCAAATCTGTAAATCATCACCTAACAAAACATAAAATCAAGTTATCCCACCAAAAATCCAATAAAATAACTCACAATAAAAAAATCCACAATTCAGACTTGAGTCTGCGCATCCTGGCACAGACTCAGCCCTGAAATTCACAAAAAATAAAAAATAAACTTCCCGACCACTAAAAGATAATCCAAAACCCTCTAAAAATCAAGTTTATTATTATCCATCAGAATATCAAATAAAAACACCAAGTTGTTCTTGAAAAAATGCAAAAAATAACTCAAAACACATTGGTGACAAGTGAGTCTGCAGTACCCTACGCAAACTCAACCCTAAAATCCCAGATTTGGTCTTTTTGACCTTAATTTCCCTCCAAATTAAGCCCAAAAATTTACATAAAAACTTTGTACTTTATACAAGTCAAAAACCTAAATAAAAGCTTAAAACCCCTTTTACAAAAAATATAAAAAATGTTTAAACACTTTCATAAACAATGAGTCTGCACTTTATAGCGCAGACTCAACCTTAAATTCTTAAAATCCGGTTCTTTGGCCATAAATTTTCCATCAAATCAAAACAAAAATCTTAAGAATAAACCCTATATTTTCCACAAATCAAAACCCAAACAAAAAATGATAACTTTTTCCTTGAAATTACCTAAAAAATGAAAAAATAGGCTTATGAGTAATGAGTCTGCGCTACCCTGTGCAGACTCAACCCCTAATTGTTAAAATCCAAACTTTTCAACTTTGATTCTTTGAAAATTGAATAAAAAACTCTAATATGAAACAAAACACTTCCTGTAAATCAAAAAATCAAATAAAACTTAATTTCCCTTTTTGCAAAACATAAAAAATCCCTAAAAGAAATCTCACAATAAGAAATGTTTATTAGACTCCCTTAATAAAAAATGTCATCCACTTCAATCAAAACACCATAAGAAAGGTCTTCATTCCTCTCACAAATCAAAAATCAAAATAAAATACAAACATTCTCATTGGTAACAGATGAGTCTGCACATCCTTGCGTAGACTCAACTTCATGTTCACTTCTAAATATAAAAAATTCAACAAATCTTCAATGCATCCCCATAAATCAATCCAAAAAGACCAAAAAATGTCTCTCATCATTATCGATCAATAAAAATCAATAAATCAAGTCTCGTGCAGACTCAACTTTAAACTAAAAAATGAGTTTTCTTCTCAAATAAAAACTGAAATTCATTCATTTTTCAAATGCAATCGTGTATATCTTATTTATATCATTTCAAAGGGTGTTATTCTATTCTTCCGACGATTAATCAAGGGTTTTCCTCTTAGGAGGATGTAATTAATGCTATTCCATTTATGGATAGCGGGATCGGGTCGAAGAACTACGCAATCATCTAATTGAGTCAGGTAGAGAGTACAAATACAAATCTAAATCTAAATCAAAAAATCAAGATCAAGTGCATTTTTTTCCTAAAAAATGTACGACAATCTCTTTTGGCACGCCCGGTGGGACCTGTCCTCCCTTCATCTTCTCGTCGGAAGAACAAGGATAACACCCATTCTTTGAAGTTATTGATTATCTCTTTGTTGTATTACAGGAGACTCAATGGAATCGAAAGTTTTCTTCGGCCCTCTGGTGGTCGAGAACCATGCTCGCTATGGCTACCTGGCGGTACCTGTGGCATTCGGAAGCTTTCCTCCCGTTATTGGTTTTCCAAATTTTCTCGGGGTGGTCTTCATGCAACTTGAGATTATATCTGATAAACCCCAAGTGCAATTAGTCAACTGCTACACTATTCACAGTCATGCTGCATCATCTTCAAGACAATATCGGGGAAATATCCGAAAGGGTCAAAATCTCCAGCTCAAATCAAAGGCAGTCTATGCACAATGGTCCTGGACCAAGAAATCAATTCTTGTTGGGAGCCTGCGGATCTTTCTAGACGGCAACAAAGTTGATACTTCCAAAGACCGACTGGTTCCAAATATTCCAATTCAAAACTCATTCCAGGTCTTTGAAGATATGGACAGAGAAAGAATGAAAAATGAAAGAAAAGAAAAAGGAAAAGCTAAGATTCAGATGTTGGAAAAGCAAGAAAGAAACCCCAAACCAGCTTATTGGCATGGGAAGAAATATTGTCAAGAGCCACCAGCAAAACAAATCTGGGTGCCCAAACGTCAAGAAGACCAATATACACAAGAAAAATCAAAGCCAATCTTCCAGTCACAAAGGCGGCAAATATGGAAACCAATTCAAAAGCAGCTGCCTCATGTTGAGTTGCCAAAAAGAAAGAAGTCAAGAGAAAGATATGAAAATGAAAAGTCAAAAAAGCCTTCAAAAACATCTGTATTCTAAAGGCTGCAACCGAAACCTCCTTCCGCAAGGAGATCAGCAAAATTCATCCAAGGAAGCCTAATTATTTATTCATGTCATACTATCAACAAGTATGGGGTACTCTCTGAAGATCCAAAAGAAATCAGAAATTTAACCTCAAGGCCGGGTCTAGTTACCCGAAGAATACAAGCGACAGCCATAGTCACCCAAAATTTTCCTACCCTATTGGAAAACATTGATGAGGAAGCAAAGCTATCTGCAAATGTCATTGAAGCATCAAGAAAAGCTCTTTCTGCACCAGCAGAGCAGTAGCTTCCACAACAAATCAATCAGCAAAAAGAAGCAGAACCAAGTATAACTCAGTTGTTATTACAAAAAATTGAGTTGTTGAAAAAGCAATTGAAAGAAAAAGATGCCCAAATACAGGGGGTAGGATGGGCTGGTAAAGAAGGAGGTGCTTCAACTTCCTCTTATCCTCGGGTGGTTAACCCTCCAGTTCCACCTCCTCCATCTCAAAATCTTCTAAATATATCCATACAGTCGTCTAGGCATGTGCCTATGAGTGAAACACCTGCATATATTCAAGTATCCAATAGTCAAGCTGCTCCAGCAACAATATTGCAAGACAATTTGATCTCAAATTTGCCATTTCAAGCCTCCCAAGTTCAAGGAATTAATTTCTTCTCAAATCTAGCAGATCCTGCTGTGGCTCAAAAGCTGATGCTAGAACAGGTCATTGATATGAAGCTGGCAGAAAGAGTGGAAGGTACCTCCACGGTATATGATGTGTACCAAGTACCATATCCGGTGTATCATGCTATGAAGAGGCTTCCGCTGGGAATGACCAAAGTGCCCAAGTTTGAAAAATTCAATGGCCAAGGAAATCCAAAAGAACACTTGGCATATTATAATGGGGCAATGGGAGACCTAGCCACTGATGAATCTTATATGCTGAAATTTTTCGGGTCTTCATTAACTGGACTCGCATTTGAATGGTATTCTTCTCTTCGGCCTGGTTCTGTTACAGGGTGGGCCAACCTTCAGAAGCAATTTCAAGATAGATTTTATCTGGTGGAGAGAGAGATCACTCTGGCAGAGCTATATACTGTGAAACAAGAAAACAATGAAAATGCTTCTAAATTCATTGTTAGGTAGAGAAATCTTAGCATGAAATGCAAAAGATCACCATGTCAAGAAGATGCAGTGGTGATATGCAAAATTAATCTAAAAAATGAAGTCCTTGAAAGGCTGATAGCCATTGAAATTAAATCTTTTGACAAATTGAATACTGTGGTATCAGAAGTTGAAAATTTTCTGAGCCGATCCAGAAGTGAACCAAGAAACAACGAAGGAAAATTTGATAGAAGAAATGCTCCACGTAAGTCAAATACAGTAGATTTATCTATATTCATCACGGAGCAACAAAAGAAAGGTCCAGCCATCCAGGCCGAAACCAGTAACAATAGAGAGAAAGAAGCCCGAGCCTTATCCTCTCTCAGAGACAGAATGAATAGGCCATACAGTTTCCCCAAAGACAGAACTCGTGTTCTATTTGAATGGGCACAAAAATACAATCAGATTGTGTTACCACAGTCAAAGAGGCCAGAAGATGCCAAAAGATCTAATGATCCAAATTATTGTCCATATCACCAAATCATGGGACATCCTATTGAAGAATGCTATGTGTTCAAAGATGCAGTTGAAAAATTAATTCAAAAAGGTGTCCTGAAGATGGGAGATCATCTTGTCGATCCTCCGCAGCCTCATGCCTGGACAAAAGCAAATGTGGCATCTGTAAATGTGCATCATATGGTTCCTATTTACCAGTCATTAAGTTCAGAAACTGCAGAAAGAAGCACACAAGCTACCTATGAGCAATTGGTACTTCAACCACTCCAAGCATCTCAATGGCAAACAGTTAAAAAGAAGTCAAGATCTCATATCAAGCAAAAATCATCAGAAGTATATATTCATGGAGGTATTTCACGACGGCCGACATATGTTCAACTCGTCCCTCCACCAAAATTGGATAATATGATATCCGATATGTCTAAAATGGCTCTATCTGCGCCGGTCAAAGCTGCAGCTTCAGGCAAAAAACAATGTGTGTCTTTCCCTCAGCAGGAAACATCCCAATCAAATTTAAGCTACCCTGCTCCAGCAAGCAGTATATGGAAATGGGTAGATCCTCGTACTGTAAGGAGGGTTACCAACAGAAGAAGAAAAAGAGAAACACCAATACCAATTCTACCTGACGGTAAAGATCCACTGTCAAAGTTGCAACAGCTAATAGACAGCTTGGATGAATATGAATAGCCTCAAAGAAAGCCAACAAAGTTGAAGCATTATATCCCTTGGGAGAAACTCCAAAATATGACAATTAAGCAAATACATGAAGGAGCCCTATTTTGGGAATATGAAGTCAAAAATCCGAAGACTGATGATAGTCAAGAAAATGAGAAAGAAAAGCAGGAAGACATTTGCACTGTCATGCCTTACAACACAATCTCAACAATAAATGAAAGAGAAGATGATGAGGAGGAAGAAATATTCCTTGCTCCAAAAATGGAGGTGATGGAAGCTCTACATCAACTCCAAATGAGCAACATGTCACCCGCTCTGGCAAAAAGTGGGGACGGAAGCCTCCATTGGCTACCACTCAAAAAATTATCCAGCTACAAGGGGAAACACCATATGTTATCCCAGAACCATAATTCAGAGGAATAGAATCCATGCCTTTGTCAAAAAGAAATGTTCAAATTCCGCCTCCGCTCAGGCTATATCCAGAAAGTTCTGATCAAGAAAATGGGGTATTACCCTCTTTATATAAATTTATGGTAGTTCAAAAGTCTACAAAGAAAAGTAAACAAGTCCAATAGCAGCCGTCTGAAGAACAAGACCCTCAGGTTGCCTCTCTAGAAGTTCATGATAATGAAAAAGTAGAAAAGAAAGTTATCAGCCTACTAAAAAAGGTTGCCATCTAAATTTACTGTGTGGGAAGTTTTGTCACTCAGTGAGGAATTGCGAAAGGCTCTCATTGCAGCTTTAAAAACTCCATAAATTTATGAAGCCCATGCAGCAAAAATTCAAGAAATACCTTATGAGTCATTCACGGCTTCCATCACCTTCACTGAAGATGATATGTTGCTGCCTACAAATGACCACAACAGGCCACTCTACATGAGAGGAAAGATAAATAGACAATCTGTCAATAGAATTCTGGTTGATCAAGGCTCTGCTGTTAGCATCATGCCTCTCATAACTTTCCAGAAATTTCATATTCATATGCACCTAAGAAGAGTGCAAGATTTCAAAATAGCTGGATTCAACCAAAAGTCAGAAACACCGATTGGGGCAGCTGAAATTGAAATGGTCGTTGGTGACTTTCACTTCACATTCCTCTTTCATATCATAAATTCTGATACCACATACAAAGCTTTGGTTGGGCGGCCATGGATACATCAATATTTTGTGGTGCCCTCCTCATTGCATCAATGCATCAAATTTCCCTGGGAAGGACAAATATAGCGGGTCTTCACTGATCTCGAGCCTTTTGAGGTTCATGAATGCCATCTTATGGATGCCAATCTCTATATACCTCCGCCCCTGGAGGAAAAAGAAGAAATAGAAAAGCCTGATACCAGTCGGAGCAAGGAATGGTTTCCTCCTCCACCAAATATCGGCTCTCTCAGTTTTGAAGACAAAGAAGCTACAATTCTGAAAAGTTCCTCAACAAAGACAACCAAACAGCAAGATGTACTCTCTATAGAAGTCATGGTCCCATTCGGACTAATACATTCGTAGAGCCTTTGAAGAAATTCGTGGTTCCTCACGAAGATGGACATAAAACAGTCTTTTATAGAGCTGATGAGCAGTCGGCTACTGAAGACAAAGATTGCTATATTCTCGATATAGAAGAAGAATTATGGGTCGACATCATAGGTCTCCCAGACATGACAAAGCATACTGAGGAATTAGCTAAGGCCCAGTCAATTTCATTATATCAAACAAAAAAGGAATAGAGCAGGTTCCAACAACTATGGTACCCTCCTAACATGTCCAAATCATTGATGCAGCATACACAATATCCAGGCTTGGGATATACCTTGCCGGAAGAACAAATTCCTGAATTCTAAGTGAATATGACATCTATTTTATCAGAAATGCCAGAAATTTTGCAAGCAGTATATGATGACTATGATGACGAGCAGCCCATGGGCCAGTCTATTCAAGAAAGCCAGAAGCTGATCAATCTCCTATTCTGGCATGTCAATGCTGGAAACATCTTGAAGAAGAAGACATCCAAGTCGCAGAAGTCAAAGAAAATGATATCCCAAGCTCCAATATGGCTCAGAATATACCAGAAGAACAAGAAAATCCGCCTATCACCCCTGAACCTCATGTTAACACAGGTCAAAGGGAAGATGAGCTCACTCAGTATATAGAAAATCAATAGACAAATCCTGCCCCAAATACTTTCACAGCAAATCAATCAAATGAAATTGACCAAGAAGTCAACGAAATTGAAGTAGAAATTAAAGAAGAAGTAAATGAAGAAGATTTGATGGAGCTCCAGCCAGCACCTCCAGAACTTGAAGATGGAGGACAAGCCACAGTTGATGAACTCCTTGAAATCAATTTAGGCTCTGAAGAAGACCCAAGACCAACATATATAAGTGCATTGCTCAGTCAAGAACAACAGCAAGCATATATTTC
The DNA here is from genome assembly GCA_030544215.1 of Zantedeschia hybrid cultivar. Lineage (NCBI taxonomy): Eukaryota > Viridiplantae > Streptophyta > Magnoliopsida > Alismatales > Araceae > Zantedeschia > Zantedeschia hybrid cultivar. The sequence goes on along the minus strand of JARZZO010000012.1, from coordinate 34,705,937 downwards.
GCTTCTGAAGGAATTTCGGGATTGTTTTGCTTGGTCCTATAAAGAAATGCCTGGGTTAGATCCAGAAGTAGCTCAACATGAGCTGGCCATTGATCCAGCCATCGAGCCAATCAAACAAGCTCCGAGAAGAATGAGGCCAGAGCTGATAAACAAAGTCAATGCTGAAGTCGACAAGTTAATTGATGTTGACTTCGTACAAGAAAATCAATATACAACATGGCTAGCAAATATTGTTCTAGTCAAAAAGAAGAATGGACAGATCAGAATCTGTGTAGACTTCAGAGATCTAAACAAGGCATGCCCAAAGGATGACTTCCCAGTGCCTGTTACAGAAATCATGGTCGATGCCACCACAGGACATGAAGCTTTGTCTTTTATGGATGGATCATCAGGATATAATCAAATATGGATGGCTGACAAGGATAAGATCCATACTGCCTTCAAAACTCCTAAAAGAATCTTCCACTACAAAAGAATGCCCTTCGGCCTTAAGAACGCCGGTGCAACATACCAAAGAGCAATGACCAAGATATTTGATGAATTCCTTCAACAACAAGTTGAATGTTATATTGATGACCTAGTTGTCAAAATCAAGAAAAAGGAAGATCATATGCAAGATCTCCGCACCATATTTGAAAGGCTGAGGCAATACAGCTTGAAAATGAACCCCATGAAGTGCGCCTTCGGGGTTTCAAGTGGCAAATTTCTGGGCTTTATTGTAGATACAGGGGCATTGAAATAGACCCTGTCAAAATCAAAGCTATCCAGGAACTTCCGCCTACGAAGAATCTCAAAGAGCTGCAGTCCCTTCAGGGACGGCTCGCATATATTCGAAGGTTCATATCCAACCTAGCCGGACGGTGTGAACCCTTCTCTAAATTAATGAAGAAAGATACCCCATTTATATGGGATGATGAACGTCAAAATGCGCTTGAGAAAATCAAGCAATACCTTGCATCGCCACCTGTGCTAGGGGCACCTATCAAAGGCCAGTCATTAATCTTATATATTGCAGCTTAGGAGACTTATATGGGGGCAATGCTGGCACAAGACAATGAAGAAGGCAAAGAGCAAGCACTATATCACTTAAGTAGAAGACTGATCGGGGCTGAACTCCGATACTCGCCTATCGAAAAGATATGCTTGGCCCTAGTCTTTGCAGCTAAAAGACTCAGGCAATATATGCTATCACATGAAATCCAGCTCATCTCTAGGGCTGATCCCCTCAAATATATCCTCAATCGACCAGCCTTGAAAGGTCGTTTGGGCAAATGGGCAGTCCTCCTCATGGAGTTCGACATCAAATATGTTTCTCAGAAAGTCATCAAAGGTCAAGCTATTGCAGACTTCTTTGCAGCACATCAAGTGCTAGAAGATTCACCGTTGGTCACCGACTTGCCAGATGAAGAAACATTAGAAGCTAACCATACAGAACAAAAGATATGGCAGCTATATTTTGACGGGGCCTCCCGTTCAGCAATTGCACAAGATGGTACATTCACTACAAAGGTCGGGGCAGGCATTGTCCTGATATCTCCAGAAGGCGAGGTTCTGCATACCTCGTGTTCCTTAACTAAGCCATGCACCAACAATGAAGCTGAATATGAAGCTTTGATAGTTGGCCTGGAAGTTGCTCTGGATATGGGCATTCAAATGATTCAAGTCCATGGAGACTCAATGTTGATTATATACCAAGTCCAAGGAATATATGATGTCAAAAAGCTCGAGTTGATTCCTTATCACAAAAGGGCCCTCAAGCTGATACAAAGATTCTATTTCTTTGAAATCAACCATATCAACCGCAGTGCAAATGCTCAAGCTGATGCTCTGGCTAAATTAGCAAGTTCTCTGGCTCTGCCGCTAGAGGGGTCCCTTGAAATATGGGTCAAGAACAGAAGATTGTTACCAACTGTGTTGGAAGAAAAAACAGAAATGCAAACAGAAGTATGTGCAGTGGAAGAAGCCGATAAGCCTAATTGGAGGAAAATGCTTCTCGACTGGTTTAAGCATAAAATATTGCCAAGCACCTGAATCAAGCGTGCTAAACTAATCCGCATTCAGGATTCATATGAATACAAAGGAGACATTCTCTTTCGAGTGACATATGATGGCAAAAGAAAAGTTCTCCTCAGATGCCTGTCATCAAAAGAGATAGCTGAAGCCTTGAGGGAAATACATGCCGGGGTCTGTGGTGCTCACCAGTCTGGCCCCATGATGAAAAATCAACTCAAATAATTGGGCTAATACTGGCCCACAATGTTCGATGATTGTGCGCAATATGCCAAATCATGTCACAAATGCCAGGAACATGGCCCAATTCCAAGAAAACCTCCGGTGCCCTTGCACCCTACAGCACCATCATGGCCTTTTGCCGAATGGTCACTGGGGCAGCCATTGAAAAGTTCCTCCGCCAAAATATGTTGTTCCGATATGGTGCACCTAGTCGGATCATTTCAGATAATGGAACATGCTTCCGAAATCAAATCATATACAAGCTAGCTGTGAAATTCAAAATTGATTGGAGGACCTCTACAGTCTACAATCCACAAGCCAATGGGTTAGCGGAAGCCTTTAACAAGACTCTATGCAACCTTCTAGCAAAGACAGTCAATTCAACTAAAAAAGACTGAGAAGAAAGAATGTATGAAGCATTATGGGCTTACAGAACCATATACAAAACTCCAACAAGCTGTTCTCCCTATTCCCTAGTATATTGGTCAGAGGCAGTCGTACCAATTGAATTAGAAGTCCCCTCTTTGTGCATTGCCTTAGAGCAGGGGCTTATCAAAGGAAATCAATCAAATGCAGAAAGACGGCTCGAGGAGTTATTAACCTTGGAAGGCGACAGACTTCGAGCTCAACAAAATATCTAGATATATCAAGCTCGCATGGCTCGAGCATTTGATAAACTAGTCAAAGAAAGAGCCTTCAAGAAAGGAGACCTAGTTATGGTCAAAAGAAGAGAAGTCATGGCGTCAAATCCAAAAGGGAAGTTAACCAGTAATTAGATCGGCCCCTATGTCGTCAAAATTGTTTATGAAGGAGGAGCATACACCCTCACCAATCATAAGGGAGAAGTGCAGTTTCCTCCCTTAAATGGCAAACATATGAAGCGCTATCATGCGCCACCTCTGTGCTTTCCAAGCGAAGGTTGAAAAAATATATGAAGCACTGTCTACGGTGTGAATATGTTCACCATGAAGACGGTGAAAGAAATCATCCAGTTCTCGGAATGTATTCCGCCGAGACTATAAATCTTAAATGGCATGGTAAAATTAACCTGCCTATATGAGGCAAGGACATTGAAGAGGCTCCAAAAGGCTTTACAAAGCTGCCCCAAAGCACCTCATGGGTTGTCAATGAAGAAATGCCATTGAAAAAGAAAGAAAAAGAAAAAAAAAGTTGGCACGACTATCCTGCTAGTCGAGCAATGGTGCTGAGGCAAACTCGGTGCGGAGGGAGTATAAATCATTTCCCGCTTCCCATTTTATAACCAGTCGAAGTTTTCAATCAAATCTATCTGAATTGATGATGTTTTCCGATTCTGAAACTGTTCGGTATAAAGATGCATATGTATTGCGACCTTGTCTTTTCAATGAGCAGGAGGCAAGAAGTTACAAAGAAATAGAAAAGATGGCCCAAGTCCTACTGGACCTTGCCATTCAAGTCCAAATTCAAATCCAAGCTCAAATTCAAGCACAAATTCAAATACAAGCTCAAAGTCAAGCAGGGACTGGCCTGGGTCAGCAAGGCTCCGTCACTCAAGTTTAAAGCTCCAGTTCAAAATCGAGTATAAAATCAAATTCAGAATTCAAGTTCAAAGTTCAAGAACCAAAGCTTCAACTTAAGGAGCAAATTCAAATTCAAATTCAAATCCAGAGCTCCGACTGAAGGGCAAACTGAAGTTCAAAAGCAAATCGGCTTGAGTCCACAGGACACACCGCTTAAATTGAAGCTCAAGTTAAAAATTCAAGTTTAAATCCAAACCTAAGTTCAAATCGGCCTGAGTCAACAAGACCCGCTACCTAAATTCAAGATCAAATTCAAGTTCAAATTCAAAACTTCAAATCAAGCTCGAGCTCAAAATGCAAGTTCAAAGCTCTAGCCAAAGAGCAAGCACAAATTCAAGTATAAGTCAGCCTGGGTCAACAGGACCCGCTGCTTAAATTCAAGACCAAAATCCAAGTTTAAAGCAAGAAGATGGCCCGATTTCATCTGATTCCGCCATCCAAGGTCAAAACAAAGAAGATAGTCCGGGTTTATTCAACCCCTCCATTCAAAGCTCAAGTTCAAGTTTAAATCGGCCTGGGTCAATAGGACTTGCCAATTAAATTCAAAGCTCCTGTTCAAATTCGAGCTCAAATTCAAGCTTAAACTCAAATTCAAAATTCAAGTTCAAGCTCCAAACCAAGCTTAAATTCAAGTATGAAGCAGCCTAGATCAACAGGATCCGCTGCTCAAATCCAAGTTCAAGCTCAAATTCAAGTTCAAAATCCAAGAGTAAAGCAAAGTTGAAAGCAAGAAAATGGCCTGGGTTCATTCGATCCCGCCATTGAAAGTACAAATTCAAAAGCTTCAATTGAAGTTCAAATGCAAAAAAAACCAAGCCTAAATCCAGGCTCAAGTGCAAATGCAAATCGGCCCAAGTCAGCAAGACTCTGCCGCTCAAGTTCAAAATCAAATCCAAATGCAAATTGGCATGTGTCCTACTGGATTCCGCCATCCAAGCATAAAACAAGAAAGATGGCCTGGGCTCATTCAACCCCGCCATTCAAGCTCAAATTCAAATTGGCCTAGGTCAACAAGACCCGCCACACAAATCCAAGCTTAAATTCAAGTTCAAGATTCAAATACAAGCCGGCGTGGGTCCTACTAGACTCTACTGCCCAAGTTCAAAGTAAGTTCGAAACAAAGAAGGTGGCCTGGTGCACTCAGCACCGCTACTCAATTTTAAGTCCAAAGTCAAATCCAAGTGCAAGCAAATTCAAATCAAAGCAAAGCAAGTCGACCGGGGTCTTCAACGACTATGTCGCACCGGTGGCTGGCCCGGGTCCCTCGTGACTCCGTCATCCCCGAAAGACCGGGTCTCCGAGAGGGGTACTCTGTCAACAATCAAGCAAATTCAAATCAAAGCAAAGTAAGTCGACTGAGGCCTTCAACAACTACGTCGCACCGGTGGCTGGCCCGGGTCCTTCGTGACTCTGTCATCCCCAAAAGACCGGGACTCCGAGAGGGGTACTCCGTCAACAATCAAGCAAATTCAAATCAAAGCAAAGTAAGTCGACCAGGGTCTTCAACAACTACGTCACACCGGTGGCTGGCCTGGGTCCCTCGTGACTCTGTCATCCCCGAAAGACCGGGTCTCTGAGAGGAGTATTCCATCACCAATCAAGCAAATTCAAATCAAAGCAAAGTAAGTCGACCGGGGTCTTCAACGACTACGTCGCACCGGTTGATGGCCTGGGTCCCTCGTGACTCCGCCATCCCTGAAATTACTGGGTCTCTGAGAAGAGTACTCCGTACTCCCTATCTACCTCGGCTACAAACCTATGAGTCTACTGTGGTAGTTAGGGTTCATCCATTCAAAATCACCCCTAGTTATCATGATCAAAAGCCTTTAAGCCCGTCATTGATAATTAGGGTCCTCATGACCTAGGTATCTAGGTTTGCATCATTCAAACACGCCTGTCTACTTCAGGCTACAAACCTATGAGTCCGCTTGAAGTATTCTGGGTTTATGCATTTCAAATCATACCTATATTGCTACGACCAAAAACCTATGAGTCCGTCGTTGGTACTTAGGATTTGCATGGCGTAGATCCTTCCGATCTACTGCCACCCTGCATAGTGGTTAAGATCCTTACGATCTTTGCTACCCCAATAAAGGCTCAGACCCTTACGGTTTGTGCCATTTTCAATAAACAAGTGATTGAGGTATTCATTGCCCCTCTCACTCCGTCCTTCCTTTTTAAGCTTCAATAATCCCCATAACACTGTTAGTTATGGAAGCCTATAAACATTGCTAAGTCATCTTCATTTGAAATCTTTTCCTTTCAGCTTTGCAATTACCATGGATGCATACTTCAATCTACTTCATTTACAACAAGGGGAGAGAGAATGATATAAAAAAAAAAAAGAGAGAGAGAGAGAAAAAAATCAAAAGGGGCTAAAAAATAAAATAAAATAATAGATGCCTCGCCAGACTTGATCGTACCTTCTGCGGCCAAGGGAAACAAGGGCTACATACCCGGCTATGGTGAAAACCCGAAAGGGCACTACAAGCAAAATCAGGAACCCCGCCGTGTGAAAACCCGAAAGGGCGCACGGGCAAAAGTAAGAGGGGGCCGATTCCGGTGAAAACTCGAAAGGGCACTTGGGTCGATAAAGTGAATATAAAAAAAAAAAAAGAAATTTAAGCATGGCATTCATTGAAAGGAAGATATGATATAAAATTCTCTTTATAACATGCCGAAAGTTTACAAGGAATGACTTCCATCCCAGTTTACATGGAAAAGCAAAAAGAAAATACCCTTCCCAATTACAAAGTTCAGTTATAAACAACATCATAGATCCTCAAGTAACATGGACAGTAGAGGAAGTCCTTCTCCAACTTGAGTGTGCAACCCAAAAAGAGCTTCCTCTTTAGTCTGCAGTTTGGAAACTTCACTAGATAATGATTTAAGAAGGCCCTAGGAAACCAGAAGATCATCTTGACGTCTGCGTAAACTGTTCCTTAAAGTTTCTAGTTCGGCTTTTGCAGCAGCAAGTTCATTCTCTAAGCGCTGAATATTTTCTATCAACAAGCCTTCTTTCTGTTCAAAGCCGGCTATTTCTACCTGTTGCTGTGAAATTTGAAGAGAAACAGGCTACATCTGCAAGTTATATTCATGCCGCTGAAGAGACAAGGCTTGGCGTCGATCTTGTATAACTGAATGAATATATTCTTGACGCTTAAAAAATTTAAAAGCAGTGTAAGCAATAGGAAGCCATTCATCCAAAGAAGCTCCTGCCAGATGAATCCATGTAGTCATGCTCTTAATTTGCTGGTGCAGAAGATCATATAATGAACTAGGTTGCCGGCGTATAATTTGTCGTAAAAGCTTGATATTGGCGCCAAGGACATCAACACCCTATATGCCTGAACCAGTAGGAATAGAAAGGATAGCAATATGCACAGACTCACCCACTGAAGTCCAGTCCATGACCGTTTGACGGGAAGAGGAAGACACTGAACTGGATGAAAGTTCAGTAATAGAAGGGGCAGATGTGACAGCTACAGTGCTTGATATGGCTGGGGGCAGGTCAATTTCTGTAAGTTTAGCTGTGGGCGGAGCAATTATAAAGGCGGAAGGTCCAGCTAAAGTAATTGGCTCAGAAGAAATTTGTACAAGGGATGATGTGCATATATGAGTCACAATATTAATAAGCCGAAGAATATGTTCAGCAGAGTTAAATCTACAGGGGATAGGACGGGATACTATCACCTGTCGACTCGGTGAACTTGTTCCCGAGTCAACCCCGTCATGCTTTGAAGTGGCTACAATATCCGCAAGCTCAGGAGCTGAAAGTTCCACAGTCTTGATATCCGAGAAAGTAATGACCTCTGTCGAAGTTATAATAGTTGGAACCATTGAAGTCTCTTCTAGTTCCATACCCTCAACAAAAACAACTTCTACCTCTTCATAAGAAGAAATTGGCACGGAGGTCGATATTTCAAAATCCATGTCCCTTTCAGTCGGGACATGAGGAATTTCCATCCTTTCCGCATGAGCCAGGGATGCCTGATATTCAAAACATATACAAGTCAAGCTTAAACGATGGAAAAAGTAGAAAAAATGTGGTAAAGAGAAATTACCATAGTAGACTACACTGTTTCAACATGATGAGTCTTTGATATCAAGCCCTCAGTTGCTTCAAAGCCTATATGGTCAAAGTCAGAAATTCAGTAGTGAAATGAAATCACTATTTCTATAAGTCTCAGAAGGGTTACCTTGATCCCTCGGAGGCGACTAGATAGCTGTTTCTAGCAAAGCTTTACTACTAATGTGTTCAGTAGTATGAGAAGAAATAGAAGGTGAAGGAGGAATGCCGCTTATTTCTTCCACACTGGAAGAAGTATCATCAGTTTCTTCTTTCCTTGTCTGAGCCAATAATCTCGAAGATTGGCACTTGGGCAGGACAATCTTTTCAGGGGGGACAAACTCTTTGGGTCCTTTGAGAAATCTTTTTGCAACTTGCTTAACCCTCCCTGTAATGGAAACAAAAGGAAGTTATAAATCATCGATGTCAAAATTCTGAAAGGCATAAATTAAAAGCATAGTGCATACCACCCTTGGCTGGGGATGGAGAAACCAGGGCACTCGCCCACTTGGTAGTCTTTGCTATAAAAGCTTCAAATTCAGCAAGCACCAGCAAATTGACAGGAGGAAGAGGTTCAGGGGCAGGCTCTTGTCTCTTCTTTGTATGTGCCTCTTTGGCAGCGGCAACCGCCCTCCCTATAGCACTAACCTCCACAGGGGATGCGGGGGTTGATGCTTTATAAGGCACAGGAGGAAAGAAAGATGGTCTCTTTGCAATAGCCACTGCCCTCCGATACTGCTGAGCCAGACATTTGGCCGCCGGCACTACAAGAATATGCAAAAAAAGAAATCAATTTATATAAGTAGAGAAAAGGCACAAAGCTCAAAAGAAGTCAAGCACAAATGCATATAATTACAGCAATCGCCTTCATAATAGTTTGATAAAGGCCAGTATTCAGAAATGGAGGACTTATCTCTAAGCGAAGCCTCCTTCACAATATACATGACATCATTCATCGTCTTTGCTTGAGAAGCTAGGCTATTGAGATCATAATGCTTTTTATCGCTTAAGCAAATGCCCAAGAACAAAGCATCAAGTCCCCACCCATCTATATGATCCCAAGAAGTGGGTAGTTTTGCATCCAACATGCCCTACGCAGTAGAGTCCTGGGATACACCACAATATTTCAAAAGGGCAAGTAGCCAACTGGTGCCCTTGTAAAAATCAGGCTTCTCTTCCTTGTGCGGGACATAAAATCTCTGAATACCTGAGAGACTCTTAGAAGCTTGCTGAGAATCTCTGCCACTGATATCTTCCTCTTCCGGGAAATTGATATCGGGATAATCTTCAGAAGTCACAGAAATATTAGATTGCTTCAAGAAAGCACCCCTTCAGCTCTTCAGCATCCAACCTTGTCAACTCTGGATCAATCAAGGGTAAGGAATCTCTGTGACGAGCCTTATAAGCTGCACGTCTCTCTGCATATTTAGCAACATTCTTGTCATCTAAGAAGTGCAGATAATGGAACTCTATATCAAAAGGGATTTCCTGCTGGGTCTCCAAGATTTTCTTCTCAGCATTGCTCCAGCATTGGGTCCTCTCCTGGCTATAAATATTGGTGCGCATTCGCCACCATCTAACATATTCACATGTCACGCAAGGAGCATGGACAGCAGAAGGAATTCTGAAAGAAACATTTTCAAATCGGTGGAAATAATCCCACCATTCACGGGCCCTCTGCAGTCCGCTGGAGCCTAAAAGATGGTGGTCAGAAAGCTGAAATATGTGATCATAAGAAGAAATGCACTGATCATATCCAAAATTCCGGCCGAAACGGAAAGGATAATAGGGTTCTAAATGAACTACAGATCCCTTCCGGTATACCAAGACACTAGGTTTGATGGATAGAAGCCATGATCTAATCTGACTACCCAATGCAGATCTCTTCAGTAGCTGCTTGGTCTGAGAATGGGTGAACTCAACAGGATTACCCTCGGTAAATACTTTAAAGGGGCTCACTGGAGGACGAGAATTGGCAGTATGCTTCCAAAAAAGTAAGTCCCCTTCAGTTTTTCGCCTGGTGTCAGTCAAGATACCGCGAATCTCATAAAGTTGCTTCTGGGTATCCCCTCCATCAACACTTGCATATTCAATCATGCGTGGAAATATGCGAGGAGAAGCCAGGCTCTTCGGGGCAGATTCTAAAAAAATAGAAGCCACCCAGGAATTGAAGAAATGAATGGGACCCACAACATTAAATTCTCGTGGTTTCTCCTGCTCAACCACTTGGTCAAGAGTTTTGAAAATCAGGCACAGAGTAACTGGAGCTAGAGACAGCTTAATTCCCCAGGATAGTTCACAAGCTCCATAAAGAGTCTCAGGACGAATTACTCACTCATCCCCCTGAGGAATAGCAAAATTCGAAAGCCAGTAGGCTATGTATGCTGCCAGATGGGTATTCCTATCCAAGTCTAAGGGATTGGCATCTTTCTTGTGTTCCTAAAAGATGATATCAGGATATCCCTTTCGGTGCCTGGCTGTCTACCCCATGAAGACTGGAGTCTCACCAGCCCCAGGAAAGTCTGTATATCGAATGTCAACATTATGAAAGAAACGGAGCCAGACAACTCCGCGGACTCGTGTCCTCTCTCTGTGGGATCTCTTTTTCAGAGACTCTTCACCAAAAGCCAGAATCATGTAAGCCTTGAGGAGGAATCTGTAAGACCTCCAGGTTGCATAACGGCCCTTGCCGTCTGTTCTGTCCTTGACAATGTCGGGATGGCATATTTCTTCATAAGGCTCTCCGTCAATGGGCAAGCCCGAAAGCTGATGTAAAGTCCATAAATCCAGAGATGTCTCTCCTTCCGGAGTATAAAAGGTATTGAACTCCTTCATGAATACCTCGACCATGCCACAGCAAAGGCCTTTAAAGATCGAGTATTGAAATCGAGCGGCATACAGACTACCAAGAAGATCCACTCGGCTTAGCAAATCATGGTAATGTTTCAAGACATAATCAGTATATTCTACAAAATATTCGCTGAAACTATGGCTGGATTTAAGCTTCAACTCGCCAAACCAGCCCATTGCTGCCTTCAATCTAAACCTCATGGCTAAACAGTCAAAAATCAATGGCTCTTCTCTGAAACCCCATTTACATGGAGAAAGAAATAGCCCATGCCACCTCTGTTTCGAGTCTAGGATACCTCTGTCATAGCCCCACTTGCAAGGAATAAATGAAGGTGAGCGGGTCAGAATGCCGTCCTGAGGACGCATGATATTAGTCCCATTGGGCATGAACATGTCTCTAGCATAACCCGGCTTGAACAAAGATTCGCCACGGGTTACAGTTGCCCTCAGGTTGTCTCGAAATCTCAAAATGGCACCCTCGGCATAAAAAGTCCTCCTTTCAGAACGCACTCCATTGACCTTGAAGTCAAGCAAGAAGTTGTACAAATGCTGATCGTTGGGAAAGTGAACTGGATAATCTTTGTCCCGTCTATATTTATAGAATCCTTCCGAAAAGACAAGCCTGCTCTCATCAACCTTGCCATCTGATTCATCGGCAAAGGGATGGTCCAAGACAGCAACCTCAAAAAATTGTTGTAGTTCATTGTCCTCATCTATGCCTGCTGCAGGTGTCAAGTAAAAGGGACTTATCACAGGCCCACTCTCTTCAGCCATCATAGGAGTCTGTTCAGAAGACCTCGTTGGAGAAACTGGCACATCCTCGGAGACAGCCTCGGGCATCACATCTTTGTCTTTCCCTTGAGAAGCCATTATACTGAAAAAGAAGAGACAACAAGTCAAATCAAATGCAAAAAACCCTCCTCGAAAAAGAAAATTCCGTCGAAATTTCGGCAGCATCTCCCCTTAAAGGAGGGCTGTTAAAATTTTATCGAGGGACATCCAGGACAGACCGAGATGATCCGATAAGAAGAAGACCCATGACAAAGACAGAGGGGTGTAGAAATGGCATTCCAGTAACCCACTTCCCGAGAGCCGAGCTACAACCGGGACTAGGTACTGAAGCCGCAGCCCCAGGGATTGCTCCCGTGGGAACTGCCAAAGTCAAACAGCAAGATGCTGATCCACCTGACCTGCAATCCCTATAGTAATGAGTCTGCGCCTACTGTAGATCGACGAGCTCAGAGTCGATTTCCTGCAAGGGAAGACAAAGAAAATGTTAGAAGATGATACAAGTGCAGAGGAGACCTCCTTCATTATCCCCATGCCTAAATCCATGGCGGCCGACGACACACAACCAATCCCACCGACCAAAAAACCAGAGAAAGGCTTCGCCTTTTACCTTAAAAACCCTGGTGCGACAGCACCTCTTCTCCAACAGTAGTGGTGCTCTCCTCAAGCCTCTGCGATGCAGCCAACAAAGAAGAAGTAGAGAAGCATGGCCTGCGGTTCTGAACCCGACGGCCTACACACCCACAGGCGATGGCGATAACGCTCCCCAACAGGGTTGCAACGTTTGTCACCGGCAAGGGGGAAAGAAGACGACCGGCGTGCCAAGCAAACGGTACCCCCCCAAGCGGCGGAAGGCCAACGTGCAGAAAATGGCGATGGCACCCCCCGAAGACCCTTGTGGCTTCGGTCACAGGCAAGAACGAAGAGGAGGAAGGGCTCAGTGGCAGCGAGCGGCGGCAAGCTGCGGCGGCAATGGCTGGCTCCCATAGCTACAACATCTTCGTCCATCGGCGATGGCAAGAGGAGGAAGAGGAAGAGGTGGAATGGCGCTTGGAATCCCCCAGCACAACAACGAAAGAATCCCGCCCCTTCCCTTTTTTATAACCGACCGGGCCAGTTTTTGAAGCCCTGGCTGGTCCAAGGCCCGAACCGGACCGAACCGGCGCAGACTCAAGGGCATATGCCCCCCTCTTTCAAGCTTCAAATACACGAACCGGTTCGAAGCCAAAGTGGAACCGAACCGGCACAGACTCAAGGGATCTGCCCCCTTCTCTCAAACTCAATATATATGGCCGGGTTTGGAGCCGAATTTAAGTCCGAACGAGCGCAGACTCAAAGGGCACTTGGCCTTCTCTTTCAAACTCAAGATATATGGTCCAGTTTAAGGCCCAAATTGAGCCTAAACCGGCGCAAACTCAAGGGGCTATGTCTTCTCTTTCAAACTCCATGAACCCCAGTCGATTTTAGAGTCCAAAACCAGCGTAGACTCAAAAGGGTCCTATTGCCAAGCAAGATATGGTTGCCCGAAGCTCAAGACCCGATCTAAATCGATTGTGGAAACTGTTAGTTTTAGGTGGCCTACAAGCCAATCTGATTATGTAAATCTCGTTCATTTATTAATATAATGGCATAATATTCATTATGTGTAAATCGCATTAATTCTCGTTTCATAATGAAGTCCGTGAATATGTGCTATAGTGATCAGATTATGATGAGATCATACTAATGAGACTGATCACTTAAACACACATATTCTTAATTGTTCCTAGTCGGAGGATATCCGAGAAGGACATCGGATATCCGGTTAGACTAGTACAAATTACTCCTGCTCATATGATGAGGGTGACTGATCTCATAAGTCACTTGTGTGGAGACACTAAGGCGAATCTGTAGGTGCTCATTGGAGAATGAGTTCACTGAACTGATCCGACTGAATCGCTGGATGGTATTGTACCTCACTGTCAACCAGCTTGATTCTATTGTCGCAGTTGTGTGATGGTCCTCGGACCTGAGACACCAAGGACACCTTGGCGGTGGACTTCTGTGCTTTGACCTTGGTTTACGAATCTCTAGCCACGGGATTCTAATACACCAAGGATTTGGTACAGTGGAATGCCGTCGAAGGGAATTGTGTGTCAATAAGGAATCATTCGCTCTCGGTACTTAGAGAGAGAATGCTCTAGGAAGGATGCGCGAAAGTCCCAGGCCACGGCGGACGATAATATCGGGAAAGGAGTTTTCTGATATTCATCAGCGGCATCCAATCCAAGTGAGTCGACCGGTTAGGGTTTGACAGCTCGCCATACCCTGAGTTGACTCGAGAGCATTGTACGAATGAAGGATTATATCCACGTGGTAACTGTCGGCGGAAAGGTTCCAAGAGTGGGTTACTTAACCCCAATACCTTCCGGGTTCACGCGGTGTTGCTTGGCACCCAACGTGATCGGAGGCCCAGTTGAATTCGATGTGCGACATCAATTCGATTGATTAATTAATTAATAAAGGGTTATTAATTGATTAATAAAGCCAGTGAGGAGCCACTGGGCTTGTTGGGCCATTAACTAGACTGGTACTTGGGCCTAGAGGGTCACACGCACATGATTCCCAAGGCGATGGATAAATAAGTGGGTTTTATATAAATCGGGGGTTTTTATGAAAAACTACGCGGTTAGTATAAAACATAGCGAACGGGCTGAGCAGGCCAAGCTGCTGCTAACCCTAGCCATCCCTCCTCAGTTTCTCTCTCTCTCTGGCGTCCAGACAGATCCAGATCTGCTCCGCCGCTTCTCCGAATCCCGTTCGACGGGAAATCGTCCGCGCACTGCAGCGATCGTTGCGGCGACTAGCGGAGGTCTCGTGGGCTGCGAAGAACGAGGAACGTGAGGATATCCGTCGCGGGGAGGATCGCGTGGACTTCGCTAGAGGCCGGGCACTTGCGCGGCTTGCGGTGTCGCACCGACGGAACCGAACGGTTGCGGATTCGAATCCGCACACGGTGAGAATCGATTATCCGATAATCGTAAGTTTTAGTTTTTCGAAATGGGAACGGATCGCTATAATTTTTTTTTATTTTCCGCTGCGTGAGCGATCCGGAGAAATCCGAGAAATCCCAACAGTGGTATCAGAGCCAGGTTCCACTGTTTCTCATCCCGTTTCGGATCTCTAAATTAATTCTTCATGAGTTATTCCATGCGTTTAATCCGATTAAAATAACGGAATAGTGTTCATAAGATGAACACAAATAATTTGATTATTTTTCTGTGATTTTTTAGATTTTATTTTGGGGGTTTTCGGAGTTCTTCATGAGATGATGAACCGGGGTATTTTGGCGGCTTCGTACATGCCTCCCAAGCGTTGGGATGGCGGGTTAGATCTCTAGATCTCTTGGTGATAGTCACCACTACACACCGGGCATGATAGCCGGCGCAAAAGTGGCCTTGAAGAGCTGCAAAATCGAGCCCAAAGTTGGTCTTAAAACCTGAAAAATCAGATTTTGGGGATTTTTTGGGGGCTCGGCCGGCTGTAGTTTTGGCCACCGCCGGCGGCCCTGCCGGCGCCGAACACGTCGCCAGCACCGGAGGGCACCGCCGGCCGGGCCCTGTACCGCCGGGGGGCGCGGCCGCCGGCGACCCAGCTCGCCGCTGCCTGCAGTTTTAGGGTTTCAGGGCGTCGGGTGCTTTAGGGAGATGCAGGGTGGACCGGGCCGTCGGGACCAGGCCCAGGCCGGTCGGACCGGCTGGACCGGCCCCGAGCCGGGCCAGGGCCGCCAGCCCCAGGTTCGCACCTGGGCTAGGCCCTGGCTCGGACCTGGTCCGAGCCCTGGCTCGGCCAGGGCCCGAGCCCTTTGGCTCAGCCAGATGGCTGAGCCCTATTTTGTTTTTAAAACCCTATTTGATCCCTAAATTTCCCATTTGAAATTTAGTTAAAATTTGAATTAATTTTAAAATTTTCAAAATTGTTTTGAGGATTAAAATTATCATTCAATTTTAATTTAATTGGGCATTTATTAATGATTTTGAATCATTAACTTAATTAAGGATTTATTAATTAGCAATTAGTTGTGGATTAATTGAGGTTAATGTTAGTTTAAGTGTTAAATTAATTATTAAATGATAACTTTAATTATCTAATCTAAGAGTTAGATTAATTAATTATTAATTAGTTAGTGTTAATTGTTGGTTTAAGAGTTAAATTAATGATTAACATTAATTGGCTAATCTAAGTGTTAGATTAGTAGTTAATAATTAATTTGGTTGATTATTCATTTAAGTGTTAAATTATTAATTAACTTTGTTGGATTAATCTAAGAGTTAGATTAGTCTTTAAATAGCCTAATTGTTAGATTATTAATGGGATTAATCTAAATGTTAAATTATTAGAATTGTTCTAATTTGCATGGAATAATCTAGAATTATTAATTTGGAATGTGTGCGCATGTGATGTGTGTTTAATGCTTTTAAATATTGATTTAATTGTATGTTAAGTTAATAAAATGAGTTTTCGAAATTCAAATACCAATTTTGATTGGATCCCAGCCTTTTGAAAGCCAAAATTATTTATTTTGAAAACTCTTTTATTTTAGCCATGTGATGCGCTGAATCATGTGTGGGATGTTTAAAACACACCGTGGTCATGGATATGCACTTAATTAATTATTCATGTGATGAATGGATTGTGTGGATCGTGGATGAATGATGGATGTTTATTAATTGTTAATAAAATAGAGATTTGCGTATCTCTCCCTCTCTCATTCTCCGATGTATTTCTACCTCCCTCTCTCTCTTGTACTCGCCATAAGGCCTTCTTCAATTTACTTGTAATTCTAGAATTATTGTAATATGATCGAGGCAACCGAGGAAGGAGCAAGGACGATCCACAGTTGCAACCAGGAAGGCGAAAAGATGAAGATCCTTTGCCTATGTGTTTGCAAGTTTATCTAATGTAAATGTTATGTTACATTGTGTGTGCGTTTGACTGTTGGCTCTAGTCAAACCCACTGTGCTATCCATGACCACACTAGACATGTACGTGATGCATTGTTTTCTTTTGATTATGAATCAAAGCAGGTTATAGTATTTAGTAAATATATACGATATATTTATACTATCACCTAGGAGAGACCACGATAAAAGTTATCTAAATACCCTCATATAAACTCTAAGCCGTAAGGCAAGTAGTTAAGAACTTACCGCGTGATCCACCATCGTTATAGTCATAGAATTCGAATCACTTTAGGCAGGTTTGTTGTGCTATCCACAAGGCCTGCTTAATTGGGAGGAGAAACTGTGGCTATGGCATTATATGCCTATATGATCGGGGTAGAGGAACCATGTAGCTTTGTTGTGCTATCCATAAGGGCTGCATGCAAATCTATGCTCGTCGCATAACGATGGTTAGCTTAGACCAGAATTAGTGGTTTGTTGTGCTATCCACAAGGCCATTAAATCTCTGGGACTGAAGCCATGATCAGATATTGCAAGGAGTTGCAAGTCCCATGAGTTGGGTGCTCTCTGATTGTATTACATTTTGTTGTGCTATCCACAAGGCTGTAGTGCAAGTCATTGAGATTCTGATCCCCACTAGGAGACTGTCGGCGTCTCCCGTTCTGTATAACTGAGGGTTATACAGTCCGTCGAAAATTAGTGGGAGTTAAACTTGAACAAAAGACCTTGTCTTATTTTAAATTTTAATAATTGAACATCTGCTAAATAGATTTTACTTATCTTCTGTAGGGAATTATGTCGTCGAATAACCCACTCCGTGGCATACTTGATGCCCTTTTGACTTACCTGATCTACTCGGATTGGTTCAGAAACCTGAAGAATGTCTTCAGATCTGAGCACATTGATTTTGTCCCTGGAGTTGATCCTCTTGCTGAATCGGCATTGGATGCCCCTGAAGCAGAGATGATAGCTAACGATAAAAGTTCGAAGGACAAAGACGAAAGAGTAGTAAAGGGTGACTGCTTCTACTATAAGCAGTATGGTCACTGGAAGAGGAACTGCAAGAAGTTCCTTAACGATAAAGCTCATGGAAGAGTGAAGTTGTCTGAAGCTTCAGATATCTATATGATAGATATCAACTTATCAGTTAGAGATTCCACATCTTGGGTATTAGATATCGGATGTGCTTCTCAGATCTGCCATGATGTGCAGATGCTGATAAGTAAGCACAAGTTGAGACAAGATGAGGTGGAATTGAGGATAGGAAACGGAGCAAAAGTTGTGGCGATTGCTGTTGGGACAACAAACCTTAGGCTTCCATCGGGAGACACCTTACTATTAGAGGATTGTTATTATGTTCCTAGCATAATAAAGAACATCATATCAATATCTTGTTTGGACAAGATAGGATATAGGTTGACTATTGAGAATAGAAGTTGTTCGATTTATTATGGTAATAAATCAATAGCTTCGGCATCTTTAGTCAACGGTCTATATCTATTAGATGTTTCTTATTACAATCTTCAAATTGATAATGCTCTTAAGAAGAGCAAAAATTGTGTGAACCAAGCCTACATGTGGCATTGTAGACTTAGGCACATTGGCGAAAGCAGGTTGCAAAAGTTGCAGAAGCATGGTTATTTAACAGCATTCGATTATGAATCGTTTGCAACATGTGAATCCTGTCTTATGGGAAAGATGGCAAAATCTCCATTTACTGGACATGGAGAACGTGCCAAGGACATTTTAGAACTAATACATTCAGATGTATGTGGTCCAATGTCCACCCAAGCCAAAGCTGGCTTTTCATACTTCATCACGTTCACCGATGACTTCCCAAGATTCGGCTATGTGTACTTAATGAAGTACAAGTCGGAAGCATTTGAGAAGTTCAAGGAGTTCAAGAATGAGGTAGAGAAGCAGTTAGGAAAGAATATTAAAGCTCTTCGATTAGATCGAGGAGGAGAATACTTGAGTACTAATTTCACACAATTCTTAAAGGATAATGGTATCCTTTCTCAGTTGACCCCTCCATATACACCACAGATGAATGGTGTATCAGAAAGGAGGAATCGCACCTTGTTGGACATGGTGCGATCTATGATGAGCTTTTCAGAATTACCAGTGTCCCTCTGGGGGTATGCTCTAGAGTCAGCGGCATACCTACTGAACAGAGTACCCAGTAAGTCTGTAGCCTCTACTCCATATGAGATATGGAAAGGCAGGAAACCAGAATTTAAACATGTTAAAGTCTGGGGTTGTCCTGCTCATGTAAAGAGGCATGATCCAGACAAGCTGGAATCACGAACTGATAAATGCAGGTTTGTGGGATATCCAAAGGAAATCTTTGGATACTATTTTTACCATCCTGGTGAACAAAAGGTGTTTGTCGCCAGGAAAGCTATCTTCCTGGAAGAGGAATATCTTATCTAGGAGAACAGTGGGAGTAAAATAGTACTGGAAGAGGTTCCAAACCCCCAAACAGCTGCATTATCATCAGATGAGATATCAATTCATGAATCTGTTCAGGTACACACAAATGAGCCTCATAGATCTGGTAGAGTACCTAGACTACCCGAACGATATGTGGGACATATTACTGATGGTAAGTCTAAGGTACACTATAATGAGGATGATCATCCTAAAACCTACCAGGAGGCCATAGAAAGGCCCAGAAGGCGGGAAATGGCGAGAAGCCATGAACTCAGAAATCCAGTCCATGTACACCAACCAAGTTTGGAACTTGGAGGACTTGCCCGAGGGTATTGTACCCATCGGTTGCAAGTGGATCTTTAAGAGAAAGATCGGTGCTGATGGACGAATCGACACATATAAGGCAAGGTTGGCAGCAAAGGGATATCGTCAAAGGCAAGGAATTGACTATGACGAGACTTTCTCACCAGTTGCCATAATAAAGTCGATCAAAGTTCTACTCGCCATTGCTGCACATTTTGATTATGAAATCTGGCAGATTGATGTAAAGACTGCCTTCATCAATGATAACCTTGAGGAGGAGGTGTATATGATACAACCAGAAGGTTTCACATCGAAAGAATCTTCAGATAAAGTGTGCAAGCTTTAGAGGTCCATTTATGGACTGAAGCAGGCTTCCCGAAGCTGGAACATAAGATTTGACGAGGTAGTCAAGTCTTATGACTTCATTAAGAATGAAGATGAGCCTTGTGTGTACAAGAAGACCAATGGGAGTGCAGTCACTTTTCTAGTTATTTACGTAGATGACATACTACTCATTGGGAATAATGTAGCTATGATGTCATCAGTAAAGATCTGGTTGTCGAAAAACTTCTCCATGAGGGATTTGGGAGAAGCATCCTACGTATTGGGAATACGGATCTATAAAGATAGATCAAAGAGGATGCTTGGAATCACCCAATCCTTGTACATAGATACCATAGTCAAAAGGTTTTGCATGGAAAATTCCAAGAGAGGTCTCATACCGATGAGACATGGAATTAGTCTCTCAAATGAGCAGTCTCCTAAGACTCCTGATGAGAGGGCATTCATGGATAGAATACCCTATGACTCTGTCATATGATCTATCATGTATGCCATGCTATGTACACGGCCTGATGTTGCATTTGCTCTAAGTGTTACGAGCAGATTTCAAGCTGATCCAAGCGAAGAGCACTAGAAGGCAGTAAAATGTATCCTTAAGTACTTGAGAAGAACTAAGGATATGTTTCTTGTCTATAGAGGAGGTGACTTGAAACTGCGAGGCTTTACTGACTCGAGTTTCCAGTCGGATCCAGATGATAGCAAGTCTACATCTGGATTCGTGTTTACTTTGAACGGAGGTGCAGTGTGCTGGAAGAGTTCCAAGCAAGTAACCACTGCAGATTCGACGACTGAAGCTGAGTACATCGCTGCAGCTGAAGCCGCAAAAGAAGCAGTGTGGTTGAAGAAATTCATCACCGACCTCGGCGTAGTTCCCAGCATCTCTAAGCATGTTCCACTGTTGTGCGACAACAATGGAGCGATTGCGCAAGCGAAAGAGCCACGGTCTCATCAGAAATCGAAGCATATTCTGAGGCGCTTTCACCTTATCAGAGAGATCATATCCAGAGGAGATGTAGTAGTGGAAAGAGTTCCATCCGTCGACAATGTAATAGATCCACTGACAATGCCGTTGGCTCAAATTGTGTTTGAGCGTCACCTAGAGTCTATAGGTTTATTGTGTAAAGGTGATTGGCTTTAGTCCAAGTGGGAGATTGTTAGTTTTAGGTGGCCTTCAAGCCAATCTGACTATGTAAATCTCGTTCATTTATTAATATAATGGCATAATATTCATTATGTGTAAATCGCATTAATTCTCGTTTCATAATGAAGTCCGTGAATATGTGCTATAGTGATCAGATTATGATGAGATCATACTAATGAGACTGATCACTTAAACACACATATTCTTAATTGTTTCTAGTCGGAGGATATCCGAGAAGGACATCGGATATCCGGTTAGACTAGTACAAATTACTCCTGGTCATATGATGAGGGTGACTGATCTCATAAGTCACTTGTGTGGAGACACTAAGGCGAATCTGTAGGTGCTCATTAGAGAATGAGTTCACTGAACTGATCCGACTGAATCGATGGATGGTATTGTACCTCACTGTCAACCAGCTTGATTCTATTGTCGCAGTTGCGTGGATGGTCCTCGAACCTGAAACACCAAGGACACCTTGTCGGTGGACTTTTGTGCTTTGACCTTGGTTTACGAATCTCTAGCCACGGGATTCTAATACGCCAAGGAAATCGTCCGGTTAGTATAAAACATAGCGAACGGGCTGAGCAGGCCAAGCTGCTGCTAACCCTAGCCGCCCCTCCTCAGTTTCTCTCTCTCTCTGGCGTCCAGACAAATCCAGATCTGCTCCGCCGCTTCTCCGAATCCCGTTCGACAAGAAATCATCCGCGCGCTGCGGCGATCGTTGCGGCGACCGGCAGGGGTCTCGTGGGCTGTGAAGAACGAGGAACGTGAGGATATCCGTCGCGGGGAGGATCGCGTGGACTTCGCTAGAGGCCGGGCACTTGCGCGGCTTGCGGTGTCGCACCGACGGAACCAAACGGTTGCAGATTCGAATTCGCACACGGTGAGAATCGATTATCCGATAATCGTAAGTTTTAGTTTTTCAAAATTGGAACGGATCGCTATAAAATTTTTTTATTTTCCGCTGCGTGAGCGATCCGGAGAAACCCGAGAAATCCCAACATAAACAAGTTAAAAATGAAATCTCCAAGTCGCAGTACTCCTCAAGCAAAACAAGTCCTTAATGGGTGAATAAAGACCTTTAAGTGGGGCCGATTTTAAACTGTGAGCCGCTTAAATAGGATAAGTACGTGACAATGGGCCACGCATACAACTCACTTCATCGCCTCCGATCTCCGTGCGTGAGCCGTATGCGTGGGGGGCATTTGTTGTCACCAAAAAATGAGCAAAGAGAAAAATCCAAACAATTTTTTTTAAGTAAAGAGAAGGTTAATGGACATCAGTCATGCCTATCTTTCAAGCCAAATGAATCAAAAAAGGGGCTATTTTAGGGTCCAAATGATGAAGAAATCTAATGGTACAACCGAGCCCATTATCTCAAGCAAAAGAGGTCCAAGCAATTGTGCAAAAATTGTCCAAGAAGGCCCAAATGAAGAAGATTTAAGGGGCAGCAGCTAAGCCCAATTTTGCAAGCCAAATGAATCAAAAAGGGGCCACTCTAGGGCCCAAATGGTAAAGAAATCCAATGGCATAACCGGACCCATTATCTCAAGCAAAGGAGGTCTAAGCAATTTTTCAAAGAAGGCCCAAGTGAAGAAAAGTTAATGGACAGCTGTAATGCCCATGCTTGCAAGCCCAAAGAAGTCAAAAAGGGGTTACTTTCAGCCCAAATGATGAAGAAATCCAAAGGGGTAGGCCCGGGCCCATTATCTCAAGCAAAAGAAGCTCAATAGGGCCAATTTGGGCCCAAATAGTGAAGGCCAAAGCCCAATCTCGTGGCAGCCTTTAAAAGGGCCCAAATGGTTCCCCCCATGGCCTATTCTTACCCCTTTGGCCCATGGTCAAATCTTCCCAAAGGAGGATAAGAAGAAAAACAAGTGGTCCCCCCCTCAAGATTCTTCTAGAAGAGGGTAGGTGAAAAACAAAAGGAGAAACCAATCATGATTCTCCAAGTGTTGTGGCCTCATTGGAGGGCTCTTAAGAGGGGTTTTTTTATCCCTAATCCAAGGCGAATGGATGCCTAATCTACCCCCCAAAAGTAACCCAACTTTATCTATAAAAGAACTCCCATCTTCTACAAGAAAAAGTTGGAGACAAAAATCCCAAAAAAGAGAAAAGAGAAGAAGAAAAGTGAGAGAGCTTGGAGGAGCACGTCTCCCTCCTCCTTTCCCTCCATTTCTTGCATCCCAAGAGAGAAAAAAGAGTTAGAGAATAAGAGAAAAAGAAAGGAAGAGTGCTAGAGAAGAAGAGAGCAAGATTGTAGGCTTCAAGAGCCATTCTCCCTTCTCCTCCCCTCTCTAAGGTAGAGTGGGGGTGAAGAAGGGGTTTATTTCTGTCTCCTTACTTTCTTATAATGTTTTCTTTTATTTTGATGTTCATAGAAACTTCTATCTCCCCCTTGATGTTCATCCATGGTGATTGAAAGCAATGAAATGCAATGTTCAGATTTTTTAAGTCTGTTTTTGTGAATCTGCTGGTTATCTTGCTTTTATGCTATTTTTTCCTTCATAAGGCATGTGTTTTTCGTATGGGGATGGTAGAGGGGCCTTTCTGGTTTATAGAAATGGTCTCATCAAGTCTTGAAATTCCCTAAATATGGAGATATGACCCGAAATGTGCTTTGCTGTCCAGATTTCCTGAAAACTGATTTTTCATTTATTTGGCTTAGGTTTTGGGGTTTTTCAAGGTGGCTTGGCCTTCCATGACCCTTAAGAGCACATCCCCTCATTGGATGATGTTCCCCCAAGGCCAAACATCAAGAGAAATCTCCTAAGTTTCATATATATTAAGATCCAAGTTTCTGTTTTTATGTTGGAACCGAATGGGTTTTGTTTGGATTTTTTCTTTTAATGACTAAGGCTTTAGGCCCTAAAGGTTCTCAAGGAGGTTCCCTCACTAGTTGAGGATGAGCTTCTTTGGATATAAACCCTCTAACATGGAGCCAAGAAGGAGAGATCTATGGAAAAGATAAAAAATATACCTAAGTTTTCCATATGTTCATATTCAAGTTTTCATGATATTTTCCTAAAGAAATGCATCTAAAATATATTTTAAAAAAATATTTTAGGCCTTGTACCTTTTATACTTTATTTTCTATCATTTGGGTTAGATATAAACCCATTTTTCACCGAAAATCCGGGTTTCAACATGAGTCTGTGCCTGCAGGTGCTACAGTGTTTGATTCTGCGCCTCCTTGCGTAGACTCAGCGCCTGTGTGCAGTTTTGAGTCTACGCCTCTTTCAAGTTGGTTTTTGGGCTTGAGGTGATTCTTTGATCCTCCTCAAAGCTGTCCAAATGTTCCTTGGACCTAGGGCTGTCCTTTTGAGGCCCAATGAAGGTCCTAAATGGCTTGGACTTTGGGTTATTAAGTCCTTAATGTTTCAAACCGAAGTTTTGCCATATGTTTTAAGATTTTAAGTGTTTTCCGATGTTTTCCAAGGATGTCCCGATTCAAGGGTGCCAGCAATCTCATGTTGGGTAACCCATCAAGGGCCCTCACACAAAAAACATCATTCTTGTGTTCCCATTTCTATGGGTTCATTTAGATGATGTGTCCCGAAGTCCCAATGGGTTAGTGGAGTTCCTTGTTCCCCAAATGTAGAAATGGAATGGGTGATTCCCTGTGGATAACCCTTTCATTTTGAAGGCATTAAGGGCACCCTTTGGGTGAGTAGTTGGATGCTCGGCACGCCCCCTTTTTATAGTCACCTCCATGGTTCATGGCTACATGTGATCCTCTAGGGAAATTGGTGGAGTTTCTTACTCCCCAACTGTAGAGATGTTTTGGATTACCCCTTGTGGGTTTTTCTTACATCTTGAAGGCATTAAGGGCACCCTTTGGGTGAGTGGTTGGATGCTCGGCACTCCCCCCTTTATAGCCATCCCTATGGTCCATTAGCCATTACATATCCCTGTAAGGGAGTTGGTCCTTTGGTTCCCTTCATACCATGACCCTTCATGAAGACCTTAAACCTTTTTATTAGGTTTTCCTAATAAAATGTTGAAATTCAACTTGAAATCATTATATTAAGCATTTTCAATACTTTGTAAAGTTATCCAAGAATAATGGGATAAACATGAAGAAATCATGTCATTTGAAGAAATCCACACAAGAACCACTCCTTGAAAAGGCCTCATGTAACCATACTCAACTTATGAGATTTCTTAATGTTATCCTCCTCAAATTTATGGTGATTCTTGGATCACTTCAAGTTGAAAGAGGTATAAACCTGAAATTATGCTCAGATTTTGAGTCTGCGCACCTATAACTATGGAAATTCAATTGGGAACGGGGTACAATCTGTTTTTCTCCACTCCGGATGTCATATTCTAACTTTAATGGCTGAAACTAACCCCTTGATGGATTTGATTGCAGCTTGAACTGTGCAAGAAATTCAAAAATCAAATTTCAAACTTGAGTCTACGCCACTGTTCTGAGTCTACGCCACTGTTCTGAGTCTGCGCATCCTTGCGCAGACTCAACTCAAAATTGTCAAAGATGCCTTGCATGGATTGATATCCTCATTTATGGTTCAAATAACTCAAATAATTAAAGTTAATTCATTAAAAAAAAAAAGGTTTAAGATAGCCATTTTCTATTTTAAATAAACACAAAATTCCAAACTTAAGTTGTGTCTACACACCTTTCATAAGCTCATTTCAAATGAAAAAATCAACTAAACAATAAATCAAATCGCTCAAATAACTTGTAATCATATATCGAACACTTCATTTCATTCAAATAAACATTCATTTACAAAAAGGATCCAAATCCCTTCAAAATAAACAAAAATTACAAGTTCAGCTGAGTCTGCGCACCCCTTGCGCAGACTCAAACCCATTTTTCTTGTCCCCTCGATCGTTGAAGCTTCCCAACACTTTTAAACTCTTGGAATTCCCCTCAACCTTAGGAGGTTCCATCTTTTCAAAAATCTTGCTCAAATCCTCTTTAAACTTGAGTCTGCGCATCAATTTCAAGGCCAAAACCTCATCTCTTGGCCCCTCAATCATGCCTGCAGCTCCAAATCTGTAAATCATCACCTAAAAAAACATAAAATCAGGTTATCCCACCAAAAATACAATAAAATAACTTACAAGCAAAAAATCCACAGTTCAGACTTGAGTCTGCACATCTTGGCGTAGACTCTGCCCTGAAATTCACAAAAAATAAAAAAATCAACTTCCCGACCGCTAAAAGATGATCTAAAACCTCTAAAAATCAAGTTTATTCTTATCTATCAGAATATCAAATAAAAACACCAAGTTGTTCTTGAAAAAATGCAAAAAATAACTCAAAACACATTGGTGACAAATGAGTCGGCGCTACACTGCGCAGACTCAACCCTAAAATCCCAAATTTCGTCTTTTTGATCTTAATTTGCCTCCAAATTAAGCCCAAAAATTTACATAAAAACTTTATACTTTATATAAGTCAAAAACCTAAATAAAAGCTTAAAACTCTTTTTACAAAAAATATAAAAAATGTTTAAACACTTTGATAAACAATGAGTCTGCGCTCTATAGCGCAGACTCAACCTTAAATTCTTAAAATCCGGTTCTTTGGCCATAAATTTTCCATCAAATCAAAACAAAAATCTCAAGAATAAACCCTATATTTTTCACAAATCAAAACTCAAACAAAAAATGATAACTTTTTCCTTGAAATTACCTAAAAACTGAAAAAATAGGCTTGTGACTAATAAGTCTGCGCTACCCTGCGCAGACTCAACCCCTAATTGTTAAAATCCAAACTTTTCAACTTTAATTATTTGAAAATTGAATAAAAAACTCTAAGATGAAACAAAACACTTCCCGTAAATCAAAAAATCAATTAAAACTCAATTTCCCCTTTTGCAAAATATAAAAAATCCCTAAAAGAAATCTCACAATAAGAAATGTTTATTAGACTCCCTTAATAAAAAATGTCATCCACTTCAATCAAAACACCATAAGAAAGGTCTTCATTCCTCTCACAAATCAAAAATCAAAATAAAATACAAACATTCTCATTGGTAACAAATGAGTCTACACATCTTTGCGCAGACTCAACTTCATGTTCACTTCTAAATATAAAAAATTCAACAAACCTTCAATGCATCCCCATAAATCAGTCCAAAAAGACCAAAAAATATCTCTCATCATTATCGATCAATAAATCAAGTCTCGCACAGACTCAACTTTAAACTAAAAAATGAGTTTTCTTCTCAAATAAAAATTTAAATTCATTCATTTTTCAAATGCAATCTTGTATATCTTATTTATATCATTTCAAAGGGTGTTATTCTATTCTTCCGACGATTAATCAAGGGTTTTCCTCTTAGGAGGATGTAATTAACGATATTCCATTTATGGGTAGCGGGATCGGGCCGAAAAACTACGCAATCATCTGATTGAGTCAGGTAGAGCGCACAAGTACAAATCTAAATCTAAATCAAAAAATCAAGATCAAGTGTATTTTTTCTCTAAAAAATGTACGACAATGGCCAACATGGGGAAGCCCTGGAGCTTGGCCCAGGGTTTCTCAACAGCACATATATATATTAAGTCGGCGCGACTTTTCACAAAAGTCTCCGAGTTAATATAAACCCCACTTAAATACTACCGACTGAGAATCTTTTGCGTGTAACCCTCTAGGCCCATTAACCGGTCCAATTTTCAGCCCATTAAATCCAATAACTAGTTATTGACTTATTTTAATTAACTAATTAGTTAACCGAATAACATTGCATGTAAAGTCGGTCGGACTTCCGATCAAGTTGGATGCCAAGCAACATCGCATGATCCAGAAAGGTAATGGGGTTCATCAACCCACTCATGGAACCTATTCGTCCACAGTTACCACATGGCTATAATCCTTCGTTCGCACAATGTTCTCGAGTTAACCTAAGATATGGTCAACTGTCAAACCCTAGATAGTCTCACTTGAATCAGACTCCGCTGAACAATATCCGAAAACACCTTTTTTAGATATTGTGTCTGCTCTGGCCAGAGACTCCTGCAAATCTATTCTAGACCATTCTCTCTCCCGTTACCTGATAGCGAACGATCCTTTATTGAACATACAATCACCTTCGAAGGACTTTCGTTGGACCCGATCCTTGACTATTAGAGATCCCGTAGATAGGGATTCGTCAGCCAAGGTCAAAGCCCAGAAGTCCACCGACAAGGTGGTTTTGGTGTCTCAAGTCCAAGGACCAACCACGCTACTGTGACGATGAATCAAGCCAGTTGACAGTCAGGTAAATTACCATTCGGCGATTCAAGTCGGATCAGTTCAGTGAACTCATTCCCCAATGAGCACCTACAGGTTCACCATAGTGTCTCCACACGAGTGACTAACGAGATCAATCACCCTCATCATATGAGCTGGAATAACCTGTACTAGTCTTACCGGATGTTTGATGTCCTTCTTAAACATCCTACGACTAAGAACAGTTGAGAATGTGTGTTTATCATTCATCAGTCTCATCATTATGATCTAATCATAATCTGATGACTATTACACACATTCATGGATTTCATTATGCGATAATTATAAAAGCACCAATCTACATAATGAACTAAATGCCATTTATAGTTGAATCAGATTGAAATATGTACCTTATGATTGGCTTAGAGGACACCTATATCCATCAGCTCTGCCATCTTTAGAGGACCCTCCTGCACTCGAACTCAGGCCATTACTCGAGTCTCTCAAGTATGTTTTCTTGGGCCCTGACCACACTCGTCCAGTCATCATCGTGGCAAATCTCTCCTCGCTGCAGGAAGCTCAACTAATCGGAGTCCTTAAAGCCCATAAAGGTGCCATTGGGTGGTCGGTGGCAGATTTAAAGTGAATTAGCCCATCCATTTACATGCATCACATCTATATGGAAGAGAATTCCACGCTGAATCTGGAAATGCAAAGGCGGCTCAACCCAAATATGATAGAAGTGGTTAAGAAAGAGGTTGTGAATTGGCTTGATGCGGGTATCATTTACCCCATATCGGATAACAAATGGGTCAACCCAACTCAAGTGGTGCCCAAAATGTCTGGATTGGCGGTTATTAAGAATGATCATAGGGAAGAGGTACCCACTAGGCTCACCACGGGGTGGAGAGTGTGTATTGATTACAGAAAACTCAATATCATGACTAAGAAATATCACTTTTCACTACCGTTCATGGATCAGATTCTGGAAAAGTTATCGGGCCAGAAATTCTTCTGCTTCTTAGATGGGTACTCCGAGTATAATCAAGTGGCTATTTACCCAGAAGATCAAGAAAATACCACATTTACATGCCCTTATGGCACATTTGCTTTTAGGAGAATGCCATTTGGATTATGTAATGCACCAGCTATGTTTCAACGGTGCATGACGACTATATTCTCTGACATGGTGGGAGAATTCCTCGAAATTTTCATGGATGATTTTTCGATCTTCGGAGATTCTTTTGAAAATTGCCTAGAAAATCTAAAACAAGTGCTAGCTCGATGTATAGAAACCAATCTAATACTTAGTTGGGAGAAGAGTAATTTTATAGTTCGTGAGGGCATTGTTCTAGGCCACATCATATATGAGAGGGGGATAGATGTAGATAAAGCTAAGATTGATCTCATATCTAATCTTCCTCCTCCCACCTCGGTCAGACAAATCCATTCATTTTTTGACCATGTCGGTTTCTATCACCGGTTCATATAAAATTTCTCCCAAATTGCCCGACCTCTAACTGTTCTCCTACCCAAGGATGTCCCATTTCACCTAGATGAACCATGCATAAAGGCATTCAATTCTTTGAAAGTTGCTTTGACCAAAGCTCCAATTCTTCAATCTCCTAATTGGTCTTTGCCCTTCGAAATCATGTGTGATGCAACCAACTATGCTATCGGTGCGGTGTTGGGACAAAGGATCAACAAGTGTCCGTGGTGATCTATTATGCAAGTCGCACCCTTGCAGATGCCCTAATGAATTATACCACTACATAAAAGGAATTATTGGTTGTGATTTTTGCTCTAGAGAAATTTTGATCGTATCTTTTAAGGGCAAAAGTCATAATTTATTCAGATCACTCAGCATTGAAATACCTACTGACCAAGAAGGATACTAAGTGATAAAGTGTTAAATTGATCATTTAACGGCAATCATATGCATCATACTCATGTTTTTCTCTGCAAAATAGCATGAAATGATAGATAATTGTGTAACAAGTCCAACAGTAGCAATTTCATCAAATTCTGACTTAAAAACATCGTCATTTCATGTGATCAAAGGAGTATAGCGCATTTACGGTTTTTCGACATAACTGAGACGAAATGAATAAATATGATGATATTTTTATGATAATGCGTTAATTTATATTTATTTTATGTGAACAGGACATGCCGATGATGCAGTGCAGCTGGTGGAGTTTTCGAAAATTTGGGAGAGGTCTAGTGTGCGGATTTCAACTAAAGCAGGGGTAAAAATGCAATTTTAGTCATTCCTTTAATGGAGTTTCCCAAAACCCACTATTTCCTTCCTTCTCTCCAATTTCCTAAACCGTAGTCCGACTTCTTCTCCAGTTTCCTTCCCACGCCTCTCCTCCTCTCTATATATATTTCACCCTCTCTTCTTTTCTAAAAAAAAATCCCAACCCGCAGCATCCATCTCTCTCTTAATTTCCCAACCTAAATTCCCTCTTTCTATCCCTCTCTCCGGATCCGACCCTCTCTCTCTCGGTTTTTTTTCTCCAGCAAGCCTCTCTCCTCTTTTTTTTTTCTCTCCAGTTCTCTCTCCCTCTTCTCAGCGTCTCCACAGCTCCTTCTCCTTCTCTTTCTCCCACGTTCTCCTCGTCTTCTCAGCCTCTCCCTCGCTGTCTCTCTTTCTTTTTCTCCCTCCACAACACACGCACCTCTCTCCCTCTCTCGGTTTTCTCTCCTTCTTCTATTCCTCAAACCTGCAAGCCCCCACTCTGCGGTGAAGCTCGGTTCTTCCAGCAACCCCTGCGGTGAAGCCCTGCTCCCGAGCTCCAACGCACCTCCAGTAGCACACCAGCATGCAAACCTCCTCCACGCATGCTTGAAAGCCTCCACGCGCCAACTTACAGAAGCTGCACCAGCCGCTGCACCAGCCGCTGCGCCAGCGCACACCCGCACACCCCATGCTGCCCCACGCACCTGCATGCACGTCCAGCACGCACCAGCCACCAACAGCTTCTCTCCAGCAGCCCCATCATCAACCTGCCAGCAGCTGCTCGTCCAGCATCTTCTCAGCCCCCTCTCAAGCATCCAACGCCAGCAACGAACCTGCAGCAGCCCGATGAAGCAGCATCCACGTTTCTCCTCCAGCCGCCAACTTCACACAGCAACCACCTCCTTCAACACCTGCACACGCAGCAGCTGTCCCAGCTTCCTCCTTCCTCCAACGCACAGCAGCAGCATCCCTTCCACCAGCCGTCCAAGCTACAGCAGCCCGGTCCATTGCGCCAGCAGCCCACATATTGCTATTTTCTTTCCCTTTCCCTATTAGTTTAGAATTAGTTTAATTATTTAGGGATAGCTAATTGTTATTTCATATTTTGTTTATTTAGTTCAAACAATTAAATTTTGTAATTTATTTCATAATTTTTAGTTAATTCATGTTTTACACGTAGTTAAATGTTAATATCTTTGTCATAAATTTTAGTTGTGATTAATTTATTTTTATAAGTGTTTGTGTTTAATTTCTAAAAAAAAAAAGAAAAGAAAAAAAAAGACTTGTTTAATTTGAGTAATCCTAATTTTAGGTAATATTAGTTAACTTAATTTTAGTTTAATTAGGTAATTAGTTTACATAAAATCTCACTTATTTTTAGATTAACTAAAGTCCAAAGTTTTCAAAGTTAAAATTCTAACTCCCTGTGGATCGACTCGGACTCACCATTATTAATTTTCAAAATTGAATTTGAGTGAGCCGGATAAATTTAGATTGAACGCCGTTGATGAGGAGTTAGATTTTTAATTTTGATTATCTTGGATTTAGTGTAATTATTCTTTAGTTAACCTTATTTTTCTTATTTTTGCAGGTAAATTGAAAAAAAAAGGGGGGAGGGAAGCGAAATCATGGTAAGTGTGTTCTAACTTTCTATGTTTCAATTTCCTTATTCTAGTTAGTTTCCATTTTTGTAGTTTCTAGTTTAGATAGGTTTCCATTAGCTAAAAAAAGAAACAAAAAGAGGAACATCCAAATTTAAAAACCTTCATTTCCAAGATTAGAAACCTTCCATGCTAGGCATTCATCATCCTAGGAAAGCATGAGTTAGTTTCCTTTCACAGTTATTTCCATAAATTGTTGAAGATTGCGGGGGAAAGGTACGTGTTTCAATTTTAGCAAGTCATTCATGATTGCATCAACACACCTTGCATTAATTTGTTGCCTTGTATTGCATTCAAAAAGACTTTAAGGGTAGCAACTTTAACCACATAAGGTAGGGATTTGATCACCCTTCCTTAGCCCACAAATCACCTTCCTTGCATTGGCATTTCCTAATCCAACTAAAAGCAAGTCAAAAGAGAATCTAGGGTTTACACCGTTAGTCGTTTAAATCTAGGGTTGCCTCCATTTTTGGCAACGGTGTCTAGGCTAGAGATAAAAAGGCAAACGTCTAAGCGGGAAAGTGGTTCTCTAATTAGGTCCCTACGAAAGTAGGGGGAGCCTCCCACTACCCCACCTCTTACCTGGCCGTTGACTAATTGTGGTTGTGACTCGAGGTGGACTCCATTCACCTTGTAAGAAAATTCACATAGAGAGTCTAGGTTAACATTAGATCATTAGGATAATTTGTTTGTCAAAATTGTTTGCATTTAAAAAAAAAAAAAAAACCAGAAATCGAAAACAAAATCCACTCTCCATCAGTCCTAGTGTATGCAAGGTAGGAGATCTCAAAATCCTAACCTTCTAGCACCACTTGCTGAAATAGAAAGAATCCTACATCAAAGAAATCTACCACAAGATCTAATGGCTGATAATCAGGACCCACCAAAGCAAATGAAGGACTATTTCATTCCAAATCGATATCAACCTTCATCATGTATTCATCTTCCTCAGAATCCAGCCAATCAATATGAAATCAAATCTAGCACCATTCAGATGCTCCCATCCTTTTATGGGAATACTAATGAAGATCCTTATAAGCATCTGGATGAATTCCTAGAAATCTGTTCCACGGTGAAGATCCAGAATTTCACCGATGATGGCCTTAAATTGACCTTATTTCCCTTTTCATTAAAGGACAAGGCTAAATATTGGTTGGGAACTATAGGAAGGCCCATTAGGACATGGGAAGAAATGCAGAAAGAATTTCTCAAGAAGTTCTATCCCATCGGGCGGACCAATACCATGAGAAGGGCCATCACGAGTTTTACCCAAACTCTCGGGGAATTGATCCATGAATCTTGGGAAAGACTGAAAGAATTGCTTAGAAAATGCCCTCATCATAGGCTTTCAAAATGGCAAATTGTCCAAGCATTCTATGAAGGATTGTCTGAACAGTTCAGACAGATGATGGATGCTTCATGTGGAGGGGCATTTATGATGAAAAATGAAGATGAGACCTATGATCTGTTTGAGATGTTAAATGAAAATTCTATTAATCATGCTTCATTATCATCTTATGAAAGGTCTGTTGGGCCATCTAAACGGACTGGAATGTATGAACTTAAGGCCCGTGGAGAGCCCGAATCTAGAATGACCATAAATCTGATTAATCAGAAATTGGATAAGGTAGACATCTTGGCCCAGAAACTCGACCAACTCCTGGCCTTAAACAAGTAAGAGCCTACTTACCCAACACAATCTAGTCCATATGAAGGCCCATCCTCTGCTAATCATGACGTTTATGCCTTATGCACAAGTCCAACCCATCAAGTGAATGAATGCCCAACTGCGGCCCAACTTCCACCATTCATTCAAGAACAAGTTCAGGCTGCCCAGGGATTCTCCCAGCCCAATAATGATCCATTCTCAAATACTTACAATCCTGGCTGGAGAAATCACCCTAATTTCTCTTGGAAGAATCAGCAGGCCCCATTACCAATGTCCCATCCTCCCATGCATCAAGCCCAAAAGCCACAGAATTCATTCCAACAGCAATATAATTTCTATGGAAATGTTCAGGCTAGGGGATCTCAAGCCTAGTTTTCTCAACCGGCCCAGTATCAATCAGGTCAACCGGCCCCGTATCAATCAGGTCAACCGGCCCACTACCACTCATTCCAATCTGGACAGCCAACCCAATACCATCCTCCACCCACTTACCAACAACCTCCTCAGCCCAACTTCGATGACAAATTCACTCAACTCCAACAACTGATTTTGACCCAGCAACAATCCATTGCTAAGTTGGAAAGTCAAATGGGCCAACTAGCTGAGGCTACGATGAGAAGAGAAGTGGGCCAACTTCCTAGTCAACCCGTTGCCAATCCAAGGAATCACCCTCCGGGTTTTCCACAGCAATCGGGCCTTTTACCTCAGCCTGGCCCAGTACCACAACCTAAAGGGCCACAATTCGAGAATGCTAAAGCCATTTCAGCCCTTAGGAGTGGGAGAAGTTTAGAAAAACCACATGCAGATGGAGAGTTAGCCAAAGGTTCCACTGATGGGCCTCAGGAAGTTGAAAGTGATAGTGAGACTGAACCCAACATAGAGAAGTTGGAGGAGGATCTAAAAGGAAAAGGGAAGATTGATGAAGGCCCAAGTTCTTATAAACCTAGGGTGCCATTTCCTAATGCCTTGTTAGCTAAGCCCAATACCAGGAAGAAACTGGCCCAGAATGAGGAGTTGTTGGATTTGTTCAAACAAGTCCAAATTAATATTCCACTCCTCGATGCCATCAAGCATGTGCCAGCTTATGCTAAGTTTTTCAAGGAATTATGTACTCCACGAAGAGAATCTAGAATGGCACCCGAAAAGGTTCGGTTTTCTGAGGATGTTAGTGCAATTGTGATGAATCATTTACCCAAGAAGTTAAAGGATCCTGGAGCACCTCTAATTTCATGTGACTTAGCTGGAGTTACATTTGATAGAGCTTTATTGGATCTAGGTGCTAGTGTGAATCTATTGCCAACAGCCATTTATGAGAAATTTGATATTGGGGAATTAAAGCCCACACCCATCATCTTACAGTTGGCTGATAGGTCTGTGAAAACTCACGGAGATTAATTGAGGATGTTATTGTGAAGGTTCATGATTGTTATTTTCCCGTGGATTTTCTTATTCTGGATATGGCATTACCTGAGGAACTCATTCACACTCCGATCATCCTAGGTCGTCCATTCTTAGCCACTGCCAAAGCTAATATAAATTATGAAACTGGCATAATGGACATTTCATTTGGGGGTCAAAAGGTCCAGATTAATGTCTTCAAAGCATCTCAATACTCAGATCATGAAAAAGAATGCCATACTATTGATGTCTTGGATAATCTGGGTGAAGAAAATGAGATGTCTGCATATGACCTTTTGGAGGAAGCCAACACTTTAAAGGACTCTCCTGGCCCATTAACATCTTGGCCCAAGGTTGAACCTTTACCAACCTTACAGTCTGAGCCCGCTTTGCCATCTTTAGAGGACCCTCCTGAGCTTGAACTCAAACCATTACCTAAGTCTCTCAAGTATATCTTTTTGGGCCCGGACCAAACTCTCCCGGTCATCATTGCGGCAAATCTCACATCGCCGCAGGAGGCCCAATTAACCGAGGTCCTCAAAGATCACAAGGGTGCCATTGGATGGTCGGTGGCAGATCTAAAGGGAATTAGTCCGTCCATTTGCATGCATCATATCTATATGGAAGAGAATTCTAAGCCCAGTCGAGAGATGCAAAGGTGGTTTAATCCTAATATGAAAGAAGTGGTGAAGAAGGAAGTTGTGAAATGGCTAGATGCGGGTATCATTTACCCCATATCAGACAGTAAATGGGTCAGTCCAACTCAAGTGGTACCCAAGAAATCTGGATTAACAGTTATTAAGAATGATCATGAAGAAGAGGTACCCACTAGGCTCACCACGGGATGGAGAGTGTGCATTGATTACCGAAAGCTAAATCTAATGACTAAGAAGGATCACTTTCCACTCCCATTCATGAATCAGATTCTAGAAAAGTTATCGGGCCAGAAGTACTTTTGCTTCTTAGATGGGTACTCTGGGAACAATCAAGTGGCTATTTATCTGGAACATCAAGAAAAGACCACCTTTATGTGCCCTTATGGCACGTTTGCCTTTAGGAGAATGCCATTTGGATTATGCAACGTACCAGCCACATTTCAACGGTGCATGATGGCAATCTTCTCTGATATGGTGGGAGAATTCCTCGAAGTTTTCATGGATGATTTCTCAATCTTCGGGGACTCTTTTGAAAATTGCCTAGAAAAT
The DNA here is from genome assembly GCA_030544215.1 of Zantedeschia hybrid cultivar. Classification (NCBI taxonomy): domain Eukaryota; kingdom Viridiplantae; phylum Streptophyta; class Magnoliopsida; order Alismatales; family Araceae; genus Zantedeschia; species Zantedeschia hybrid cultivar. Next base: position 34,669,909 of record JARZZO010000012.1, on the reverse strand, counting down.
CTTAAACAGGTGCTAGCAAGATGCATTGACACCAATCTGATACTTAGCTTGGAAAAGAGCCATTTCATGGTTCGAGAGGGCATTGTTCTAAGCCATATTGTGTCTGAAAGGGGGATAGAAGTAGATAAAGCTAAGATCAATCTCATATCCAATCTTCCTCCTCCTACCTCAGTCAGACAGATCCGTTCATTCATTGGCCATGCCGGTTTCTATCGCCGATTTATCCACAATTTCTCTCAAATTACCCGGCCTCTAACTCTTCTCCTAACTAAGGACGCGCCTTTCCAAATGGATGAATCTTACATCAAGGCATTCAATTCTCTGAAGGAATCTTTGACCAAAGCCCCAATTCTTCAATCTCCATAATGGTCTTTACCCTTCGAGATCATGTGTGATGCCTCGGATTATGTTATCGGTGCAGTTTTGGGACAAAGAATCAACAAGTGTCCCGTGGTGATCTATTATGCAAGCCGCATCCTTGCCGATGCTCAAATGAATTATACCACCACAGAAAAGGAATTGTTAGCTGTGGTTTTTGCCCTAGAAAAATTTAGATCTTATCTTTTAGCGGCAAAAGTCATAATCTATTTTGATCACTCAGCTCTGAAATACCTGTTGACCAAGAAGGATGCAAAGCCTAGGCTTATTAGATGGATCTTACTCCTTTAGGAATTCGATTTGGAAATTCGGGATAAGAAGGGTTCTAAGAATGTGGTAGCTGACCACCTCTCCTGAATTCCGATCTCTGAAAGTACACCAATCACTGATTCCTTTCCTGATGAGCATCTACTGACCATTTCTCACACTGCTGCACCTTGGTATGCTCATATTGTCAATTACAAAGTGACTAATCAGCTTCCGGAAGGATGGACTAAAAGTGAAAAGGGCAAATTCTTTTCTCAGGAAAAATATTATTTCTGGGAGGATCCTGAATTATTCAATTCTGTCATGATCAAATCATTAGGCGATGTGTTCTTGAAGAAGAACAACAGAGTGTTCTCAACTTCTGTCATAATCTAGTTTGTGGGGGCCATTTCTCAGGAAAGAAAACTGCAACCAAAGTCCTGCAAAGTGGTTTTTACTGGCCCACACTTTTCAAAGATGCCCATCAATTTAGCAAAACTTGCCTCCGATGTCAGGCTGTAGGAAATATGGCGAAAAGGGATATGATGCCACTCAATCCAATCTTGGTGGTTGAAGTCTTTGATGTTTGGGGAATTGACTTTATGGGACCTTTTCCACCCTCTTTTGGACATACATATATTCTGGTAGCGGTAGATTATGTCTCAAAATGGATTGAAGCAGTAGCCACCCGAACCAATGATCATAAAGTGGTCATTAAATTCATTCAGAAGAATATCTTTTCTCGGTTCGGGTGGCCTAAAACTATCATTAGTGATGGGGGAACGCATTTCATGAATTACCAATTTCGGGCTTTGCTTAAGAAATATGGGATTAATCACAAAGTAGCTACCCTTTATCACTCCCAAACCAGTGGCCAAGTGGAAGTTTCCAATAGGGAGATCAAGAATATTCTGCAAAAGTCCGTTAGGCCCGATAGAAAAGATTGGTCTGAAAGATTGGATGATGCTTTATGGGCCTATCGGACCGCTTACAAAACTCCTATTGGCATGTCTCCTTATCGCCTGGTTTTTGGAAAAGCGTGCCACCTTCCGGTGGAATTGGAACATAGGGCCTATTGGGCTATCAAACAAGTCAATCTGGACCTAGCCCAAGCTGGTTCCCACCGAACCTTACAACTGAGTGAGCTGGAAGAGTTGCGCAACGAGGCCTATGAAAATTCAAAGATTTATAAAGTCAAAACTAAAACTTTTCATGATAAACATATTGTAAGAAAATCCTTTCTTCCAAATCAGAAAGTTTGGCTATTTAACTCTAGGCTCCGCTTATTTCCAGGAAAACTGAAATCTAGATGGGATGGACCATTCGTGGTCGTTAAAGCCTTCGATCATAGAGCCGTCAAAATTCTAAACCCCAAGAGTGGGAACACTTTTACTGTTATTGGTCAACGGTTGAAACCATTCATTGAAAATCTTCAAAATGAACCACCTGAATCCATAGAACTGAGTGATCCACACTAACTGAACTTCCGTCTGGCTGAAGACGATAAACTTAGTGCTTGTTGGGAGGCAACCCAATATTTTATTTCAGCTTTTGTATTTCTTTCCTTTTAGGTCCCTGAGCAGCAGTCGCCGTGGGTATGTCGCAGCCTCTTCATTACAGGTTGTTTCGCTCCTTCACGAATTCTCTTCTGGCTGTATGTTTTTCAGATCTTTTATGCCATTGAGGACAATGTCAATCAAGTTGGGAGGTGGGACAATCAATTTGATATGCATTTATTGAAAATCTTTTGAAGAAAACTGATATCTTTCACTGAAAAATGGTCAAATTTTTTTCAAAACCTTCTTTTCACATCCTAGGAAAATTGCATGAAAATCATGTTTTATTAAGTAAATCTTTAACAAATCAGTTTTTTTGGTTGTCACATTGGTTAAAGAACCTTCAAAGTTTAAATATCCCACTTTACAAAAGTCCACGGCAGGATGATTTTCACACACACACGGCAACTTAGAATAAATGAAAGATCTTAAGAGTATAGAATTGCTGGAATTAACCACAAGGATAAGACTACTTATTCTAATTTTTCTTTTGGGTTGAAGGAAAGGAATGTGTAGGATCCGTAATAGGGGACAGTCCCACTCAGCACCTTAAAAGAGGCGGTCATTTAAAATGGACAACTGTAAACACTAAAGGCAATAGAAGGCGATAAAAGAGCTAAAGGAAGGTAGGTGGCAAAAAGTACGCACCTCCCCTCAGGCAATTCAAAGAGAGTGGCAAAAAGTACGCACTCTCAAAAGCAAAAGTACAATAAAATGAAAAAAAACGCCACGCTAAAAAGTCCATCGTACCAAAAATATGACCAAGTCGTGAAAAGTGCTGAGTTGGGACGGGAACTGAAAAACGGTCCTCACTGACTGATCGGAAAATCTTTTATTCTCTTCTCTCCCCAGGTAGTCTTATCTAAAGGATAGTAAAGGCAAGAATATACCAAAAAGGTCGGAAACGAGTTATAAGTGTGTCAAATTTTATGCACAATCACCTGTCGTGAATCAAAATATTGTGAGATATGAAAACTTTTAGCTTAACCAATTGGCTACCACTTAAATTGATTGTGAAAGATACTACAAATGAAGCATGATAATTCATTGTTTGTCCTAACTTTTCCTTATTTGCATTGCTAAGGAACTAGCAATGAGTAAGTTGGGGGGTGTGATAAAGTGTTAAATTAATCATTTAAGCGCAATCATATGCATAATACTCATGTTTTTATCTGCAAAATAGCATAAAATGATAGATAATTGTGTAACAAGTCCAACAGTACCAATTTCATCAAATTCTGACTTAAAAACATCGTCATTTCATGTGATTAAAGGAGTATAGCGTATTTACGGTTTTTCGATAAAATCGAGACGAAATGAATAAATATGATGATATTTTTATGATAATGCGCTAATTTATATTTATTTTATGTGAACAAGACATGCCGATGATGCAGTGCAGCTGATGGAGTTTCTGAAAATTTGAGGGAGGTCTAGTGTGCAAATTTCAACTAAAGTAGAGGTAAAAATACAATTTGAGTCATTCCTTCGCTGGAGTTTCTCAAAACCCATTATTTCCTTCCTTCTCTCCAATTTCCTAAACCGTAGTCCGACTTCTTCTCCAGTTTCCTTCCCACGCCTCTCCTCCTCTCTATATATATTTCACCCTCTCTTCTTTTCTAAAAAAAAATCCCAACCCGCAGCATCCCTCTCTCTCTTAGTTTCCCAACCTAAATTCCCTCTTTCTATCCCTCTCTCCGGATCCGACCCTCTCTCTCTCGGTTTTTTTTCTCCAGCAAGCCTCCCTCCTCTTTTTTTTTTTCTCTCCGGTTCTCTCTCCCTCTTCTCAGCATCTCCACAGCTCCTTCTCCTTCTCTTTCTCCCACGTTCTCCTCGTCTTCTCAGCCTCTCCCTCGCTGTCTCTCTTTCCTTTTCTCCCTCCACAGCACACGCACCTCTCTCCCTCTCTCGGTTTTCTCTCCTTCTTCTATTCCTCAAACCTGCAAGCCCCCACTCTACGGTGAAGCTCGGTTCTTCCAGCAACCCCTGCGGTGAAGCCCTGCTCCCGAGCTCCAGCGCACCTCCAGCAGCACACCAGCATGCAAACCTCCTCTACGCATGCTTGAAAGCCTCCACGCGCCAACCTGTAGAAGCTGCACCAGCCGCTGCGCCAACGCACACCCGCACACCCCACGCTGCCCCACGCACCTGCATGCACGTCCAGCACGCACCAGCCGCCAGCAGCTTCTCTCCAGCAGCCCCATCATCAACCTGCCAGCAGCTGCTCGTCCAGCATCTTCTTAGCCCCCTCTCAAGCATCCAGCGCCAGCAACGAACCTGCATGCAGCCCGGTGAAGCAGCATCCACGTTTCTCCTCCAGCCGCCAACTTCACACAGCAACCACCTCCTTCAACACCTGCACACGCAGCAGCTGTCCCAGCTTCCTCCCTCCTCCAGCGCACAGCAGCAGCATCCCTTCCACCAGCCGTCCAAGCTACAGCAGCCCGGTCCATTGCGCTAGCAACCCACATATTGCTATTTTCTTTCCCTTTCCCCATTAGTTTAGAATTAGTTTAATTATTTAGGGATAGATAATTGTTATTTCATATTTTGTTTATTTAGTTCAAACAATTAAATTTTGTAATTTATTTCATAATTTTTAGTTAATTCATGTTTTACACGTAGTTAAATTTTAATATCTTTGTCATAAATTTTAGTTGTGATTAATTTATTTTTATAAGTGTTTGTGTTTAATTTCTAAAAAAAAAAGAAAAGAAAAAAAAAGACTTGTTTAATTTGAGTAATCCTAATTTTAGGTAATATTAGTTAACTTAATTTTAGTTTAATTAAGTAATTAGTTTACTTAAAATCTCACTTATTTTTAGATTAACTAAAGTCCAAAGTTTTCAAAGTTAAAATTCTAACTCTTTGTGGATCGACTCGGACTCACCATTATTAATTTTCAAAATTGAATTTGAGTGAGCCGGATAAATTTAGATTGAACGTTCTCATGAGTGTTTAACGACGCACAATTTGGAACGATCACTAAGCCTTGACTCATCAGATGGATATTATTACTTCAAGAATTTGACTTAGAAACCCGGGGTAAAAAGGGCTCTATGAACGTGGTAGCTGATCACCTATCCCGTATTCTAATTTCTAAGAGTGAACCAATGACAGATTCATTCCCTGATGAGCATCTCTGACCATTTCTCATACCGTTGCACCTTGGTATGCCCATATTGTCAACTACAAGGTAGCCAATCAGCTTCCGGAAGGATGGACCAAAAGTGAGAAGGACAAATTCTTCGCCTAGGAAAATTATTACTTCTGGGAAGATCTTGAGTTATTCAAATTCTGTCATGATCAAATCATCCGGCGATGTGTTCCTGAGGAAGAGCAACATAGCGTGTTGAACTTTTGCCACAATCTTTCTTGTGGGGGCCATTTCTCATGAAAGAAAATTGCAGCCAAGGTCCAGTTGTTTTTACTAGCCCATACTTTTTAAAGATGCCCATGAATTCAATAGAACTTGCCTCAGATGACAAGCTGTAGGAAATATGGCAAAAAGGGATATGATGCCACTCAACCCAATTCTAGTGGTTGAAGTCTTTGATGGTTGGGGAATAGATTTTATGGGACCTTTTCTACCTTCGTTTGGATATGAATATATCTTAGTGGCAGTGGAGTGGACTGAAGCAGTAGCCACTCGAACCAATAATCATAAAGTGGTCATGAAATTCGTCCAGAAAAATATATTTTCTCGATTTGGGTGGCCCAAAGCTATTATAAGTGATGAGGGCACGCATTTCATGAATTTCCAATTTCGATCTCTACTTAAGAAATATGGGATTAATCACAAGCTGGCTACCCCTTATCATCCCAAAACTAGTGGCCAAGTGGAGGTATCCAATAGGGAAATCAAGAGTATTTTGCAAAAGTCCGTTAGGCCCGATAGGAAAGATTGGTCTGAAAGATTGGATGATGCTTTGTCGGCCTATCAGACCGCCTATAAAATCCCTATTGGCATGTCTCCTTATCGCCTAGTTTTTGGAAAAGAGTGCCACCTTCCTCTAGAATTGGAACATAGGGCATATTGGGCCATCAAACAAGTTAATTTGAACCTAGCCCAAGTTGGTGCCCACTGGACCTTACAGCTGAGTGAGCTAGAAGAGTTGCACAATGTAGCCTATGAAAACTCAAAGATTTATAAAGTCAAAACTAAAGCCTTCCATGATAAACACATTGTGAGGAAATCTTTCCATCCAAATCATAAAGTTTGACTATTTAACTTTAGGCTTCGCCTATTCTCATGAAAACTGAAATCAAGGTAGGACGGGCCCTTCCTGGTGATTAAAGCCTTTGATTATGGAGCTGTTAAAATCATGGATCCAAAGACTAAACACACATTCACTGTTAATGGACAACGGCTGAAACTGTTTATTGAAAATTTTCAAAATAGCCCACCTGAATCCATGACGTTGAGTGACCCACAATAATGGTGCTTTCGTCTAATTGAAGATGTTAAACTTAGTGCTTGTCGGGAGGCAATCCCAGTATTTTAGATCATCTTTTTTTTTTCTTCTTCTTTTTAGGTTTTAATGCAGCAGTCGGCTTTGGTAATGTCACATCTTCACAGCCACAAGTTGTTTCTCTTCTTCCCCGTTTTCTTATGGCTAGCATTGTATTCATATCTTTTATGCCATTGAGGACAATGCCATTCACATTGGGGGGAGGCAATCCATATGCATTTTTGAAAAAAAAATCTTTTAAAGAAAACTGATATTTTTTATTGAGAAAATGGTCAATTTTTTTTAAAAAACTTCTTTTTCACATCCCACGTAAGTTGCCTGTAATCATGTTTCATAATCACATCAATTTTATGTTATCCAAATTGGATAGAGCCTTTAAAGTTCAGAATATCCCACTTCATAAGAAGCCACTACAGGAATGATTTTCACACACACATGGCAACTTAAAATGAGTGAAAGACCTTGAAAGTATAAAATTACTGAAATTAACCTTAAGGATAGGAGTACCTATTCTTTTTTTTTCTTTTTTTTTTTTTGAGTTGAATGAAAAGAACATTAGGACTCGTAATACGTGGTAGAATTGGGTTGCCTCAAAGCCAATCATTGTACATTCTAGTTCGAAATGTAAATAAAATGAAATTATTTCTTCGTTTATAGTTCTCGCAAATTAACTATTGTAATGAAGGTCCGTAGACAAATGTATGGGATATTGGATCATGATGAGATCATGATAGTGAGATCCATATTCTTAGTCACTTGTCTTAAACAGTTCTCGATCATAGGATATTTGAGATGGACATTAAATATCCGATAAGATCGACACAAGTTATTTCTACTCATATGATGAGGGTGAATGATCTCACATTTACTCGTGTAGTGACACTAAGACAAACTTGTGGGTGCTCATTAGAGAATGAGTTCACTGAACAGATCCGAATAAGAATTCCTGGATGATCATTATACCTAATAGTCAACCAGGGAATTCAATCGTTGCAGTAGCGCAGTTGGTCCTTTGACCTGAGTCACCAATGATACCCTGCTTGTAGACCATTGTGTCTTGATTCTCTAACTTGTGGACTTTAACCATTAAGTCCACGATAGTCAGTCTCTCAGACACAGTGGAAAGCTTGCGAAATTAAGTGAGTGAACAACAGGAGATCACTCACTCTTGGTATAAGACTGGAGAGGGAATATCCTATGGATGCGTACATAGAAATCTCTGGCCAGAGTCAACTGAAAGAAATATCTTTCTAGAAATTAACTGAGTACTGGAATCCATCTAAATAATGCGATAGAGGGTTTGACTGTAAAACCATACCGTTGCGTTATTGGGACATTGGATGAGTGAAGGATTTTATTTGTGCGATATCTGCAGATGGAAAGGTTCAAATAAAGGGAACAATATCCATTATATCTTCTGGGATCATGAGCTAGTGTTTGGTGCCGTTCATGGTCAGAAGGTCAAGTGGATTAATCATCAGATGATAAACCACTTATTTATTGAATTAATTATTTAACATATGATGTTTAAATAATAATTAATAAATATTAAACTTTAGAATTAGTTCTAAGTTTAATGGGCCTGAAAGTAGACTGATATATGGGCCTGGAGGGTTACACACATAAGAGTTCTCGTAAGATGGTGAGAGATGTTAAATATTATAGTTATCTGGGTTTTTGTGAAAAGCCGTAGGATCAACATGAATATTTAATGGAGAATTATCCAAGGCCAAGCTCTTGGATAATCATGAAAATTAACTTTGTACTTATCCTTTATTCTTATAAAAGGAGGTCAAAGGGAAGGGTGGAGGGTGGTTGGATGTACACTAAACCCCTTGGGTTTTCTCTCTCCTCTCTCTCTCTTGAAGTAGACCTCTCTCTCTTCTACTTCTGCATGGTAGATTTGAGATTGGGTCGAAGTACTCAAGCCGAGGAGGAAATCGCATCTGTGTCGGGAGCTCGTGTGGATACCTCTGGAGATCGTGCGCGTGTGCGATTACCGAAACAGTCGAATCCACGGGAGATTCGAAACCCCGCAAAGGTGAAGAACGGTTCTTCTGAAATTTATAATTGTCCGTTTTACGATCCCAGCAACTGATACACTGGAATCGTTTTACTTTTCCGCTGCGTTCTGGCGATTCCTAACAATAGGGGACTGACCCACTCAGCACTGTAAAGAGGCGGTCATTTAAAAAGAGACATTTGTAAACATTAAATGCCGTATAAGGTGTCAAAAAGAGCTAAAGGAAGGCATGTGTCAAAAACTACGTACCTCCCCTTAAGTAAATTAAAGAGAGTAGTAAAAAGTACGTACTCTCAAAGGCAAAAGCACAACTAAATGAAAAAGCCGTGCTAAATAAAAAAATTCTTCATACTAAAAATACGACCAAGTCGTGAAAACTGCTGAGTCGAGGCGGGAGCTGAAAAATGATCCGCACGGACTGATCAGGAAATCCCTTTTCTCTTCTCTTCCCAAGGTAGTTTTATCTAAATGGTAGTTTTATAGGCGAGGATATAACGTAAATGTTAGAAACGAGTTCTAAGCATGCCAACTTACATGCACGATCACCTGTCGCGAACCAAAGTATAGTGGGAAATGAGAACTTTAGCTTAACCGATCAGCTACCATTTAATTGACTGTGATAGATAACTACAAATGAAGTATGGTAGTTCATTGTTGTCCCAATTTTTCTTCTATTTACATTGCTAAAGGGCTAACAATGAGTAAGTTGGGGGGTGTAATAAGTTGATAATTTTTATCATTAAAAAGGCAAATGCATTTGTTATATTCATGATTTTATGTTTAAAAGCGCATGAAATGATAGATAATTTTGCACTGATCCCAATGGTACCAATTTTGCAAAATTCTGAGTTAAAAACATCATCATTTCATGTGAATAACAGAGTATAGTGTATTTGCGATTTTTCGGCAAAATTGAGAAAATAAAGAATTTCATTTCAACATAAATATAATATTGTTCACGATGAGCTCCTAATTTATATTTATTTTTGTGTAAACAGGATATGAAGAAATTGTGGTGCAGTGGTTAAATCTTTGGAGACTTTTGGGAGGTCCAAGGTTCAAATCTCAACCATCTTTTGCAAGAATTAATGGAGCAAGGGTAAAATGGTCATTGACTACTCTCAAAAGGTTGCCCTAATTTCTGCTTAAGGAGCCTTGGAGCAGCCGTCACCTCTTTCTTCCCTCCTTTCCTCTTTTTGAAAATACCTTCCCTTTTTAAAAGAATCCCCATCTTTCTCTCTCTCTTGCTTTTTTTTCTTCTCTCCCCTAGGGTTTGGAGCCATCCCTCTCTCCCTCTGCCGCAACCCTCTCCTTCTTCTGCCTCCTTTTTGTTCTCTCCCTCTCACACTTGTTCTCCCTCTCTCTTACGCACCCAGCACCTCTCTCTCTCACTTTTCTCCCTCTTTCTCTGTGTCTCTCTCTCCCTCTTTGCTTCCTTCTCTTTCTCTCTCTCTCTCTCCCTACGTTTCTCTCTCTCTCTGCATTCGGCCTCACCAACCGCGCCCTCTCTCTCCGCCTCGCCAACCACGCCTAAACGCGGCCAAGCCTTGCCGCAAAGGTCATCCACGTGGTAGTACCCCGCTGCAAGCGGCGCAACGCATGAGTGCTCGTACCCGCATGAACGAAGACGTGCCGCCACACGGCACCCAACGGCGCGTTCCTGCCCAGCAATAGTAGCCGCAGGCCCCATACGTCGCCTCCGCCTCAGCGCCGCCCGCTACGCGTTGTTGGGAAGCCCCGTCGGGACCGCCAACACCAGGTCCACACCCCTCTGCTACCAAGCCCGCTTGCCAGCCAATGCCTGGGTGCACTACGCTGAGCCCACCTGCCAGCCTCCTCGGCTGCCACACACCCTTGCCAGTTTACTACGCCCAGTGCCCACTAAAGCCTTCATTTGCAACACTGCTCTTCTTTATTTGTTTCTTCTTTTATTTATCAGTGATTTAATTATTAGATTAGGATTAGTTGGTTAATATTTGTTGTATTTGTTTCTTTTAAGGATATTAAAGCTGAAATGGACATTATTTGTTGGGATCTGATCTTATGTTATTAAATAATTGATGATAGTGGAATATTTGTTGGTTAGATTTTCTCCCTCTAATTTCTCTTTCTCCTTCAAATATGGTTTTAGTTGTTTTCTTAAAAATCAATCCACTTAATCATTTTAGTTAATTCAATTGCTGCTTTAAGTAGGTAATTAATTAATCATTCAATCATCATTTGTTTCAAATAACTAAAATCCAAAGTTTTCAAAGTTTATAAATTTAATTCCCTATGGACTCGACTCGAACTCACCACTTCCTATTTTTAATTAACTTAATTGAGTTGAATAAAATATAATTGTTAGCGTTGATTTTTAATGATATAATCATTAGCTATCAGCACCATCGCAGAGGAGAAATCTCGGCAATCGTGCTAAGACAAGTGAGGAGACGAGGACGATCTGTAAGGAGGAGAATCACGTGGATATCACTGGTGGCCGGACACCTGCACAACTGGCGGTGTCACTCCATCGGAACCGAATGGTTGTAGATTCGAGTCCACGCTAGGTGATGTTCGATCACCAGTTATTTGTTTTCTTTTACGAAATAGATGCTGAAGGCAGGAATCGAATATTTACTTTTAGTTTTTGCTACATTCTTTGATGTCCTGCCCTATTCTATACACCCATATGTACCTACAGGGGCAACCAAGGGACAAGACGGGGAAGAGGAGGGCTTATAGGAGGAGGAAGATGAAATGGAGGCATCCTCGGTTGCGAGTGGCAGCATCGGAGGAGAAGGTATTGTGGAAGCATCTTTGGCCAATACCAGCGGCATCGGGGAGGACGAGTCAGGGGCTTCCTTGGTTGGAGACAACGAGAGTGGGAAAGAGAGGGAGGAGTTTGAAGAGGGGAGAAGGAAGGAATGGACTCTCCTCCCTTACGCCAACTAAGGAGGGGGCTGCACCCACCGGCCGGATTGATGAAGGCATGTGGGAGCGGCAACGGCAATAATGATGCCTTCGTGACCCCTCTCATCGAAGATTTTGGCCGATAGGGGATGGCCCCAATCAACGAGCAGAGTTCGCAGATTTTTTTTTTTTTTTTTTTTTTTGGGGGGGGGGGGGGGGGGGGCAGCGGTCAAGGCATCACAGGAGCAAGCTCAGCCCCCTGCTCATAGCAGTTCTCTGTTCAGGACCATCTGACATCCTTCTTAGGATGGCGATGATGGAGGTGATAGTGGCGGCGACGTTGCGAGGGCCTCGCGGACTCTGGTAGGGCCAGTCTGAGAAGGATCCCACTTCCCTAGAGCAAAATGGGAACTAGTCGACATCGGAGATTCTCCCCTTGCGAAGCACCGTAGGTATGAGTTGTCGCGCCCGACTTTGCTCGTCCCGCTTGAGAGGTTGGTCGAGGTGGTAACCCCACCAGAGGCTTCCTTGGCCCTCCTAGGGGGGCTCGTGGAGCCTGTGCCTGAGGCATTAGGTGCTTTTGACGGTGTTGGCTCAGATTTTGACTTATCAGAGGGGCGGGAGGTCTCAGACTCCGATGGTGGCGAGGGCGTTCAAACTCTAGATCGCCCAAGCCAGTACATCAGGGAGAGGTAGAGCCACCCATTGCTGGAGAGCCTATGGTAGCAAGGAAGTAGGAGCTAATGTAGAGTGCTAGCGCGGGGAGAGCATCCCCCAACAGATTGGCACTTCACTAGCTCTGAAAATCGATCTCCCAACAGTCTAGCCCCAGGATGTCTGGGCGATCTGGTCCGTCCTTTAATTGAACATGGCAGGATAAATCTAGGTTCGTCATCAACGGAGGTCCGCCTGCACAAACATTTGGCGACAGAGGCCTTACCCAAGAATCCTTACTCGATCCTTGGTCTTGGCGAGGGGTCAGAGTTGTAGGCCATTCTATTGGCATTGGGGCGGATCCTGTCAGCCCTAGGGTGGATCACTCAGGATGAACCTTTGGGGGGTTAATGATGACACCTCGGCTTCCAGCGGCGACGTACCCCTTGAGGTCCTCAGGGAGCTCCACTTTTCGTCCAACGACTAGGCACTACAAGATATGACTGCCACTGTGCTCCTGGGAGATGTGGCTGTGAGTGTTAAAATTTGGTGTGTAATTATCATGAAAATTTGTTGATTATATGATAAATGAACCTATTAAAAACTATGTGATCGCCGGAAACTTTTGACTAAAAAGTTTTAAAAGATAAAGATTGATCGCTTACCTGTTTTATACGTGGGAGATGTTGAAGTTCTTGATTCTTCCCCTTTAGCCGGCTGAAGAAAAAGAGCCTTTCTAACTTTGTTCTTGCTTTGAATGCTAATTAGGCTTTGAGGATCGTCCAGATTTTCTTTGTTGATTCCCCCTTTTTGATCTTATTTGTACCTTGCAAAGGATGAAATAAAAGGAGGAAGAAGAATAAGAACTAAATAGAGGTAGTTTCTATTCCAATAAGAATTCTAATCATGCAACTCAAACAAGATGAACTCACTTATTTTGTAGTCTTTAAAACCCCTTAAAATGTGAGTTGGAAAAATATGGTAGTATTGTGTGAATAGCATGAAGTGATGTGATGTAGAATTATGAACTAATATGATGGAATTAATGAAAATATAAGGAGATTAATTAAGAAGACTAAGTTAGATGGCCTCTGGAAAGCCTTGGTTCTTGAATGATCTTGAAAGATGAAGAAGGGATGAAGAAAGGATGAAGCTCTTCTTTCAAGACTCTTGGAAGTAGTCGTACAGCGCCTTGATCATTCTTTAACTCCTTCAGTGTTTGGACGTCATCTCTCTCTTGAATTCTTCTTAGCCTTTCCTTCTTCATAAGCTTGTGTATTTATAGACTTAAGTTCAAGACTCTCACATGCATCCACGATTACTTACGGATTAACATGAAAGAGTTTGAAACCAATACAACCAAGAAACAGATAAATACAGGCTAATTCATCATTATCTGTAATTAACTAAAACGCCTTGCCTATGGGAGACGTCTTTTAGCTTAATTATGATAAAGATAAACATCAGGAAGAAGAAGTAGAAACACTTTAGGAAACCTAAATAGCGTCGTGCAAGTCAGACGTCTTTTAATTTATTAACAAATTAATTAAAATTCAAATTAAAAAAAACTAAATATGATTAACATCCTAAATGGCATCTTCAGAAGCCGACGTTTTTTAGAATTTTTCATATTTAATTAAAAATCTAAATTAAAATGAATTTCATTAATAAACTTAAATGATGTTTGTCTTGACCCGATGTTATTTAGACAATTAATCAATAAAAATAATAAAAATTAACCAATGATTAAATATCAGATCATTTTGAGGCATTATTATATGACATGAAATTTACTCAAAATGATGTCAAAATTAGCGTGTCTACAGCTGCCTCACCTTGGCATTGTCTTTGCAAATGAGTGAAATGAAATGGAATGTACTGGAAAGGTAATGCCAAGGTGTGATGAGACACACTCTCAACATTATATGATGGGAATTTTTCTCAAAATAATCAATGAAGATGACTCAATAATACCGATAGAATTAATCATGTCTAGATGAGGTAGACAAGAGAATAAAATAAGGTCGATCAACTTCCACGATTGGGAAGTATCCTAAGTCATAAACCTTACAGGTTTCATCATGGGGAGCGATTGCCAGCCAATGTGGACGTGCTACAACCATGATAGATCTTAAAAGAAAACAAGAAATGTTGGATAAAGAGTCCAAGAAAGGATAGAATTCCAAGGATATCTTCAAGCAAACCTCAAAGATAATCAAGATACTCAATTAAAAATAGAATATTTCATTCCATGTTGGGATTTATTTGATCAATGGTCTAAAACTTAATCAATAATTAATTCTTATCACAATTATATCAAAGTCTTACATGATGCATATTAGGCTAAAAGAAAAATATAAAATCAAATAAAATATTAATTAATTAATAATAATATTGTTAAATTATCATTAATGAGTCAAGATACTTATTCTGTAATTCAGTGCTAAGACGAAGCTCGTTTATCCACACACTGTTTCATAAAAGTAGAACTATTGTCCTCATCAATTAATAATCAAACGGCCTATCTGTGCGATTAAGAATCTTCTGGAATTATCATTATTTTTGTTAATATGGAACTCAAAATCCAGTTCATCAAAACCATAAGGTTCTTGATATAATCTAATAAATATTTATTATATTGTAAATGATGATAATGTAAATCAATTACATAAAAGAATACAAGGATAGAAATAACCGTCTTTTAGCCACGGTCAGGACTCATAAATTCCCACAGTGGGACCTTCTTGATATTTCAGCTTTTGTTGTCATTTCTTTGAATTTCCTGTACTAAAAAATTATCCATAACTTCAAACAAATACTCAATTAAACATCAAATATGGAAAAACATGAAATTTTAGGTAAATAACATAAAATCTTAAAACGCGTCTTGTCGCGCCGACGCTATTAAGATGAATCAAATAACGTCGTTGTTAACCGACGCCATTTAAGTCGCAGAAACAGGTTTTGTTGTATTCAATCCTGATTCCAACTCTCTTCATATCCCTTCTCTAATCCTGAAAAAACTCTTCACAATCGCAAATCTCGATAGATAGGCTTCCTTAACTTGTATTAAGGCAAATCCAAATACAATCTAGAGATCAAAGTAGGGAGTTCTCTCCAAAGTTCAAGAACAATCAAGTTTTCAAAGTTTCAAAGGAAAAAGTTCAAGAATAAGATGGATTCTTCAAACAAGAGGATGAAGAAGACGCTCGAGAACCTTTCTGATGTGAAAGATCATCTTAGCGGAAGAGATCCTAACTTTTAAGTAAGTTAAATCATCTCTTTCTTTCAATTCTTCTTCTTCAATTTTCCTTTTCTTCATGTTCTTCACGTTCTTCACGAAATTATAGCAATTCTCTTTTATTCATTTAAGCATATCCTCTTTTTTCTGGCCCAAGAAAATTCTCTTCCCTTCCTTGGATTCGGAAACTTGCGAAAAATATCACTATCTTCATGCAATATTATGTTTCCAAGTGTAATATCCAAGGTCTAGTTGTCCATGCAAAGCACTATAAGAGTTCAAACGTTTGAATTGTGGCATTCACAAACCCACACTTTCCTCTTTCTTGAATTCGAATCCACCATACTTCTTGAAGAGGCCGAACTCCTACTGGGCCTTCTTAAGATCAAGTTGAACAATGATGAACTGATCCTAAACAAGATGGCTCTCATGAGGAAAAAGATCACAGGTCAACAATTATTGATGAAGATTATGAAGGACCCAAAAGAAGTTCAAGGATGTCTTACAAAGAAAGGGATTAACCTTACAAAGCTGACAGAGTGGACTTTGTATGAGATCGAGGAACTTAAAAAAGATGACACTGAGAACGTGATGAAAGCGTTCACCACATGCCTAGCTAGAGCTCTATTCTTTTATGCCCAAGACAATATTCTGGAAGATGATCAAGTCAGTGCAATTTACGAGATCTTTGAAGGAAAACAGATTGGCACAATGATTCTAGCCTATCTCTACAGTGGGCTTTCTACAGCATCTATAGGTTAGCCTCCTTATGGTTGCATGCTTCTCTTTGTTCTGTGGGTTGAGTTGCACTTCAAGTTCGAGTACCACACTAGAAATTCTGCAAGACCATATCAGATATATCAAAATAGTCCAATCTTCCATATTTTCAATATCGTGATGTTCAATGAAGGAATGATTAACCGATTGCCCAAACTCAAGACTTGAGCTGACTAGCGAGCTTATTTAAAGACAATGCCATCGTATGGGTTCGATGCTTCTCCACTTGCTCTTGTAGGGAAACCAATCCGAGTACGTCGTGCAGCTGGTGCAGAGCTTCGACTGATCGGAGCAACTGAGTTCGTACTGTATAATTCTCATCGTTGCTATATTCAACTCAGCATGCCTCGCCATGAATTCCCAGAGTTTTCCCATATATTTTCAATCAAGAAACGCACCTTGGAATTTGATGAAGACTTTGAAGCAACTGAGCTTATAGTTACACTGTGGAACATTGGCTTCAATCATCGTGTAAAATTTTCTAGTGAAGCTCACAAAGGATTAGCATATCCATATGTAATGGGACTTCGGAAAATCCTTCATTGAAAACACTCTTTATCTTCCAATTTGATGTAGTAAAGAATTTATTTTCAATAATAAAATCCATCCTTTTATGCAAGAGAAATCATCCCTTAATGTCCAGGATTTTTCCTTTAAGTACATCATGATTTTTCCTTAAAAATATGCTTTTTGGGTGTAAATAGCGTCGTCTCATCCAAACGCCTTTCAGTCATAATTAATTTTCGAAATTCAAAGATTAATTCCTTAAAAACCCGAATTATGCCTAAAATGCGTCTTCCTGTGTAGACGTCTTTCAATTCTCTCTCTTACTTTTCCACAGAATTCTCCTGTAATTAATCCACTGAAAAGCATCATGAGGATAAGACGCATTTAATCATTGTCCGTGGTACGGCTTTGACCAGAATTGGCGGTTAATCTTGAAACGTGTCGTGCTCCTAAGATGCTATTCACACAATTTCAAAAAAATTTCTTTGCCGCCTCAGTTCATGTGCGTTGAATGGCATCACTGTCCCTCAACGCGTTTCAAACTTCTCAAACAGAACCTGCAAGCCCGAGCCCCTTTCTCCCTCATTCTCTTAAGCTCTCTCTCTCTTGCTTCTTTCTCCTCTCTGGCAATCTTCCTCGCTTCCGACGACCTTGAACTCCGACGATCACCTTCACCGTTGACCTTCTTACTCTTCCTCAAACTCTATCACTCTCTAGCTATCTTTCTTTCTCTCCGGCAAGCTCCTCAAGCTCTCTCACTTTTTCTCCATGGAATAAGGAGAGGGATCAAGAGGAAGTGGCAAGCGCCGTCGTGCTGCGCGCGTGGTGAGGAGGGAGGACCCTGGAGCAATCCCTCTCGAGGAGGCGAGGGTGCTTGAGGTGGCGGCGGCCATTCTTGAAGAAGAGGCTCCTCCTATGGTGATGAGAGGAGAAGAAGAGGAAGGGAAGGCCCTACACTTGGTAAGTCTTTCTATGGACATTTCTGTGGATGAATGGAATGAGGAAAGGGGGAAATATGGGGACTTTTTAAAAAGTCTAAAATCGGCTTTGAACGGCGTCCAGACCAGGTGACGCCTTTTAAAGGACGTCGGCATGGTCCGACGCCATTCAAAGCAAAAATTCATTTTTTAATAGAATAGAAAATTGGTCTAAAAGACGTCAAGACATGTGGACGCCTTTCAATTGGCGGCCACCATGTCCGACGCCAATAAGTTAGAATATTTTTATTTCGAAAATTTATTTTTAATGCCCATTGACTGATGAGGATTTCTTGATTTATTTGCAGGGGACTATGCGGGCCCGAATATCTTGGGACTTGGTCGTCGGAGCATACCGAGGACTCCCGGATTTTCAGAAGGCGCGCCTACACCGGATGGGGTTCGGCGAGATTTTGGACATCGAGCCCTTTTGACTCGATTTGGTTCTCCTGCAGGCGCTCAGGGAGCATTGTGATGCAGATAGTCGGGCATTCCTAATGCCCTGGAGCCACATGGTCCCAAGCTTAGAGGATGTAGCTAGGATTACAGGTCTTTGGGTAGAGGGTAGGGCGGTGAGAGGGGTGACCTACCCCGATTATCGAGGATTAGCCGAGATCCTATTAGGTATAGAGGTGTCTAGGTTAGATAGAGAGTCTAGGACAGTCTCTAGAGTATAGGTGGAGGCAGCTCTAGGGTTAGTGGAGCCTAAGCGGCGATCAGATGAGACCTGCGAGGCATTTAGAGATAGGTTAGCTAGGTCCTCCTCCGCCATCTTTTGTAGTGACCCTAGCCAGGAAGAGGAGGTAGATAGACAGCTTAGAGTTTGTCTAGTTTTCTTTTTTGGTCGGTTGCTCTTCGGTATGAAGGGCGACCATATCCACTGTAGGTTCCTTAGTTTGTTAGATGATCTCGACAGCCTCCATGAGTACGCCTGGGGTAAGGCCCTCCTGGCCCACCTCTTCGCAGATCTATCTGCAGTCACGCTGGACCATAAGACGACTATCAGCGGCTTCTCGTCGTTCCTTTAGGTATAAGTTATTTTAATTATTCGTTTATGCAATGAAATGATGTGATATGATGTTTTCTAATCTATATGTTCATGTATGCAAGTTTGGAGCTACCATTACTTCCCACTCGGCCGAGTACGGATTGTTCGACCAAGTGCCGTCCCTTTGGCTTGCCGTTGGCAGCCAATTGTAGACACAGCCCTTCAGCATCACCAACTGACGGCCCTCCGCCGTCAGTTCCTCAACTAGCCCGAGCTCCTGGTGAGGTTTTTAATTCATTTAGTTTTGTTCATTAAATGCAATATTTTATTTATTAAACGCAATTTATTCATTATGAATGCATCTAACCTGTATGCAGGTGATTTGGCGCCCATACATAGGCATGGGTGAGGCAGGCCAGTCGTAGGTGACGGCTGGTCTAAGGAGGTTTGGCGGGTAGATGGGTGCACTACCTGAACGAGATCGACCCCCTCCGCCTCCGCCCAGCGATGAAGACCCTGGGCCACCACCAGGAATAGATCGACGAGGAGGTCCCGGAGGGAGTAGGACGACCGAAGAGGGGCAAGTAGGCCCTCACTGACTTGCGTGCCAAGTTCCCCGAGCAGTACGAGGACTGGCACCGCCAGGGCGTAGGGGTGGAGTCCCATGCGGAGGATAGCATTGCCTACCTCCAACAGTATCGGGTCCACTACACCGATAAGTTATGGCTGCTTCGTCCACTCGATGTAAATATGATTCATGCGTCTTTCATTTTATTATTATCTTAATTTATATTTGTGAATGAATGTATGTGTATGTATGATATGTAGGATGCACGAGATGCGGTGATCATCGACCTCTGGGACCGCCTACAAGATGCGGAGGCCCAGCTTGAACAAGTTTAGAATGAACTTTTTGATCTGGTATGTATGAATGTCATGTATGAATATTTTAATTAATTAATTTGTTTTGACAATTAGCTACTGACAGTTGATCTTTTGGTGCAGCAAGCCGTCTACACCCAGGCGGCTCCTCCCCCTTTCTCTACCAGAGCTTCTTCATCCTCTGCAGCTGCTTACGAGACTGCTCTTGCTGATCTTCAAAGTCAGCTCGCTTCTGCCATCCACCGGGCTTCTCTCGCGGAAGAGGATCAGGCTGCCCAAGTAAGTTCCAATCTTTTGACTTCCGTTATTGAATTTGATATTAATTACTTGGGCTAACAACATTCTTTTCTTGTAGGTTTTTGAGCTTCAAGAAGCCCTTCAAAGGGTTGAGGTAGAGTTGCTGCAGTTGCCTGAGCCCAGGCTAATGTTGCCCGCATCAGGGTTTTAAAGGAGCAGCTGGCATGCCTCTCCAGCGACGACCTTCCTTGAGAGCTTACACGCCTCCAGACCCGTCTAGAGATGCTTACTGAGGACCGGGAGCACGAGCGCGATGAGCGGCGGCGAGCTGATGCTGAGGTGACCTTCCTCCGGATCTAGCTTGGAGTTGCTGAGCATGAGCGACGCAGCGTGGAGGAGCGTTACCGACATGCCCACCAGCGAGCGCAAGAAAGGGGGCACAGGAGTGCGTTCACCGCGAGTGTTGCCATATCATCGGACCAAGCTAGGCCATGTATGATGGGACCACCACCACCGACTCGTGAGCCAAAGGGTCCTGACCAAGCTTAGAGCCAGTATGAGGGGGCTGGGGAGAGTCAGCCTTGACAGCTGTTATCATGTACTTTCCTTCTTTTTGTAAGTCCTGATGTCGATGGACCCTTCATTTCTCCACACATGTACATGAAACTTTTGAGTTTGTAGATGAAACTTTTCGGACTTCTTCTGCCTTTGTCTTTGATTTACATTCTTGTGCCTTATACATGAGATCTATTCAGGCTTAGCTCCTTACCCAGTTAAGTAACCGGCTACCTGATCCTATCCTTGGTAGAAGGGTCAAGGGGCAAAGCCGTTATTAACAAAGGTAAAAGGAATAATTGAACTGAAAGAAATAATGGAAGCTAAATGCAACATGCAAGCAGGCAGATGCTTACTAAAAAATTAAAGGAATGAAACACACTAGATGTGACAAACATATGCTAATTGAAATATTTTTTGTTTGACTTTGCAATTGCAATATTTGATTTGTTTTGTCTTTTTGGATATCTATTTTTTTTATTTTGAAATATATATATATTTTTTGGATTTTGAATTATCTATTTTTTTGGATTTTGAAATTGGAAATATCTATTTTTTTTTGGATTTTGAACTATATATTTTTTTTGGATTTTGAAGTATATATATATATATTTTAATTTTGAAATATCTATTTTTTTTGGATTTTGAAGTATTGCGTAAACTAAAAAGACCAGCATGGTACTTAGATCAAAAGAACATATTCATTTATTAACTTAATTCCTAAATTATTCTTCAATAATCTAACTTAGGCTCATCGTGCTTGAGCTTGTGTTTTCATTCGTGATCCCATTCGATGGTCTGACCCTTAGTCAATCTAGGTTGTTCCTCAAGCTTGGAGCACGCCTCTTCAGAAAGAAAGGAAGAATTCGTTTAGAAAGCCCACGAGAGGGATCTGGAGACCAAAAAAAATGTCCCTTCTTTATCCTAATATCTGTTGGGGTTCGGTCATTTTCTTTCAGGGGTATTTATCGACCTTGCGCTCCATTTTTATTTTATTTCATGGCCTTGGTGTAGTGTTTGTAATGTAATGGCCTTTTGATTTTGATATTGGCTTTTTGCCTTTTCGCTTTTGCTTTTCCTTTTCATGGGACGGATCTCCCCTTTTTTTTATGGCGGCTTCCTACTAAGACGGCGGGTATTTTTGGTAGTCTATTCTAAGCCTCGTTCTGACATCGTGGGCCGAGTATAAAAATAGAATTTTTGTTTAAAAAAAGAATGAATTGTACTTTACACCCTTAGTCAAGCTTTTGGTATTCCTTCGGACTTCACATCTCTTGTTACTCAAGAACCAAACGTGTCAGTATGTGTAGTAATGTGTTTGAATTAAATTATCCAGACTGATAAGGGAATTTGAGTTTCAATTTTTTTTGATTCCACTAGTCTTTGCACCATGCTGATCGACTCTTTAACCTAAGGATAGTATTTCTTAAGATACAGACCGTTCTAGGGGTGAGTTAACTCTTGCTCTTTTGCATTAGCTTAGACGGTAAGCGTTACCAGGAAAAGCATGCGATATGACATATGGTCCTTCCCAATCGGGTTGGAGCTTGGAACGTGGACCACCAGGTTTTACAAAAATTCTTTTAACGACCATTTCACCAACTTTGAACTTACGTTCAATGACTTTATTTTGATAAAAATGTGCTAATCTATTTTGATATACTCTTACATGATTAGCAGCTGACCAACTTTTCTCGTCTAAGAGTTCTAATTGAGCGAGGAGTGCTGAGCGATGCTCATCAATGGAGAATTCTTTGTTCAATTGTACTCTTAACGACGGTATGAGAATTTTATATGGAACTACTGTCTCCATTCTAAATGTTAAGGAATACGGAGTCTGCCCAGTGGGCATGCGGATTGAAGTTCGGTATGCCTATAGAGCCTCAATCAATTTCTCTGGCTAATCTGTGAATTTATTAGATTTACACGTCTTTTTTATAATTTTTATCAAAGTCTTGTTAGTTGCTTCTGCTTGGCCATTGCCTTGCAGATAATAAGGGGATGAATGATGCAATGTAATTTTATACCTGTTGCAGAGGTCCTTCAGCTCCTGTGATACGAACTGCGGTCTATTGTCGGTGATGATGGTGCTTGGAATTCCGAATCTTGTGATGATGTTCTTTATGATGAACTTGCAGATGGTTGACGCTTTGACTTCCGTGTATGCTTCGGCTTCTGCCCACTTGGTGAAATACTCCGTTGCCGTGAGGATGAAAGATTTCTGCTTAATGCCGGAATTAGGATTGCCAAGGGGTCCAATGATATCGAAAGCCCACATGGAGAAAGGCCATGGGGAAGAAACAGGATGGAGTGAAGATGCAAGAGAGTGGATCTTGTCGGCGTGAAGGTGACACTTGGCCTACATACGAACATACCCTACAAAATCTTCTTCCATGGTTGGCCAGTAGAATCCTTGTCTAAGGATTTTCTTTGATAACATTTGTCCATTAACATGGCTACCACAAACTCCAGTATGAGCTCCTTCCATGATCTTCCAAAACTCATCTTCATCTAAACATCTCAAGAGAACTCCATCAGACCTTTTTATATAGTGCTCCTCCAACTAGAGTGTATCTTTGAGCAACTCTCCTGATAGCCCTTTTTTCCTCAGCTGTGGCTTCTTCAGGATATGATTGATCTTCACAATATCTTGCAATTTCATAGTACCATGGTTTCTCTTCATCATTCATCTCTTCCTGTAATTCCAATAACATTATCTCTCACTTCTCCACAATATCTCCATCCCTGACCTTTTTCAGCAACTTCTCCTTAGTCCTAAGGAATGAAGGGTCTTTCATGGCAGGTGAAAGACGTCTATGAACAATGATCGATTCGGATTGTCTGCTGATCGAAAAATTGAGGGAAGATGCGAGAGAAGCTAAAGCGTCAGCTAAGATGTTCTGAATTCAAAGAACATAGATGAAGATCAATTTAGTGAAAAGCTTAGCATAAGCAGAAGTAAGTTCTTAATAAGGCTTAAGCTTAGGATCGAGAGTTCGATATTTGGTTAACACTTGGCGAAGAATCAACTGGCTATCACCCACAATTCTGAGTTTGATGGCACCATAGAGATGAGCAGCCTCGAGGCCAGCAAGGAGTATCTCGTATTCAGTTATGTTGTTAGTGACTGGAAAGTCAAGCTGAAAGGCTTGTGGAATGGTGACACCTTCAGGTGACAGTAGAACAATGCCGATATCCTTACCGTGGGAATTCAGAGCTCCGTCAAAATGCAAAGTTCACATATCATCTTTGATTCTATCTATGGGCATCAGTTCCTCATCCAGAAACTCTGATTGGACTAGATCAAAACGAGGAAGGGGATGGTGAGCAAGATGTTCTGCGATGGCATAGCCTTTGATCGCTTTATGTTGAATGTAAGTGATATCAAATTGAGAGAGAAAGCTTTGCCATCATGCTAACCTATCAGTGAGGACAGATTTCTCAAGAAGAAACTTAATGAGATTCATCCTAGCGATGAGATGAACTTCATAGACTAGAAAGTAATGTTTCAATTTCTGAACCACCCATACAAGTACTGCACATGTTTTCTTCATCGTTGTGTATCTTTGTTTCGCGAGGTTGAGAAGTTTAGAGAGATAATAGGCCGCCCTCTCTTTTCCTTCTTCATCTTCTTGTGCCAAGACAGCCCCCACCACATCATCCATGACAGAGATGTATAGAATCAAAGGTTTGTCTGGAGATGGTGGTCTCAAGATAGGAGGACTTGCCAAATATGTCTTCAATCCATCAAATGCCTCTTGACACTTATCGTCCCAATCAAATTTGACTCCTGGTTTGGTAAGCTCGTAACGGCTTACACCTTTGTAAATGCTGGGAGACAAATCGGCGAATAAACTGCAACCTCCCGATCAATCCTCCTAACTCTTCAAAGTTCTTAGGAGGTGGCATTTCTCTAATAGCCTTTGTCTTGTTGGGATCGATCTCATCCCCGCTTACTGACAATGAATCTAAGTAATTTCCCAAAGGATACCCCTAATACACATTTCTTAGGGTTCATCTTCAACTGATATTCTCTTGGTCTTTCTAGAACTCTTGCCAAAATTTTAGCATGCTCAGCCTTAGTCTTAGATTTTACTAACCAGTCATCCACATACACTTCTAAATCTATATGCATCGTGTCATGGAACATTGCCATCATAGCCCTTTGATAAGTGGCTCCAGCGTTCTTCAATCCAAAAGGCATGACAACATAATAATATGTCCCCCAAGGTATGGTGAATGATATCTTTTCTTGATCATCTTCTGCCAATTTAATCTGATTATATCCTGAGAATCCATCCATAAATGATAGAGTTTCGTAGTCAGTTGTGTTATTGATGAGTACATCAATGTGAGGTAGTGGGAAATCATCTTTAGGACATGCCCGGTTCAGATGTCGGAAGTCAATACAGATTCTGATCTTCCCATCCTTTTTCATAACTGGAACTATGTTGGCCACCCATTGCGGATAGAGGACAACTCTATGCAGCTTATCGACCTCTTCCTTCATCTTCAAAGCCATTTGTGGGTGGAATCGCCTTAACTTCTGTTTAACCGGGCTAGCTCCATCCTTTAATGTCAATTGATGTTCTACTAGCGATGAGTCTAACCCCGACATATCCTCGTAGCTCCAGGCGAAAGTGTCCTTATAATCCTTGAGAACTTGGACCACTGCCTCTTCATCTGTTTCAGAAAGATTCTTACTGACGAGGACAACCTTAGGTTCGTCTATAGTTCCGAGATTGATCTCTTTGGTAGGCTCTTCTACGGCGGCAAAGGGTTCATCAAATATTTTCACTCCACTGGCATACACCTTAGCCACATCCTCGTCATCTTACTCACCTTCAACAATGGGGTCTTTCTCGTGTATGAGTTTATACACCCCATATCCATCATTGACTGACTCATCATCTACACAATCCTCTGGCATCTGAAGAAGATTCCCTAACAGTTGTGGGATCATAGAGTAAGAAAGGCATTTGAATGCTAGATCCTTGAGGTATCTATTGTTGTGATCTCGTGTTTCTCCGGATCGCCCACGCAGCAGAAAATAAAAATAAATCGGCGATCCATTCCCGTTTCAAAAAATCTAAAATCCCGATAATTGGATTATCGTATCTTACTGTGTGCGGATTCGAATCCGCAACCGTTCGGTTACGTCGGTGCGACACCACAAGCCGCGCAAGCGCCCAGCCTCTAGCGGAGTCCACGCGATCCTCCTCGGGACGGATATCCTCATGTTCCTCTTCCTTCGGAGCCTACGAAGTCTCCATCGTTCGCCGCAACGCGCAGACGATTTCCCGTCGAACGGGAGTCGGAGAAGCGGCAGAGCAGATCTGGGGATCCGGTTTCTTCTGGGGCACTAGAGAGAGAGAGAAAGAAAGGAGGGGGTGGCTAGGGTTAGTAGCAGCTTGGCCTGCTCAACCCGTTCGCTACATTTTATATTAACCACACAGTTTTTCATAACAACCCCCAGTTTATATAAAACCCACTTACTTATCCATCGCTTTGAGATTCATTTGAGTGTGACCCTCTAGGCCCAATAACCAGTCCGATTAATCGCCCAATAAGCCCAGTGACTCCTCATTGGCTTTATTAATCAATTAATAACTCTTTATTAATTAATTAATCAACTGAATCAATGTCGCACATTGAATTCGGTCGGGCCTCTGATCACGTTGGGTGTCAAGCAACACCGCGTGAACCCAAAAGGTATCGGGGTTAAGTAACCCACACTTGGAACCTTTCCGCCGACAGTTACCGCGTGAATACAATCCTTCATTCGTAAAATGCTCTCGAGTCAACTCAGGGTATGGTATACTGTCAAACCCTAACCAGTCGACTCACTTGGATTGGGTGCTGCCGAATAATATCGAAAAACTCTTTTCCCGATATTATCGTCCGCCCTGGTCAGGGACTTTTGCGCATCCTTCCTAGAGCATTCTCTCTCATCATACCTAGAGCGAATGATTCCTTATTGACACTCAATTCGCTTCGACGGTATTCCACAGTACCCGATCCTTGGCTGTTTAGAATCCTGTGGCTAAAGATTCATAAACCAAGGTCAAAGCACAAAAGTCCACTGACAAGGTGTCCTTGGTGTCTCAGGTCCGAGGGCCAACTACGCAACTGCGACAATAGAATTAAGCCGGTTGACAGTGAGGTACATTACCATCCAGCGATTCAGTCGGATAAGTCCAGTGAACTCATTCTCCAATGAGCACCTACAGATTCGCCTTAGTGTCTTCACACAAGTGACTATGAGATCAGTCACCCTCATCACATGATCAGGAGTAATCAGTACTAGTCTAACCGGATATCCGATGTCCTTCTCAGATATCCTCTGACTCAGAACAATTACGAATATGCGTGTTTAAGTGATCAGTCTCACTAGTATGATCTCATCATAATCTAATCACTCTCGTACATATTTACGGAATTCATTATGAGACGATAATTAATACGATTTACATATAATGAATATTATGTCATTATATTAATAAATATGAATGAGATTACAAAGTCATTTTGGCTTGTAGGCCACCTAAGACTAACAATCTCCTACTTTGAGTAAAGCCAATCGCCTTTATACAATAAGCCTATAGACTCTAGGTGACGCTCAAACACAATTTGAGTCAACGACTTTGTCAGTGGATCTCCTAGATTGTCTACAGATGGAACTCTTTTCACCACTACATCTCCTTTGGATATGATCTCTCTGATATGATGAAAGCGCCTCAGAATATGCTTCGATTTCTGATAAGACCGCAGCTCTTTTGCTGGCGCAATCGCTCCATTGTTGTCGCACAACAGCAGAACATGTTCAAAGATGCTGGGAACTACGCCAAGGTCGGTGATGAATTTCTTCAACCACACTGCTTTCTTAGCGGCTTCACCTGTAGCGATGTACTCAGCTTCAGTCGTCGAATCTGCAGTGGTTGCTTGCCTGGAACTCTTCTAGCACACTGCGTCTCCGTTCAAAGTAAACACGAATCCAGATGTAGACTTACTATCATCTGGATCTGACTGAAAACTCGAGTCAATAAAGCCTCGCAGTTTCAAGTCACCTCCTCCATAGACAAGAAGCATATCCTTAGTTATTCTCAAGTACTTAAGGATACATTTCACTGCCTTCCAGTGCTCTTCACCTGGAGCAGCCTGAAATCTGCTCATAACACTTAGAGCAAATGCAACATCAGGCCGTGTACATGGCATGGCATACATAATAGATCATATGGCAGAGGCATATGGTACTCTATCTATGAATGCCCTCTCATTAGGAGTCTTAGGAGACTGCTCCTTTGAGAGATTAATTCCATGTCTCATCGGTATGACACATCTCTTGGATTTTCCATGCCAAACCTTTTGACTATGGTATCTATGTACAAGAATTGGGTCATTCCAAGCATCTTCTTTGATCTATCTCTATAGATCCGTGTTCTCAATACGTAGGATGCTTCTCCCAAATCCTTCATGGAGAAGTTTTTCGACAGCTAGATCTTTACCGATGACATCATAGCTACATCATTCCCAATGAGTAGTATGTCGTCTACGTAAAGAACTAAGAAGGTGACTGCGCTCCCACTGGTCTTCTTGTATGCCCAAGGCTCATCTTCATTCTTAATGAAGTCATAAGACTTGACAGCCTCGTCAAATCTCATGTTCCAGCTCTGCAAAGCTTGCTTCAGTCCATAAATGGACCTTTGAAGCTTGTACACTTTATCTGGAGATTCTTTGGATGTGAAACCTTCAGGTTATATCATATACACCTCTTTCTCAAGGTTACCATTGAGGAAGGCAGACTTCATATCCATCTGCCAGATTTCGTAATCAAAATGTGCAGCAATGGTGAGTAGAACTCTTATCGACTTTATCATGGCAACTGGTGAGAAAGTCTCATCATAGTCAATTCCTTTCCATTGACGATATCCCTTTGCCACCATCCTTGCTTTACAAGTGTCGATCCGTCCATCAGCACTGATCTTTCTCTTAAAGATCCACTTGCATCCAATGGGTACAATACCCTCGGGCAAGTCCTCCAAGTTCCAAGCTTGGTTGGTGTACATGTACTGGATTTCTTAGTTCATGGTTTCTCGCCATTTCCCGGCTTTTGGGCCTTATATGGCCTCCTGGTAGGTTTTTGGATCATCATCCTCTTTGTATTCTACCTTAGACTCACCATCAGCGATATGTCCTACATATCGTTCGGGTAGTCTAGGTAATCTACCAGATCTACGAGGCTCATATGTGTGTACTTGAACAAATTCATGAACTGATATCTCATCTCATGATAATGCAGCTGTTTGGGGATTTGGAACCTCTTCCAATACTATTTTACTCCCACTCTCCTCCTGGAGAAGGTATTCCTCTTTCAGGAAGACAGCTTTCCTGGCGACAAATACCTTTTGTTCACCAGGATGATAAAGTAGTATCCAAAGGGTTCCTTTGTGATGGATATAGGTGTCCTCTAAGCCAATCATAAGGCACCTATTTCAATCTGGTTCACTAATAATAAATGACATTAAATTCATTATGTAGATTGGCATATTTATAGTTGCGCATAATGAAGTCCATGAATATGTGCAATAGTCATCAGATTATGATGAGATCATAATAATGAGACTGATGACTTATAAACACATATTCTCAATTGTTCCTAGTCGTAGGATGTTTGAGAAGGACATCAAACATCCGGTTAGACTAGTACAGGTTATTCCAACTCATATGATGAGGGTAACTGATCTCGTTAGTTACTAGTGTGGAGACACAATGGTAAACCTGTAGGTGCTCATTGGAGAATGAGTTCACTGAACTGATCCGACATGAATCGCCGAATGGTAATTTACCTGACTGTCAATCGGCTTGATTCATCGTCACAGTAGCGTGGTTGATCCTTGGACTTGAGACACCAAAGACACCTTGTCGGTGGACTTCTGGACTTTGACCTTGACCTATGAATCCCTATCCACGGGATCTCAAATAGTCAAGGATCGGGTCCAGCGGAAGACCTTCGAAGGTGATTGTGTGTTCAATAAAGGATCGTTCGCTCTCAGGTAACTGGAGAGAGAATGCTCTAGAGTAGATCCGCAGAAGTCTCTGGCCAGAGCAGAAACAATATCAGAAAAGTGGTTTTCGGATATTGTACAGCGGAGTCTGATTCAAGTGAGTTGACCATCTAGGGTTTGATAGTTGACCATACCCTAGGTTAACTCGAGAGCATTGTGCGAACGAAGGATTATAGCCACGTGGTAACTGTAGACGGACAGGTTCCATGAGCGGGTTGCTGAACCCCATTACCTTCTGGGATCATGCGGTGTTGCTTGACACCCAACTTGATCAGAAGTCCGACCGAATTTACATGCGATGATAATTCGATTGAGTAATTAGTTAATATCTAGATATTAATTAATTACAATAAGTCAATAACTAGTTATTGGACTTAACGGGCTGAAAACCGGACTGGTAAATGGGCTTAGAGGGTCACACGCAATAAGATTCTCAGTCGGTGGTACATAAGTGGGATTTATATTAACTCGGGGACTTTTGTGAAAAGCCACGCCGACTTAATATATATACACGCTGTTGAGAAACCCTGGGCCAAGCTCCAGGATTTCCCTTGCTGGCCGTCATCCCCCCTTTCTCTCTTCTCCTCTGGGCGTCCCGTTCGGCGCGCCAGAACGGCTTCCGTCTCCGCCGCGTGTGATTCCCGAAAGTCGGGAATTCCCGTCGGCGGGATTTCTGCAACCGTTGCGGCGACGGATCTTCAGCGAGCGAGCTAAAACGGACGAGGGATCGAGGACGAACCACCGCGGAGGATCGCGTGGATACCGCTGGAGGCCGGACTCTTGTGCGGCTCGCGGCATCGCCTCGACGGAACCGAGACGGAAGCGGATTCGAATCCGCGCACAGTAATCGGATTATTCCCGTTAGTTTTCGGTTTGCGTTTTTCGTTCCGAATCGGATCAGCGGGCATCGGGCGGGATTAATTTTTATTCTTCGTTTCCGCTGCGTTCTTCGCGTCCCGCCCGGATCCCAACAGTGGTATCAGAGCCAGGTTCTGCTCTGATCCGCTCCGGAACGATTAAATTAATATTCTAGAATGAATTCAATGCGTAAATTTATTTTTTCTCGCACACGAGTTTGTTCATGGGATGAACGATAAAATTTAGAGTAAATTTATGTGGAGAAAAATCTATTTTCGGGATCCGTGGTGTTCTTCATGAAGATGAAGAACCGGATTTCCGGGACACAGTAAGGGGTTTAATCATGATCGGCCACCATCCTCTTGCTTACTGGTACGACCAGCTATTTTTTCATGTTCTCGATTTTTTTTTATAGCCGGTGATCGAGCCTAGTTTTCTGTTCTTTTCAAACAGTTTGAAAAGAGGAAACCGCCGGTTTTGAGGCTCCTTTTGGGGGTTACCGGCGGCACGAGACTCGCCGGCCGGCGATCACCGGCGTCGAGGATGGTAAAGGGGGGCAGTCCCTGCAGCTCGCCGGCCGGTTGCCGGCCTACCGGCGCCGGAGGGGAGCATGAAAGGGGGCGGCGGCGGCTGGAAACAACAGAAAACCCTAAAGGGGGTCCTTGGGCCGACCGAGCGCTGGGTTGTGCCCCAGACCGGCCGGTCCCGTGCGTTTGGACCGGGCCGCCCGGGGCGCCAGGTTCCTAGCTGGCTGGGCCAGGAGGAACTGACCCTGGCTCGTGCCCAGGGACCATTCTGGTCCGAGCCAGGCTCGACCCTGAATCTGTTGGGCCCAAATCCCCTATCAGCCCAGCCCATTAAAACCCCTTAATCTGTATTTAAACCCCAATTAACCCTCTAAAAGTTTTTTATTAATGTTTTAACCCACTTCTAATTAACTGAGAATAGCTTTAAATAAAGTTTAAAATTGTTTTAGACTTTAATAAATAATTTCCAGTTAATTAAGGGTTATTATTAAGATATGATCTTAATTAAATTTAACAAGTGTTGTTAAATCATTTTAATAAAATTAATAAAAGGTTATTATAAGATATGATCTTATATGAGATTAAAATCATTTTAAGAAATGTTCTTAAAATTGTTTAACAATTGTTGTTTAAGATGTGAACTTAAACTAATTAACAAGTGTTGTTAATTTGTTTTAAGTTATTAACATATATATTATTAACAAATGTTGTTAATATATTTTATATAAGTGTTTAGAGGGCTTTAATATTTAAGATATGATCTTAAATGTTAATGAGTGTTATTAATTATTTCAAATTATGACTTTAAAATATAAATAACAAATGTTGTTAATATAATTTTAAGTCATGATCTTGAATAGAATTAACAAGAGTTGTTAATTTTGTTATAATTATGAGATTAGATAAATGCATTAATTTCTTAGCAATCGTTGTTAGGAAATTAATTTTATAATTGAGGGACACTTAGTAATAGTTATTAAGTGCTTAATTGACTAATTTTGATGTGTTAATTAATTCTTGAGAATTAACCCTTAATAACAGTTATTAAGGATTCATTTATTTATTTCAAAACTCTCAATAATGGTTATTGAGATATTTAATTATTTTACTCAAGAATCTCTCAATTATAATTAATATTGATCTAATCTACTTAAATTTTTTCTTTTATAAATGTTTTTAAAAGATTAAATTAAGTCTAAGATGTTAGACTATTTTTAATTAGAAATGTTCTAATTATTGTTTCTTAATAATTGTTATTGAGAAATATATTTTAATTAAGGGGTTTTAACAAGGAGTTGTTAAGGGGTTAACAATATGAGTTGAAAATTCTTTTATAAATGTTATTTAGGAATTTTTAATTCTGTCTAAATGTTAGATTGTTTCGCATTAATAATTGTTATTAATGTGATTTAATATTAATCTAAATGTTAGATTAATTAATTTAGAATTGTTCTAAATTTTGCATGGAATATTTTAGAACTTTAATTTTAGCTTTGTGTGCGCATGTTGATGTGTTTAATGCTTTAAATTAGATTTATTGCATGTTAGAAAATGAGATTTTCGAAAACTCAAATTATCCAATTTTGATTGGTACCCAGGTTTTTAGAAAGCCAAAATTATTATATTTTCAAAAATTTTAGCCTTCATGTGATGTGTTTTATCATGTGTGGATGGTTAAAATTTGTGGTGGTCATGGACATGCACTTAGTTAATTTCATATCATGTGATGGTGTGTGATTTTGTAGATTGTTTTGGAATGTGATGTTCATTAATTAAATGTTAATTAATGAGGCTTGTGTGCCTCCCTCTCTCCATTCCATTGTAATTCTATCCCCCTCCATTATTGTACTCGGCCATAGGGCTTTCTCTTACAATTTATTTATATTTGAAATTATTTCAAAGTATATAATATTTGTAATTGATCACGCCAACCGAGGAGAGGCGAGGATGATCCACAAATGCAACCATGAAGGCGACAGGAGATGAGATCACCAGTAGCTATGTGTTTGCATGTTTAAATTATATAATTGTTATATAGTTTTGGTGATTAATTGTTTGGCTCCAGTTAATCACCGTGCTGTCCATTACCACATAATGAACATGTATGGATGATGCATGCCTTAAGTTATTGATTATGAATCGATTGCTAATATCTAGGTATAGTTAAATATATTTGATATATTTATAAATTATTACCTAAGATGAGACCAACTTAATATAAACAAAACCTTCAACGTAAAGTCTAAGCCGGAGCGCGAGTCATTGAGAATGTACCGCGTGGCTCTCCATCAATATAGTTCTTAGAACTTGATTCAGTGATGACAGATACTACGTGTTTACCCGAGATCTGCCACCATCTGATGAAAGGACTATTAACTATGGCATTATGATGCCTTGAGATTAGAATAGAGGAACGGTGTAGCTATCCTCGTGTTTACCCGGGAGCTGTATTCTTACTCTACTCTGTCGCGTATTGATGGTAAAGCTTAGACCAGGTATAATGGTCTACTGTGTTTACCCGGGACCATTAAAGACCTGGGAGCCGAAATAAGATCGGATATTGCAAGGAGTTGCAACTACCATGAGATGGTTGCTCTAAGATAATGGTATGATACTATGTGTTTACCCGAGGTCATACTATGATTCTTGGAAATTCTGATCCTCACTAGAAGACCGTCGGAGTCTTCCGTTCTGTATACTTGAAGGTTATACAGTCCGTCGAAAAATAGTGGGAAATAATTCAAGACAAAAGACCATAATTGAATTATCAGAACTATCTGCTTAAATCACGTTATTTCCTTCGATTCACTTAAATGTCGTCTATTCGAGATTTTGGCATATTCAATGCCAATACTTCTCATACTCAGACAGACTAGAAAACTCTGAAGAATGTCTTCAGGGCCAAGTGAAAGTCACTATCCTAATCAGATATCATGAATCCTCTTACTTGGATAGACCAAGGTGAAGAGGAGCTCATGGTATGCCTTTTTGAAAGGCAATGATTATCATAAAATCTCTTATTTGGATAGACCAAGATGAAGAGATATTTATGATGTGTCTTTGAGAAAGGCTAGTGGTAAGATTTTAAACGGTCGAACCCACACCTGAAAGGATAAAAGGAAGTCAGCTGAGATAGAGAAGTAGCAGTTCTCCCACTGAAACCAATATAAGGATATTGGTAAAGGCAAAAAGAATATGGAACTTGAAAGAAGTTTCATGTATTCTTATTATTGTCTTTTGCATGTCTATTGGAGAATTATCGTATCCAATATGAGATATTGGAAATGATTCTCAGAGCTGCGATAGTGTGCAGACTTAGATAAGCAAAAGGAAATCGAGAAAATGTAAGTGTTGAGTTGGACTCAACTATTGTTCATGATATTCATTGATTAATGTTAGACAGTAAATCTTTGTGTATCTATAGGAGTCAAATATGAAACTGAATAACTGTTATTTAGTTGCATAAGAAATCAAGAATAACATTGATTGAAAAGAATAATAGTTGTTCGAATCAGTCAATACACTATAGATTCTTGAAATGACATTTCATGTGATGAATGTTCACTAGTCTCCTATAGAAATGAACTGTGTGAGTCCTGATTATCTATGGTATTGTACATAGGGATGTATAATAAGAAATCATTGATGCTGATGCATATTGATGTAACCAGCTCAAAGGCCAAAGATAATCACTACTATTGACTTACCTTATAGTTCACTCTTGGAATGATTCGACTGTATGTACTTACTGAAGTACAAGACGAATATATATGAGAGATTAAGGTATAAGATCAATATGAAGTATTAGAATTTTTGATTTGATCAAAGAAACTAATACTTAGGTATATGATTCACATAAATCATTAAGAGGATAATTGTATCATCGCTCGATTGGTCCTCATTGTGCATCATAGCAATATGATAGAATGAGGAATTGCACCTTATTAAGATATGGTGCAATACATGATAAGATTTGCCTAATTCTTGTCCTTTTGAACATAAGTATGAATATTAGATGTCTATACTTTAAAGATGGTTCCAAATAAGTCAGTGTGTATCCATATAAGATATGGAAACCAAATAATTCATATGAGATGTGAATTATGAATAAACCTGATTTAAAAGTCAGGTATTATCGTGATGTGAATTGTGAATGTCTAAAGAGTTTGGACATTACAGTTATTGGCCAGACGATAATGAAATAATTGTCGTCCTGAAAGCTGTCTTCTGTGAAGAAGAATATGTCCTCAAAGAAGACAGTGGGAGCTGATAAAACTAGAAGATGTTCTAGATTCACAAGTTAACATAAGATTATTAGATAATCTTTAGTTGTTTGGAACTACTCATGTCACACTTCAGAGAGCTTCATAGATTTTTAAGATTCTCTCAGTGACTAGAAGGATATGTTTGACATATCTGATTTAACAAGGTGAGAGGAACTCAAAATAGATTATGATCTAAAATCTATGATAATGATGCTCTCCGTCATTACAACTTTGAGATTGATAAGTTTATTAGAATTATACTTGTCAATACTGTCAATCATAAGATGATGACAGTTGGATATTAAAAGCGTCCTCTCAATGTGATTGAGGTAAAGATGTATATGATACACCTTTAAAGTTTTTAGAATATCTAGGAAGCAAGTTATGATTTCAAAATTATTTTCAATCAAACTGAAACTTCCTAAGTTGTAGTAAAAGCTTTGACTTAATGGTCAAATATTAAGTGATCGTTAAGAATGATCACGGATTGTGTGTGTTCAGAAAGGACAGTGGGAGTATGGTCGCTTTAGTAATGCTTTATGATAATAACATCAAAGTCATTGAGAATGACTTCAGGATGTTACTATTAGTGAAAGCATTGTTAACCATATTTTCCTCCATAATGGATTTAGTTATAATATCCCACGTATTGGAAATACGAATCTATTAAGATAGATTGGTGGGGATATTATATTAACCTGTATGTCAAGACGTTTGACATAAATTTCATAACAAGTCTCAATTGTTGAGATATGGAATTTATTTCTTTAAAATGGTTCCTTAAAGGATACATGAGTGAAATGCATCATTAAGCACTTCAGAAGTGCTAAGGATGCATTCACGTATATGGAGAGAATGATTTGAAACTATGAGGTCACACTGACTCAAATTTCAAGTCAAATAATGGATTCAACCTTTTAGTAAAAAGGAATGGATTGGAATGGTTCCAATCCAGAACTCGATGTTAAGGTGACGACATAAACAAGTGATACTGTTATTGGAACAGTATGGATGAAAAGGTTCATCCCTGAACTAAATGTAGTTCTAAAAGGTCTCTGATACCATCCTATCGTTGTAGGACAACAGTGGGAGCAATGAATTGTGTGATCGAGCCATGGTCTCTTTAGAAGTTACAGAACATTCTGAGGCTCTTTCACAGGTTCAGAGACAAAGGATTAAGAGGAAATAACGTAATTGAAAAATTCCATCTGTAGATAATTTAGCAGATCCCTGACCAAGTCTTAGTCACAGACTTTCTGCGAGCATCACCTAGATTTGATGGAGATCAAATGCGAAAGTGATTGGCTTGAGTCCAAGTGGGAGATTGATGGATATAGGTGTCCTCTAAGCCAATCATAAGGCACCTATTTCAATCTGGTTCACTAATAATAAATGACATTAAATTCATTATGTAGATTGGCATATTTATAGTTGCGCATAATGAAGTCCATGAATATGTGCAATAGTCATCAGATTATGATGAGATCATAATAATGAGACTGATGACTTATAAACACATATTCTCAATTGTTCCTAGTCGTAGGATGTTTGAGAAGGACATCAAACATCCGGTTAGACTAGTACAGGTTATTCCAACTCATATGATGAGGGTAACTGATCTCGTTAGTTACTAGTGTGGAGACACAATGGTAAACCTGTAGGTGCTCATTGGAGAATGAGTTCACTGAACTGATCCGACATGAATCGCCGAATGGTAATTTACCTGACTGTCAATCGGCTTGATTCATCGTCACAGTAGCGTGGTTGATCCTTGGACTTGAGACACCAAAGACACCTTGTCGGTGGACTTCTGGACTTTGACCTTGACCTACGAATCCCTATCCACGGGATCTCAAATAGTCAAGGATCGGGTCCAGCGGAAGACCTTCGAAGGTGATTGTATGTTCAATAAAGGATCGTTCGCTCTCAGGTAACTGGAGAGAGAATGTTCTAGAGTAGATCCGTAGGAGTCTCTGGCCAGAGCAGAAACAATATCAGAAAAGTGGTTTTCGGATATTGTACAGCGGAGTCTGATTCAAGTGAGTTGACCATCTAGGGTTTGACAGTTGACCATACCCTAGGTTAACTCGAGAGCATTGTGCGAACGAAGGATTATAGCCACGTGGTAACTGTAGACGGACAGGTTCCATGAGCGGGTTGCTGAAACCCGTTACCTTCTGGGATCATGCGGTGTTGCTTGGCACCCAACTTGATCAGAAGTCCGACCGAATTTACATGCGATGATAATTCGATTGAGTAATTAGTTAATATCTAGATATTAATTAATTACAATAAGTCAATAACTAGTTATTGGACTTAACGGGCTGAAAACCGGACTGGTAAATGGGCCTAGAGGGTCACACGCAATAAGATTCTCAGTCGGTGGTACATAAGTGGGATTTATATTAACTCGGGGACTTTTGTGAAAAGCCACGCCGACTTAATATATATACACGCTGTTGAAAAACCCTGGGCCAAGCTCCAGGATTTTCCTTGCTGGCCGTCATCCCCCCTTTCTCTCTCCTCCTCTGGGCGTCCCGTTCGGCGCGCCAGAACGGCTTCCGTCTCCGCCGCGTTTGATTCCCGAAAGTCGGGAATTCCCGTCGGCGGGATTTCTGCAACCGTTGCGGCGACGGATCTTCAGCGAGCGAGCTAAAACGGACGAGGGATCGAGGACGAACCACCGCGGAGGATCGCGTGGATACCGCTGGAGGCCGGACTCTTGTGCGGCTCGCGGCATCGCCTCGACGGAACCGAGACGGAAGCGGATTCGAATCCGCGCACGGTAATCGGATTATTCCCGTTAGTTTTCGGTTTGCGTTTTTCGTTCCGAATCGGATCAGCGGGCATCGGGCGGGATTAATTTTTGTTCTTCGTTTCCGCTGCATTCTTCGCGTCCCGCCCGGATCCCAACACTTTGGATATCCCACAAACCAACATTTATCAGTTCGTGATTCCAGCTTGTCTGGATCATGCCTCTTTACATGAGCAGGATGACCCCAAACTTTAACATGTTTAAATTCTGGTTTCCTATCTTTCCATATCTCATATGGAGTAGAGGCTATAGACTTGCTGGGTACTTTGTTCAGTAGGTATGCTATTGACTCTAGAGCATACCCCCAGAGGGACACTGGTAATCCTGAAAAGCTCATCATAGATCGCACCATGTCCTACAAAGTATGATTCCTTCTTTCTGATACACCATTCATCTATGGTGTATATGGAGGGGTCAGCTGAGAAAGGATACCATTATCCTTTAAGAATTGTGTGAAATCAATACTCAAATATTCTTCTCCCTGATCTGATCGAAGAGCTTTAATATTCTTTCCTAATTGCTTCTTCTACCTCATTCTTGAACATGATGAAGTATGAAAAATTACATTTGGCTTGGGTGGACATTGGACCACATACATCTGAATGTATTAGTTCCAAAATGTCCTTGGCATGTCTTCCATGTCCAGTAAATGGAGATTTTGCCATCTTTCCCATAAGGTAGGACTCACATGTCGCAAACAATTCATAATCGAATGCAGTTAAATAACTATGCTTGTGCAACTTTTACAACATGCTTTCACTAATGTGTCCAAGTCTACAATGCCACATGTAGGCTTGGTTCACACAATTCTTGCTCTTCTTAAGAGTATTGTCAATATGAAGATTGTAATAAGAAACATTTAAAAGATATAATCCGTTGACTAAAGATGCCGAAGCTATTGATTTATTACTATAATAAATCGAACATATTCTATTCTTAATAGTTAACCTATATCCTATCTTGTCCAAATAAGATATTGATATGATGTTCTTTATTATGCTAGGAACATAATAACAATCCTCTAATAATAAGGTGTCTCGCAATGGAAGCCTGAGGTTTGCTGTCCCAACAGCAATCGCCGCAACTTTTGTGCCGTTTCCTATCCTCAATTCCACCTCACCTTATTTCAGCTTGCGCTTACTTGTCAGCATCTGCACATCATACCAGATATGAGAAGCACATCCGGTATCTAATACCCAAGATGTAGAATCTCTAACTGATAAGTTGATATCTATTATATAGATATCTGAAGCTTCAGACAGCTTCACTTTTCCATGATCTTTATCGTCGAGGAACTCCTTGCAGTTCCTCTTCCAGTGACCCTGCTGCTTACAGTAAAAGCAGTCACCTTTTCCTACTCCTTTGTCTTTGTCCTTCGATCTTTTATCGTTAGCTATCATTTGTGCGTCAAGGGCATCGAATGCCGGTTCAGCAGGAGGATCAGCTCCAGGGACATAGTCAATGTGCTTAGATCTAAAGACATTCTTCAGGTTTCTGAACCAATTTGAGTAGTTCAGGCTAGTCAAACGTTTGGCATCAAGTATGCCACGGAGTGGGTTATTCGACGACATAATCTCCTACAGAAGATGAAGAAAATTTATTTTAGCAGATATTCAATTATTAAAATTTAAAACAAGACATAGTTTTTTATTCAAGTTTTAACTCCTACTAATCTTCGACGGACTGTATAACCCTCAGTTATACAGAACGGGAGACGCCGACAATCTCCTAGTAGGGATTAGAATCTCAATGACTTGCAGTACTGCCTTGTGGATAGAACAACAAACTTGAATACAATCAAAGAGCACCCATCTCATGGGACTTGCAACTCCTTGTAATATCTGATTATATCTTCGGTCCCCAGAGATTTAATGGCCTTGTGGATAGCACAACAAGCCAATAATTCTGGTCTAAGCTAACCATCGTTACGCAACGAGCATAGATTTGCATGCAGCCCTTGTAGATAGCATAACAAAGCTATATGGTTCCTCTACCTCGATCATATAGGCATCTAATGTCATAGCCATAGTCTCTCCTCACAATTAAATAGGCCTTATGGTAACACAACAAACATGTCTAAAGTGATTCAAATCCTATGACTATAACGATGGTGGACCGCGCGGTAAGTTCTTAACTACTCGTGTTACGGCTTAGAATTAAGATGACGGTATTTAGATAACTTTTATCTTGGTCTCTCCTAGGTGATAGTATATAAATATATCGTATATATTTACTAAATACTATATCTGCTTTGATTCATAATTAAAAGAAAACAATGCATCTCATACATGTCATTAGTGTGGTCATGGATAGCACAGTGGATTTGACTGGAGTCAACAGTCAAACGCACACAAAATCTAACATAACATTTATATCAGATAATACTGCAAACATAAAGGCAAAGGATCTTTATCGATTCGCCTTTCCAGTTGCAGTTGTGGATCGTCCTCGCTCCTTCCTTGGTTGTCTCGATCAGATTACAATAATTCTAGAATTACAAGTAAATTGAAGAAGGCCGTATGGCGAGTACAAGAGAGAGGGAGGTAGAAGTACATCAGAGTTTGAGAGAGGGAGAGGTACGCAGACCTCTATTTACTAACAATTAATAAATAACCAACATACATCCACGATCCACACAATCCATTCATCACGTGAATAATTTAAGGGTGCATATCCATGACCACGGTGTGTTTTAAACAATCCACACATAATTCAACGCATCACATAGCTAAAATAAAAGAGTTTTTTCAAAATTAAATAGTTTTGGCTTTTAGAAAGTGATGGGGCAGAATCCGACTCGGCCCATTAAAATAGGCCCAACACTGAGATCAGTCCAACAACAGCAGTAAGAAGCCCCCTGGCAGCCTTCGGCCCGTTAGCGGCCCAGCAGCCCTCGGCCCAATAAGCAGTCTAGTGGTCCTCGGCCCATTAGCGGCCCAGTAGCCCTCGGCCCAATAAGCATTCCAGTGGTCCTCGGCCCATCAGCGGCCCAGCAACCTTCGGCCCATCAGCGGCCCAATAGCCTTCGGCCCATTAGCGGCTCAGTAGCCCTCGGCCCAATAAGCTCCAGCCCACTAAGCGGCATCTGGCCCTTCAGCGGCCCAACCCCCTTCGGCCCAGTAGCCGTATCCGGCCCACTCCGATGGGAGGGTTAGGCACTATGGCGGTTTACCAGTAAACCCAGAACATAGTCCTATATCGGCTGCCACCATTAAGCAACCTCTATCCTCCGCTATAAATACACGGCTATTTATTACCAAAGGTATGTCTTCGAGACCCCAAGGACTACAGTCCAAAAAGCATTAAAGCTATTACTTCCTCTTCTCTGACTTCTAAATCGAATCATCTTCAGAAGCTAACTTAACCCTCGGAGGGGGTTCCTTAGGGCCGAAGCCCGGGACTCCTACTAACTGGTTCTTCTTCTTCTTTTCCTCCTTCTACAGGGGCTCAGTTTGAATCTTCGCCGACCTCTCCGAGTCGGTCTCAGCCGCCGACCTCGGGTCTTCTCCCTACGGTCTCGACGCCTTTCGCAGGTTGGTTCGCCCCGTCCGAAGGAGCTTCGGCCACACCTTCCGCAGGCTGGTCCGCCCCGTCCGAAGGAGCTTCGGCCACGCCTTCCGCAGGCTGGTCTGCCTCGTCCGAGGGAGACTCGGCTTCGCTCCTGGCGAGTTCTCGCCCGGGCATCTCTCGGCCTTGAATCTTCGGCCCCGTCTCCGCCCTCGCCTCGCCCCGGATCCCCGTCGGTCCTCTTCACCGATCCAATCAAGCTTCGGGTCCAATCTTCGGATTCCAGCCCCGGAACCCGACCGTGATAGCTTCGGCTACATCACTAAAAAGGCGCCGTCTGTGGGAAACTTAACAAGAAGTCATGTCTCATAGTCCAGTTACCAGACGATCCGGCAAGACGAGGCAGCGACACGGGCGACTTCAGCACCACCGCTCCATTCTGAAGGTGCTCCGTCTGCTCCACCACAAGGCTCGGCTCTTCCTGTCATACCGGAGTACCTCGCTCCTGGAGACAATCGGATGGAGGAACTTCAGCAGCAAGTGGCAACACTGGCCGCCGCCGTTACTTCTCTGGCGCCCCTGCAAGACATGGTATCCACCATTGCCCAGCGCATGGGGTTATTGGGCCAGCTCCCCCAACAAGTACCGCATCCTCCATTCTGCCATGTCCAAGAGGCAAGGCTTCGACCAACGCCCTCACAGGTCTTCCCTGACGAGGCCGCCACGGCCCGCAGCGAGCCCTCTGCACCACCTGCCCGAGTCCTTCGCGCCGGCCACATCATAACGGAGCAAGGTTATGCTTCGTCTGAGTTTCATCCAACCAGAGCCGAAGGGCGTTCGGTCACTATTTCAACCACCCCGGACCTGGACTGGTGGCTGACCGCAATGAGGAAAGAGATGCAGCAAATGGTATCTCGGCCGTATGGAACGCCTCTCGCCAGCACCATTCTGGAGCAAACTCCATTCTCTCCAGACCTTCTGGCTACCGAGGTACCTCCTAACTTTAAGCTGCCGAAAGGCCCTCTCTACGACGGAATGACAGATCCGGTCTACCACTTCTAGAGGTTCAACACCTACCTCTCTGTCCGAGGGGTCTCTGAGGCAGTCCGCTGCCGTCTCTTCCCCCTCACTCTTGAAAAAACAACTTTAACCTGGTTCAAGACATTGGCTCCCAACTCTATCCATTCTTTAGTCCAGTTGAGCCAAAT
Source organism: Zantedeschia hybrid cultivar (assembly GCA_030544215.1). Lineage (NCBI taxonomy): Eukaryota > Viridiplantae > Streptophyta > Magnoliopsida > Alismatales > Araceae > Zantedeschia > Zantedeschia hybrid cultivar. Next base: position 34,627,279 of record JARZZO010000012.1, on the reverse strand, counting down.
TGTTCATCGACCAGTTCTATGATGCCACCCGGCAGTGCAAAACCTCGGCCAGTCTGTTAGCCATTCGGCAAGGACCAACCGAGACCCTTCAAGAATATTTTACTAAATTCCGGGCCGAAGCCGCCCAAATCCCGAACCTGGACAGTTCGATTGCAGTCTCGGTCGTAATCAGTGGGTGCCGGGACGAAGGGCTTCTCGGCTCTATCAGGAAGCGCCATCCCTCCACCTTCCAGGACCTCGTAGCTCGGGCCCATAAATACATCAACTGGGAGGCCCTGATGATGTCCAAGGGCAAGAGTACCACCGAAGCAATATCAGCACCTGCCCCTCCAGCAGTTCATCCTCGACCTGAAGATCAAGAACCCTCCCGCAAGCGATATCGGAGGGAGGAGTGGGATCGAGACAAGCGACGGGATCCGCAGCCGCGGTACCTGCCGCTACCTGCTCCCCCTTCCCGAATGCTCATGGAGGTAAAAGGCATGCTCCGGCAGCCGGAGCGCATCAAGACAGATCTTGGCCGAAGGGACCCCCGTAAATATTGTGAATACCATCGGGAAATCGGTCATTCGACTGACGAATGCCGGCACCTTCAGGAGGAAATTGATCGCCTCATCAGAGAGGGCCGATTGCCACAATACCGGCGAGAGCAGCCTCAGCAACAACAAAATCAGGACATTCCTGAAGCAGCCAGACCATGACAACTCCCGAGCAAAGATGCTGCTCCTCAGCCGAAGGTCACCTCGGCCCCGGTAGAAACATCACACCAACGACCCAGTGCTGGGTCAATTATGATGATATCCGGTGGACCGGGATAAGGATCGAGGCGTCGTCAGCTCGGCTCTGCAACAGTAGCAGCGGTCGATGTCAAGCTGAAGCGGTCTCGTCATGAAGACATTACCTTCGGCCAAGAGGATCTGACCGACATTCAGACTCCTCACGACGACGCCCTCGTTATAAATGCTGTAATAAATAGCTACGATGTTCATCGTATTTTTGTCGATAATGGAAGTGCCCCAAATGTATTATTTTACGATTGTTTTGTAAAAATGGGCTTGAATGAGGCTGATTTGAAGCCTCACCGGGGGCCTCTATTCGGTTTTAATGGTTCGCCCTGCCGAGTAGAAGGCATTGTCCGGCTCTCTGTAACCATAGGTTCGGCTCCCCGGCAATTAACCATCGAAACGGATTTTGCCGTTGTCAAAGTTGATTCAACTTACAACGCCATCTTTGGCCGAAGGCTAATCGGCGGGATCGGAGTTGTACCCTCGTCCTTCCACCAGAAGCTGAAATTCCATACCAGTCATGGAATCGGCGAAGCCAAGGGGAATCAAGAAGCAGGTCAGCAGTGTTATATGATTTCGGTTAAGGGAAAAGCTGCAGCTGAATCCCTGTCAATCGAATCTTCGGCCGAGGCATCCTCGGGAGAGGAACTTATCGCCATCCCGGTTCCGGGAGGAGAAAGCCGAACTCTTATGATAGGCTCCGGCCTAGAGAAGATTGAGGCCGAAAGACTTGCCGAGTTCCTAAAAAAGAACCTTGACGTCTTCGCTTGGTCTCCTGTAGACATGCCCGGAGTCGACCCGGAGATAGCGGAGCATCGGCTACACGTTGATCCCAACCAGCCCCGGTCAAGCAGAAGCAACGCACCTTCAATCAGGAAAGGAGGATGGCCATCCAAGCCGAAGTACAAAAGGGTCTAGACGCCAGACATCTCCGAGAGGTACACCACCTAGACTGGATCGCCAATGTGGTGATGGTGCCCAAGAAAGATGGCAAGTGGCGGATGTGCGTGGACTTCACCAACCTCAACAAAGCATGTCCGATGGATAGCTTCCCGCTGCCTCAGATAGATCAGGTGGTGGACGTAACCTCCGGCCATCAGATCCAAATGCATCCGGAGGATGAAAGCAAGACCAGCTTCACAATTGATCTCGGTCTATACTGCTATATCCGGATGCCCTTCGGCCTGAAGAATGCCGGAGCAACATATCAATGCCTCGTCAACAAAATATTTGCTCCGCAGCTCGGCCGCAACATGGAGGTCTACATCGACAACATGTTAGTAAAAAGCCGCATCGCTGCAGACCATCTGGCAGACTTGGCCGAGACATTCTCTGCTCTGCGCAGATACAAAATGAAGCTAAATCTAGCCAAATGCGCCTTCGGTGTGGCCTCCGGAAAGTTTCTCGGCTATATGGTTACTCGCCAAGGGGTGGAAGCTAATCCCGTGAAGGTCTCGGCTATCATTCAAATGCGTCCTCCGGCTAACATCCGAGAGGTCCAAACGCTGAACGGAAGCATTGCCGTCTTAAGCCGCTTCATGTCGAGGGCAGCAGATCATTGCTTTCCCTTCTTCAAATTACTGAAGAAGACCAATAGCTTCTCTTGGACTGACGGATGCCAATCAACCTTCGAGCAGCTGAAGGTTTATCTCTCCAATATTCTCGTCCTGTCTAGACCGGTTCACAGAGAGCAGCTGTTCCTTTATCTAGCAGCTTCCGAAGCAGCTGTCAGCGTCGTCCTCATTCGACAACAAGAAGGCATTCAGAGGCCAGTCTATTATATAAGCCGAGCTCTCCAAGGAGCAGAGCTTCGGTATCCTGCTCTTGAGAAGCTAGCCTTAGCACTCGTCTCATCCGCAAGAAGGCTCCAGCCTTACTTCCTCGCCCACTCAATAAAGGTCTTCACCGACCAGCCTTTGAGGCAAGTCCTCTCCCGGCCGGAGGTATCCAGTAGGCTGGCAAAATGGGCAATCAAACTGGGAGAGTTCGACATCTCTTACGGGCCGCGAACGGCAATAAAAGCTCAAGCTTTAGCCGACTTCATCGCCGAGCTCACTCCCGAAGCATCCTCGGCCACTCGGCCGGAAGTCATGACAACACCCGAGGCCGAAGGCGCTTCGGTTTCTTCACCTTTAGCGGACGAATGGCGACTCTATGTCGATGGGTCCGCATGTTCCATGGGTAGCGGCGCCGGATGGATCCTGGCGTCTCCGGAAGGGTCATCACGGAGTATGCGCTGCGCTTCTCCTTCCCCGCTACCAACAATGCCGCCGAATACGAAGCCCTCATCTCCGGCCTTCGGGCCGCCAGAAAGCTCGGCGCGCAAAACATAAAGGCATTTAGCGACTCTCAGCTAATCGCCAGTCACATTTCTGGGGAATACGAGGCACGGGATGTGATAATGGCATCTTATCTCCAGGTAACTCGCAAGATTCTTGCTCAGTTCAATTCTTATGAAATTGTGCGGATCCCGAGAGCCGAGAATGCTCGAGCCGATGCTCTCTCCCATCTAGCCTCGACTCAGGACGGGGGAGGAGGCCGAATGATTCTCGTAGAAGAACTGGCCGAGCCAAGCCTCGAGGAGTTCGAGGTCATGCAAGTGACTGAATCTGAAGTCGAGACCTGGATGACTCCCCTAATCACTTTCCTCCTTCTAGGAGAAATCCCGTCCGATCCAAAGGAAGCAAGACACATTCGGCAGCGCTCTTCTCTCTTCCTTCTCCTGGACGAGCTATTATATAAAAAGTCCTTCGGCCGACCACTCTTGTGATGCCTCGGCCCGGCCGAAGCTGACTATGCGCTATGAGAGGTACATGAAGGGGTATGCGAAGCACATGCAGGAGGAAGGGCTCTAGCTCACAAGCTTTTAAGGCAAGGATACTGGTGACCGACGCTCCGAGAGGACGCAACTAGCCTCGTCCGTCGCTGTGATCAATGCCAGAGGTTCAGCTCCCTCATCCACCAGTCGGCAACCCTTCTAACTCCTTTATCAGACCTCTGGCCTTTCGCCCAATGGGGAATTGACCTCCTAGGGCCCTTTCCCGTTGCCACTGGCCAGAGGAAGTTCCTTATTGTGGCGGTAGACTATTTTACTAAATGGGTAGAAGCCGAACCCCTTGCGTCCATAACAAATACCAACGCATGGAACTTCGTATGGAAGTCCATCATTTGCTGATACGCCATCCCTCGGGCCATTATCTCAGACAACGGAAAACAGTTCGACAGCCATCGGTTTAAAGACAACTGCGCCAGTTTCGGCATTCTCCACAAATTCGCATCAGTAGCGCACCCTCGGACAAATGGCCAAGTCGAGGTCACTAACCGAAGTCTACTACAAGGATTAAAGACTCGCCTCGGCAATGCCAAGGGCCGATAGGTGGAGGAGCTGCCGAGCGTTCTATGGGCTTATCGGACTACAAGCCGAACCCCAACCGGCGAAACCCCGTTCCGCATGGATTATGGGGTAGAAGCCGTTATTCCTGTCGAAGTTAGCCTTCCCTCGCCGAGAGTTCTCACTCATAATCCGGAGACCAATGAGGAAGCCCTAAAAGATCATCTAGATCTTATAGAAGAAACAAGGGATCAAGCTCACATTCGGCTGGCGGCTTATCAGCAGCGTATGGCCAGATACCACAACACTCGAGTAAAGCCCCGAAACTTTGAAACCGGGAGCCTCGTGTTAAGGAATGCTCATGTGTCTAAACCAACCGAAGCCGCAGGAAAGCTTTCTCCCAATTGGGAAGGACCGTATCGTATAAGGGAAGTAATCCGACGAGGGGCTTATCGGTTGGAAACCCTTTCGGGCCAACCTCTCCCTCGTACCTGGAATGTGGAACGCCTTCGGCGCTACTTCATGTAAGTTACTTCCCCCGGAGTTTAGCCGGAAGGCATGAATAAAATTCTTCTTTTGAAAATATCATATCTTGCATGGTTTTTTAAGTCCGTGTAAATCGTACCGGGACTGGCTTCGGCCATGCAAACCGTATCGGGACCGGCATAGTTTTCTAAAGTCCGTGTAAACCGTACCGGGAGTGGCTTCGGCCATGCAAACCGTATCGGGAGCGGCATTATTCTTTAAGTCCGTGTAAACCGTACCGGGAGTGGCTTCGGCCGTGCAAACCGTATCGGGAGCGGCATGATTTTCTAAAGTCCGTGTAAACCGTACCGGGAGTAGCTTCGGCCATGCAAACCGTATCGGGAGCGGCATTATTCTCTAAGTCCGTGTAAACCGTACTAGGAGTGGCTTCGGCCATGCAAACCATATCGAGAGCGGCATTATTCTCTAAGTCGGTGTAAACCATACCGGGAGTGGCTTCGGCCATGCAAACCGTATCGGGAGCGGCATGGTTTTCTAAAGTCCGTGTAAACCGTACCAGGAGTGGCTTCGGCCATGCAAACCGTATCGGGAGTGGCATGGTTTTCTAAAGTCCGTGTAAACCGTACCGGGAGTGGCTTCGGCCACGCAAACCGTATCGGGAGTGGCATTATTCTCTAAGTCCGTGTAAACCGTACCGGGAGTGGCTTCGGCCATGCAAACCGTATCGGGAGCGGCATTATTCTCTAAGTCCGTGTAAACCGTACCGGGAGTGGCTTCGGCCATGCAAACCGTATCGGGAGCGGCATTATTTTCTAAGTCCTTACAATCCGAACCCGGAGTGACTTCGGCCATGCAAGCCGCATCGAAAGGTAACATGGTCTCGGCCACAAGAAGAGCCAGATTCGGTCATTCATTCAGAACACAGAAATGTGAACAGAAGCAAAATACTTTTCATATATATATGAACAAAGTACAAAATCAGCCATACACCTGGCCGCAGCCTTTCAAAAAAGCAGACAAAAATCGAGACAAGCCCCCGTACTAGCTCTCGGCATCGTTGCCGTCTACGTCAATCGGGGTCTGATCGGGAGATGCCGAAGGAGAAGCCTCGACCGGAACAACCTCGTCAGGAACGGCCGCACTGCCTTCCTCCGGAGCCGGAGCTCTTTCGGCCTTAAGTTTTTTCCACCAGGCCAGTAGCTCATCACCTTCCTCGTCCGTCAGAAGGCCGATGCCGGTCAGATCTACGGCCGGGCACGCCTTTTGGGCGATAGCCAGCCCTAGACTGAAAACGGACGACGCCGCCTCGAGTCGAGCCTCCATTATCTCCTCAGCGTAGTCCGGGCCGGCCTTATAGCTTGCCACAACTGTACGAGCAGCCTCTTCGGCCTTGGCCTCCAGATCTGCCTTCAGAGACGAGATCTCCTCGGCGTGGCGACGGCGCTCCGTGACCCACTGATCGGCCTTGTCCTGGATCTCGGCCTTAAGAATTGTGTTTTCGGTCCGGGCCGTCTCTAGTTCCTTATCGGCCTTCTCCCTCTCTTACTCAGCCTTTGTCTTGGCCTCGGAGGTAGTGTGGATCACCTCCTTTTGCTCCCCCAGCTCGGCCCGCATCCGAGCATTAGCTCTCAGGAGCATGTCGACGCTGGCCCCAAGATTACGCTGCACCGAGGCTACTTTGCCCGAAGCCAACTGATCTGAGGCATGGTCGATGTCCCGGAGCTTTTGCTGAATGGCTGCTTGGCGACGAGCGAGTCCCCCGCACACGACCGCAGTCTACAGCCGAAGGCAAGAAAAATTCAGCAAGTACAAAAGAGCTAAGGGAAATACTAATTCAAGGCCAAATAAAGAAGCTTTTTACCTGGACGGCGTATCGGACGCCCAGCATAGATAAGCCCTCCGAGGACATCTCTTTCATCTAATCCTCGGCCATCGGGAGGGTCAAGCCACGGATCAACCGCAGGCATGTCTGAGAGTCCTCCAGGCTCTCGTCCACAAAGACCCCTAGATCCGGGACCCAGGGCTCATGCCCGTATTCATGGGACATGTGCGTCCTGGCCGTCCCGAAGGGGAAGGAGAGGTCCTCTGTGCCAGCCGCCGGGGCCGGAGGGGAATCGCCCCTCGGAGGTTCAGTTGGTGATGAGAGAGGGGCCCCTCGGGCACCCACCGGCCTCTTGGCTGCCGGGGCGGATTCTTTCTCGCCAGGATCGTCCGCCCGGCTACGCTTCACTGGTAGGCCGCCCCCTTGGACAACCGACTTTTCCTTCCTCTCTCTTTCGAGAGCAGCAGCAGCAGCGTGGCCTTCGACCGAAGCCGTCGTTTGCCTTACGGCCCGAGCGCTCGGGACCGCAGCTTCTTCAGCTCCTCCTTCTCCCGCCGCCTGCGGCTGCTTGGCGAGTCGGCCGAGTAGTCCCCGAAGCCCAGACATCTCTGCGGACAGAAAAAAAAAAAAAAAAAAAAGTTAGCAATTTGCAACACGCAACTTTCCTCAACTCAAGACCAACTTACCCTCGGCCGAAGCTTCAGTGCCTTCTTCGGTCGGAAGAGCTTCGGCCGGAGATTCAACCTCAGCAACTCCCTCGGCCTCCCCCGGAATATCCTCGGGAGGGAGGTAAGGAGAGACTCGGGGAGGAGATTTCGTCGGGTCTGGCTAAGCCCCCGTCTGTACAAGCCTCTCCTCTTCCTCGAAAAGCTCCGCAATATCGTACGGAGCCTCGGCCTCCAGGAGGTGCACGATATGGAGCTGATCGGGATTAAGGGAAGGCGGATCGGAGAGGCCTTCGGCCAGTAGTGCCCACTCAGTGGGGAAGTGCCACACACTCTTCTCTTTCTCCAGAAGGGAAACAAAGATGAAGCTCTTCTTCCAATGGTGAATGGACGAAGGCTTCCCAGAGAAGATACTCCGGCCGAAGCGGGGGACGAAGCAGTACCAATCAGATTTCCCCTGTGGCTGTATCTTGAAGAGAAAGCGGAAGATGCTCACCGAAGGGAGGGCGTCAATATAGGCGTTCACAGCCAAGAAGGCATAGATTGTCCGCCAAGAATTCGAGAAGAATTGGGACGGAGCCAATCCGTAGAAACTCAAAAGGTTGATAACAAAGGAAGGAAGGGGAAGACGAAAGCCCGCCCGGAAGCTCTCCTCATAAATAGAAAAGCAGTCCGGTCGGACGGAGTTAGCCCTGGTGTTTGTTCCGGGCCGATAGGGAATCATCCAAGATGGAAGCTGATAGTAGGAAGCAATGGACTTGACCCCATCGTCAGTAAGAATGCAGATCACATCGGAAACAGTCTCGGCCCGACGCCGGCAAGAGGTAGAAGCCTGGGCAACAACCGGAACCTCCTCGGCTTCTTCAGCACCAGAAACCTCGGCCTCATCCGCCATAATGGAGGCCAGATAATTGGAAGAAAAAGGAGATGACAAGGAAGATTCAGGAGGCCGGGATGAAGAGCAAGAAGAATAAACTTCGGCCGAAGGGTTACTCTCGGCCGAAGAGGAGCTACTGGACATGAATCACGGAGCATAGGAGGAGAATTGAGGCTTACCCTCAAAAAAGATCTCTTCGACTGCCAACGACCTCTCGGACAACAGAAGGCTCCCCGACGACGACTTCAGGCAACAAAAAGCTTCCCGACGACGGACGGGGCGCCCTCAAACACTCCCAATGGCTCGCTCTTCGCCGGAGAAGCAGGCTCGCTTGGAGAAGACGATCGCAGGAAAGCACAGGCGCAAGGGGAGAAGAAAGCGGAACAGTGCCCTGGGGAGAGGGGCTCTTATTTATAAGAAAGGTTGAAGGCATTCCCCACCGAAATCAACGGCTGAGATCTTCCCCCTCCTCGACGCCGCTTCCCAAAGATGCGCGCCACGTGTACTGTCCTTCGTCAATGATAACGGTCGGGCTGCTGGATCGAGAGAAAGTAATCAACGCCGGACGCGGCCTGACCCTTCGGCTGATCATCCGGATGCTTGCCACGTGTTCCGATCCGCGTGTCGGAAGCAGAAGAGGCGGCGATCCTAGTGAAATCTTGGGCAGAGAGCCGAAGTGACCCACGATCCGCGTGATCACCGATCACGGCCAGGATCTTTTTGTGCTTTCGACAAGCCGGTTAGATATACGACGCGTGTCCTGTGCTTTCTCACGACACGACCGTTCTGACAGAAAGCTCAACGTCTTTTCAGGAGTCCTGACACGTTTAGAAGACTCGTCCCTTCGTAACCGAGGACGAAGGCATCCGTCGCTAAGTTTCGGCCAGAGACGAAGGTACCAATAACAAGGTCCCGGCCTAAAACGAAGCTGATTGTTTCCAGCCCTCGGTCGATCGAAGGCAGTTCCTTTTTTACGAAGAAGCAGAGTAAAAGTTTCAGACAGCACATGCCATGTTACTCCTCCGAGGAGGCTTCGGAATTTACTCTTGCCATCTCAAGAAACTAAGGAAGACAAGAGTGGGGGGTATGTGATGGGGCAGAATCCCATTCGGCCCATTAAAACAGGCCCAACACTGAGATCAGTCCAACAGCAGCAATAAGAAGCCCCATGGCAGCCTTCGGCCCGTTAGCGGCCCAGCAGCCCTCGGCCCAATAAGCAGTCCAGTGGTCCTCGGCCCATTAGCGGCCCAGCAGCCCTCGGCCCAATAAGCAGTCCAGTGGTCCTCGGCCCATCAGCGGCCCAGCAACCTTCGGCCCATCAACGGCCCAATAGCCTTCGGCCCATTAGCGGCTCAGTAGCCCTCGGCCCAATAGGCTCCAACCCACTAAGCGACATCTGGCCCTTCAGCCCCTTCGGCCCAGTAGCCGTATCCGGCCCACTCCGGTGGGAGGGTTAGGCACTATGGCGGTTTACCAATAAACCTAGAACATAGTCCTATATCGGCTGCCACCATTAAGCAACCTCTATCCTCCGCTATAAATACACGGCTATTTATTACCAAAGGTATGTCTTCGAGACCCCAAGGACTACAGTCCAAAAAGCATTAAAGCTATTACTTCCTCTTCTCTGACTTCTGAATCGAATCATCTTCAAAAGCTAACTTAACCGTCGGAGGGGGTTCCTTAGGGGCGAAGCCCGGGACTCCTACTGACTGATTCTTCTTCTTCTTTTCCTCCTTCTGCAGGGGCTCAGTTTGAATCTTCGCCGACCTCTCCGAGTCGGTCTCGGCAGCCAACCTCAGGTCTTCTCCCTCCGCTCTCGACGCCTTTCGCAGGCTGGTTCGCCCCATCCGAAAGAGCTTCGGCCATGCCTTCCGCAAGCTGGTCCACCCCGTCCGAAGGAGCTTTGGCCACGCCTTCCGCAGGCTGGTCCGCCCCGTCCGAAGGAGCTTCGGCCACGCCTTCCGCAGGCTGGTCCGCCTCGTCCGAGGGAGACTCGGCTTCGCTCCTGGCGAGTTCTCGCCCGGGCATCTCTCGGCCTTGAATCTTCGGCCCCGTCTCCGCCCTCACCTCGCTCTAGATCCCCGTCGGTCCTCTTCACCGATCCGATCAAGCTTCGGGTCCAATCTTCGGATTCCAGCCCCGGAACCCGACCGTGATAGCTTCAGCTACATCAGAAAGCTAAGTTCCAATCGAAATTGGTATTTGAATTTTGAAAACTCTTTTAATAACTTAAGCATGCAATTAAATAAAATCTAAAAGCATAAAACACGCATCACATGTGCATACACTCCAAATTAATAATTCTAGATTACTCTATGCAAATTAGAACATTTCTAATAATTAAACAATCTAACACTTAGATTAAACCACATTAATAATCTAACAATTAGACTATTAATAACTAATCTAACTTTAGACTAGTCCAATAAAGTTAATTAATAATTTAACACTTAAATTAATAATCAACTGTAATTAATTATTAACTACTAACCTAACACTTAGATTAGTCAATTAATGTTAATTATTAATTTAACACTTAAACCAATAATTAACACTAACTAATTAATCTAACTCTTAGATTATATAATTAATGTTATCATTAATTTAACCATTAAATTAATAACTAACAATAATTAATTAAGGACTACTAATTTAACATTTAAATTAGTCACCTAAGTTAATTATTGATTCAACATTTAAATTAATAACTAACTTACAAATTAATTAACAATTAGTTGATATAATAATTAATAATCTAACAGTTAGACTAATAATAATTAATCACTAATTTAACCCTTAAATTAGTTTAATTAAGGTTAATTATCAGTTTAACATTGAAGCCAATAATTAACTCTAATTATTAAACAACCAATTGTCAATAATAAAATGATTCAAAATCATTAATTTAATAATTAACTAAATCTGAATTATAATTTAAAATTTCAAACAATTTCAAATTTTAAATTCAGATCCAATTTAATTAATATTAGGGTAATAGGGGGTTAAGGGTTTAAGTGGGAAATGGGGAAATCAAAAGTGCTTAGCCCAAAAGGCATAAATGGGCAACTAGTTCAAGCCAGGCTTAAGCCCTGGCTCGGCAAGTGCCCCGAACCCTGGCCAGCCCAAGCCAGGGCCCGTCCGGCCCACCCTTGGACCGGCTCCCCCCCACCCGACGCCCCTTAGCAGAAACCCTAATCTGCAGGGTATGGAGGAGGCCGGCGGCGGTGGGGAAGAACGGGGCCACCCGGCGGCTAGCGCCGGGCGCCGTCGGTCCCGCCAGCGCCTACCCCGGTGCCGGCAAGGGCTCCGCTGCCGGTAGGTCCCCCGGCGGTTCCCCATAGAGTTGTAGACCAAGCCCAATTAACACCCAAAAAACTAGTTTTTCACATCTTAAGGAAGGGGAAAAAGATTCCGGCCGCCTCCAGCGGCCTCTCTGTCACTTGCCAAGAGCCAAGTGAAGACCGGAGACATTCCCCATTAGATCCGGGTCTGGGTTTTTCCATCCCAACGCTTGGGAAGCCCAAATGAAGCCTCTACAAGCCTCGATCTTCATCACATGAAGAACCCTGAAAAAACCCCAATAAAATATCAAAAGTTGCAGAAAATTAATAATCCAATTATTCTGTGTTCATCGTATGAACACAGATCTAACAAATAATCGAACTAGTGCATGGAATAAATCGTAGAAAAATTAATTTCGGAGACCGAAACGGGACGAGAAACAGTGCAACCTGGCTTTGATACCTCTGTTGTGATCTCGCGTTTCTCTAGATCTCCCGTGCAGCAGAAAATAAAAATAAATCGGCGATCCGTTCCCGTTTCGAAAAATCTAAAATCCCGATAATCGGATTATCGAATCTTACCGTGTGCGGATTCGAATCCGCAACCATTCTGTTCCGTCGGTGTGACACTGTAAGCCGTGCAAGCGTCCAGCCTCTAGCGGAGTCCACACGATCCTCCTCGTGACGGATATCCTCACGTTCCTCGTTCTTCGCAGCCCACGAAGTCTCCGTCGTTCGCTACAATGATCGCCGCAACGCGCGGACGATTTCCCATCGAACGGGAGTCGGAGAAGTGGCGGAGCAGATCCGGGGATCCGGTTTCTTCTGGGGTACCAGAGAGAGAGAGAGAAAGAGAGGAGGGGGCGGCTAGGGTTAGCAGCAACTTGGCCTGCTCAGCCCGTTCGCTACATTTTATATTAACCACGCGATTTTTCATAAAAACCCTCCATTTATATAAAACCCATTTATTTATCCATCGCCTTAAGAATCATTTGCGTGTGATCCTCTAGACCCAATAACCAGTCTGGTTAATGGCCCAATAAGCCCAGTGACTCCCCATTGGCTTTATTAATCAATTAATAACTCTTTATTAATTAATTAATCAATCGAATCAATGTCGCACATCAAATTTGGTCGGGCCTCTGATCACGTTGGGTGCCAAGCAACACCGCGTGAACCCGGAAGGTATCGGAGTTAAGTAACCCACTCTTGGAACCTTTCCGCCGACAGTTACCGCGTAGATATAATCATTCATTCGTACAATGCTCTCGAGTCAACTCAAGGTATGGTATACTGTCAAACCCTAACCGGTCGACTCATTTGGATTGGATGCTGCAGAATAATATTGGAAAACTCTTTTCCCGATATTATCATCAGCCCTGGCCAGGGACTTTCGCGCATCCTTCCTAGAGCATTCTCTCTCATCATACCGAGAGCGAATGATTCCTTATTGACACTCAATTCCCTTCGACGGTATTCCGCTGTACCCGATCTTTGGCTGTTTAGAATCCTGTGGCTAGAGATTCATTAACCAAGGTCAAAGCACAGAAGTCTACCGACAAGGTGTCCTTGGTGTCTCAAGTCCGAGGACCATCCACACAACTATGACAATAGAATCAAGCCGGTTGACAGTGAGGTACATTACCATCCAGCGATTCAGTCGGATAAGTCCAGTGAACTCATTCTCTAATGAGCACCTACAGATTCGAATTACTGTCTCAACGCAAGTGACTATGAAATCAGTCACCCTCATCGCATGAGCAGGAGTAATCTGTACTAGTCTAACCGGATATCCGAAGTCCTTCTTGGATATCGTCTGACTAGGAACAATTAAGAATATGTGTGTTTAAGTGATCGGTCTCACTAGTATGATCTCATCATAATCTGATTACTATCGCACATATTCACGGACTTCATTATGAGACGATAATTAATACGATTTACACACAATGAATATTATGCCATTATATTAATAAATATGAACGAAATTACAAAGTTATATTGGCTTGTAGGCTACCTAAGACTAACATCTATGTGGGATTCTTCTACCCTTAGATTTCCTAGACTTCCTAACCTGATTAACCTACCTATAACTAGACTCTGTAACTTCACTAGACACCCTATCCTGACCAAATGAGGACGAAGAAGGATAAAAATCATGGGGTACATGAGGGAATACAAGAGAATCCTCCCAAAGAGAGGGGCAAAGTAGATCTAGGAAAGAATCTTGCCCGAATGACCCACGCGATGGGGTACAATTGGACAAGTATAAGGTTTCCTCAACGAGGATTTGGGAGGAAGAGATTGCCAAATTGGCATTTTTTTTGGAGAGGAGAAGAGTTAATCATGAAACAAGAATGGATGTGAATAAGAGGAGAACAAGATGGGGGAAGCGACATTAAGGCCAAAGGATTGGGGGATCATACAATAGTATGTCCCAGATTAGATCATAAATCCTCTCCAGATCGAGAGGAGGTTGAGGGATAAGGTCCCGTAGGGATAGAGTGATCATGATGGGCGGAGCCCGTGGAATTTCCTCAGTAATGATCAGCGACCAAGTCGGGGTCAGGAGCAAAGTGCGGAATAGAGTGTGAAGGGTGAAAATGCGAGAGGGATAGGTTCCCCTCCAGAGAAAATCGGTGGTGTAACCTGTTGGGTTTTCTCGGTTTCTCCGGATCGCTCACGCAGCGGAAAATAAAATTTTACAGCGATCCATTTTCCCGTTTCGAAGAACTAAAATACGATAATCGGATTATCGAAGTTCTCACCGTGTGCGGATTCGAATCCGCAGCCGTTCGGTTCCGTCGGTGCGACACCGCAAGCCGCGCAAGCGCCCGGCCTCTAGCGAAGTCCACTCGATCCTCCCCGCGACGGATATCCTCGAGTTCCTCGTTCTTCGCAGCCTACGAAGCCTCTGCCGGTCGCCGCGACGATCGCCGCAGTGCGCGGACGATTTCCCGTCGAACGGGATTCGGAGAAGCGGCGGAGCAGATCTGGATCTGCCTGGACGTCAGAGGAAGAACAGAAAACGAGGAGGGGCGGCTAGGGTTAGCAGCAGCTTGGCCTGCTCAGCCCGTTCGCTATGTTTTATACTAACCGCGCGGTTTTTCACAAAAACCCCCGGTTTGTATAAAACCCACTTATTTATCCATCGCCTTGAGAATCATTTGCGTGTGACCCTCTAGCCCAAGTACCAGTCCAGTTAATGGCCCAACAGGCCCAGTGACTCCTCACTAGCTTTATTAATTAATTAATAACCCTTTATTAATCAACTAATCAATCGAATTGATGTCGCACATCGAATTCGACCGGGCCTCCGATCACGTTGGGTGCCAAGCAACACCGCGTGAACCTGGAAGGTATTTGGGGTTAAGTAACCCACTCTTGGAACCTTTCCGTCGACAGTTACCGCGTGGATATAATCCTTCATTCGTACAATGCTCTCGAGTCAACTCGGGGTATGGTGAGCTGTCAAACCCTAACCGGTCGACTCACTTGGATCAGATGCCGCTGATGAATATCGGAAAACTCCTTTCCCGATATTATCATCCGCCCTAGCCAGGGACTTTCGCGCATCCTTCCTAGAGCATTCTCTCTCTAAGTACCGAGAACGAATGATTCCTTATTGACACACAATTCCCTTCGACGGTATTCCGCTGTACCCAATCCTTGGCGTATTAGAATCCCATGGCTAGAGATTCGTAGACCAAGGTCAAAGTACAGAAGTCCACCGCCAAGGTGTCCTTGGTGTCTCAGGTCCGAGGACCATCCACACAACTACGACAATAGAATCAAGCTGGTTGACAGTGAGGTACAATACCATCCAGCGATTCAGTCGGATCAGTTCAGTGAACTTATTCTCCAATGAGCACCTACAGATTCACCTTAGTGTCTCCACACAAGTGACTTATGAGATTAGTCACCCTCATCATATGAGCAGGAGTAATCTGTACTAGTCTAACCGGATATCCGATGTCCTTCTCGGATATCCTCCGACTAGGAACGATTAAGAATATGTGTGTTTAAGTGATCAGTCTCATTAGTATGATCTCATCATAATCTGATCACCATAGCACATATTCACGGACTTCATTATGAAACGATAATTAACGCGATTTACACATAATGAATATTATGCCATTTTATTAATAATGAACGAGATTTACATTGTTAGATTGGCTTGTAGGCCACCTAAACTAACAATCTCCCACTTGGACTAAAGCCAATCACCTTTATACAATAAGCCCATAGACTCTAGGTGACGCTCAAACACAATTTGAGCCAACGACTTTGTCAGTGGATCTGCTACATTGTCGACAGATGGAACTCTTTCCACTACTACATCTCCTCTGGATATGATCTCTCTGATAAGGTGAAAGCGCCTCAGAATATGCTTCGATTTCTGATGAGACCATGGCTCTTTCGCTTGCGCAATCGCTCCATTGTTGTCGCAAAATAGTGGAACAGGCTCAGAGATGCTGAGAACTACGCCGAGGTCGGTGATGAATTTCTTCAACCACACTGCTTCCTTGGCGGCTTCAGCTGCAGCGATGTACTCAGCTTCAGTCGTCGAATCTGCAGTGGTTACTTGCTTGGAACTCTTCCAGCACACTGCCCCTCCGTTCAATGTAAACACGAATCCAGATGTTGACTTGCTATCATCTGGATCCGACTGGAAACTCGAGTCAGTAAAGCCTCGTAGTTTCAAGTCACCTCCTCCATAGACAAGGAACATATCCTTAGTTCTTCTCAAGTACTTAAGGATACATTTCACTGCCTTCCAGTGCTCTTCGCCTGGATCAGCCTGAAATCTGCTCGTAACACTTAGAGCAAATGCAACATCAGGCCGTGTACATAGCATGGCATACATGATAGATCCTATGGCAGAGGCATAGGGTATTCTATCTATGAATGCCCTCTCATTAGGAGTCTTAAGAGACTGCTCCTTTGAGAGATTAATTCCATGTCTCATCGGTATAAGACCTCTCTTGGAATTTTCCATGCCAAACCTTTTGACTATGGTATCTATGTACAAGGATTGGGTCATTCCAAGCATCCTCTTTGATCTATCTCTATAGATCCGTATTCCCAATACGTAGGATGCTTCTCCCAAATTCTTCATGGAGAAGTTTTTCGACAGCCAGACCTTTACTGATGACATCATAGCTACATCATTCCCAATGAGTAGTATGTCATCTACGTAAAGAACTAGAAAAGTGACTGCACTCCCACTGGTCTTTTTGTACACACAAGGCTCATCTTCATTCTTAATGAAGTCATAAGACTTGACAGCCTCGTCAAATCTTATGTTCCAGCTCCGGGAAGCCTGCTTCAGTCCATAAATGGACCTCTGAAGCTTGCACACTTTATCTGGAGATTCTTTGGATGTGAAACCTTCTGGTTGTATCATATACACCTCTTCCTCAAGGTTACCATTGAGGAAGGCAGTCTTCACATCCATCTGCCAGATTTCATAATCATATTGTGCAGCAATGGCGAGCAGAACTCTGATCGACTTTATCATGGCAACTGGTGAGAAAGTCTCATCATAGTCAATTCCTTGCCTTTGACGATATCCCTTTGCGACCAACCTTGCCTTATAAGTGTCGATCCGTCCATCAGCACCGATCTTTCTCTTAAAGATCCACTTGCAACCGATGGGTACAATACCCTCGGGCAAGTCCTCCAAGTTCCAAACTTGGTTGGTGTACATAGACTGGATTTTTTAGTTCATGGCTTCTCGCCATTTCCCGGCTTCTGGGCCTTCTATGGCCTCTTGGTAGGTTTTAGGATCATCATCCTCATTATATGCTACCTTAGACTCACCCTCATCAATATGTCCCACATATCGTTCGGGTAGTCTAGGTACTCTACCAGATCTACGAGGCTCATCTGTGTGTACCTGAACAGATTCAGGAACTGATATCTCATCTGATGATAATGCAGCTGTTTGGAGATCTGGAACCTCTTCCAGTACTATTTTACTCCCACTGTCCTCCTGGAGAAGGTATTCCTCTTCCAGGAAGACAGCTTTCCTGGCAACAAACACCTTTTGTTCACCAGGATGGTAAAAATAGTATCCAAAGGTTTCCTTTGGATATCCCACAAACCTGCATTTATCAGTCCGTGATTCCAACTTGTCTGGATCATGTCTCTTTACATGGGCAGGACAACCCCAGACTTTAACATGTTTAAATTCTGGTTTCCTGCCTTTCCATATCTCATATAGAGTAGAGGCCACAGACTTGCTGGGTACTCTGTTCAGTAGATATGCTGCTGACTCTAGAGCATACCCCCAGAGGAACACTGGTAATCCCGAAAAGCTCATCATGGATCGCACCATGTCTAACAAGGTGCGATTCCTCCTTTCTGATACACCATTCATCTGTGGCGTATATGGAGGGGTCAGCTGAGAAAGGATACCATTATCCTTTAAGAATTGTGTGAAGTTAGTACTCAAATATTCTCCTCCTCGATCTGATCGAAGAGCTTTAATACTCTTTCCTAACTACTTCTCTACCTCATTCTTGAACTCCTTGAACTTCTCAAATGCTTCCGACTTGTACTTCATTAAGTACACATAGCCGAATCTTGAGAAGTCATCGGTGAACGTGATGAAATAAGAAAAGCCACCTTTGGCTTGGGTGGACATTGGACCACATACATCTGAATGTATTAGTTCCAAAATGTCTTTGGCACGTTCTCCATGTCCACTAAATGGAGATTTTGCCATCTTTCCCATAAGGCAGGATTCGCATGTTGCAAACGATTTATAATCGAATGTTGTTAAGTAACCATGCTTGTGCAACTTTTGCAACCTGCTTTCACCAATGTGCCCAAGTCTACAATGTCATATGTAGGCCTGGCTCACACAATTCTTGCTCTTCTTAAGAGCTTTGTCAATCTGAAGATTGTAATGAGAAACATCTAATAGATATAGACCGTTGACTAAAGATGTTGAAGCTATTGATTTATTACCATAATAAATCGAACAACTTCTATTCTCAATAGTCAACCTATATCCTATCTTGTCCAAACAAGATATTGATATGATGTTCTTTATTATGTTAGGAACATAATAACAATCTTCCAATAGTAAGGTGTCTCCCGATGGAAGCCTGAGGTTTGCTGTCCCAACAGCAATCGCCGCAACTTTTGCGTCGTTTCCTAGCCTCAATTCCACCTCACCTTTTCTCAGCTTGTGCTTACTTGTCAGCATCTGCACATCCTGGCAGATATGAGAAGCACATCCGGTATCTAATACCCATGATGTGGAATCTCTAACTGATAAGTTGATATCTATCATATAGATATCTGAAGCTTCAGACAGCTTCACTCTTCTATGAGCTTTATCATTAAGGAACTCCTTGCAGTTCCTCTTCCAGTGACCATACTGCTTATAGTAGAAGCAGTCACCCTTCACTACTCTTTTGTCTTTGTCCTTCGATCCTTTATCGTTTGCTATCATCCCTGCTTCAGGGGCATCCAATGCCAGTTCAGCAAGAGGATCAGCTCCAGGGACAAAGTTATTGTGTTCAGATCTGAAGACATTCTTCAAGTTTCTGAACCAATCCGAGTAGATCAGGAAAGTCAAAATGGCATCAAGTATGCCACGGAGTGGGTTATTCGACGACATAATTCCCTACAGGAGATAAGTAAAATTTATTTAGCAGATGTTCAATTATTAAAGTTTAAAACAAGACATGGTCTTTTGTTCAAGTTTAACTCCCACTAATTTTCGACGGACTGTATAACCCTCAGTTATACAGAACGGGAGACGCCGACAGTCTCCTAGTGGGGATCAGAATCGCAATGACTTGCACTACAGCCTTGTGGACAGCACAACAAACTGTAATACAATCAGAGAGCACCCAACTCATGGGACTTACAACTCCTTGCAATATCTGATCATAGCTTCGGTCCCCAGAGATTTAATGGCCTTGTGGATAGCACAACAAACCACTAATTCTGGTCTAAGCTAACCATCGTTACGCGACGAGCATAGATTTGCATGCATCCCTTGTGGATAGCACAACAAAGCTACATGGTTCCTCTACCCCGATCTATAGGCATCTAATGCCATAGCCATAGTTTCTCCTCCCAATTAAGCAGGCCTTGTGGATAGCACAACAAACCTGCCTAAAGTGATTCAAATCCTATGACTATAATGATGGTGGACCACGCGGTAAGTTCTTAACTACTCGCGTTACGGCTTAGAATTTATCTGAGGGTATTTAGATAACTTTTATCTTGGTCTCTCCTAGGTGATAGTATAAATATATCGTATATATTTACTAAATACTATAACCTGCTTTGATTCATAATCAAAAAGAAATCAATGCATCTCATACATGTCATTAGTGTGGTCATGGATAGCACAGTGAGTTTGACTGGAGCCAACAGTCAAACGCACACACAATCTAATCATAACATTTACATTAGACATCCTGCAATCACATAGGCAAGAGATCTCCATCTTTTCGCCTTCCTGGTTGCAGTTGTGGATCGTCCTCGCTCCTTCCTCGGTTGCCTCAATCATATTACATTAATTCTAAAATTAACAAGTAAATTGAAGAAGGCCTTATGGCGAGTACAAGAGAGAGAGGGAGGTAGAAATACATAGGAGTATAAGAGAGAGAGGTTCGCAGACCTCTATTTATTAACAATTAATAAACATCATACATCCACGATCCACACAATCCATTCATCACATGAACAATAAATTAAGTGCATATCCATGACCACGGTGTGTTTTAAACATCCACACATGGTTCAGCGCATCACATGGCTAAAACAAATGAGTTTTTCAAAATAGATAAGTTTTGGCTTTCAGAAAGCTGGGATCCAATCAAAATTGGTATTTGAATTTTGAAAACTCATTTTATTAACTTAACATACAATTAAATCTAATTTAAAAGCATTAAACACACATCACATGCGCACACACTCCGAATTAATAATTCTAGATTATTCCATGCAAATTAGAACATTTCTAATAATCTAACACTTAGATTAAACCCCATTAATAATCTAACAATTAGACTATTCAAAGACTAATCTAACTCTTAGATTAATCCAACATAATTAATTAATAATTTAACACTTAAATTATTAATTAACTCTAATTATTAATTAACTACTAATCTAACTCTTAGATTAGTTAATTAATGTTAATTAGTAATTTAACACTTAAATTATTAATTAACACTAATTAATTAATAATTATAATCTAACAATTAGATTAGAAGATTAAAGTTAATCATTAATTTAACCCTTAAATCAATAACTAACAATAATAATTAAAGACTGCTAATTTAACATTTAAATCAGTCATTAGAATTAATTATTAATTTAACTCTTAAATTAATAACTAACTCTAAATAATTAACAATTATATATGTTAATAATTAATAATCTAACAATTAGATTAATAATCATCAACCACTAATTTTAACTCTTAAAATTAGATAACTTAAGTTAATTATTAAATTAACACTTAAGTCAATAATTAACCCTAATTGTTAAGATCTAATTTTTAATCAAATAATGATTAAAAATCATAATTAGCCCAATAAAATAAGACTGAATAAAAATTTAATAAAATCCAATCACATTAAATCATTTGGGCTAATAAGGAACTAGGGGTTTAATGGGGAAATTGAAGGAGAATGGGCTCAGCCCAAAAGGGCAAAGCAGGTTCGGGCCCTGCAGGGCCCTGGTCCGAGCCAGTGGTCCGAGCCAGTGGCTCAGCCAGGCTCGAGCCTGGGTCGCACCCAGGCCAGCCCGGTCCGGTCGGGACCCGGCCTACTGGACCAGCCCCGAACCGCAGCCGGCCCGACCGGTTCTTCTTCCCTTAACCTGCATCACCCGAAGCCCTAAAACCCCACGTGCAGGTGGCCGACGGCGGCACCCCAGGCGGCCGGCCGGCAGTCCGGCCCCGGCAGGTGACGCCCCCGGCGCCGGCGGGCCTCCCGGCGCCAGCACGCACGCCGGCGAGGCCTAACTAGGCCGGCCAAGCCCTCCCTTCTGGAAAAAAAATTCAGATTTTTCTGTTTTCTTTGCAAACCGTGGGAAGAACAAAAGGAGGGGCCTCATAAAACAGCCCTTCTAGGCTACTTTGGTGCCGGTTGCAGGTCCGGTGGTGACCGGCGACATCCCCGGGATGATCTGGGATGCCGATCCACCTCCCCAACAATTTGGGGTACCCGAACGAAGCCGCCTGAACATCGTTGTTCTTCGTCCCACGAAGAACACAAAACCCCCAAAAATAATTACGAACATTGCAGAACATTAATCCAATTAATTTGTGTTCATCATATGAACACAGATCCTGCAAATAATCGAACATACAGCATGGAATAAATCAAGAAAAAAATTAATTTCGGAATCCGAAACGGGACGAGAAACAGTGGAACCTGGCTCTGATACCACTGTTGGGTTTTCTCGGTTTCTCCGGATCGCTCACGCAGCGGAAAATAAAATTTTACAGCGATCGGTTTTCCCGTTTCGAAGAACTAAAATACGATAATCGGATTATCGAAGTTCTCACCGTGTGCGGATTCGAATCCGCAGCCGTTCGGTTCCGTCGGTGCGACACCGCAAGCCGCGCAAGCGCCCGGCCTCTAGCGAAGTCCACTCGATCCTCCCCGCGACGGATATCCTCGAGTTCCTCGTTCTTCGCAGCCCACGAAGCCTCTGCCGGTCGCCGCGGCGATCGCCGCAGTGCGCGAACGATTTCCCGTCGAACGGGATTCGGAGAAGCGGCGGAGCAGATCTGGATCTGCCTGGACGTCAGAGGAAGAACAAAAAACGAGGAGGGGCGGCTAGGGTCAGCAGCAGCTTGGCCTGCTCAGCCCGTTCGCTATGTTTTATACTAACCGCGCGGTCTTTCACAGAAACCCCCGGTTTGTATAAAACCCACTTATTTATCCATCGCCTTGAGAATCATTTGCGTGTGACCCTCTAGGCCCAAGTACCAGTCCAGTTAACGGCCCAACAGGCCCAGTGACTCCTCACTGGCTTTATTAATTAATTAATAACTCTTTATTAATCAATTAATCAATCGAATTGATGTCGCACATCGAATTCGACCGGGCCTCCGATCACGTTGGGTGCCAAGCAACACCGCGTGAACCTGGAAGGTATTTGGGGTTAAGTAACCCACTCTTGGAACCTTTCCGTCGACAGTTACCGCGTGGATATAATCCTTCATTCGTACAATGCTCTCGAGTCAACTCAGGGTATGGCGAGCTGTCAAACCCTAACCGGTCGACTCACTTGGATTGGATGCTGCTGATGAATATCGGAAAACTCCTTTCCCGATATTATCGTCCGCCCTGGCCAGGGACTTTCGCGCATCCTTCCTAGAGCATTCTCTCTCTAAGTACCGAGAACGAATGATTCCTTATTGACACACAATTCCCTTCGACGGTATTCCGCTGTACCCAATCCTTGGCGTATTAGAAGCCCATGGCT
The DNA here is from genome assembly GCA_030544215.1 of Zantedeschia hybrid cultivar. Lineage (NCBI taxonomy): Eukaryota > Viridiplantae > Streptophyta > Magnoliopsida > Alismatales > Araceae > Zantedeschia > Zantedeschia hybrid cultivar. The sequence continues at coordinate 34,604,557 of JARZZO010000012.1, read as the reverse complement.
AGAGATTCGTAGACCAAGGTCAAAGTACAGAAGTCCACCGCCAAGGTGTCCTTGGTGTCTCAGGTCCGAGGACCATCCACACAACTGCGACAATAGAATCAAGCTGGTTGACAGTGAGGTACAATACCATCCAGCGATTCAGTCGGATCAGTTCAATGAACTCATTCTCCAATGAGCACCTACAGATTCACCTTAGTGTCTCCACACAAGTGACTTATGAGATCAGTCACCCTCATCATATGAGCAGGAGTAATCTGTACTAGTCTAACCGGATATCTGATGTCCTTCTCGGATATCCTCCGACTAGGAACGATTAAGAATATGTGTGTTTAAGTGATCAGTCTCATTAGTATGATCTCATCATAATCTGATCACCATAGCACATATTCACGGACTTCATTATGAAACGATAATTAACGCGATTTACACATAATGAATATTATGCCATTTTATTAATAATGAACGAGATTTACATTGTTAGATTGGCTTGTAAGCCACCTAAACTAACATAACCAGCTCTATAGGGGTCATCTGGCTCCCCTTCATTTGTTTCCTCGGATAGCAGAATTCTCTTGTCAAAAATGGCGTCAGGCCCTTCAATCAGCTCATCTATCAACGGTGGCCACTTCGGCTCTGTGGGATTAAGGAATAATCTGTTTAGTGCAATGTACAGATCCCCCAGGTTGAACCATCGGTACCATTCACATTCTGGATCTTTGAATTTCCTCCTTTTCATTGATCACAGAGCCTCCAAGGATTGGTATGTCACCAATTCTGAGCAATGTCTTGCCAGGTCCCTCCCATATATGTCATGCAAGTCGAACTGGGAAGTGATTAGCACCGTGTTATCATTATCATAACTGATTATGGGCTTCTTGACAAAATGTGTATGCAGGGTCCATGTCAAGGGATCCCAGCCTTCTTTACATGGGATGGACATTGTTTCCCAGACCTTTTGGCCGTCTTCATCTTCTTGTTGCTGGATAATGTCATGCCTGACTCTTCTTGGCCTATAGCCCAGGCCATTACTAGGTGTCCTTCGACTGTCTTTAATGGGCGTAGTTCTGCCCTGCCATTGCGTACCCAGGCCCTTTCCAGACTGATAGCCACCTTTCATCATAATTTTCCAGCCAGGGGTACTCATGCACTTCCCCCGCTTCATGGCATCAATTGGATAAGAATCAAGTGTATTGGCTTTCAAAGGATTAGACATAGGATGATAAACTTGTAATACCGACAATAGAGGATGTTGGCCAAGTAAAGGGGTCGGCTTGATATTCAAAGAATGAGCAGTGCTAAGAATTGGCATGCTCGTGACTTTAATAATGCGTCCCTTGTATGGAAATTTGAGGCACTAATGATTTGTATAAGGAATTGCCTCAAGGGACTTAATGTAAGGGCGGCCAAGGATACCCTTCAAAGATGGATCGATTTCCAAGATGTGGAACTCGACCTCGTTATGACAAATAGGGCCTAATTCTACCTTCAAATAAATCATTCTCAAAGGGGAACGGTAGAGTTATCATAAGCTGTAACATAAATTGGAGAAGGCAGCCACTTCTCCCTGGGTATACCACACAGTTCAAGGGTCTTTAGTGATAAAACATTGATTGAGGCCCCTGTGTCAACCAGGCATGCGTCTACGGCCTTCGTGCAGATGTTGACCGTAATGCTCAAAGCCATGCTTCTGGCTGCTGGTGGTGCTAGTTCTGAAGTATGGAATGAAATAGAGGGCTGATCCCCCTGAGGAACTAACAGTGTAGTGATTTTTTCCACTGCACGTCTTCATTGACCATTACCTTCTGCAGGTACTCTATCAGGGCTTACTGATGGGTCTTAGATCTCTTAATCAACTCGAGCATAGAGATTCGTGCCGGTGTTCTGTCTAACTATTTCAACAGGTCATACTGAGTGCCAGGTACACTCTCATCATTATGTGCTTCCTCTGGCGGCTGTGATGGGCTGTCTCTGACCGTGGACTGAAAAAAGACCTTATTGAAGATCCTCCCACTCCGGAGCGTATGTTCTTCAAGCGTGGAAGGTCCACGTGATAGTTTGAGCACCGCAGGGTTGGTGGGTGGTTTGGATGGTGTGGGGGGTTGGTAACCGGGTGATGGTGTGGGGTTGTTTAGTGGAGGCTTGGTATGGATGAGGGGTTTAGAAGGTTGGATGGTGGAGGGGCAAGTGGTTGGTGTGGGTGAAGTGGGGAATGGCATACGGAGTAGCGGTTTGGATGGTTGTATGGCACTGGGGTAAGTGGTTGTGGTAGGTGATGTAGGGAACGGTATGTAGAGTAATGGTTTGGATGGCAGGAGGGGTGTATAGTTGTCTTGTGGAATATGGTTTGATGGAGGCATGGTGCTGGAGGGGGTAACGAGCTTAATGGTGATGGGTTGCGGTTTGGGTATACGGGGAATGTGGCGTAGTGGTTGTTCGGCGGTGCTCGGTAGATGGCCTATTGAGTAAATAGAGGAAGAGTCCTCTACCTTCCACTACTGCCCTCGATTAGCCTCAGGCTGGCTATTCGTAAAGATGGGGGCAATCTGATTCTGATGTTGATGCTCTGGTAGTGGGTTCTGTACTATACCCATGTTCGGAGGTGTTGCTGCCTGTGCTGGCACTCTCTATTGTTGTTGCTGCTATTGCTGTTGGGGTTGTTGTTGTTGTTGTTGATGATGTTGTTGTTGTTGCTGAAGTCTTCTTGCCTTCAAGTCAGATATGTACTTCCTCATCTCCTCCCAGTCAATGCTTCTTTGTTCGTTGAGATCATGGATGTAATCTCGGAATTGGAAGCAGGCATCTATTGTATGCCTAGGTTGCCTGTGAAAGGCGCAATACCTGGAGGCATTGGCCTTATGGGGCCAGACTGTCTTCTCCCTGGGCAATACTAAGGCATTGGTTGCCATCAGGGCATTAAAGATGTCCAGCAAAGATTCTGGGAGTGCTGGATATGTTGCCCTTTTAGGGACTGGAGGCTTCCTCTGTTGGTTGTAATCATTTGGGGGAGGTACATTATGATACGTCGGCGGTGTGCACGGCTGGTACTGTTGCTATTGGTTTGGTGGCTGCTGATTCGGGGGCTGCTGATACTGCTGCTGGTACTCCTGATACTACTGGTTCAGAGGCTGTTGATACTGTTGTTGTTGTCGCTGGTATTGCTAGTTCGGAGGTCTATAACCTTGCTTATTCGAAGGTCTGTAACCTTGCTGGTTTGAAGGTCTGTAACCCTGCTGGTTTGGTGGTTGTTGGTTTTTCATGAACTGGGGTTGATTGTTGTTCATGGTGCTGACTTGTTCGTGGGAGAGTGTGCCCTCAGTTGTCGGACCCGTGCTAGGAGAGTTTGGCACGGCAGGCTTCCGAGGTGGAGGTCCGCTGGGTCGGTAAGGATCAAAGACATTGGAGAAAGTCGCATCCTTGAAGGCGTTCTAGTAGTAATGCGCCCTCTCATAGAGTTACGCCATGTTGGTCAGATTGTTCAAGGCAAGGACCAGCTTGTACTGAGGGGTGGCATTGGAGATCAGCATTTTGACCTGTTCAGATTAGGACATATAATCCTTAATCTTCTCCGCCATGCTCCTCCATCTATCAGCAAATGTAATGAAGTCCTCATCAGACTTCATTTTCTCAGCAACCAGATCAATGATGGACAGAGATGGTGCGACTCTGTCCTGGTATCGTTGAATAAATTTTCTTGATACAATACCGTAATCTTCCACCTCATACGGTTCCAACGAGAAGAACCACTCAAGGGCTGGTCCTTCTAACGATTTCCTGAATAGGAATGCCAACGACCTCTTGTCATTGTGCCAGAAGGAGGATTCGTACATGAACTCCTTCAGGTGGGTGAAGGGGTTATCGGTACCATTGTATTTCCTATACACTGGCATTTCTGAAGGCGGCAAATGAAACACAGGCAGACTTGGAAGACTAATCTCAGGCGTAGCCTTGACTCCCATCATCTTCTGAAAATTGTTGAACTGCTCATCCATGCGCTCCATCTTCGTGAGCAGAGCTTGAGTTGTTGGATCAACTTGGGGAGGAGGTGGTGGTGGTACATGATAGGCCTGCTGCCTGGAGTATGTGGGGAAAGGTGGACAATAGGGTTGTGGTCCGGCAGCACTTCCGCCATGTTTGAGGGCATTTTGGTAAGTTGGCATTGGCGGTCTAGCTGGTTGCCTTGAGGAGGATAGTTGTGGCCCAGCCGGCCGAGAAGTTGAAACATGAAGGCCTTCCATGGCCTAATGAATAGAGGAAGTTTGCTGGGGAGGAGGTTGAGGAATAACAGGAGGAATTGTGGAATTTGGTTCGGCAAAATGTAAGGGCATCTTTCCCTTTTGAATGGATTGGATCGCCTCGAGCTGTTGATGATTCAAATGGGAGGCTAAAACCCCTAAGGCGGTAACTAGATCGGAGGGATTGGTGGATGAGGGCTCATTTAGGTCAATGGCTCCCTCGAAGACAGGATTGGACATCGCATGCACGTGCGGAGGAAGATCAATGCCAGAATTGTATTGATCTTGAATGACAGGAGAAGGGATATGGGGGTTTCCTCATGTTGAGATAAATGAGAATGGGGATCACGGGGGGCATTAGCATCTCCCCCGTTCTCATAATGATAATCAAATTCAAGAGGGGCATTAGCATCTCCCCCGTTCTCATAATGATAATCAAATTCAAGAGGGGCATTAGCATCTCCCTCGTAGTTAACTAGAATATCTGAAGCCATGCTCAAATCTCTACCTGATCGAAGGAACATGGTATTAGATTTTTCAACAAAGATTTGCAGACAAGTTATGCAGAGATTAGACAAACAAGTGGATGTTTAACGTTGTTTTAGGATTCCTTGTTGGATTATTTAGATTCTGTTAACCACAAATGCACTCAACGGGTAGGATCTTAGTTTCAATTCAGTTTCCACCGTTATATTCTAAGGCTTTTCTTACAACAACATGAAAATCTAACCATGACTTCAATTGGTACAACTAGTCCGATGAACAAGGAGGAATACCTTGATTTTGGGAACTTACGGAGGTCTTTAACATCAACTATTGTAGTCTGATCGAGGAACTGACCCAATCAGAGAGAGGTGAAGATGTCAAGAAATGTGTTCCTATGAAAAAAAAAAAAAAGGGGGGGGGGGGGGGAGGGGTTAGCCCCAGTGCGTATGACCTGTGGCTGGGATGTCCTCTAATGCTTAATATATAATGAGTAGATAGCAATCAAATCAAAGATCTCAGGACTGAAGAACAAAACAAAAATCTGCTTGAATAGTGTTGTTGTCTCTCGACGCTAATCAAAACAGAGCTTTATTATGTTTGTAAGACCTCGGCAGCAGACAGCAGAAAATTTTGCCTAAAAGGCGTCGTGTTCTGGCGACGCAGTTATGAAATGCGTCGCTGTCCTTAGACGCTTTTCAAAGCGCATAATCAACAATTAAGAAGGAATTTTTGGGTTAATTCCCTCTCAAACTAACAGGATAAAGCAGTAAATAATCAACTCATGCGAATTTTTAATTTTTAACAGGATGATTTATCATTCAAACAACTAAAACGTTCAATCAATCACACATTCTTCCTATCACAATCACAACTTTTTAATCAATCAAATGGGGAGGGCAAGATCTTGTCGCAAAGATGTGCACGTGGTGCACGTGAGAATAATAATTGAACTAAAAACTCACTGATCGGTGAGAACGTGCCCGAGGGACACAGGTGGTGCACTGTAGGTGCCCGAAAAAGTAAGAACAAAGATTAAAAGATGGCGAGACCAAGTCCTACCGTGATCGCCAAAAAGTTGTGAGTGCTCAAATTTGGTGTGTAATTATCATGAAAATTTGTTGAGTATATGACAAATGAACCTATTAAAAACTATGTGATTGCGAGAAACTTTTGACTAAAAAGTTTTAAAAGATAAAGATTGATCGCTTACCTGTTTTAGACGTGGGAGATGTTGAAGTTCTTGATTCTTCCCCTTCAGTCGGCTGAAGAAAAAGAGCCTTTCTAACTTTGTTCTTGCTTTGAATGCTAATTGGGCTTTGAGGATCGTCCAGATTTTCTTTGTTGATTCCCTCTTTTTGATCTTATTTGTACCTTGCAAAGGATGAAATAAAAGGAGGAAGAATAATAAGAACTAAATAGAGGTAGTATCTATTCCAATAAGAATTCTAATCATACAACTTAAACAAGATGAACTCACTTGTTTTGTGGTCTTTAAAATCCCTTAACATGTAGGTTGGAAAAATATGCTAGTGTTGTGTGAATAGCATGAAGTGATGTGATGTAGAATTATGAACTAATATGATGGAATTAATGAAAATATAAGGAGATTAATTAAGAAGACTAAGTTGGATGGCCCCTCTAAAGCCTTGGTTCTTGAATGATCTTGAAAGATGAAGAAGAGATGAAGCTCTTCTTTCAAGACTCCTGGAAGTAGTCGTGCATCACCTCGATCCTTCTTTAACTCCTTCAGCATTTGGACGTCGTCTCTCTCTTGAATTCTTCTTAACCATTCCTTCTTCATAAGCTTGTGTATTTATAGACTTAAGTTTAAGACTCTCATGCACATCCGCGGTTACTTACGGATTAACATGAAAGAGTTTGAAGCCAATCCAACCAAGAAATAGATAAACACAGGCTAATTCATCATTATCTGTAATTAACTAAAACGTGTCGCCCATGGGAGACGTCTTTTAGCTTAATTAAGATAAGGATAAACATCGGGAAGAAGAAGTAGAAATACTTTAGGAAACCTAAATAGCGTCGTGCAAGTCAGACGTCTTTTAATTTATTAACAAATTAATTAAAATTTAAATTAAAAAATCAAAATATGATTAACATCCTAAATGGCGTCTTCAGAAGCTGATGTTTTTTAGAATTTTTCATATTTGATTAAAAATCTGAATTAAAATGAATTTCATTAATAAACTTAAATGATGTCTGTCTTGATCCGATGTTATTTAGACAATTAATCAATAAAAATAATAAAAATTAACCAATGATTAAATATCAGACCATTTTGAGGCATTATTATATGACATGAAATTTACTCAAAATGATGTCAAAATTAGCGTGTCCACAGTAGCCTTTAGTGCACTATGAGCAGGTCTTTGCACTGTAATCCTCCCAGACCACTGGAATTCACAGTCGAGGCTAGAGTCGGTTGTGTTAGCTCGACTTCGCAAGCACTATGTGGAGCGCCAGCCAGACACAGCGGAGGCGGAGAGGCTTCAACTAGAGGCCATCCATGCAGAGAGGATGGTTGAACGGGAGGCGGTTCGTTAGGAGGGAGTTGCCGCCTATCGCTCTTTCGACAAGTTTCGGCAAGCCCTAGTAGCCTATACTACTAAGGTAGATAAGTCAATATACGATGTTGGCTTGGACGATGGGTACCTTTCGGGTTTTCCGACACCAAGGCGTGCTTTCTCTTCGCTGGGGCTTTGTTGCCCTCAAGGGCTCGCTCCCCTTTTTAGCCTTCTGAGGGTCGTCGTAACGGTGGTTGTACTTTTTTTTTGTATGGTGTTCAATTGTTGTTGCTTCTCCCTTACTTTCTTTTGTAATCGAGAGAGGTTTCCCTCTTGCACAATGTTAAACTTTTTTTTTTTTAATATCATATTTAGGGCCTCCTTCTGCATTATTTGTCCCCTTTCCCTTGAACCAAAATAGGCTAAGTTGTTATGACAACTTCGACTAGTTTGGGTAGGCTTTTTAGGTGGGGTTGCGTAGGGCAGAGTGAGCTCCTTTCTTGTAAGTGAGGCTCAATAGGGGTATCACCGATCAAGTTTAATTCCATCTAAGGATGAAGAGTCCCTTCCATGCAAGGTGAGGCTCAGCAGGGGTATCGCTGATCATATTTAGTCCCATCCGAGGGAGGAGCCCCTTCCCTGCGAAGCGAGGTTCGGTAGGAGTATCATTGATCGAGTTTAGTCCCATCTTAAGGTGGGGAGCCCCTTTCCTGCGAGGCTCGGCTTGGCAGAGGTATCGCCAATTGAGTTTAGTCCCATCTGAAGGTAGGGAGCCCCTTCCTTGCGAGGCGAGGCTTAGCAAGGATATCGCCGATTGCTTGTGTCTCTAGTTGAAGCTTATACACCTCTAGATGATTACAATGTATTCAATAAAGACAATAGCTACGTTTATTGAAAACAAACACTGTGCATAGGAGTCCCTAAAAGCAGATTTAATTGGCTAGTGAAGGCGCGGTGCCTCTTAGCCTTATTTATATAAATGAATAATAGAGTACGACTCATTTGGCTTAGGGTGCCCAACAACCATGATAGGCTTCTTTAATTGGGCATTGGTCACCATGAAATATGTTTGTCAGGCAATGTTTTGACTCCAAGCCTTCCTGATTCCTTCTTCGATCGGGAACTTCAATTTCTGGTGCAGACTGGAGGATACGACCTTAAACCTCCCTATGAAATCTCTTCCCAAGATGACATTGTAGGTAGAAGGCACATCAACCACTATGAATTTGATCTCGTGGATAACCACCCCAATGTCATGGTGATGGTTATCTCGCCTTTAACAGTCAGAGGTTGACCGCTGAAGCCATAGATCGGGGTCCAGACCCTCCACATGCCAAATAGGTTTGGCTCGAGCTGCTTGAAGCAATCCAGGAATAGAATGTCTAGAGAGCTCCCATTGTCGACGAAGACCCTCTTAACGTGGTGTCCTATAATGTTAGACTCGATCACCAAGGCATCGTTGTGACTAAGCACAATACCTTAGAGGTCTTCATTGAAAAATGTAATGGTCTCCTTAGTCAAGGGGGAGATAGGCGATGGCGACTACCTAGGAAAGTCGCTGGGTCTCAGAGGTGTAGCTTCGCCTCTTCTTGTTGCAGTCCCCACCGCCAGAGGCCCCGCAGTAGATCACTCAGTTGATCTTGATTCCCTAGCGGAGGGGATTGATGGTCGTCCCTTTCTTCTTATCAGGGATATCGTTCTGCTCCATGGATGATGTACCTTTTTATGTATCCTTATTTGATGAGATCTTCAATGTCCCTCCAGAGATCATAACATTCATATGCAAAATGAACACATTCATTGTAGAAAGCACATAACTTCCCAATTTTCTCAACCCCAAGGACAAGTTTCATCTTCTTGGGCCAATGGACATAGTTCTCATTTTCAATCTCCTGGAGGATGCATTCGATCGTCGTATTCAACAAGTTGTAGTTCTCTTCCCGTTAGTCGGAGAACCACTTGCGCCGCCCTTCCACGTGATCGTAGCACTGGTCCTTGTAGGGCTGACTGCTCTAGTCATGGTCAAGTCATCACTTCCCCATTCGGAAGTTAGTTTCTCTTCACTCTTGCCCTCAGTATCAGGACGTTGCTGTAAAGTTTTGCACACACGGAGCAATTCTTCACTATTGATGCACATGTTGACCTTTCTGATAAAGTCAAGGAGGTCAACCGAGAGCTCCTTGCTAAACTCGGACTAGGCCTACTGACTAGTGGCTCTGGCAATGAAGTACTGGGCAGCACTGGGCACGTCTATATTAGGAATTTTCAATGCTACCTCATTGAAGCGGGCCTAGTACTTATGGAGACTCTCGTCCTTCTTCTGACATAAGGATGCCAATGATGCCATCATCACGGGTATGCACTAGCTGGCGGCGAAATTGTTTTGGAAAGAGCGTCACAGCTCCTTAAAGTTGTCGATAGAACCTGCCTTAAGTTGTCTGAACCACTGGTAGGTGTTCCCCTCCAGTATCATCGGGAAGGTACGACAACATTGAGAATGTGCTCTCGAACATTTGCAGCTGGTTGTCATGATATTTGTACCATCGTTGCTTTCTAGGTCGGCATCCGAAATTGTGGCGGTAAGGGTTCCTCTCGAACTCTTCTAGTGAAGCAAGAGCTTTGCCTTCCGGGATCATCGAGGTAAGGCCCCCGACCGCGCTGAAGCATCTTGTCGACTTGCTCCTCCAGCGAGAATGCTGGTGGGAAGCACTATGTCTGCGCCGTAGTGAGGTTGTTGACCCTGAGGACGAGGAGCCGTGGGAGGAGCTCGTCGATTGTCTCAAAGGTGACCGTGAAGAAGAACTCCTAGAAGTTTTACTTTGCCGTTGGTGGTGACATGAAGCTTTAGTTTGAGGGGGGGGTCGAGACTCTAACATGGCCAGGTGCCACTAGGGGTGTGCATGAGGTGCACGTGGAAATAAAAACAATCAAACCATCAAACGTGTCCGAGGGGCACAAAGGGATGCACACGAGGGTGCCCAATGGAAAATAGAGAGTAAAGCAAAAAAGAATTGGCAAGAACAAGTCCCATCGTGATCGTTAAAAAGTTGTGAGTGCTCAAAGTGTCATGCTTTCATTAAATTTCTAACATTAACATCATATAAAGAACATGATCACCTGAGATTGAGAATCTCGAAAAGAAAGGTTGATCGTTACTTACCTTGCCATTCTGGGAGATTTGTATGGTTCTTTTGTTTCCTCCTCCTCGGCCGGCTGAAGAAGAAGAGTTTCTTTTATCTTTACTCTCTTTTTGGTTCTTTTCTTCAAATCTTCAAAACCTTCAAAACAATCAAACAAATAAAAAGAAGAAAAAATACGATTAGAGCTATAGTGATAGTGTAGTATCTATTCTACAAAGCAATGTAAACATGTAATTAAATTAATCAACTCACCTATTTTGTGATTCATTAAACCCCTAACTCATAGGAATATGAATATGTATGTAGTGTGTGTGCGAATCATGGAGTGATGATGATGAAAAAGCTAATAAAAATAGTGTAAAAATATGATGAAAACTAGAAAGAAAGAGGGATGGGAAAGAAATTGCTTGGACCTTCCATAGCCATCACTCTTCTAGGCTTCAAAGGATGAAGGAAGAAGATGGAAAAAGAGCTTCAAATCTTGGCCATGTTCTCAACAAGGAGAGCCTCCTTTCACCTTGATGGGAGCTCCAATTTTCTCAGTTACCAACCTCTTTGAAGGTTCAAAGGGGTCAAGTATATATAGAGAGTGTATTGAGGGCAATTTGACTCCAACAACGGTCTCCCACGCGTCTGGATTACCGTAGATAAGCTTCCAAGAGTTAGAAGCATTTCCAACTATGGAAACTAGATAATCTCGGTCAAAACATGCTTACCAAAAATTCTCTTAAATCGTGTCGTTCATAGGCGAATTCATTCAGCTAACTAGAGGGCCCAAAATAGAAAGAAAATCCGGAAGGAAAGCGTAAAAAATTAGGAAACTTAAATGACGTCGTCCATGAAAGACGTCATTTAGATAATTAGGAAATTAACTCGAATTTAAATTGAAAATTGAGACGGATTAAGAAACCTAATTGGCATCGTCCATAGGCGACGTCATTCAGTTAAATCTATCTTGATTAAGGAATTTAAGTTTGAATTGATTTCGACTAAAAATCTAAATGGCGTCAGCTATGGTCAACGTCAATCAATGAATTTCAAGAAACATCAATAAAAATTAATTAATGATTAAAAATTAGACTATTTTGGGACATTATAGTTATGACATGAAATTTATTCAGTGTGAGGTCAAGATTAGCGTGTCTACATCTGCCCTACCTTGGCATTGACTTTGCAATGGAATGAAGTAAAATGGAATGAACGGCGATGAATGGAATAAAACGGAATGAACTGAAAAGGTGATGCTAAGGTGTGATGAGACACACTTTCAACATCACTTGATGGGAATCTTTCTCAGAATGATCAATGAAACGCTTAAAGAGATCAATGGAATAAATCATATCTGGATGAGATAGACAAAGGAAACAAATAAAGACGATCAACCTCCACGAAGGGAAGCACCTAGGTCACAAACCTTACAGGTTTCATTATGGAGAGCGATTACCAACCAATGTGGACGTGCTTCAACCATGATGGATCTTAAAAAAGAAACAAGAAATATAGGATAAAGATCCAAACAAGAAAGAACTCCAAAGATATCTTCAAGAAATCTCAAAGATAATTGAGTGATCAATTCATAATGGAATATTTTATATCACGTTAGGATTTATTCGATCAATGGTCTAAAATTTAATTAGTAACTAATTCTTACCACAATTATTTCAAAATTCTATATGATGCTTGCTAGGCTAAAAGGAAAATTAAAATAAAATAAAATATAAATTGATTAAAGATAATATTGTTAAACTGTTATTGATGAGTCAAGATACTAGTCCTGCAATTCAGTGCTAAGCCGAAGCTCGTTTGTCCACACATTGTTTCACAAGAGTGAAACCATTGTCCCCATCAATTGGCAATATAACGGCCTATCTGTGCGATTAAGAATTTTCTGGAATTATCATTATTTTTTATAAAGGAGAACTCAAATTTTAGTTTCATCAGAACCACAAGGTCCTTGATATAATCTAATAAATATTTATTATATAGTAATGATAATGCAGATCAAACATATGAAAGAATATAGATGATAGAGATAATCATCTTTAGTTACGGTGGGACTTAGTGGAACTTCCATAGCATCTTTACTTTTCTTGAATTTTTCATGCACTCAAAATTCGTCAATAACTTCATGGAGAGCATCAAATAATAGTAAATATGCATTTTTTTTCAAAAAATAACAGAATTTGTCTAAATGGCATTGGTCTAAGTCGACGACATTTAAATGACGTCGTCTCGAGCCGACGTCGTTCAGCTTACCGAAACAACTTCTTCTTGACTCCGCTCCAGACTCAACTTTCCTTCATCAAACACCCTCTTTCAATTTGGAAAGGGCCTACTAACCACGCAAATCACTCTATATAACATCTCTCTTCTTAATTCAACTCATCACAACAAGCTTTGAAAGGGAAAGCTAGGGGATTCTCTCACAATCTCAAAGAAAAGGAATAGAAAGGGAGAAAGAGTAAGGAATAAATCAAGCATTTGTTTAAGGAAAATGGCGAGCTTTGCAAAAGATTTTTCATACAAACAAGAGAGCGAGGAAGATGATTGAAAGACTTTCTAACATAGAAGGTCATCTTAGTGGGCGAGATCCTAAATTAAAAGTAAGTTGTTCTCTCTTGTTTTTACTCAAATTTCTTTCTTTCTTCTACAAACTTTTCCATGCTCCAAATTCTTTTCTTAAATATGAAAACCATGCCAATTTTCTTTTATTTCTAGGGATATCCTTTGTTCCCCGCTCCAAGAAGATTCACTTCACTCCCATGGATTCCAAAGCTAGTAGAGAAAATTTTCCTTTCCATGCAATCTCATATTTCCAAGTGGCACATCTAAGACTTGGTTATTCATGCTAAGCATTATAAGAGTGTGTATGGATTGGGTTGCTATGGGCGCTCTTATCAAACTGTGGCATTCTCAAACACACACTTTCCTCTTCACTTCCTTCGAAGCTATCATCCTTTTGGAAGAACATGAACTCCTATGGGGACTTCCAAAGCTCAAGGCCGACAGTGATGAACATGATGTGATAGATATGTTATTCATGAGGGAAAAGATTACTTGTCATCAGTTCTTAGAAAAGATTATGGAAAGTCCAAAAGAAATCCAAAGCATTCTAACTCATATCTGGTGAAGCTGGCAGAATGGACTTTGAAGAAAATGGAAGGAGTTAAGGAGGAAAATATAGAGACCGTGGTGATTGCACTCGCTGCACGCTTGGCTGGAGCTCTACTAGTCCCTGCCAAGGATAATACATTGTCAGAAGATTAGCTCAGTGAAATTTGTGGGATTTTCAAGGGAAAACAGATAAGCACAGCCATCCTAGCCTATCTCTATAGTCGGCTCTCAGCAGCTTCTATTGGTCAGCCTCCTTATGGCAGCATGCTACTTCTTACCTTATGGATCGATCTTCACTTCAAGTTTAATCACAATGAGGAAGAAGTTTCCAAAATGTGAAAGATATATCAGCGCAATTCTATCTTTCACATAGCCAATATAGTGAAATTCAACAACAATATGACCAATCGAGTGTCCAACCTCAAAACTCAAGCTGACTGGCGTGCTTACTTCAAGACCATACCGAGGACTGGCTTCGAGTCTACATCACTTGCTCTCAAGGAAAAGGTAGTTCGGGTATGCTATTGTGCAGGCACAGAGCTCTAACTGATCGGGACGACCAAGTTAGTCTTATATAATCTACATTGTTGTCATCCTCAAGTGGGCATGCATCGCTATGAATTCTCTGAGATTTCCAATCTTTCTCCAATCAAGAAGCAGGCTTTAGGAACTGATGAAGACTTCGAGGCGAAAGAACTCATTGCAACCTTGTGGAATATTGATTTCACCCGTTGTGTAAAACTTCCTCATGTAGTGAATCAGGAGCTATGCAAAAATTATATAAAAGAGCTTCAGAGAATCTGGCCTGAAAGCTCTCAACTTCGGCCCAAAGCTTGATGTATTTTCAATTTTATTTCCAATAGAAAATCATTCCTTTAATGCAATGAAGATCTTTCTTTTAATATTGTGCAATTTGTTTGGAATTTTTCCTTAAGCAAAATAGCTCATTTTTCTTAAAAATTAGTGTTTCAGACTCATTAATTCAAATCGTGTCCATACAAAGTGACACCTTTCATCAAAATTCAATTTTCAAAAATTAAAATATATTCCTCAAAAGAGCCTAAATAACATCAGCCACGGTTGATGCCTTTCAATCATCTCTCCTATTTTCCAGAATTTCCGAGGCATTCAATTCTCTAAATCATGTCACCCATGGTCGACGCTTATCATGATTTCACCCGTACTTCCATCAAATACAACGCATTAATTCCTCTGAAAAGCATCGCCCATGGTCGACGTCTTTCAATTATTTTCAAACTTTTCGTGGTACGGCTCTGACTGTTAAAGGCGGTAATTTCCCAAATAGCGTCGTCCATGGTCGATGCCTTTCAATAATTTTCAAAATTCAAATGCCGCCTCAATTTATATGCCACTAAATGGCATCGTTCATGGCCGACGTCGTTTAAACTTTTTCTGCGGGCCTCACAAGCCCGAGCCCTCTTCTCCTTCCTAATTTTCATCTTTTGCCTTCTCTCTCCTCTTCTATTCCACTGAGCTCTCAGGTGACAGCGGTGGTTCGGGCGACCTCTTTTCCAACTCCGGCCATCTTCTCTGGCACCGACAACCCTCTCCAGCCATCTCCCTCTCATTCTCACACTCTCTCACATTCTCTCAAACTCCCTCACACTCTCTCACTCCCTCAAACTCTTCTCAACTTCCCATAGTCTCTCCTACACACTGGTTGGCATGGATCGAGGTGGGCCAAGCGGGAAGTGGCAAAGGTTGGTTGTGGTTCCGACGGTGGAGCTTGATGAGGGCGAGGAGGCCGGCGTCCCGCCCCAAAAGGAAGTAATAGATGAAGTGGCGACCCTTGTGGCGGCAGCAACTTTTATGGAAGCCGAGGATCCTCCACCCGCGGGTCTGGCGAGTGAACAAGCAGCAGCACCGGTCGAGGAGGCTTGTTCCTCAATGGTAAGTCCTAAAAAACCTCATTTTTATAGCTTTTGGGGGGCGGGAACAAAGATAAGGGAGATAGCCACGGTCCATGACCCGTAGTCAAATGGCGTCGGGACCAGGTGACGCCATTCAAATGGCGTTGACCATCCCCGATGCCATTCAGAATAATGGTCAGGGGCCCAAAATTCTTTTAAAAATTAATTTTAATTATCTCATAAATGATCAATTTGACATTTTCTTGGACAATTGTAGTGTACCATGAGGACGAGGATCTCTTAGGACCCGGTGATCGTAGCATACCGTGGTCTGCCAGATTTTCAGAATGTAGGGCTATGGCGGTTGGGTTTTAGGGAGATATTAGACATCGAGCCCTTCTAGCTTGATTTAGTGTTACTTCAGGTTCTTAGGGAGAGATGGGATATAAAGAGTCGGGCATTTTTTATGCCCTGGGGGCATATGGTCTGCAGCTTGGAGGATGTGGCCAGGATCACCGGCCTTAGGGTAAAGGACCGAGCAGTGAGTGGGATCACTTATCCAGATTACCGAGAGATGGTAGAGAAAGAAGTATCAAGATTATCGGGTAGAGAGTCCAGGACTCTGCTCAGGGTTGAGGTAGTAGATGCCCTGGCGTTAAGGGACCTAGACAAAGGGTAGGAGAGTCTAGAGAGATGTTCATGGATAGACTATCTAGATCAACATCTAGTACATATTGCTAGGATGAGGAATAGACAGAGATAGTAGATAGACAGCTTAGGATCTTCTTAGTCTTATTTTTTGGTAGGTTGTTGTTTGGGACAAAAGGAGACCACATTCATTGTCGTTTCTTGAGTCTTTCAAGAGATTTAGATAGATTAGGAGACTATGCTTGGGGTGTAGCCCTTCTGGCCCACCTCTTTACTGATCTATTTGCGGTCGTGTCTGACCACGAGACCACTATCAGTGGCTTCGCACCGTTCCTCCATGTATGATATAGTGAATTTCATTTGATTTCTTTAAGGCTATGCTATGATTTAATGCATGATGATGATGATTTCTAACGTAAATTATGTGCACATATATGGAGCTATTATTACTTTCCTCTGGGCCGAGCGAGGCCAATCGTCCGGATGTCGTTCCATTGGCCTACAAGTGGTGGCCAGTAGTTGACACAGCCCCTCAGCATCATCAACTGACGGCCCTTCGGCGTCAGTTCCTTGATTATCCAGAGCTTCTGGTAAGTTTTATTATATTCTCATTCTTGTTTAATGCAATTGATTTATTATGAATGTGACTAACCTATGTGAATGCAGATGATCTGACGTCCATATATCAGCATGGGCAAGGTAGGGTAGCCCTGGGTAGAAGCGGAGCGAGCACAATATGGACACCAAATGTGGGTCCACTGTATGAACGAGGTCGAGCTTCTGCAGCTCCGGCTCGTGATGAGGACACTAGGCCTCCATCAGGAGTGGGTTAAGGAGGAGGTCCCGGAGGGCATTGGAAGGAGCATGAGGGGAAACATGCTCTCACAGATTGGTGGGTGAAGTTTGCGGACTAGCATGCGGACTGGAAATGGCACGGCGTACCTGTAGAGTCCTACACGGAGAGTAGTGAGGCCTGCCTCCAACAATATCGGGTCCACTACGCCGCCCATCTCTAGCAACTCCATCCCCTCAACGTGAGTATGATGAAATGCGTTTTGAAATTTTTATTATTATCTTGTATATGTTTGTGAATGAATGGCTGATTAGTAAATATGATTATGCAGGATGCACGAGATGCCACCTGTTAGTGAGACTGATCACTTAAACACACATATTCTTAATAGTTCCTAGTCGGAGGATATTCGAGAAGGACATCGGATATCCGGTTAGACTAGTATAGATTACTCCCGCTCATAAGACGAGGGTGACTGATCTCATAGTCACTTGTGTGGAGACACTAAGGCGAATATGTAGGTGCTCATTAGATAATGAGTTCACTGAAATGATCAGACTAAATCGTTGGATGGTAGTGTACCTCACTATCAACCAGTTTGATTCTATTGTCGCAGTTGCGTGGATGATCCTCGAACCTAAGACATCAAGGACACTTGGTCGGTGGACTTCTGTGCTTTGACTTTGGTTTATGAATCTCTAACCACGGGATTCTAAACATTAAAGGAAATTGAGTGTCAATAAGGGATCATTCGCTCTCGGTACTTAGCGAGAGAATGCTCTAAGAAGGATGTGCGAAAGTCCCTGGCTAAGGCGGATGATAATATCAGGAAAGGAGTTTTCCGATATTCATCAGTGGCATCCAATCCAAGTGAGTTGACCGGTAAGGGTTTGATGGTATACCATACCCTGAGTTGACTCGAGAGCATTGTACGAATGAAGGATTATATCCATGCTGTAACTGTCGGCAGAAAAGTCCCAACGTGATCGGAGGCCCGATCGAATTCGATGTACGACATCAATTCGATTGATTAATTAATTAATATGAGTTATTAATTGATTAATCAAGCCAGTGAGGAGTCACTTATTGGGCTATTAACCGAACTGGTTATTGGACCTAGAGGGTCACACGCAAATGATTCTCAAGGCGATGGATAAATAAGTGGGTTTTATATAAATCGAGGGTTTTTATGAAAAACCGCGCAGTTAGTATAAAATGTAGTGAACGGGGTGAGCAGGCCAAGCTGTTGCTAACCCTAGCCGCCCCCTCCTCTCTTTCTCTCTCTCTCTGGTGCCCCAGAAGAATCGGGATCCCCAGATCTGCTCCGCCGCTTCTCCGACTCCAGTTCGACGGGAAATCGTCCGCGCGTTGCGGCGATCGTTGTAGCGAATGGCGAAGACTTCGTGGGCTGCGAAGAACAAGGAACGTGAGGATATCCGTCGCGAGGAGGATCGCGTGGACTCCATTAGAGGCCGGGCGCTTGCACAGCTTGTGGTATCACACCGAGAGAATCGAACGGTTGCGGATTCGAATCCGTACACGGTAAGATTCGATAATCCGATTATCGAGATTTTAGTTTTTGAAACAGGAATGGATCTCCGTTTTATTTTATTTCCGCTGTGCGGGAGATCCGGAGAAAATCGAGAACCCAACAGTGGTATCAGAGCCAAGTTCTACTGTTTCTCGTCCTGTTTTGAGTTCCGAAATTAATTTTTCTATGTATTATTCCATGATCTAATTCGATCTTTTTGCTGGATCCGTGTTCATAAGACGAACATAGATTTTATGAATAATTTTGATTATTTAATTCTGCAATTTTTGAATTTTTCTAGGATTTATTTGTGTTCTTCGTTTGACGAAGAACGGGGAGTTTTCGGCGGCTTCGTATGGCCCTCCCAAGCGTTGGGATGGCTGGCCGGGACATCGGATCCCCTGGTGAAGGTCGACCTTGATTCACTTGGCTCCCTCCGTCACCGAAGAGGCTGCTGGAGATGGCCCGATTGGAGGGGATTTCTTCCTGTTTTCAACAGGTTTGAAAACATGCAAACACGGTGAATGCTGCTTGTGATCTCCAGTGGGGTGATGACCGGAGATCCTGGTATGACCAGGGATCTCTTTGGTCAGCAACAGGGCCGGTGGCCGACGCCGGTGAGCTCCTTGAGATGGCCGGATATCTCCATTATTTTGAAAATCAGATTTTAAAGAGAAGGGAGAGGCTCGGGCCATGACTTGAAGGGGGCCCCCGGCAACCCTGCCTGTGCCGGGGGGCACTGCCGGCGTCGGGGCGTCGCCGGCCGATGCTTGGCGGCGCCGGGGCAGCGGCCGCTAGGCGGCACCGGCGCCGCTGCTGCTCTCTTGCCAAACCCGATTAGGGTTTCTGGAGGTAGGGGTAAGGAGGGGGGCGATTTCCAGGCGGACCGGACCAGTCCACTGTCGGTCCAAGAGGGGCCGACCGGGCTTAAGCGCTTTGCGCCAGAGGCCCGAGTCCTGGCTCGGGCCCTGGCTCGAGCCAGGAACCCTTTAAGGCTGGGCCCATTTCTTTTATCCCCCCCCCCCCCCCCTGCTTTTTAAGTTCCTTTTCTAAACCCCTTTAAACCCTATACCCATACATTCTAATTAAAATCTAATTTAATTTAAAATTCAAAATTGTTTTGATATTTAAATTTATTATTAAATTTTAATTAAGTGGGCCTTAATGATTTTGAATCATTATTTAATTAATAATTAGTGATTATTGAATTAAAGATTAGTTATTAGTTTAAATGTTAAATTAATAATTAATCTTAATTTGACTAATTTAATAGTTAAATTAGTGTTTAATAATTATTAATCTAAATGTTAGATTATTAATCATTAATTTATCTAATTATTAATTAATTAGTATTAGTTATTAATTTAAGTGTTAAATTAGTAATTAACATTAATTGACTAATTTAAATGTTAAATTAATAGTCCTTAATTAATTATTGTTAGTTATTAATTTAATAGTTAAATTAATGATAACTTTAATTATTTAATCTAAGAGTTAGATTAATTAGTTATTAATTAGTTAGTGTTAATTATTGGTTTAAGAGCTAAATTAATAATTAACATTAATTGACTAATCTACGTGTTAGGTTAGTAGTTAATAATTAATTATAGTTGATTATTAATTTAAGTGTTAAATTATTAATTAACTTTATTAGACTAGTCTAAAAGTTAGATTAGTTATTAATAGTCTAATTGTTAGATTATTAATGTAGTTTAATCTAAGTGTTAGATTGTTTAATTATTAGAATTGTTCTAATGGTATGGAATAATCTGAAAATTATTAATTTGGAGTGTATGCACATGTGATGTGTGTTTAAATGCTTTTAAATTTGATTTAATTGCATGCTTAAGTTAATTAAAAGAGTTTTCAAAATTCAAATATCAATTTTAATTAGCTCTCAGTTTTTTGAAAGCCAAAATTATTTAATTTTGAAAACTCTTTTGTTTTAGCCATGTGATGTGCTTATCTTGTGTGGATTGTATAAAACACACCGTGGTCATGGATATGCACTTATTTTATTATTCATATGATGAATAATATGTTTGTGTGGATCGTGGATGAATGATGGATGTTTATTAAATTATTAATAAATAGAGATCTGCGTATCTCTCCCTCTCTCATTCTCCGATGTACTTCTACCTCCCTCTCTCTTGTACTCGCCATAAGACCTTCTTCTATTTTACATGTAAATCTAGAATTATTGTAATCTAATCGAGGCAACCGAGGAAGGAGTGAGAACGATCCACAACTGCAACCAGGAAGGCAATTTGATGAAGATATCTTTTCTATGTGTTTGCAGGTTTATCTGATATAAATGTTATGTTAGATTGTGTGTGCGTTTGACTGATGGCTCCAGTCAAACCCATTGTGCTATCCGTGACCACACTAATGACATGTATGAGATGTATTGTTTTCTTTTAATTATGAATCAAAGCAAGTATAGTATTTAGTATACATATACGACCTATTTATATAATATCACCTAGGAGAGACCAAGATAAAAGGTATCTAAATACCCTCATCTAAATTCTAAGCCATAACGTGAGTAGTTAAGAACTTACCGCGTGGTCCACCATCGTTATAGTCATAAGATTTGAATCACTTTAGGCAGGTTTGTTGTGCTACCACAAGGCCTATTTAATTGTGAGGAGAG
Source organism: Zantedeschia hybrid cultivar (assembly GCA_030544215.1). NCBI lineage: Eukaryota > Viridiplantae > Streptophyta > Magnoliopsida > Alismatales > Araceae > Zantedeschia > Zantedeschia hybrid cultivar. Next base: position 34,583,567 of record JARZZO010000012.1, on the reverse strand, counting down.
ACTGTGGCTATGGCATTGAATGCCTATTTAATCGGGGTAGAGGAACCATGTAGCTTTGTTGTGTTATCCACAATGGCTGCATGCAAATCTATGCTCATCTCGTAACGATGGTTAGCTTAGACCAGAATTAGTGGTTTGTTGTTATCCACAAGGCCATTAAACCTCTAGGGACTGAAGATATGATCAGATATTGTAAGGAGTTGCAAATCCCATGAGATGAGTGCTCTTTGATTGTATTACGATTTGTTGTGCTATCCATAAGCCTGTACTACAAGTCATTGAGATTCTGATCCCCACTAGGAGATTGTCGGCGTCTCCCGTTCTATATAGCTGAGGGTTAAACAATCCATCGAAAATTAGTGGGAGTTAAAACTTGAACAAAAGACCATGTCTTGTTTTACATTTTAATAATTGAACATCTGCTAAATAAATTTTATTTATCTCCTGTAGGGAATTATGTTGTCGAATAACCCACTCCGTGGCATACTTAATGCCAAACGTTTGACTAGCCTGAACTACTCGGATTAGTTCAGAAACATGAAGAATGTCTTTAGATCTGAGCAGATTGACTATGTCCTTGGAGTTGATCCTCCTGCTGAACAGGCATTGGATGCCCTTGACGCAGAGATGATAGCTAATGATAAAAGATCAAAGGACAACGGCAAAAGAGTAGTAAAAGGTGACTGCTTCTACTGTAAGCAGAATGGTCACTGGAAGAGGAACTGCAAGGAGTTCCTCAATGATAAAGCTTATGGAAAAGTGAAGTTGTCTGAAGCTTCAAATATCTATATGATAGATATCAACTTGTCAGTTAGAGATTCCACATCTTGGGTATTAGATACTAGATGTGCTTCTTATATTTTCCATGATGTGCATATGCTGACAAGTAAGCGCAAGCTGAGAAAAGGCGAGGTGGAACTGAGGCTAGGAAACGGCGCAAAAGTTGCGGCGATTACTGTTGGAACAATAAACCTTAGGCTTCCATCGGGAGACGTCTTATCATTAGAAGATTGTTATTATGTTCCTAGCATAATAAAGAACATCATATCAATATCTTGTTTGGACAAGATTGGATATAGGTTAACTATTGAGAATAGAAGTTGTTCGATTTATTATGGTAATAAATCAATAGCTTCAACATCTTTAGTCAACAGTCTATATCTCTTAGATGTTTCTTATTACAATTTTCATATTGATAATACTCTTAAGAAGAGTAAGAATTGTGTGAACCAAGCCTAAATGTGGCATTGTAGACTTGGACACATTGGTGAAAGTAGGTTGCAAAAGTTACACAAGCATGGTTATTTAACTGCATTCGATTATGAATCATTTGCAACATGTGAATCCTGCCTTATGAAAAAAATGGTAAAATCTCCATTTACTGGACATGGAGAACGTGTCAAGGACATTTTAGAACTAATATATTCATATGTATGTGATCCAATGTCCACCCAAGCCAAAGGTGATTTTTCATACTTCATCATGTTCACCGATGACTTCTCAAGATTCAGCTATGTGTACTTAATGAAGTACAAGTCGGAGGCATTTGAGAAGTTCAAAGAGTTTAAGAATGAGGTAGAGAAGCAGTTAGGAAAGAGTATTAAATCTCTTCGATCAGATGAGGAGGAGAATACTTGAGTACTAATTTCACACAATTCTTAAAGGATAATGGTATCCTTTCTCAACTGACCCCTCCATATACACCACAGATGAATGGTGTATCAGAAAGAAGAAATCACACCTTGTTGGACATAGTGCGATCCATGATAAGATTTTCGAGATTACCTGTGTCCCTCTGGGGGTATGCTCTAGAGTCAGCAACATACCTACTGAACAGAGTACCCAGCAAGTCTGTGGCCTCTACTCCATATGAGATATGGTAAGGCAAGAAATCAGAATTGAAATATGTTAAAGTCTGGGGTTGTCCTGCTCATGTAAAGAGGCATGATCCAAACAAGCTGGAATCACGAATTGATAAATGTAGATTTGTGGGATATCCAAAAGAAACCTTTGGATACTACTTTTACCATACTGGTGAACTAAAGGTGTTTGTCGCTAGGAAAGCTGTCTTCCTAGAAGAGGAATAGCTTCTCCAGGAGGACAGTGGGCGTAAAATAGTACTAGAAGAGATTCCAGATCCCCAAACAGTTGCATTATCGTTAGATGAGATATCAGTTTCTGAATCTGTTCAGGTACACACAAATGAGCCTCGTAGATCTGGTAGATTACCTACACTACCCGAACGATATGTAGGACATATCGCTGAAGGTGAGTCTAGGGTAGAATATAATGAGGATGATGATGCTAAAACCTACCAGGAGGCCATAGAAGGGCCAGAAGCCGGGAAATGGCGAGAAGCTATGAACTCAGAAATCTAGTCCATGTACACCAACCAAGTTTGGAACTTAAAGGACTTATCCGAGGGTATTGTACCCATTGGATGCAAGTGGATCTTTAAGAAAAAGATTGGTGCTGATGGACGGATTTATACTTATAAGGCAAGGTTGGTGGCAAAGGGATATCGTCAAAGGCAAAGGAATTGACTATGACGAGTCTTTCTTACCTATTGCCATGATAAAGTCAATCAGAGTTCTACTCGCCATTGCTGCACATTTTGATTACGAAATCTGACAGATAGATGTGAAGACTGCCTTCCTCAATAGTAACCTTGAGAAAGAGGTGTATATGATACAACCTGAAGGTTTCACATCCAAAGAATCTCCTGATAAAGTGTGCAAGCTTCAAAGGTCCATTTATGGACTGAAGCAAGCTTCCCAAAGCTAGAACATGAGAATTGACGAGGCTGTCAAGTCTTATGACTTCATTAAGAATGAAGATGAGCCTTGTGTGTACAAGAAGACCAGTGGGAGCACAGTCACCTTCTTAGTTCTTTACGTAGACGACATACTACTTATTGGGAATGATGTAGCTATGATGTCATCAGTAAAGATCTGGCTGTCGAAAAACTTCTCCATGAAGGATTTGGGAGAGGCATTTTACGTATTGGGAATACGGATCTATAAAGATAGATCAAAGTGGATGCTTGGAATGACCCAATCCTTGTACATAGATACCATAGTCAAAAGGTTTGGCATGGAAAATTTCAAGAGTGGTCTCATACCGATGAGACATGGAATTAATCTCTTAAATGAGCAGTTTTCTAAGACTCCTAATGAGAGGACATTCATGGATAGAGTACCCTATGCCTCTACTATAGGATCTATTATGTATGCTATGCTATGTACACGGCCTGATGTTGCATATGCTCTAAGTGTTACGAGCAGATTTCAGGCTAATCTAGGCGAAGAGCACTGGAAGGCAGTGAAATGTATCCTTAAGTACTTGAGAAGAACTAAGGATATATTTCTTGTCTATGGAGGAAGTGACTTGAAGTTGCGAGGCTTTACTAACTCGAGTTTCCAGTCATATCCAGAAGATAGCATGTCTACATTTGGATTTGTGTTTACTTTGAACGGAGGCGCAGTGTGCTGGAAGAGTTCCCAGCAAGCAACCACTGCAGATTCGATGACTGAAGCTGAGTATATTGTTGCAGCCGCCAAGGAAGCAGTGTGGTTGAAGAAATTCATCACCGACCTCGGCGTAGTTCCCAGCATCTCTGTATCTGTTCCGCTGCTGTGTGACAACAATGGAGCCATTGCGCAAGCAAAAGAGCTGTGGTCTCATTAAAAATCGAAGCATATTCTGAGGCGCTTTCATCTTATCAAAGAGATCATATCCAGAGGAGATGTAGTGGTAGAAAGAGTTCCATCAGTCGACAATGTAGCAGATCCACTGACAAAGTCATTGGCTTAAATTGTGTTTGAGCGTCACCTAGAGTCTATAGGCTTATTGTATAAAGGTGATTGGCTTTAGTCCAAGTGGGAGATTGTTAGTCTTATGTGGCCTACAAGCTAATATGACTTTGTAATCTCGTTCATTTTATTAATATAATGGCAATATTTCATTATGTGTAAATTCGTATTATCGTCTCATAATGAAGTCCATGAATATGTGCGATAGTGATCAGATTATGATGAGATCATACAAGTGAGACTGATCACTTAAACAAACATATTCTTAATAGTTCCTAGTCGGAGGATATCCGAAAGGACATCAGATATCCGGTTAGACTAGTACAGATTACTCCCGCTCATAAGATGAGGGTGACAGATCTCATCGTCACTTGTGTGGAGACACTAAGACGAATTTGTAAGTGCTCATTAGAGAATGAGTTTACTAAACTGATCCGACTGAATCGCTGGATGGTACTGTACCTCACTGTCAACCAGCTTGATTCTATTGTTGCAGTTGCGTGGATGGTCCTCGGACCTGAGACACCAAGGACACCTTGTCGGTGGACTTCTGTGCTTTGACTTTGGTTTATGAATCTTTAACCACGGGATTATAAACAGCCAAGGATTGGGTACAGCGGAATACCGTCAAAGGAAATTGAGTGTCAAGAAGGAATCATTCTCTCTCGGTACTTAGAGAGAGAATGCTTTAGGAAGGATGCGCGAAAGTCCCTGGCCAGGGCGGACGATAATATCGGGAAAGGAGTTTTTTGATATTCATCAGCGGCATCCAATCCAAGTGAGTTGACCGGTTAGGGTTTGACAGTACATCATATACTGAGTCGACTCGAGAGCATTGTACGAATGAAGGATTATATCCATGCGGTAACTGTCGGCGAAAAGGTTCCAAGAGTGGGTTACTTAACCCCGATACCTTCCGGATTCACGCGATGTTGCTTGACACCCAACGTGATCGGAGGCCCGATCGAATTCGATGTGCAACATTAATTCGATTGATTAATTAATTAATGTGAGTTATTAATTGATTAATCGAGCCAATGAAGAGTCACTGGGCTTATTGGGCTATTAATCGGACTGGTTATTAGGCCTAGAAGGTCACACGCAAATGATTTTCAAAGCGATGGATAAATAAGTGGGTTTTATATAAATCAGGGATTTTTATGAAAAACTATGCGGTTAGTATAAAATGTAGCGAATGGGCTGAGCAGGCCAAGTTGTTGCTAACCCTAGCCGCCCCCTCCTCTCTTTCTTTCTCTCTCTGGTTCCCCAGAAGAATCGGGATCCCTGGATCTGCTCCGCCGCTTCTTCGACTCCCGTTTGACGGGAAATCGTCCGCGCGTTGCAACGAACAGCGGAGACTTCGTGGGCTACGAAGAACAAGGAACGTAAGGATATTCGTTGCGAGGAGGATCGCGTGGACTACGCTAGAGGCCAAGCGCTTGCGCGGCTTGCGGTGTCACATCGACGGAACCGAACGGTTGCGGATTCGAATCCGCATACGGTAAGATTCGATAATCCGATTATCGAGATTTTAGTTTTTGAAACGGGAACGGATCTCTGTTTTTATTTTATTTCCGCTGCACGGGAGATTCGGAGAAAATCGAGAATCCAACACCACCATCATCGACCTCTAGGCCCGCCTCTAAGATGTAGAGGCTCAGCTTGAATAGGCTCAGATCGATCTCAACACCTTTGTATATGTGCATGATCTATCTAATCATGTATGAATGCTTTCGTTTTATTAATTAAATTATTTTGGTCCTTAACCACTGATAGTGTTCTTTTGGTGCAACGTGCCGCATGTACCCAGGTTGTCCAGCCTCCGACCGACCCAGCTGGCGCCTCGTCTTCTAGCACATCCTCAGAGATAGCTCTCGCCTCTCTTCAGGAGTAGTTAGCCCATGCCATCCACTGGGCTTCTCAGGCATAGGAGGATCACGCCTCCCGAGTAAGTTCTAATCTTTAGCATTTCCTTCTTCATTACCATATATGCTTTGTCTTGAACTGACTAAATTTGCTTTTCTTTGGCTGGTCAATAGGTTGCTAAGCTTCAAGAGGCTCTCCACAAAGCCGAGGCAGAGCTCGAGTAGACTCAGAATGAGGCGAAGGCAGCTGCTGCCTAGCTGGAGGAGAGGCTGGTGAGGCTCTCCACTGGTGACCTCCTCCGCGAGCTTGCATGCCTCCAGATGCGTCTGGAGGTCATTATGGAGGAGAGGGCCCAGGAGCGAGACTGGCTCATGGCAGGCAATAAGGTGCTTCAGGGGCAACTAGCGGTGGTAGAGCAAGAGAGATGGAGCGTGGATGAACAACACCAACGCGCCCGCCAGCGAGCTCGTGAGTGCAGCCATGGGAGCGTCTTCACCACTATCCTCATAGTCTCTTTCGCTCGAGCCGTGCCCAGTACCATGGGACCTCCTGCACTGCCAGTCCATGGTCCGGACGTGCATGATGAAGCGCAAAGCCAGCTCGATGAGGGCTATGGGGAGAGCCAGCAATGAGGGTGCTGCCACTTGCTGATGATGCTGACCATCCACCTTTCTTATCATGATGTTTTTATAGCTGATGTCATATTGCCGGAGTCCAGCTGATGTACCTTTTGGTCCTAATATTTGGAAATGATGGACTTTTTATGTTTCTCTCATACATGTACATGATACTTTTGTGGATATGCAATGAATGAGAATTCTCTAAGCTTTGACTGTGTCTTTTCAGCTTCAATTTTCTTGTGTGCCTATGCCCTGTAGATAACTTGAACAAACAAATTAATGTGTATATTTTGACTTAGCTGTTGGGATTCGGGCAGGGTGCGACAAACATAGTAGAAGCAAAAATAAAATCCCGTTCAATGCCCACTGATCCATTTCAGAATGAAAACCGAAAATTGAAAAACAGTTGTGATTTCATCACCTTGCACGGATTAGAAGCTGTGACCATTTCGGTTCTGTCGAGACGATACCGCTAGCCGCACAAGCGTCTGGCCTCTAGCGGTATCTACGCGATCCTCCGCGATGGTTCGTCCTCACTCCCTCGTCCAGATCAGCTCACTCGCTGAAGATTCCTCGCCGCAACAATGTCTGAATCATCCAGACATAAGTTCCTGACTCTCGGGAAATGAGTGCGGCGGAGACAGGAAGTCTCGCGGCGCCTCGAATGGGAGCCCAGAGGAGGAGGAGAGAGAGAGGGAGACGGCCAGCCATGACAGCTCTTGGAGCTTGGCTCAGGGTTTCTGAACAGCACGCATATATATTAAGTCAGCGTGACTTTTCACAAAAGTCCCCGAGTTAATATAATTCCCACTTTAGTACCACCGACTGAGAATCAGTTTGCATGTGACCCTCTAGGCCTATTAACCAGTCCGGTTTTCAACTCGTTAAGTCCAATAACATTTGATTGACTTATTGTAATTAATTAATATCTAATATTTAATTAATTGCTTAATCGACTTAACATCTCATGTAAATTCAATCGGACTTTCGATCAAGTTGGGTGCCAAGCAACACCGCATGATCCTGGAAGATAATGGGGTTCAGCAACTCCCTTATGGAACTTGTCCGTCCACAGTTACCACGTGGGTATAATCCTTCGTTCATCTAATGCTCTCGAGTTAACCTTGGGTATGGTCAACTATTAAACCCTAGATGGTCAACTCACTTGAATCAAACTCCGCTGTACAATATCTAAAAACATTGTTATTGTGTTTGCTCTGGTTAGAGACTCCTGTAGATCTATTAGCATTATCTCTCTAGATACTTGAGAGCGAACGATCCTCTATTGAGCACACAATCACCTTCGAAGGTCTTCTGCTGGACTCGATTCTTGACTATTAGATATCCCGTGGATAGGGATTCGTAAGCCAAGGTCAAACCCCAGAAGTCTACTGACAAAGTGTCTTTGGTGTCTCAAGTCCAAGGACCAACCGCGCCACTGTAACGATGAATCAAGCTGGTTAACAATCAGGTAAATTACCATTCTGTGATTCATGTCGGATCAGCTCAGTGAACTCATTCCCCAATGAGTACCTACAGGTTCACCATTGTGTCTCCACACAAGTGACTAACGGGATCAGTCACCCTCATCATATGAGCTGGAATAACCTGTACTAGTCTTATAGGATGTTTGATGTCCTTTTCAAACATCCTATGACTAGGAACAATTAAGAATATGTGTTTATAAGTCATCAGTCTCATTATTATGATCTCACCTTTACCCATTCTCTCTTTCAGCTGACTTACCTTTACCCATCTCAGGTGTTGGTTCGACCATTTAAGATCTTACCTCTAACCTTTCTCAAAAGCATACCATGAATATCTTTTCTTCTTGGTTTCATCCAAATAAGAGATTTCATGATATCTGACTAGGATAGTGGCTATCATATGGCCCTAAAGATATTCTTCAGAATCCTCTAGCCAATCTAAATATGAGAAGTACCTATATACCAAGTCTCGGATTAATTGAGGACATTTCATTTAATAGAGGAAATAAAATGATTTAAGCAGACAATTATTATAATTCAATTATGGCCTTTTATCTTGAATTATTTCCCACTATTTTTTGACGGGCTGTATAACCCTCAGGTACACAGAATGGGAGACTCCAACGGTCTCCTAGTAGATATTAGAATTTTAATCACTTGTAGTACAGTCTTGTAGATAGCACAACAAACTGTAATACAATCAAATAGTACCCATCTCATGGGACTTGCAACTCTATGCAACATATGATCATGACTTTTGTCTCCAGAGATTTAATGGCCTTGTGGATAGCACAACAAACTATTAATTCTGGTCTAAGCATTACTAGCGTTACGACACAGGCATAGATTTGCATGCAACCCTTGTGGATAGCAAAACAAGGCTACAAGGTTCCTCTACCCCAATCAGAAGGCATCTTATGACATAGCCAGAGTCTCTCTTCACAATTAGACAGGCCTTGTGGTAGCACAACAAACCTGCCTAAGGTAATTTGAGTCGTATGACTATAACGATGGAGGACCACACGGTTAGTTCTCAACTACTCACGTTACGGCTTAGACCTTAGTGAAGGTTTTAGATAACTTTTATCTTGGTCTCTTCCTAGATGATAGTTTATAAATATATCACATATATATATTTAACTATACCTAGATTATAACAATTGATTCATAATCAAAAAGTAAACATTCATCAAACATACATATTCATTATGTGGTTATGGACAACACGATGATTAACTGGAGCCATACAATTAATCACCACAACTATATAACATTTATATAATTAAAACATGCAAACACACAGGTACTAGTGATCTCATCTCCTATTGCCTTCCTGGTTGCACTTGTAGATCATCCTCGCCTCTTCACGATCAACACGATCAATTACATATAATATTGAAATTTGAAATATTTTCAAATACAAATTAATTATAAGAGAAAGCCTTATGGCCGAATACAATAATAGAGGGAGATAGAATTACAATGGACTGAGAGAAAGAGGGAGGTACACAGGCTTCATTAATTAACATTTAATTAACCCATAAATCACACTTCATCATAATCCGCATAATCACACCATCACATGATTTGAAATTAACTAAGTGCATGTCCATGACTACAAATTTTAACTATCCATACATGGTCAAACACATCATATGAAGTCTAAAATTTTGAAAAATAATAGTTTTGATTTTCTCAAAACTTGGATACCAATTAAAATTAGATAATTTGGATTTTTAAAAATCTCATTTTATGTCATGCATTTAAATCTAATTTAAAGCAATAAAACACATCAACATGTGCACTTAAGACTAAAATTAAAATTCTAAAATATTCCATGCATAATTTAGAACATTTCTAAATTAGTTAATCTAACACCTTAGATTAATTTTAAATCATATTAATAACAATTATTAATGTGAAACAATCTAACATATAGGTAGAATTAAAAAATTCCTTAATAATACTTATAAAAGAACTGATAATTCCAATTTTAATTCATTAACAACTCTTTGTTAAGAACCCCTTTATAAAATAATATTTTTCAACAACAATTATTAAGAAATATTAGCGAAGAACATTTCCAAATCAATTAACTTAATATTTAGATTAATTGAAATTAACTTAACAACTCTTGTTAAGTTATCCCCAAATTTAAAAAAATTTCTTAACAACCTATTGTTAAAGAAATCACCAAGATATTAATAATTGTTTAACAACTCTTGTTAAGTGATTAGCAATAAAAAGTAATGCCTAAAACTCTTGTTAATGGTCCATGAGGTAGTATCACTCTTTTAACAGCCCCTGTTAAAGAAGTTATAATTTTTCATTACAAGTAATATTAATCTAACACTTAGACCAATATTAAATACTTGAAATATCATTTATAATGCCTACAACTCTTGTTAATGGTCCATGAGGTAGTATCACTCTTTTAACAACCCTTGTTAAAGAAGTAAAAGTTTTTCATTACAAGTAATATTAATCTAACACTTAGACCAATATTAAATAATAAAAATATCATTAATAAATCTAACAATTAGATCAATAAATAATGAAATAACAACAATTGTTACTATTTACTAAAGATCATTATCTTTAATTTAAACCTCAAAGAAAATAAGATCTAATTGAGTTTTAGTTTTAAAATAATTTTAAAACTATTACTCAATTTATATATTGCAAATTAAACTTGTTAATTAAATATTAGTCTTAAAACATCTTAAGACAAAACATATTTAAATAACTTGTTAATGAAATATTAGTTTTAAATCAATTTTAAGACAAAACATATTTAAATAACTTGTTAATTATATATAGGTCATAAAACAATTTTAAGACAAAACATTTAAATAACTTGTTAATTGAAATTTTAGTTTTTAAAACACATTAAAAAACATAATCTCAATTAATAGGTTAATTTCCTATTATTTAAACTTAGGAAATAAAAAATAAAAAAATAAAAAAGGGGTTTTATAATGGGGTTATTGTTAAATGGGTTAATGGGACGGGTTAGAGGGGCTGGCCCAATGGGCTCTGGGCCTTGGACTTAGTCTAGGTAGCCTGGTTCGAACCAGGCACCCCTTTTGCTCGAGCTCGGGCTCGGCCAGCCCAGAACCCAGGGCGCGCCCGGGCCAAGCCCAGTCCAGCGCTAGTCGGGCCAGTGCGGAACCGCCGATCTGGGTCCCCAGCGCACCATCGCCTGGGTAGGGTTTATCCCTTCATATGCAGGTTTTGGGGCACGGAAGGGGCGACGCCACCGGAGCCCGGCTAGGGTTTACCCCTTCATATGCAGGTTTTGGGGCATGGAAGGGGCACCGCCGCCGCCAGCGCCGGCAGCGAGGCCAACTCTAGATAATCGGGTTCCCTCTCTTATTCTTTGTTCATCTAAACCCTTGTTTTTGCTTCTTCCCCATATTTTTGGATGCTTATGCTTCATCCATTGGTAATACCTAGTGCTACCAAACTTGACCCTAGAGTTGTCTGAGGAATTCACTTGGCTGTTTCTCCTACTAAGAAAGGCTACAAATGTTTGGATCCCTACACCGGTCAGAAGTGCATTCTAAATGATGTAACTTTTTTTTAGTAGCAGTCCTATTTTTTTCTTGTTTCCTCTCAGGAGTAGCTAGTCTCCCCCTGATCCCCTTGCTCGTGGTTCCCTTGTTACACAGGTATCTCCTGAGTTGGTTGATAATACTAAAACTCAGTTTGATTTGCCCTTACAGACGTACTCCCGGGGCACATGGCAAAAGAGAGATTCCTCCACTGAACTACCACTCTCAGGAGTTGTTGTACCCATACATTCACCCTCTGGTGAGTTTATCTCTAAGCATAACCTTCCTATCAGGAAAGGCTCAAAAGCTTGTAGTAGTCACCCTATTTCTCATTTTATTTCTTACTCAAGGTTATCACCCAGTTATTACTGTTTTTTACCACTTGTTCGTGTCACATATCTCACTCCTATTTTGAGGCAGCTTAAGATCCCAAGTGGGTACAAGCAATGAATAAAGAATTGACAGCTCTACATAAAAATGGCACCTCAGAGTTGGTGGATCCGTCCAAAGGGCATGGGTCTATTGAGCGATACAACGCCCGATTGGTTGCCTGAGGGTTTGCTTAGACTTACAAGATTGATTATTCAAAGACCTTTGCTCCTGTTGCTCGTTTTAAATCTGTTTGGACAATGTCAGCTCTTGCCATTCATTTCTCTTGACGTTTGTATCAGCTTGATCTGAAAAAATACTTTTTTGAATGGTGATTTAAAGGAGGAAGTATACATACAGCCACATCTAGGACTTGATGTAACGGGAGAGTGTGCAAGCTGAACAAAGCTCTTTATGGGCTGAAACAATCACCATAAACATGGTTTGATCGCTTCAACACAGGTATGCTTGGGTTTGGCTATTCTCAAGGTAATACTAATTACACTCTTTTTTCCAAAATGGCAGGATGGAAAGATTGTTTTACTGTTACTCTATATAGATGATATGATCATCATAGCTGATAATGTACAATAAATGGAGAAGTTGAAAAGAGATCTTGCCTAAGTCTTTGATATTAAAGACTTTGGTGAGCTCAAGTACTTCTTTGGTATTGACGTGGCTCGTTCTAGGAAAGGTATATATATTTGCCAAAGGAAGTATGTTGTAGATCTGTTGCGAGAGACACGGGGAGTTGGGTTGTAAACCAGTAGAAACCCCTAGTGTTGGTGGGACTGGTTCATTTTACTTATATCTACTCCACTGAGGTATACAACTATGACTAGTGTTGGTGGCAACCCTGTTGCTTTTGGGTTAAGTAAGATTGGCCACTTTTCAGAATAAATCAAATAATTGACCACAAAGGGTGATCCTTTGCTTCACCGATCCTGAGACAACCAATTGAATAGAAAATGAGTAATCTAGGCATGGGTGGGACTAGAGGTATCAATAAGGAAGGGAGAACAATTGTTAACATGGCCAATTTATAATCAAATGATGTGCCTTAACTATTGAAATGGTCATCTATAAATAAGTCAAGTTTTTTAAATTGTTCTCGGAAGAATCTGGTGATCTCTGTAGTTTAATTAGGTGGTTAGTGATCTATGTCTAGTCATGATATAGTTTAGGGTTCCTGTTGACTTGCCCGTGCAATTCTATTGGCTTTCTGTCTGCATTTAGTTTAATAGTTGTGTAATTTCTTTACTTTCTTATAGTTAAGAGTAAAATTTTCTATTTGTTTAATTGCATTAACCTTAATGATTTCATAGTAAGTGGCGGTAGATAGGGAGGCATCCTATATGAGTTTGATGACTCAAAGCCATTGTTTCTTCCGTTTTGTTTTGATTTTTTGGGTGGCAGGGTCGTTGGAGACTAAACGGAATTCAAAAATAGGTGGATCAACGAGATTTTGAGAAGAATTCGGTCAACATTTCTTGAGGTATTATCTTTTATTTGGGAATCCATTATTATATTGGCTATGCACTTATTTCTATTTGTTCTCTTTCTTACCGACGTATGAAATTCCTAGTGTACACTTCCTTTTTGTTTCTTTTACACTTCAATTTTGTAGGCCACCTAGACCATCACTGTATGATCGGAACAATGGTTCCAGCACGGCCTTCGTGGCTAGAGTTGGGGTTGTCACAAGTAATACCATGTGGAAACCCATACATCAAAACATCTATCTTCCCAAACTCAAGAAATCACTTGCCCAACAATGTTCCATATGGTTTCCATCTCCTCATAGAGAAGTGAATTCACCCACAACCATTTCAACTAAAGTTGCCAAAACATGAATAGGATAAAAAGAGTCTCTTTCTTTTTGCCCGTCTTTTTAAAATAAGGGATAGGCACATAAACAGGAGATGAGATACCTCCTATCAAAGGAACCCATTCCACCAAATCCTTTTAACCACGTGAACCTCTCCCTTACTCAAATGTGCAGCTAAAACATGAAACATAAAGGAAATCTTGGCATATCACCTTAATGGTAGATGCCAGTAATATCTCATAGTGTGAAGGATAAAGATGACTGCATCACAAAGACCTCTTATCTCTCCAATGGATGAAGAAAGTAACTTGACCTTTTCTCCAGCAACTATCCTACTGACCCCTATCTAGAATTGCTGCCGATAATGGCAGATACCAATTCCTTCTAAATCAAGGTAAAACATCTTATCTTAATGGTAGATATCAATTCCTTATAAATCATTGATTCCAAGTCACCACAAAATTCCTTCTTTTTTGTGACTCAATGCTCAATACAATTGGATTGACAAATGTGATTAAAAAAAAGTCAGGTGTAATTGTTCTCAAGTCATTTAGTGTCATAAGGTAGACATAGTTTCTCTTTTGGATTGATGCCTTCCCTTACAGGTTGTTGGGCACATTCATCTCCATATGAAGAATAATATGTTCTGCCAATCAAAGGAATAGGATAACAGGATTTATGACCTCAAGGTGTTCATAGCTTCATCAGGAGACGTTTAATTACTTTTGAATGTGAACCACATATATCAAACATATTGAGGAACAAAAACAATAGAATAAACTGACATAGAAAGAGATTATAATACTGTTTGATTTAGTATTATTTTGGTTTCTTCCCATAAACCTTGTCGTACATAGATTATCTTACGGTATTGCCATTTCAAGGATTGCACACAATTACATTACCTACATGCTGAAAGTCTGTTTCATTACCAGAAATAAATAATGTTAATCACTGTTATCAGTCTGAATAATGAAAAAGACATCTTTAAAAGCTTCAACACCACCTTCATCACTCTGTGGTCAACCAAGAAGTTTAGAGATACACAACTCATAATGAGAAATTGACTTGACAGTTTGGCGTGATTTGAACGTGCTCATGCTACCTTAATCCTTATAGCCATGAAGTAAATTTTGTATAGATGTTAATATGTCGTTCACCTACTGGGAGACAATCTAGAAGCTTTTAAGTTCATGTTTCACCCATTAGATATTGACACTTCAATGTTGTCTCATTCACCTCTTGCTTTTAGCTCCGAGAACTCATTTTTATTATAGCATTCTTTTGTGTGCTTCATAACTTATAACATTCTAAGGATTTTGTAGCGACCATAAGCTTCAGTTTTATGCTCTCTTTCACATATAGTACTTTATTGACACTTCCAAACCCTGGTTTTGTTACATTTATGTGATAATAATGCAGCCCAGGTAATACAGTCCCTAGGCACTTAAGAACTCATGCTTTTGAAAGTCGGCAAATATAGGTTCACAGGAGCCAAACTGGCCTGATGTTGGTGATTAAGTCCAGCATTTGATGAATTGACTCGTCTAGTCATGAATCCCCTTGATCTGATTTGAGTATCCTTTATTGGCCAATAACTTTAGATAAATAAAAGACGAATATCCTGAATCATCTTCAGTGGCTAAAGATTTGCTGATTCAGGCCAGTTTGGCTGGTGGCATATCAGGATCATGGTTTTGAAAACCATATTCATGATCCCTTAGAAATATCAACTGTTATACAACCTATTATTTGATGGACACTTCTATTAGTATAGAAACATCATGTTGAAGGACACTTGGACACAATGTGACACTTGGACACGTCGAGAATCCATTGTGGAATATCATAATTAAGCCACTCCAATAATTCTTCAAATTTCCTGTTTGATTGTTAAGATTCAAGGATTTTATTAATATTTTGTTTATTTTTGTATAGTTTAGACAACTTTCAATTTGTCATACCTTATTTTACATGCATGCACAAGCATAGATGATGATGTAGCCGAAGCTATCACGACCGGATTCCGAAGCTAGAATCCGAAATTTGGATCCGGAGCTGGGTCAGATCGATGAAGAGGCCCGACAGGGATCCGGACGGCGACGGAGGCGGAGATGCGGTCGAAGGTCTGAAGCCGAAGATCGCTCGGTTGGATGTCAGCTAGTCTTTGGAAGGCACGGCCGAAGTTCCTCCGGATGAAGGGCAGTCGATGCGGAGCCGAGTTGCCTTCGGGCGAGGAGGGTCAGCCGGCACACGGTGTCGAGACCAGGGAGAGAAGTCCAAGATCGGCGGCCGAGACCGACTCGGGAAGGTCGGCGATGATTCGAACCGAACTCCTGCAGGAGGGAAAGAAGAAGAAACCGGTCAGTAAGAGTCCCGGGCTTTGGCCCTTTGGAACTCCCTCCGACGGTTAAGTTAGCTTCTGAAGATGATTCGATTCAGAAGGCAAAGAGTAGCTTTAATGCTATTTGGACTATATTCCTTGAGGGTCTCGGAGACATACCTTTGGCAATAAATAGCGGACTATAAATACCCCGCTATTTATTGCGGATGGTTAACAGTGGTAGCCGATATAGGACTATGTTCCGGGTTTACTGGTAAACCGCCATAGTGCCTAGTTCTCCACCGGAGTGGGCCGGACACGGCTATTGGGCCGAAGGGGGTTGGGCCGCTGATGGGCCAAAGCCTGCTGGGCCGAGGGCTACTGTGCCGCTTACGGGCTGAAGGCTGTTGGGCCGCTGACGGGCTGAAGCCTGCTGGGCCGAGGGCTACTGTGCCGCTTACGGGCTGAAGGCTGTTGGGCTGCTGATGGGCCGAAGGCTTCCTGAAAGCCTTCTATTGCTGTTGCTGGGCTGAACTGGGTTTGGGCTTGTTTTAATGGGTCGAATCGGATTCTGTCTCATCAGATGAATACGTATAATTGTGTATACCCATATGCCTCTCAAACACATATCTGACATGCATATTGCTCACACTATAATAGATTCAGGAAAAAATAATCCACAACTCCAAATCCAATCTGAAAATAACAGAAAAAATTTGCAACCAGGATTTCAAATACCATTGCGGTCCTTTGCAAATCTGAGAAGCCCAGGCTGGCTCTTATTTGCTCTATCCCTGCCTTTTTCTCTTTTCTGCGGAGATTCATCGCCTCGCCCCTCAATAAAGAAACAGCATCCCCCATATTCAACGTTGTTTCACCACCATGTGTAGCCTTTTCAAGCATGACGAAAAAAAGGATAACAGTATGATACCATTATTAGTTTCAGAAATGAAAAATAGTGTAATTGGCAACAATCCAAAAGGAAGACCACCCTCGTATCGTATATAGAGCTAGTCTAATGCATAGTTGAAGAGCAGAATGTACTGAAACAACCAGTTGGGGGGGGGATTCATACAGCCTGGTTTGCAGCATAACGAATGCAGGTTTATTCCAAAGTGAAACTTAAGTGATTCAACATGGCAGGACCTTTCAGCACATCTGGCATTGAAGACAACATATTCAGCCTCCAAGAGGCAAACTTATACCCTTGTTTTCATTAGAACATTTGGTAGATAACAATAAAATGTTGGGAATTGCATAAGAATAATGCAAACCAAGAAAACACCTTCTGATGTTATGTCTCAATCGTTAAGTGGATACTTTTGATTTGCAGTTTGGTACAAGCTAAATTATGGACAATAATGTAGTAAAATGTATGAACGAAATGCTATTAGGCAAGCACAATATTATGGCTTTATCAGAGATTTGGAATGGTAAGACAAGAGAACCCAAAAGATGCCTAGAATGTGTTCCAATTGCTTAATGTATCAAAATGTATGGACTAACATTATTAGACATGTGTGGGAGACATGAGTAGATCGAACCCTCACACCTATTTATTGTTGTTTTTAGTTATTTATTTTGATAGATCTTGAGAACTTGAGATGAGTCCCCAAGAGATCTAAAGTGTTGAATCAAGCATGTTGATCCATTGATTTTGGCCTGTCGCCACTTACCATTGTCAGTGTTAATTACATTGATCCTATAATCGACAACCTTTGATTAACTGTCATAAGATGATACCCTATAAACAAATCCTTCCACAAACACAAATGCAAACCATAATTTAATTCTGTTGACCAGACTGTGACTCATGCAAAATTTGAATTTCGATGTGTCAATTTTAGAATTAAGGCAAACCATTATTCATGGTATGACACACTTGTAGGCTTCCAGATTCCTTGAGGATACATGTAGATGACAAGGTCACACAAAAGTTTGGTCATCATTAATCATTGAGTCCTTCTTAAAGGATACACTTTAGTTATGATATTTGATTAACTTTAAATTTTTTAAAGGACACAAATTAATGGTGTTATATAATTATCAAGTGTTGAGTCTTTGTAGGATAGTTTTTGGATTTCTTAAAGGATACACTTTAATGTGAGATGCTTTTAGGTTCTTTAGAGGATACATCAAAGTAATTGAAAACATGAACGTTTGCATGGAAGAAGATGATGATATAATTATGTTTTAACCCTTGAAAATGTAGTGTATTTACAAATAAGCCCTCTTAATCCAACTATTTATTTATAAGCCCTCAATCTCCCGTGAATTGGTGCAAGGACCTAGAATATTACAAAAAAACCCTGAGAGTATTACAAATAAGCTCCTAGAAAGGGCTTATTTGTAAGAAACTTTTAATGATGGGGGCTTCTTTGTAAATAGTTGGATTAGGAGGAGTTCTTTATAATATCAAAAGTTTATGAGGGTTGAAATCAAAAAATCCAAACATGAAATCATTTTTAGATATGTAATACATTAAAGCCAAACATGAATCCTTTAAGCCATCATCTCTCAATGAATCCTAACAAATCATACCAAAGACCCATTAAGTATCAATTTGAATTCTAAGCGCTTAGGGGTATTGGTAAATTTATTTACGATCCATTAAGGATCCACATTAATCAAAATAAATTTCAATATGATTAGTGCAAAACAAAGACACATTAATTATATGTTTTATGTCATTAAGATTAAAGATAAAACTTGATGTAGCCGAAGCTATCACGACCGGATTCCGAAGCTGGAATCCGATGTTTTGGATCCGGAGCTGGGTCGGATCGGTGAAGAGGCCCGACGGGGATCCGGATGGCGACGGAGGCGGAGACGGGGTCGAGGATCCAAAGCCGAGGGTCGCTCGGTCGGACGTCGGCTAGCCTCCGGAAGGTGCGGCCGAGGTCCCTCCGGTCGAAGGGCGGCCGGTGTGGAGCCGAGGCACCTCGAAGAGAATCAGCCGGCGGATGGCGTCGAGACCGGAGGAAGGAGTCCGAGGTCGGCGGCCGAGACCGACTCGGGGAGGTCGGCGAAGATTCGAACCGAACCCCTGCAGGAGGGAAAGAAGAAGAAGAACCGGTCAGTAGGAGTCACGGGCTTCGGCCCTTAGGAACCCCCTCCGACGGTTAAGTTAGCTTCCGAAGATGGTTCGATTCAGAAGACAGAGAGGTGGAAGAAGCAGCTTGAGAGCTGTTCGGACTGTAGTCCTTTTGGGGTCATGAAGACATACCTTTGGCAATAAATAGCGGTGTATTTATAGCGAAGGATAGAGGATGGTTAACGGTGGTAGCCGATATAAGACTATGTTCCGGGCTTACTGGTAAACCGCCATAGTGCCTAGTCCTCCACCGGAGTGGGCCGGACACGGCTTTTGGGCCGAAGGGGGTTGGGTCGCTAATGGGCCGGAGCCTGCTGGGCCGAGGGCTATTGTGCCGCTTACGGGCCGAAGGCTGCTGGGCCGCTGATGGGTCGAAGCCTGCTGGGCCGAGGGCCGCTGGGCCTCTTATTGCTACCGTTGGACTGAACTGGGTTGGGCTTGTTTTAGTGGGCCGAATCGGATTCTGCCTCATCACATAGCCCCCCACTCTTGTCTTCCTCAGTTTTGAGATGGCGAGAGTATAGCCTGAAGCCTCCTTGTGGAATAACGCAACAGGTGCTTGTCCAAGACTTTCTATCCTCTTTAGGAAGAAAGGATGCCCTCGGTCGGCCGAGGGTCAACAGTCATTTACCCATCTTCATTCAGGATGTAGTGACGAAGGCCTTCTCTCGATTGCGAAGGGCCGAGCCTTCTAACTCGTGTCAGGCTCAATAAATGAACGGGACGGGCGTCAGGTTTCCCGTCAGAATGGTCGCGTCGCGAGAAAACACAGGACACGCGTCGCGCATCCGGCCACTCCGTTAAAAATACAAAGAAATCCTGGTCGCTCGTGGATCACAGGTCACTTCGGCTCTTCGTCCGAGGTTTCACTCGGATTGCCGCCTCTTCCTTCCATGGCACGCGGAACGGACCACGTGGTGGCATCTGCGGGGTCAGCCGAAGGGACGGACCGCTCTCGGTCATCGATTGCCTTGCCTCGATTCCCGGAGTTGGGCCGTCATCATTGCCGAAGGACGGTACACGTGGCGCGCATCCGAGAGAGGCGATGATATGAAGGAGAAGATATCGGCCGTTGGCTTCGGCGGGGAGGGCTTCGAACTTAGCCCATAAATAGGGACCCCTCGCAAGGCATTGTTCCGCTTCCTGCTTTCTGCGCCTGCGTCTCTCTGCGACTACCCGAGCTCTCCGTCTTCTCCGGCGACGTGCTAGCCATTTGAGGGTGCTTCCGAGCGTGTCGCCTGTCGCAAAGTTCTCCATCATCCGGAATCGTCGCCAGGGAGGTTCTTTTAGCTTGAGAGGCGGCGCTCGACCGAGGAGATCCGTTTTTCTTTGAGGGTAAGCCTCAATCTTCTTTCTCTATCCCTGCGATCTCATGTCCCGCAGCTCTTCTTCGGCTGAGATTACTCCCTCGAACGAGGAATACACTCCGTTCCAGTCCCCTGGTTCTTCCGAGCCCTCAGACGAGGAATACACTCCGTCCCAGTCTCCTGGCTCTTCCTTGTCATCTCCCCTTTCTCCGAATTCCCTTGATTCTGCTATAGCGAACGAGGCCGAATCCTCTGGTGCCGAAGGGTCCGAGGAGGTTCGTACCCCGGGCCAGGCTTCTTCTTCGGGTCGTCGTCGTCCCGAGACAGCTTCGGAAGCAGTCTGCTCCCTCACCGATGATGGGGTTAGATACGTTGCTTCCTATTATCAATTCCCATCTTGGATGACCCCCTATCGGCCTGGTTCGAATACCAGGACCAATACCCCTCGTCCAGGCAGTTTTTCCATCTATGAGGAAAGCTTTCGGGCGGACTTTCATCTTCCTCTCTCCACCTTCGTCATCAACCTCCTATGCTTCTACGGGCTGGCCCCGTCTCAATTCTTTCCCAACTCTTAGCGCACAGTCTACGCCTTTTTGGTTGTGTTCGCCCATATGGAAGTCATCCCCTCGGTCAATATCTTCCGCTACCTCTTCAAGATTCAGCGGCAGGGGAGATCCGAGTGGTACTGCTTCGTCCCTCGCCTCGGCCGGGGTATCTTCTCCGGGAAGCCCTCGTCCATTCATGATTGAAAGAGGAACTTTATCCTAGTTTCTCTCCCGGAGAATGAGAAGAGCGTGTGGCCCTTTCCTACTATGTGGGCACCGCTGGCCGAAGGCCTTTTTGATCCGCCCTCCCTCAACTCCGCCCAGCGCCGCATTGTGGGCCTTATTGAGGCCTCGGCTCCGTACAATATCGCAGAGCTCTTCCATGAGGCGAAGCTGCTTGTGGACGCTAGGGCGTGGCCGGACCCGACGAGGGATCCTCCGCGGGCTTTTCCCTATCTTCCTCCCGAGGAGTCTTCGGGGGAACCTGCTGAGGTCGCGCCTCCGGCCGAAGCTCCTCCGGCCGCAGAGGGTGCTGAGGCTTCGGCCGAGGGTAAGTCCATCTTGAGTTGCGGATTATATGCATTGCAGGCTGCTGACCCCTCCTTCTTCTGCTTTGCAGAGATGTCAGGAATCAAAGGCCTCCTCAGCCGGATAGCTCAGCAGAGCGGCCAACCGTAGTCGTCCCGGCCGCAGGCGGCGGGAGGGGCCGAACGAGGCGTCGTGGCCCCGAGCGTCCAAGCCGGGATCTCGACGACGGCGGCTTCCGTTGAAGGCCGTGCTGCGGTAGTCGCTCTTGAGAGGGAGCGGAAGAGTAAGTCGGTTGCCCGAAGGGGCGGCCGACCGTCGAAACGGGGCCAGGCGGACGAGCCTGGCGAGGCAGAGCCCGCCCCGGCGACTAAGAAACCGGCTGCTGCCCGAAGGGCTCCGATGCCGTCGCCTTCTGAAGCGCCGAGGGGCGATTCTCCCTCGGCCGTGATGGCGGGGGCAGAAGATCAGGGAGGCGCCAGCTCGCAGGGGCCTTATGAGCAGGAGCGGGAGCTATGGGTCCCTGATCTGAGGATCTACAAGGACGAGACCATGGAGGACCCGCGAACGTGCCTGCGTCTGCTCCAAGGTCTAACTCTCCCTTCGGCCCTGGAGCAGTTGAAGGATCACACGGCAACTGAACTGGCGCTGTTGAGCGCCCGATTGGCGGTCCAGGTAAGAAGCTCCTGTGTGTGCTTCGGTCTAATATCTCTCTTAGCTTGTTTTGAGTTTTGCCAACTCTTATTTGCTCTCGGCTGCAGGCCGCGATCACGGGTGGCGTCCTGATCCGTCGTCAGGCGATCATCCGAGATCAACTCCAGGACGCTGAGAGGGCGTCGGCATCGTCGGCTTCAGGCGAGGGCCCCTCGGCGGAACGCGACTTCGAGTCCAGCGTTGACTGGCTCCTAGAGGCGAATGTCCGGATGCGGGCTAAACTGGAGGAGCAGGCGGCGGCGACTCAAGCTTCTTCCGAGGCCAAGACAAAGGCCGAATGGGAGAAGGAGAAGGTCGAGCGGGAGCTAGAGGCAGTCCGAGCCGAAAATCGGGGCTTAAAAGCCGAGATCCAGGACAAGGACGCCCAACGGGCTTCGGATAGCCGCCGCCACGCCGAGGAGCTATCGGCCCTGACGCTGGACCTGGAGGCTAAGGCCGAGGAGGCTGTTCATTCAGCCATGGCCGATTATAAGGCCGGCCCAGACTTCGCCGAGGAGATAATCCAAGCGCAGCTTCTGGCGGCTTCTTCGGTCTTCACCATCGAACTGGCCGCCGCTCAGAAGGTCTGCCCGGCCGTGGACTTGACGGGTATCGCCCTGCCGACGGACGAGGAGGGTGAAGAGCTCCTGTCCTGGTGGAAGGAGCTTACGGCTGAGAGAGCCTCGGCTTCAGCGGAAGGCGGCGAGGCCATTCCAGCCGAGGCAACTCCCATCGAAGCTGCCCCTACCGAAGCCGTGCAGATCGTGGATTCTCCCTCCCCATCTCCTGGCCGGAGCCCAGTTGATGTGGATGGGGAGAATACCGAGGGCTGATACCGGGGCCTGTCCCAGGTTTTGTCTGGACTTTCTTTGTAAGTCTGCGGCCAGATAGACGGCCGATTTTGTACTCCTCTTGGCATATATAAAAAGTATTTTTACTTCGCCTTCGTACTCTGAATGGATGATCGAGTCCGGCTCTTCCTTGCGCCCAAGACCTCGTCGTCATTTAGTTGCGGCTTGCACGGCCGGAACCCGATCTAGACTCGGACATGGAGTTGGAAAAAATGTTGTGATATGGTTTATGCGGCCGACGCTTTTACCAGTACGGTTTTATGTGATCTAAGAATAACCTGCCGCTCCCGATACGGTTCGCATGGCCGAAGCCACTCCCGGTGTGGTTTACGCAGACTTTAGAAAACCATGCCGCTCCCGATACGGTTTGCACGGCCGAAGCCACTCCCGGTACGGTTTACGCGGACTTAGATAGAAAACCATGCCACTCCCGATACGGTTCGCATGGCCGAAGCCACTCTCGGTGTGGTTTACGCGGACTTTAGAAAACCATGCCGCTCTCGATACGGTTTGCATGGCCGAAGCCACTCCCGGTGTGGTTTACGCGGACTTTAGAAAACCATGCCGCTCCCGATACGGTTCTCATGCCGAAGCCACTCCCGGTACGGTTTACGCGGATTTAGATAGAAAACCATGCCGCTCCCGATACAGTTTGCATGGCCGAAGCCACTCTCGGTACGGTTTACGCGGATTTTAGAAATATCTTGCCGCTTCCCGATCGGTACGGGTTACTTGCGGACTTAGAAATATACCGTGCCGCTCCTGATACGGTTCGCATGGCCGAAGCCACTCCCGGTACGGTTTACGCGGACTTTAGAAAACCATGCCGCTCCCGATACGGTTTGCATGGCCGAAGCCACTCCCGGTACGGTTTATGCGGACTTAGATAGAAAACCATGCCGCTCCCGATACGGTTCGCATGGCCGAAGCCACTCCCGGTACGGTTTACGCGGACTTAGATAGAAAACCATGTCGCTCCCGATACGGTTCGCATGGCCGAAGCCACTCCCGGTACGGTTTATGCGGACTTAGATAGAAAACCATGCCGCTCCCGATACGGTTCGCATGGCCGAAGCCACTCCCGGTACGGTTTACGCGAACTTTAGAAAACCATGCCGCTCCCGATACGGTTTGCATGGCCGAAGCCACTCCCGGTACGGTTTACGCGGACTTTAGAAAACCATGCCGCTCCCGATACGGTTCGCATGGCCGAAGCCACTCCCGGTACGGTTTACGCGGACTTAGATAGAAAACCATGCCGCTCCCGATACAGTTTGCATGGCCAAAGCCACTCTCGGTACGGTTTACGCGGACTTTAGAAAACCATGCCGCTCACGATACGGTTTGCATGGCCGAAGCCACTCCCGGTACGGTTTACGCGGACTTTAGAAATATACCGTGCCGCTTCCCGATCGGTACGGGTTACTTGCGGACTTAGAAATATACCGTGCCGCTTCCCGATCGGTACGGGTTACTTGCGGACTTAGAAATATACCGTGCCGCTCCCGATACGGTTCGCATGGCCGAAGCCACTCCCGGTACGGTTTACGCGGACTTTAGAAAACCATGCCGCTCCCGATACGGTTTGCATGGCCGAAGCCACTCCCGGTACGGTTTATGCGGACTTAGATAGAAAACCATGCCGCTCCCGATACGGTTCGCATGGCCGAAGCCACTTCCGGTACGGTTTACGCGGACTTAGATAGAAAACCATGCCGCTCCCGATACGGTTCGCATGGCCGAAGCCACTCCCGGTACGGTTTACGCGGACTTTAGAAAACCATGCCGCTCCCGATACGGTTTGCATGGCCGAAGCCACTCCCGGTACGGTTTATGCGGACTTAGATAGAAAACCATGCCGCTCCCGATACAGTTCGCATGGCCGAAGCCACTCCCGGTACGGTTTATGCGGACTTAGATAGAAAACCATGCCGCTCCCGATACGGTTCGCATGGCCGAAGCCACTCCCGGTACGGTTTATGCGGACTTAGATAGAAAACCATGCCGCTCCCGATACGGTTCGCATGGCCGAAGCCACTCCCGGTACGGTTTACGCGAACTTTAGAAAACCATGCCGCTCCCGATACGGTTTGCATGGCCGAAGCCACTCCCGGTACGGTTTACGCGGACTTTAGAAAACCATGCCGCTCCCGATACGGTTCGCATGGCCGAAGCCACTCCCGGTACGGTTTACGCGGACTTAGATAGAAAACCATGCCGCTCACGATACGGTTTGCATGGCCGAAGCCACTCCCGGTACGGTTTACGCGGACTTTAGAAATATACCGTGCCGCTTCCCGATCGGTACGGGTTACTTGCGGACTTAGAAATATACCGTGCCGCTTCCTGATCGGTACGGGTTACTTGCGGACTTAAAAATATACGGTGCCGCTTCCCGATCGGTACAGGTTACTTGCGGACTTAGAAATATACCGTGCCGCTTCACAATCGGTACGGGTTACTTGCGGACTTAGAAATATACGGTGCCGCTTCCCGATCGGTACGGGTTACTTGCGGACTTAGAAATATACGGTGCCACTTCTCGATCGGTACGGGTTACATGCGGACTTAGAAATATACCATGCCGCTTCCCGATCCGATACACATGGCCGAAGCCACTCTCGGTACGGGTTATACGGACTTAGAAATAAACCGTGCCGGACATGATTTTTTCAAAAGATAAATTTTATTCACCCCTTCCGGCTAAATTCCGAGGGAAGTCATTTACATGCAGTGCCGAAGGCTTTCCATATTTCAGGTACGAGGGAGAGGTCGGCCCGAAGGGGTTTCTAACTAGTAAGCCCCTCGGTGGACTACTTCCTCTAAGCCCCCTGATTGCCTTAACGGCATGGCTTCGAAAGAGATGGGATCTTCAGACGTTGCCCTACCGCTCCGAAGGCCTCCTGGTTCTGCCTTTGCTGAAGCTATTCTTACCGGTATTGCGGCAGTTGACCCCCTCTAATGAGGCGATCTATCTCCTCCCGAAGGTGCCGGCATTCGTCAGTCGAATGGCCGGTCTCCCGATGGTATTCACAATATTTGCTACGGTCCCTTCGGCGAGGATTAGTTTTGAGGTGCTGTGGCCGCGGAGTATACCCTCCACTTCCATAAGTATCTGGGAAGGGGAAGCAGATAGCGGTAGGTGTCGCGGCTGTGGACCTCGTCGCTTGCCTCGGTCCTTCTCCTTTCGATATCGTTTATATGAGGGTTCTTGACTCATAGGTCGAGAACGAATTGCTGGAGGGGCAAGCGGCGCCGAGCGCTCGTTGTGTATCATAACGGTCTCATCAAGAAAGACTTGTGAGGACGTTGGCCGAGACCTTGTATCTTGAGCGAGGTAGAAGAGGGAAGGCGGTTGTCGCTGGGGGAGCTGGCTCAGGGACCCCATTTGCTGTGCGAGGACGGATACCACGTCCGGCAGGAGCGCCAGGGATGTAACAGTGGCGGCTAGTGCTGCCACTTGATGCTGAAGTTCCTCTACCCGGCTGTCAATGAGGGATTCTTGCGAATCAGGAAGAGCTGAGCTTTGTGGAACAGACGGGGCGCCTTCGGAATGAAGCGGCCGCGTCAGAGTCGCCCGCGTATCTGCCTCGTTTTGTCCGGATCGCCGGGTTACGGGTCGTTGAGACATGACTTGTTTGTTGGTTTCCCACAGACGGCGCCACGTGATGTAGCCGAAGCTATCACGACCGGATTCCGAAGTTGGAATCCGAAGTTTTGGATCCGGAGCTGGGTCGGATCGGTGAAGAGGCCCGACAGGGATCCGGATGGCGACGGAGGCAGAGACGGGGTCGAGGATCCGAAGCCAAGGGTCGCTCGATCGGACGTCGGCTAGCCTCCGGAAGGCGCGGCCGAGGTCCCTCCGGTCGAAGGGCGGCCGGTGCGGAGCCGAGGCACCTCGAAGAGAATCAGCCGGCGGATGGCGTCGAGACCGGAGGAAGGAGTCCGAGGTCGGCGGCCGAGACCGACTCGGGGAGGTCGGCGAAGATTCGAACCGAACCCCTGCAGGAGGGAAAGAAGAAGAAGAACCGGTCAGTAGGAGTCCCGGGCTTCGGCCCTTAGGAACCCCCTCCGACGGTTAAGTTAGCTTCCGAAGATGGTTCTATTTAGAAGACAGAGAGGTGGAAGAAGCAGCTTGAGAGCTGTTCGGACTGTAGTCCTTTTGGGGTCATGAAGACATACCTTTGGCAATAAATAGCGGTGTATTTATAGCGGAGGATTGAGGATGGTTAACGGTGGTAGCCGATATAGGACTATGTTCCGGGCTTACTGGTAAACCGCCATAGTGCCTAGTCCTCCACCGGAGTGGGCCGGACACGGCTTTTGGGCCGAAGGGGGTTGGGCCGCTGATGGGCCGGAGCCTGCTGGGCCGAGGACTGTTGTGCCGCTTACGTGCCGAAGGCTGCTGGGCCGCTGATGGGTCGAAGCCTGCTGGGCCGAGGGCCGCTGGGCCTCTTACTGCTGCCGTTGGACTGAACTGGGTTGGGCTTGTTTTAGTGGGCCGAATCGGATTCTGCCTCATCAAAACTCAAGAATGCATGAGTCGTTGCTTATACATAATTAGCAAAACTCAAGAATACATGAGTTTTCTTACAAAATCCAAAAAGACAAAATTCAACAATATATGAGTTTGTCCTCACAAAACTTAGAAAAAAGGATCAAGCTCAAGAATACATGAGCTTGCCTTCAAATCTTCACAAATCTCCAAGCGAGATGTAGACAAAGCCTTCTTTTGTATCCCCCTTTGAGGGGTTTATATAAGGCAACGGAGGCATGTGGTGGGGGGTCAAGTGATCTAGTGGCACCCCTCACCCCACCGGATGATTCTTCCCGATAATTTTTTTTTTCGATCTTAAAGATAGAGATAAATGAGAGAGATAAGAGAGGGAGAGAGAGAGAGAGAGGCCACATGACCATCTGTGGGAATGGTATTTTATAAAAATATAAAAAAGAGTTTTATATTTTTAATATGAATATTATGTTTGATTTGCGACTCATGAATGATGAGTTAGTAATTGAATCAAGCATATGGATTTGTACTTGGATCCTTCTCCATCGACTTCGATCGATGTTAATTACACCAATGAAGTCACTGGACACCTTTGATTAACCCGTTATACGTGATACTGAATTTAGCTATACAATAAATAAAGTTCGTGCAAAATTGAAAATTGGCATAATACACAGATAATGCACATAATGAGAGAAATGAACTAAACTTTTATTAATCTGGAATATTACATATTACATAAGTACGTGGATGACCAAAGGGTTACAAGATCACATATTTCACATTTGGATCATCGATCAGGCAAGTATAATCTCGACCTACGTAATCAAACCCTAAAACTTACATCTATGATCACGATCAATGTGATCAGATCACCAAATTTGTATTAACGGTCGTGTCGATGCGGTTGGACCTTAAAGTTTGAGTGCACAGTTGGGTTCATTAAGATCATAATATCAATTTTAAGTCCGCAGTCAAGATCTCTAAGATCCGACTGTTGGATTGGAACTTACAGTTGACATCAAAAAGATCATACTGTTAGATTTAGATTTCCAATTGAGATAAAAAAGATCAAACCGTTGGATTTAGATTTATGGTTGAGGTCAAAAAGATCAGACCATCGGATTGAAGTTTAAGGTTGAGATAAAAAATATTAAACAATTGGATTTAGATTTACGGTTGAGATCAAATAGATCAGACCTGCAAATTTGTGTTCACGATTAAGATAAAAAAGATCAGATAATCAGATTTAAGTTTCATGTCAGACCGTTGGATTGAAGTTTATGGTTAAGAACAAAAAGATCAGACCATTGGATTTAGATTTACGGTTGAGATTAAAAAGATCAGACCGTGGTATAGGATTCGGTCGATATCACAAAGATCCAACCATTCAATTTGAATTTCGGTCAATATCGCCAAGATCCAATCATTATATTGTGAGATCAAGTCGAGATCACAAAGATCTAACAATTGGATTTGAGTTTCAGTTTATATTAGAATGATCCAATTGTTCGATCTTAAGTTTGGCCGATATAGGGACAATCCGACCGTTGGATTTAAAGATCGGATCAAGATCTAGAATATCTAATCGTTATGTTTGAACTTCGGTCAAGATCATGACGATCCAACTGTTAGATTATAAGATTAAGTCAAGATCTGGAAGATCTAACTGTTAGATTTGAATTTCGGTCGATATCATAATGACCCGACTATTGGATTTGAAGCTTGGTCAATATCGGTACCATCTGACAATTAGATATGATGTTTAGTCGACATCGGGATGATCCGGCCATCAAATATGAAGTTCAATCAATATCGGGATGATCTAACAGTTGGATTTGAAATATGGTCACGATCGTGAAGATTGGACTGTTGGATTATAAGATCGGGTCACAATCACGGAGATTGGACCGTCACGTCTGAAGTTAGGTTGATATCGGAACGATCCGACAATTAGATTTGAAGTTCGGTCGATATCGGGGCGATATGACCGTTGATCAAAGTTCAGTTAATATCGAAACGATATGACTGTTGGATTTGAAGTTCGGTCAATATCGGGATGATCTGACCGTTGGAATTGAAATCCGATCGATATCGGGATGATCCGACCATTCGATCTGAAGCTCGGTCACGATCGTGAAGCTCGGACCGTTGGACTATAAGATCGGGTCACGGTTACGGAGATCGGACCGTCAGATCTGAAATTTGGCGTATATCGAAACAATGTGACCGTTAGATTAGAGACAAATGATGTGATCATCCAATTGATACGACCAAATTAAGGTCATGATGCACCTCACCACGATCAACATGATTAAGTCATTTGATCAGTGGGATAGGTTGTGGGTGACTTAATCAATGTGATTAAGTCATTGTATCAGCGAATTTATGGTTGATTCTATGTGATTAAGACCTGTGACACAAAATTTTAATGACATATAATTTAAGAACAAATGACTTAACAACATATGTCAACAATTTGTGTCATATTGACTAATTATATGTTAATGGGCCTTATGTCACACTAACATAAACGTGACACGTAATTTAATAACATGTGTCACATCGATAGGTTAGATGATTTTATGTCACCTTAACATAAACGTGGCATATGATCACATGTCATATGTTTCGATAACATATGTGATTTAATAACATATGTATTTTAATAACATATGTATTTTAATAACATATGTATTTTAATAACATATGTTAATAGATTAATGTGTTAATAGACTTTATGTCATATTAACATAATTGAACCATTGATTGAATTACACCCTATGGATGTGATCCATGTGTGATTAATCATACATGACCATCGCAATTTAGACTATATGATCATGATTTCACATATGACCATGATTTCACATATGATATATATGATACTATTATTATATCATAGTGTTTGTGTGTCATGTCATGTTAATATATTATTATGTTACAATGAGCATATAACATAACACATTAAGACACAAGCTGGGCTAAGATAAAACTTAAACCCAAATCAAAGGAGAGAGGGGGCCGAAGCCTACCACTCTCAGAGCAAAGAGTCCTTACTGTTGGGATCCGAGCAGGACGCGAAGAACGCAGCGGAAACGATGAACAAAAATTTTATCCCGCCCGATGCCCGTTGATCCGATTCGGAACGAAAAACTAAAACCAAAAACAACGAGAAGTAATCCGATTATTGTGCACGGATTTGAATCCGCTTCCGTCTCGGTTCCGTCGAGGCGATGCCGTGAGCCGCACAAGCGTCCGGCCTCCAGCGGTATCCACGTGATCCTCCGCGGTGGTTCGTCCTCGATCCCTCGTCCGTATCAGCTCGCTCGCTGAAGATCCGTCGCCGCAACGATTGCTAAAATCCCGCCGACGGGAATTCCCGACTTTCGGGAATCACACGCAGCGGAGACGGAAACTGTTCTGGCGCCTTGAACGGGACGCCCAGAGGAGGAGAGAGAGAAAGGGGGGATGACGGCTAGCAAGGGAAATCCTGGAGCTTGGCCTAGGGTTTCTCAATAACGCGTATATATATTAAGTCGGCGCGACTTTTCACAAAAGTCCCCGAGTTAATATAAATCCCACTTATGTACTACCGACTGAGAATCTTATTGCGTGTGACCCTTTAGGCCCATTTACCAGTCTGGCGCATGATCCCGGAAGGTAATGGGGTTCAGTAACCCACTCATGGAACCTATCCGTCCACAGTAACCACGTGGCTATAATCCTTCGTTCGCACAATGCTCTCGAGTTAACCTAGGGTATGGTCAACTGTCAAACCCTAGATGGTCAACTCACTTGAATCAGACTCCGCTGTACAATATCCGAAAATCACTTTTTCTGATATTGATTCTGCTCTGGCCAGAGACTCCTGCGGATCTATTCTAGAGCATTCTCTCTCCAGTTATCTGAGAGCGAACGATCCTTTATTGAACACACAATCACCTTCGAAGGTCTTCCGCTGGACTCCATCCTTGACTATTAGAGATCCCGTGGATAGGGATTCGTAGGTCAAGGTCAAAGTCCAGAAGTCCACCGACAAGGTGTCTTTGGTGCCTCAAGTCCAAAGATCAACCACGCCACTTTGACGATGAATCAAGCCGATTGACAGTCAGGTAAATTACCAATCGGCGATTCATGTCGAATCAGTTCAGTGAACTCATTCTCCAATGAGCACCTACAGGTTTACCATTGTGTCTCTACACAAGTAACTAACGAGATCAGTCATCCTCATCATATAAGCTGGAATAACCTGTACTAGTCTAACCGGATGTTTGATGTCCTTCTCAAACATCCTATGACTAGGAACAATTAAGAATATGTGTTTATAAGTCATCAGTCTCATTATTATGATCTCATCATAATCTGATGACTATTGTACATATTCATGGACTTCATTATGTGCAATTATAAATATGCCAATTTACATAATGAATTTAATGTCATTAATTAGTGAACCAGATTGAAATAGGTGCCTTATGATTGGCTTAGAGGACACATATATCCATCAATCTCCCACTTGGACTCAAGCCAATCACTTTCGCATTTGATCTCCATCAAATCTAGGGGATGCTCACATAAAGTCTGTGACTAAGACTTGGTCAGGGATCTGCTAAATTATCTATAGATGGAATATTTTCCATTAGGTTATTTCCTATTTATTCTTCGTCTCTGATGTTGTGAAAGAGCCTCATAATGTTCTGCAACTTCTGAAGAGACCATGGCTCGATCACACAATTGATCGCTCCCACTATTGTCCTACAACGATGGGATGGTATCAGAGACCTTTTAGAACTACATGTAGTTCAGGGATGAACTTTTTCAACCATACTGTTATAATAACAGTATCACTTGTTTATGTCGTCTCCTTAATATCGAGTTTTGGATCAGAACCATTCCAATCCGTTCTTTTCTACTGGAAGGTTGAATCCATTATTTGACTTGAAATTTGAGTCAGTGTGACCTCATAGCTTCAAATCATCCTCTCCATATTCGTGAATGCATCCTTAGTACTTCTCAAGCGCTTAATGGTGCATTTCACTCATGTATCCTTTAAGGAATCTTTTCTTTAAAGGAATAAATTTCATATCTCAACAATTTAGATTTTTTATGAAATTTATGTCAAACATCTTGACATACAGGTCAATATAATATCCCCACCGATCTATCTTAATAGATTCGTATTCCAATACGTAGGATATTATAACTAAACTTATTATGGAGGAAAATATGGTTAATAATACTTTCACTAATAGTAACATCTTGAAGTCATTCTTAATGACTTTGATGTTATTATCATAAAGCATTATTAAAGCGACCGTACTCCCACTGTCCTTTCTGAACACACACAATCCGTGATCATTCTTAATGATCACATAGTATTTGACCATTAAGTCAAAACTTTTATTACAACTTAGGAAGCTTCAGTTTGATTCAAAATGATCTTTGAAATCATAACTTGCTTCCTGGACATTCTAAAAGTTTTAAAGGTGTATCATATACATCTTTACCTCAATCAAGTTAAGAGAGCGCTTTTAATATCCGACTGTCATCATCTCATGATTGACAGTATAGATAAGTAGAATTCTAATAAACTTATCAATCTCAAAGTTGTAATGACAGAGAGCATCATTATCATAGATTTTAGATCATAATCTATTTTGAGCTACTCTCATCTTCCTAAATTAGATATGTCAAACATATCCTTCTAGTCACTGAGAGAATCTCAAAAAAAAAAATCTACGAAGCTATCTGATGTGTGTCATGAGTGGTTCCAAACAATTAAAAATTATCTAATAATCTTATGTTAACTTGTGAATCTAGAACATCTTCTAGTTTTATCAGCTCCCACTGTCTTCTTTGAAAACATATTCCTCTTCACGGAAGACAACTTTCAGGACGATAATTATTTCATTATCGCCTGGCCAATAATTATAATGTCCAAACTCTTTAGACATTCACAAATTCACACCACAGTAAAACCTGACTTTTAAATCAAGTTTATTCATAATTCACATCTCATATGAATTATTTGGTTTCCATATCTTATATGGACACACACTGACTTATTTGGAACCATCTTTAAAGTATGGACATCTAATATTCATACTCATATTCAAAAGGATAAGAATTAGGCAAATCTTATTATGTATTGCACCATATCTTATTAAGGTGCAATTCCTCATTCTATCATATTGCTATGATGCACAATGAGGATTAATCGAGTGAGGATACAATTATCCTCTTAATGATTTATGTGAATCACATACCTAAGTATTAGTTTCTTTGATCAAATCAAAAATTTAAATACTTCATATTGATTTTATACTTTAATCTCTCATATGCATTCGACTTATACTAAATTAAGTACATACAGCCGAATCATTCTAAGAGTAAACTATAAGGTAAGTCAATAGTAGTGATTATCTTTGGCCTTTGAGCTGTTTACATCCATATGCATCAGCATCAATAATTTCTTATTGCACAACCATGTGTACAATACCATAGATAATCAGGATTCACATAGTTCATTTCTATAGGAAACTCGTGAACATTCATCACATGAAATGTCACTTCAAGAATCTATAGTGCATTGACTGATTTGAACAACTATTATTCATTTTCAGTCAATGTTATTCACTTTTATAATTCTTGATATCTCATGCAACTAAACAACAATTATTCAGTTTCATATTAGACTCCTATAGATATACAAAGATTTACTATCTAACAGTAACTTATGAATATCATGAACAATAGTTGAGTCTAACTCAATACTTACATTTTCTCGATTTTCTTTTACTTGTCTAAGTCTGCACACTATCGCAGCTCTGAGAATCATTTACAATATCTCATATTGGATATGCTAATTCTCCAATAGACATGCAAAAGTCGATAATAAGAATATATGAAACTTCTTTCAAATTCCATATTCGTTATGCCTTTACCAGTATCCTTATATTGGTTGCAGTGGGAGAACTGCTACTTCCCTATCTCAGCTAACTTTCTTTTATCTTTTTCAGGTGTGGATTCGATCGTTTAAAATCTTACCACTTGCCTTTCTCAAAGGCACATCATAAATATCTATTCATTTTGGTCTATCCAAATAAGAGATTTCATGATAATCATTGCCTTTCAATAAGGCATACCATGAGTACCTCTTCACCTTGGTCTATCCAAGTAAGATGATTCATAATATCTGATTAGGATAGTGGCTTTCACTTGGCCCTGAAGACATTCTTTAGAGTTTTCTAGTCATGCTGAGTCTGAGAAGTATTGGCATCCAATATGCCAACTTCTCGAATAGACGACATTTTACTGAATCGAAGGAAATAACGTGATTTAAGCAGATAGTTCTGATAATTCAATTATGGTCTTTTATCTTGAATTATTTCCCACTATTTTTCAACGGACTGTATAACCTTCAGGTATACAGAACGGAAGACTCCGACGGTCTTCTAGTGAGGATCAGAATCCCCAAGAATCACAGTATGATCTCGGGTAAACACATAGTATCATACCATTATCTTAGAGCAACCATCTCATGGTAATTGCTGTTAGTTTAGGTGGCCTACAAGCCAATCTGACGATGTAAATCTCGTTCATTTTATTAATATAATGGCATAATATTCATTATGTGTAAATCGCATTAATTATCGTTTCATAATGAAGTCCGTGAATATGCGCTATAGTGATCAGATTATGATGAGATCATACTAATGAGATTGATCACTTAAACACACATATTCTTAATGGTTCCTAGTCGGAGGATATCCGACAAGGACATCGGATATCCGGTTATACTAGTACATATTACTCCTGCTCATATGATGAGGGTGACTGATCTCATAAGTCACTTGTGTGGAGACACTAAGGCGAATTTGTAGGTGCTCATTGGAGAATGAGTTCACTGAACTGATCCGACTGAATCGCTGGATGGTATAGTACCTCACTGTCAACCATCTTAATTATATTGTCGCAGTTGCGTGGATGGTCCTCGGACCTGAGACACCAAGGACACCTTGTCGGTGGACTTCTGTGCTTTGACCTTGGTTTACGAATCTCTAGCCACGGGATTCTAATACGCCAAGGATTGGGTACAGCGGAATACCGTCGAAGGAAATTGTGTGTCAATAAGGAATCATTCGCTCTCGGTACTTAGAGAGAGAATGCTCTAGGAAGGATGCGCGAAAGTCCCTGGCTAGGGCGCACGATAATATCGGGAAAGGAGTTTTCCGATATTCATCAGCGGCATCCAATCCAAGTGACTCGACCGGCTAGGGTTTGACAGCTCGCCATACCCTGAGTTGACTCGAGAGCATTGTACGAATGAAGGATTATATCTACGCAGTAACTGTCGGCGGAAAGGTTCCAAGAGTGGGTTACTTAACCCCAATACCTTCCGGGTTCACGCGGTGTTGCTTGGCACCCAACGTGATCGGAGGCCCGGTCGAATTCGATGTGCGACATCAATTCGATTGATTAATTAATTAATAAAGGGTTATTAATTGATTAATAAAGCCAGTGAGGAGTCACTGGGCTTGTTGGGCCATTAACTGGACTGGTACTTGGGCCTAGAGGGTCACACGCAAATGATTCTCAAGGCTATGGATAAATAAGTCGGTTTTATATAAACCAAAGGTTTTTGTGAAAAACCGTGCGGTTAGTATAAAACATAGCGAACGGGCTGAGCAGGCCAAGCTGCTGCTAACCCTAGCCGCCCCTCCTCAGTTTCTCTTTCTCTCTGGCGTCCAGACATATCCAGATCTACTATGCCGCTTCTCCGAATCCCGTCCGACGAGAAATCGTCCGCGCGTTGCAGCGATCATTGCGGCGACCGGCGGAGGTTTCGTGGGCTGCAAAGAATGAGGAACGCGAGGATACCCGTCGCGGGGAGGATCGCGTGGACTTCGCTAGAGGCCGAGCGCTTGCACGGCTTGCGGTGTCGCACCGACGGAACCGAACGGTTGCGGATTCGAATCCGCACACGGTGAGAACTTCGATAATCCGATTATCGTATTTTAGATTTCGAAACGGGAACGGATCGCTGTAAATATTTTAATTTCCGCTGCGTGAGCGATCCGGAGAAACCCGAGAAAACCCAACAGTTGCAACTCCTTGTAATGTCCGATCTTATTTCAGCTCCCAGGTCTTTAATGGTCCCGGGTAAACACAGTAGACCATTATACCTGGTCTAAGCTTTACCATCAATACGTTATAGAGTAGAGTAAGAATGCAACTCCTGGGTAAACGCGAGGATAGCTACACCGTTCCTCTATTCTAATCTCAAGGCATCAAGATGCCATAGTTAATAGTCCTTTCATCATGTGGTGGCAGATTTCGGGTAAACACGTAGAAACTATCATCACTGAATCAAGTTCTAAGAACTATATCGATGGAGAGCCACGCGGTACATTCTCAATGACTCGCGCTCCGGCTTAGACATTATGTTGAAGGTTTTGTTTATGTTAAGTTGGTCTCATCCTAGGTGATAGTTGATAAATATATCGAATATATTTAACTATACCTAGATATTAGCAATCGATTCATAATCAATAACTAAAAGTATGCGTCATCCATACATGTTCATTATGTGGTCATGGACAGCACGGTGATTAACTGGAGCCAAACAATTAATCACCAAAACTATATAACATTTATATAATCTAAACATGCAAATACATAGTCACTGGTGATCTCATCTCCTGTCGCCTTCCTAGTTGTATTTGTGGATCATCCTCGCCTTTCCTCCGCCGGCGCGATCAATTACAAATAATATTAATTTTGAAACAATTTCAAATACAAATAAATTGTAAGAGAAACCCTTATGGCCGTGTACAATAACAGAGGGAGATAGAATTACAATGGAATGGAGAGAGGGAGGCACGCAAGCCTCATTAATTAACACTTAATTAATGTACATCACATCCCATAACAATCCACATAATCACACACCATCACATCATATGAAATTTAACTAAGTGCATGTCCATGACCGCCACAAATTTTAACCATCCACACATGATAAAACGCATCACATGAACGCTAAATTTTTTGAAAATATAATAATTTTGGCTTTATTAAAACCTAGATACCAATCAAAATTGGATAATTTGAATTTTCGAAAATCTTATTTTCTAACATGCAATAAATCTAATTTAAAGCATTAAAAACATCAACATGTGCACACAAAGCTAAAATTAAAATTCTAAAATATTCCATGCAAAATTTAGAACAATTCTAAATTAATTAATCTAACACTTAGATTAATATTAAATCACATTAATAACAATTATTAATGCGAAACAATCTAACATTTAGATAGAATTAAAAATTCCTAAATAACACTTATAAAAGAATTTATAATTCCAATTATTAACCTCTTAACAACTCCTTGCTAAAACCCCTTAATTAAATAATTTTTCTCAATAACAATTATTAAGAAATAATAATTAGAACATTTCTAATTAAAATAGTCTAACAATTAGACTTAATTAATCTCTCAATAACATTTATTAAAAGATCAATTTGAAGTGAATTAGATCTACAAAAACCATTAATTAAGAGATTCATGAGAAATTTAATTAACTATCTTAATAACCATTATTAAGACTTTAATTAATCATTAATAACTTTTATTAAAGTTTACTTCTCAAAATTAATTAACTCTTTTATAACATTTATAAATAGTTAATCAATTACTTAATAACTTTTATTAGGTGTCCCTTAATTAAAATAATAATTTCATAACAACATTTGCTAAGAAATCAACACATTAATCTAATCACTTAACTTAAATAATTATTAACAAGATTTATTAAATATTTTAAGTTCACAACTTAAAATAATCAACAACATTTGTTAACAATTAATTTAAGATCATATCTTAAATTTTAAACCCCTCTAACTACTTAAACTAAAAGAAATTAACAACAATTGTTAATAATATTTAAAGTTATAATCTTAAACTAATTAACAACACTTGTTAATGGTTAATTTAAGATTTGCATTAATCACTTAAGTAGAATTTAATTAACAACATTTGTTAATTATATTAAGACCACATCCTTTTTTTAAAAAAAAAAAAACAACCCCTTTTAACTTAAAATATAAATTAATGTTTAAAACATATTTTAAACATAATTTAATTTCAATTTTAAAGTTAAATGGGATGAGATTCATTTATTAAGGGGGGTTTAAAGGGGCGTAATGGGCTTTGGCCAAATGGGCCTTCTGGGCCTTGAATTGGGCCTGGCTAGGGCCTAGCCTGGCTCGGACCAAAATGGTCCCTGGGCTCGGGCCTGGCCCGGTCCCTCCTGGCCCAGCCAACCAGGAGTTTGGCGCCCCCGGGCCGGTCCAGGCCCCCCGGCTCGAGCCGGCGCAGGGCCAGCCGGTCCAGGCGCCATGCGCCCTACTCGGCCGGGCTAGGGCTTCCAGCCCTAGCCGCCGGCGCCTCCTTTCGCAGGTGCTTCTCCGGCGCCGTCAGGATATTGCCCGGCTGGAAATCGATGGGGGGACATTCCCTTTCCTTCCCCGGCGCCGGCGTGACTGCCCGGCGAGCCAGAGTCTCCAATGAGCCCAGAAAACGATGGTTAAACCCGTTTTAATCCGAGGCTTGCAGAACCCGCAGGAATGGATTTATCGACGACTCCCACCGGCAACCGGTGCACCTTGCAGGTCCTTCTCCGTCTCCGTCCCCGGTAGTGGCCGGCCGGCGATCCCCTTGCCGCCGGTGGCCCCCCAAATAGGCGTGGTTCACGGTTTTGAAACCGTGGCCATCTCCTTTCTATCTCTTCCAACATTTGGAGAAATAGAGAGAAGCGGCTATACCATTGGCTGCCGACAACTACCGGGGACCAGGAGATACAACTGGTCATACCAACATATGAATTTCATGGTCTTCCATCACCATGGAAGCCCCATTCGGACCCATGAAACCGGTTCTTCATCACCATGAAGAACCCAAAGATAAACCCCAAAAATATACAGATTTCTTCACAGAAAAATTCCAGATCTAAACATGTTCATCCCATGAACAAACTCCGCAAGAAGAAAATAAATAAAGCATGGAATTAATTCTTAGAATATTAATTTTAGTCGTTCCGGAGTGGATCAGAGCGGAACCTGGCTCTGATACCACTGTTGGGATCCGGGCGGGACGCGAAGAACGCAGTGGAAACGATTAACAAAAATTTTATCCCGCCCGATGCCCGCTGATCCGATTCGGAACGAAAAACTAAAACCAAAAACAACGAGAAGTAATCCGATTACCGTGCGCGGATTCGAATCCGCTTCCGTCTCGATTCCGTCGAGGCGATGCTGCGAGCCGCACAAGCGTCCGGCCTCCAGCGGTATCCACGCGATCCTCCGCGATGGTTTGTCCTCGATCCCTTGTCCGTATCAGCTCGCTCGCTGAAGATCCTGTTAGTTTTAGGTGGCCTACAAGCCAATCTGACTATGTAAATCTCGTTCATTTATTAATATAATGGCATAATATTCATTATGTGTAAATCGCATTAATTATCGTTTCATAATGAAGTCCGTGAATATGTGTTATAGTGGTCAGATTATGTAAGGACTGAGGCTTTCGGATCCGGTTTTCGGGGTCGGACCCTGTAGTTCAGGCTCCAGTGGGTCCAGCGATGCAGACGCGTTTTAGCTCATGCCACGTGGGTGCCACGTGGGCTGGCTTTGGACCGCAAGAGTATGGCCCTGACATGTCGTCTGAACGGCGTCTTAGAGGGACGACGCATTTCAGACTGCTGTCATAGCGTTTCAGAGTCCTGTCAGAGCGGCCATCATGTCAACTGATAGGCGTCCGTGCATATCGACGTGTTTTAGCCAGTCTCTGGTTAACCCCGCGAGCCCTCCCTCTTTTCCTCATTTCTTCCTTCTCTCTTTCTCTCCTCCCTTCCTCCGACGACTCCGGCAACGCCCCTTTCCCCTCCTTCTTTTTCTCCCACCACTTCGTCTTTCCCTCCACTCCATCGACCACTTAACTCTCGCCACTACCACCACCACTTCCTCCGCGGCGTTTACTCTCCGGACGGCGGCCGACGTCCCGGTGGAGTAAGGACGACCTCGGCAGTACCGGTGGCGGCGTGGGGCGAGACGGGTGGACGGTTTGGAGCTTGGAGGAGTTCAAGTAACCGGTAGGGTGACAATTCCCGTAGTGTTTAATTTTAAACCGTGTTCTCCCGCTTGAAACACGCACGGATCTATGGTTTTTGGGGTAGAATGAGCATGTTAGGGGCTTTTCCTTGATGGGAATGGGAATTTCTATGGATGTAGATTTATGATGGTTTGGTTTGCCCTCTTTCTCCTCTGT
Source organism: Zantedeschia hybrid cultivar (assembly GCA_030544215.1). Lineage (NCBI taxonomy): Eukaryota > Viridiplantae > Streptophyta > Magnoliopsida > Alismatales > Araceae > Zantedeschia > Zantedeschia hybrid cultivar. The sequence continues at coordinate 34,542,856 of JARZZO010000012.1, read as the reverse complement.
TTTTGGGGTTTTTTGGGGGTGGAAGGGAGCCCTCGGGCTCGAGACAGATCCTGGTTTCTGGCGCTAAAAGACGTCGTGCATGGACGACGCCTTTTAGAAGGGCGTCGGGCCATCATGATGCCTTTTAGGCAGAAATCGTTCCACTAAGGCTCTGTCAGTTCGGGGATTCTGGCACTGAAAGACGTCATGCCTGTATGACGCGATTTGGAATAGCGTCGGGCCGCCATGATGCCTTTTAAGACATAAATCCCCCGATTAAGGTTTTTCTGCTAATTCTGGATTTCTCTGTTGATTGGCGTCTGAGGATGTCGACGCCTTTTAAAAGGCGGCTACCTGTAGCGACGCCTTTTAAGCCAGATTCTGAGGCTGGGATTTCATGAACCAGTTTAGAGTGCTTGAATGGCGTCGGCCTTGGGCGACGCGATTCAAGACAGAACCACACTAATCCATGCCAGTAAAATGTGTTTTAGTACACTCGATGATGATGAACTCTTCGTAACCGGATGGCACTGCGTTGTATGTTGTGCGACCGTGGACTTCTCCCGTGACCGGATCGCACCGTGCCGTGTTTTATGTTTCGGTGGACCTAGAGTGACAGTTGTAGCGTTTGACACCCTATGTCGGTGCAGAGGGACACAGCGCTGACGGGAGCAGTGGCGAGGTGGCGCCTTGTGGGAGAGGGTCACCTGGTGAACCCCGGGGTTAGCTAGTTTGTACCGATGTCGGAGTGGTACCTTTGGAGTGTCACTCGTGCTGGGGGAAGGAGTAACCATCTGAGCCAGTTGGGCCGGAGTAGCCAACGTGCTATCCGAGGGGTTACTATTTGGTCTCAGCGGGTCGGTGTTTGCTGGGGGAAGGAGTAACCGCCGAGGTAGCCAGCGTGCTATCCGAGGGGTTACTGTTTGGTCTCAGCGGGTTAGTGCTTCCCACTTTCGTTGTGTGGTTGACGTGTTTTGAGGATACGCTGATTACAGGTTCCCTGATAAATTGGAATTATGTATGATAATTATACTTCGAATGCATGTGATTCATATTAAGATTTAGGTGTAGTAATTACTTTACTTGGTTACTATGTCTCCGCTGTGTTTTGCACTTGTGGGTGTGTGTGTGGGCAGTGGGGATCGAAGGATCCCTACTGAGTCTTTTCGTTGAGACTCACCCCTACGATTTTCAGGTGAGGACTCCAGACAGACTTAGCGAGGAGTGTGCGGCTGTGTGTTGAGCGCTGTCGGCTGTTGTTCCGGGGTATGCCCCGATGTAGTTGTTATTTTTATTCCTGGCCTGTATGTATAATCATTTCTTCTCTGTTGGAGTATGTAATTATTTGCTGTATCGAGTCGCATTGTAATAACTTTTAATTTCTCCACTTTCCTTTCAATTCAATGCGATGTGAATGTTTAGCTTAGTTTATTATTTGTTTCCCAGACTTACTTAGATCCTGGTTTGGTTCCAAATTAATGATTCGGTACCCATTTAGTAATCGGATCCCCGATTATAGGGTGGCGGGTCGTTACAGATTATGATGAGATCATACTAATGAGACTGATCACTTAAACACACATATTCTTAATCGTTCGTAGTCGGAGGATATCCGAGAAGCACATCGGGTATCCGGTTAGACTAGTACAGATTACTCCTGGTCATATGATGAGGGTGACTGATCTCATAAGTCACTTGTGTGGAGACACTAGGGCGAATCTGTAGGTGCTCATTGGAGAATGAGTTCACTGAACTGATCCGACTAAATCCCTGGATGGTATTGTACCTCACTGTCAACCAGCTTGATTCTATTGTCGCAGTTGCGTGGATGGTCCTCGGACCTGAGACACCAAGGACACCTTGTCGGTGGACTTCTGTGCTTTGACCTTGGTTTACGAATCTCTAGCCACGGGATTCTAATACGCCAAGGATTGGGTACAGCGGAATACCGTCGAAGGAAATTGTGTATCAATAAGGAATCATTCACTCTCAGTACTTAGAGAGAGAATGCTCTAGGAAGGAAGCGTGGAAGTCCCTGGCCAGGGCGGACGATAATATCGGGAAAGGAGTTTTCCAATATTCATCAGCGGCATCCAATCCAAGTGGGTCGACCGGTTAGGGTTTGACAGCACTCCATATCCTGAGTTGACTCGAGAGCATTGTACGAATGAAGGATTATATCCACGCGGTAACTGTCGGCGGAAAGGTTCCAAGAGTGGGTTACTTAACCCCAATACCTTTAGGGCTCACGTAGTGTTGCTTGGCACCCAACGTGATCGGAGGCCCGGTCGAATTCGATGTGCGACATCAATTCGATTGATTAATTAATTAATAAATAGTTATTAATTGATTAATAAAGCCAGTGAGGAGTCACTGGACTTGTTGGGCCATTAACTGGACTGGTACTTGGGCCTAGAGGGTCACACGCACATGATTCTCAAGGCGATGGATAAATAAGTGGGTTTTATATAAACTGCGGGTTTTTGTGAAAAACCGCGCGGTTAGTATAAAACATAGCGAACGGGCTGAGCAGGCCAGGCTGCTGCTAACACTAGCCTCCCCTCCTATGTTTCTCTCTCTCTCTCTGACGTCCAGACAGATCTAGATATGCTACGTCGCTTCTCCGAATCCCATTCGACAAGAAATCGTCTGCACGTTGCGGCGATCGTTGCGGCGACCGACGGAGGTTTTGTGGGCTGCGAAGAATGAGGAACGCGAGGATATCCGTCGCGGAGAGGATCGCGTGGACTTCGCTAGAGGCCGGGCACTTGCGCGGCTTGCGGTGTCGGACCAACGGAACCGAACGGTTGCGGATTCGAATCCGCACACGGTAAGAATCGATTATCCGATAATCGTAGTTTTAGTTTTTCGAAACGGGAAAACGGATCACTGTTTTATTTTATTTTCCGCTGTGTGAGCGATCAAGAGAAACCCGAGAAATCCCAACAGTGGTATCAGAGCCAGGTTCCACTGTTTCTCGTTCCGTTTCGATCTCCAAATTAATTTTTTCATGAGTTTTTCCATGCATTTAATCCAATTAAAATGACGAAATAGTGTTCATAAGATGAACACAAATAATTAGATTATTTTTCTGTGATTTTTCGGATTTTATTTAGAGTGTTATGATGTTCTTCGTGAGATGATGAACCGGGGCTTTTCGGCGGCTTCGTACATGCCTCCCAAGCGTTGGGATGGCGGGCCAGATCTTTGGATCTCTTGGTGATAGTCACCACTACCCACCGGGCATGATAGCCGGCACCAGGGTGGCCTCGAAGAGCTGCGAAATCGAGTCCCAAATTGGATTTAAATCATGAAAAACCTGATTTTTGGGAATTTTGAGGGGCTCGGGCTGTGTGTGTGAGGCCTCTCCGGCGATCCCACCGACGCTGGAGGCAGCACCGGCAGGTATGGACGGCGCCGTACCGCCGGCCGCCGGCCATCGCTGCACAAACCCCGCCGCCGGCCGCCGCTTACACATGCATCTAGGGTTTCAGGTGCGTCGGGTTTGCAGAATGGGGGGGAAGGGGGAGCCGACCCGACCGGTTCAACCGGTTGGGTCCCTGCTGGGCCGGATCGAGCCCAGGCGCCCAACTATTGGGCACCTGGCTCGACCCTGAGCCCGACCCTGGCTCAGCAGGGTCCGAGCCAGGGCTCGGTTCTAATGGGCTAGGCCCATTCCTATTAAACCCCCCCACCTTTAACCCCTATTTAACCCCAATGGCCCATTTAATAGATGAAGTCTCGATTTTAATTTAAGTTTAAAATATGTTTTAAAATTTATATTATTATCCAATTTTATTAATTTGGGCATTAATGTTTTAATCATGTTAATTGACAATTAGTTTTAATCAATTAGAGTTAATTATTAGATTAAATGTTAAACTAATAATTAACTTTGATTTAACTAATTTAATTGTTAAATTAGTAATTAATAGTTATTAGTCTAATTGTTAGATTATTAACTATTATCTCAGCTAATTGTTAATTAATATTTGAGTTAGTTATTAATTTAATTGTTAAATTAGTAATTAACTTAAATGACTAATTTAAATGTCAAATTAATAGTTCTTAACTAATTACTGTTAGTCATTGATTTAATAGTTAAATTGATGATAACTTTAATTATCTAATCTAAGAGTTAGATTAATTAATTATTAATTAGTTAATGTTAATTATTAGTTTAAGAGTTAAATTAATAATTAACATTAATTGACTAATCTAAATGTTAGATTAGTAGTTAATAATTAATTTGGTTGATTATTAATTTAAGTGTTAAATTATTAATTAACTTAGTTGGATTAATCTAAGAGTTAGATTAGTCTTTAAATAGTCTTGTTAGATTATTAATGGGGTTTAATCTAAGTGTTAGATTATTAGAATTGTTCTAATTTGCATTGAATAATATGGAATTATTAATTTGGAGTGTGTGCGCATGTGATGTATGTTTATTGCTTTTAAATTTTGATTTAATTGCATGTTAAGTTAATTAAAAGTGTTTTCGAAATTCAAATACCAATTTTGATTAGATCCCAGCTTTTTGAAAGCCGAAAATTATTTATTTTCAAAACTCTTTTATTTTATCCATCTGATGCGCTGAATCATGTGTGGGATGTTTAAAACACACCGTGGTCATAGATATGCACTTATTTAATTGTTCATGTGATGAATGATGTGTTTGTGTGGATCGTGGATGAATGATGGATGTTTATTAATTGTTAATAAATAAAGATCTGCGTATCTCTCCCTCTCTCATTCTCTGATGTATTTCTACCTCCCTCACTCTTGTACTCACCATAGGGCCTTCTTCAATTTACCTGTAAATTCTAGAATTTATTGTAATATGATCGAGGCAACCGAGGAAAGAGCGAGGACGATCCACAGCTGCAACCAGGAAGGCGAAAAGATGAAGATCATTTACCTCTGTGTTTGCAGGTTTATCTAATGTAAATGTTATGTTAGATTGTGTGTGCGTTTGACTGTTGGCTCCAGTCAAACCCACTGTGCTATCCATGACCACACTAGACATGTATGTGATACATTATTTTTCTTTTGATTATGAATCAAAGCAGGTATAGTATTTAGTAAATATATACGATATATTTATATACTATCACCTAGGAGAGACCAAGATAAAAGTTATCTAAATACCCTCAGATAAACTATAAGCCGTAACGCGGGTAGTTAAGAACTTACCGCGTGGTCCACCATCATTATAGTCATAGGATTCGAATCACTTTAGGCAGGTTTGTTGTGCTATCCATAAGGCCTGCTTAATTGGGAGGAGAAACTGTGGCTATGGCATTAGATGCCTATATGATCGGGGTAGAGGAACTATGTAGCTTTGTTGTGCTATCCACAAGGGCTGCATGCAAATCTATGCTCGTCGCGTAACGAAGGTTAGCTTAGATCAGAATTAGTGGTTTGTTGTGCTATCCACAAGGCCATTAAATCTCTGAGGACCGAAGCTATAATCAGATATAGCAAGGAGTTGCAAGTCCCATGAGTTGGGTGCTCTCTGATTGTATTACAGTTTGTTGTGCTATCCACAAGGCTGTAGTGCAAGTCATTGAGATTCTGATCCCCACTAGGAGACTGTCGACGTCTCCCGTTCTGTATAACTGGGGGTTATACAGTCCGTCAAAAATTAGTGGGAGTTAAACTTGAACAAAAGTCCATGTCTTGTTTTATTTTTAATAATTGAACATCTGCTAAATAGATTTTTACTTATCTCTTCTAGGGAATTATGTCGTCGAATAAACCACTCCGTGGCATACTTGATGCCCTTTTGACTTACCTGATCTACTCGGATTGGTTCAGAAACCTGAAGAATGTCTTCAGATCTGAGCACATTAACTTCGTCCCTGGAGCTGATCCTCTTGCTGAATCGGCATTGGATGCTCCTGAAGCAGAGATGACAGCTAACGATAAAGGATCGAAGGACAAAGGCAAAAGAGTAGTGAAGGGTGACTGCTTCTACTATAAGTAGTATGGTCACTGGAAGAGGAACTGCAAGGAGTTCCTTCATGATAAAACTCATGGAAGAGTGAAGCTGTCTGAAGCTTCAGATATCTATATGATAGATATCAACTTGTCAGTTAGAGATTCCACATCTTGGGTATTGGATACCGGATGTGCTTCACATATATGTCATGATGCACATATGCTGACAAGTAAGCACAAGCTGAGACAAAACGAGGTGGAATTGAGGCTAGGAAACGGCGCAAAAGTTGCGGCGATTGCTGTTGGGACAGCAAACCTCAAGCTTCCATCGGGAGACGCCTTACTATTAGAAGATTGTTATTATGTTCCTAGCATAATAAAAAACATCATATCAATATCTTGTTTGGACAAGATAGGATATAGGTTGACTATTGAGAATGGAAGTTGTTCGATTTATTATGGTAATAAATCAATAGTTTCGGCATCTTTAGTCAACGGTCTATATCTCTTAGATGTTTCTTATTACAATCTTCAAATTGATAATGCTCTTAAGAAGAGCAAGAATTGTGTGAACCAGGCCTACATGTGGCATTGTAGACTTGGGCACATTGGCAAAAGCAGGTTGCAAAAGTTGCACAAGCATACTTACTTAACTGCATTCTATTACGAATCGTTTGCAACATGTGAATCCTGCCTTATGGGAAAGATGGCAAAATCTCCATTTACTAGACATGGAGAACGTGCCAAGGATATTTTGGAACTAATACATTTAGATGTATGTGGTCCAATGTCCACCCAAGCCAAAGGTGGCTTTTCTTACTTCATCACGTTCACCGATGACTTCTCAAGATTCGGCTATGTGTACCTAATGAAGTACAAGTCGGAAACATTTGAGAAGTTCAAGGAGTTCAAGAATGAGGTAGAGAAGCAGTTAGGAAAGAGTATTAAAGCTCTTCGATCAGATCGAGGAGGAGAATACTTGAGTACTAATTTCACACAATTCTTAAAGGATAATGGTATCCTTTCTCAGCTGACCCCTCCATATACACCACAGATGAATGGTGTATCAGAAAGGAGGAATCGCACCTTGTTGGACATGGTGCGATCCATGATGAGCTTTTCGGGATTACCAGTGTCCCTCTGGGGATATACTCTAGAGTCAGCAGCATACCTACTAAACAGAGTACCCAGCAAGTCTGTGGCCTCTACTCCATATGAGATATGGAAAGGCAGGAAACCAGAATTTAAACATGTTAAAGTCTGGGGTTGTCCTGCTCATGTAAAGAGGTATGATCCAGACAAGCTGGAATCACGAACTGATAAATGCAGGTTTGTGGGATATCCAAAGGAAACCTTTGGATACTATTTTTTCCATCCTGGTGAACAAAATGTGTTTGTCGCCAGGAAAGCTGTCTTCCTAGAAGAGGAATACCTTCTCCAGAAGAACAGTGGGAGTAAAATAGTACTGGAAGAAGGTCCAAATCCCCAAACAATTACATTATCATCAGATGAGATATCAGTTCCTGAATCTGTTCAGGTACACACAGATAAGCCTCGTAGATCTTGTAGAGTACCTAGACTACCCGAACGATATGTGGGACATATTGCTGAAGGTAAGTCAAAGATACAATATAATGAGGATGATGATCCTAAAACCTACCAGGAGGCCATAGAAGGCCCAAAAGCCGGGAAATGGCGAGAAGCCATGAACTCAGAAATCCAGTCCATGTACACCAACCAAATTTGGAACTTAAAAGACTTGTCCGAGGGTATTGTACCTATCGATTGTAAGTGGATCTTTAAGAGAAAGATCGGTGCTGATGGACGGATCGACACTTATAAGGCAAGGTTGGTGACAAAGGGATATCGTCAAAGGCAAGGAATTGACTATGACGAGACTTTCTCACCAGTTACCATAATAAAGTCGATCAGAGCTCTACTCGCTATTGCTACACATTTTGATTATGAAATATGGCAGATGGATGTGACGACTGCCATCCTCAATAGTAAGATTGAGGAAGAGGAATATATGATACAACCAGAAGGTTTCACATCCAAAAAATCTCCAGATAAAGTGTGCAAGCTTCAGAGGTCCATTTATGGACTGAAGCAGGCTTTCCGGAGCTGGAACATAAGATTTGACGAGGCTGTCAAGTCTTATGACTTCATTAAGAATGAAGATGAGCCTTGTATGTACAAGAAGACCAGTGGGAGTGCAGTCACTTTTCTAGTTCTTTACGTAGATGACATACTACTCATTGGAAATGATGTAGCTATGATGTCATCAGTAAAGATTTGGCTGTCGAAACACTTCTCCATGAAGGATTTGGGAGAAGCATCCTACGTATTAGGAATACGGATCTATAGAGATAGATCAAAGAGGATGCTTGAAATGACCCAATCCTTGTGCATAGACACCATAGTCAAAAGGTTTTGCATGGAAAATTTCAAGAGAGGTCTCATACCGATGAGACATTGAATTAGTCTCTCAAAGGAGCAGTCTCCTAAAACTCCTAATGAGAGGGCGTTCGTGGATAGAATACCCTATGCCTCTGCCATATGATCTATCATGTATGCCATGCTATGTACACGGCCTGATGTTGTAGTTGCTCTAAGTGTTACGAGCAGATTTCAGGCTGATCCAAGCGAAGAGCGCTGGAAGGCAGTGAAATGTATCCTTAAGTACTTGAGAAGAACTAAGGATATGTTTCTTGTCTATGGAGGAGGTGACTTGAAACTGCAAGACTTTACTGACTTGAATTTCCAGTCAGATCCAGATGATAGCAAGTCTAAATCTGGATTTGTGTTTACATTAAAGGGAGGTGCAGTGTGCTGGAAGAGTTCCAAACAAGTAACCACTGTAGATTCGACGATTGAAGCTGAGCACATCGCTGCAGCTGAAGCTTTCAAGGAAATAGTGTGGTTGAAGATGTTCATTACCGACTTTGACATAGTTCCCGGTATCCTTGATCATGTTCCGTTGTTGTGCGACAACAATGGGACTATTGCACAAGTGAAAGAGCCGTGGTCTCATCAGAAATCGAAAGGTGTTATGAGGCGCTTTCATCTTATCCAGAGGAGATGTAGTAGTGGAAAGAGATCCATCCGTCGACAATGTAGCAGATCAACTGACAAAGCCATTGGCTCAAATTGTGTTTGAGCGTCACCTAGAGTCTATGGGCTTATTGTATAAAGGTGATTGGCTTTAGTCCAAGGGGGGGATTGTTAGTTTTAGGTGGCCTACAAACCAATCTGACTATGTAAATCTCATTCATTTATTAATATAATGACATAATATTCATTATGTGTAAATCGCATTAATTATCGTTTCATAATGAAGTCCGTGAATATGCGCTATAGTGGTCAGATTATGATGAGATCATACTAATGAGACTGATCACTTAAACACACATATTCTTAATCGTTCCTAGTCGGAGGATATCCGAGAAGGACATCGGATATCCGGGTAGACTAGTACAGATTACTCCTGCTCCTATAATGAGGGTGACTGATCTCATAAGTCACTTGTGTGGAGACACTAAGACGAATCTGTAGGTGCTCATTGGAGAATGAGTTCACTGAACTGATCCGACTAAATCACTGGATGGTACTGTACCTCACTGTCAAACAGCTTGATTCTATTGTCGCAGTTGCGTGGATGGTCCTCGGACCTGAGACACCAAGGACACCTTGTCGGTGGACTTCTGTGCTTTGACCTTGGTTTACGAATCTCTAGCCACGGGATTCTAATATGCCAAAGATTGGGTACAGCGGAATACCGTCGAAGGGAATTGTGTGTCAATAAGGAATCATTCGCTCTCGGTACTTAGAGAGAGAATGCTCTAGGAAGGAGGCGCGGAAGTCCCTGGCCAGGGCGGACGATAATATCGGGAAATAAGTTTTCCGATATTCATCAGCGGCATCCAATCCAAGTGGGTCGACCGGTTAGGGTTTGACAGCACGCCATATCCTGAGTTTACTCAAGAGCAGTGTACGAATGAAGGATTATATCCACGCGGTAACTGTCGGCAGAAAGGTTCCAAGAGTGGGTTACTTAACCCCAATACCTTCCGGGTTCACGCGGTGTTGCTTGGCACCCAACGTGATCGGAGGCCCGGTCGAATTCGATGTGCGACATCAATTCGATTGATTAATTAATTAATAAACAGTAATTAATTGATTAATAAAGCCAGTGAGGAGTCACTGGACTTGTTGGGCCATTAACTGGACTGGTACTTGGGCCTAGAGGGTCACACGCACATGATTCTCAAGGCGATGGATAAATAAGTGGGTTTTATATAAATCGCGGGTTTTTGTGAAGAACCGCGCGGTTAGTATAAAACATAGCGAACGGGTTGAGCAGGCCAGGCTGCTACTAACCCTAGCTGCCCCTCCTCTGTTTCTCTCTCTCTCTGGCGTCCAGACAGATCTAGATCTGCTCCGCCGCTTCTCCGAATCCCGTTCGACGCGAAATCGTCCTCATGTTGCGGCGATCGTTGCGGCAACCGGCGGAGGTTTTGTGGGCCACGAAGAACGAGGAACGCGAGGATATCCGTCGCGGGGAGGATCGCGTGGACTTCGCTATAGGCCGGGCACTTGCGCAGCTTGCAGTGTCGCACCAACAGAACCGAACGGTTGCGGATTCGAATCCGCACATGGTGAGAATCGATTATCCGATAATCGTAGTTTTAGTTTTTCAAAACGGGAAAACGGATCGCTGTTTTATTTTATTTTCCGTTGCGTGAGCGATCCGGAGAAACCCGAGAAATCCCAACAGATCCGTCGCCGCAACGATTGCTGAAATCCTGCCGACGGGAATTCCCGACTTTCGAGAATCACACGCGGCAGAGACGGAAACTGTTCTAGCACCTTGAACGGGGCGCCCAGAGGAGGAGAGAGAGAAAGGGAGGATGACGGCCAACAAGGGAAATCCTGGAGCTTGGCCCAAGGTTTCTCAATAGCTCATATATATATTAAGTCTGCGCGACTTTTGACAAAAGTCCCCGAGTTAATATAAATCTCACTTATGTACCACCGACTGAGAATCTTATTGCGTGTGGCCCTCTAGGCCCATTTACCAGTCCGGTTTTCAACCCGTTAAGTCCAATAACTAGTTATTGACTTATTGTAATGAATTAATATCTAAATATTAACTAATTACTTAACCGAATTATCATCGCATGTAAATTCGGTCGAACTTCCGATCAAGTTGGGTGCCAAGCAACACCGCATGATCCCGGAAGGTAATGGGGTTTAGCAACCCACTCATAGAACCGCCCGTCCACAGTAACCGCGTGGCTATAATCCTTCGTTCGCACAATGCTCTCGAATTAACCTTGGGTATGGTCAACTGTCAAACCCTAGATGGTCAACTCACTTGAATCAGACTCCACTGTACAATATCCGAAAATCTCTTTTTCTGATATTGATTCTGCTCTGGCCAGAGACTCCTGCGGATCTATTCTAGAGCATTCTCTCTTTAGTTACCTGAGAGCGAACGATCCTTTATTGAATACACAATCACCTACGAAGGTCTTCCGCTGGACCCGATCCTTGACTATTAGAGATCCCGTGGATAGGGATTCATAGGTCAAGGTCAAAGTCCAAAAGTCCACCGACAAGGTGTCTTTGGTGTCTCAAGTCCAAGGATCAACCACGCCACTGTGACAATAAATCAAGCCGATTGACAGTCAGGTAAATTACCATTCGGCGATTCATGTCGAATCAGTTCAGTGAACTCATTCTCCAATAAGCACCTACAAGTTTACCATTGTGTCTCTACACGAGTAACTAACGAGATCAGTCACCCTCATCATATGAGCTGGAATAACCTGTACTAGTCTAACCGGATGTTTGATGTCCTTCTCAAACATCCTACGACTAGGAACAATTAAGAATATGTGTTTATAAGTCATCAGTCTCATTATTATGATCTCATCATAATCTGATGACTATTGCACATATTCATGGACTTCATTATGCGCAATTATAAATATGTCAATCTACATAATGAATTTAATGTCATTAATTAATGAACCAGATTGAAATAGGTGCCTTATGATTGGCTTAGAGGACACCTATATCCATCACTTACCACAAGGAACTTTTAACCTTGCCCTTCCTTTCGTCCCTCCTCAAATGATCCCCCTAGGAGGGGTATTTATAGCTTCCGTAAGAGACAGTTAGGGGGCCAAGGGGGCACCCTTGCCAGGTGGCAGTTATACTTCTTTCCTACACAAATAAAGAGTTTAATAAATTAACTACTCTCGCCTTCTCTCTTTCCCTTTTTCTTCCCTTTTTTCTTTACTGTCTTTAGACAGTTAGAGAGAGGAGGAGAGGGGCACATGCCCCTCCCCCTCTCACCGGGTGGGATTCATCCATCCAGTGAAGGTGGAGAGTCCACCCATGTGTGGACTCCTCATTCTTCTCATATATTCTTCTCTTTTTTTTTGTTTCGTTCTTCCTTTTTTTAAAAAAACTATTTCTTCCCTTTTTTTTTACTGTCTTTTCTTCTTCTTCTTTTTGTTTCCAACTATCTTAGGACAGTGTGAGGGAGGGCGCAGGCCTCTAACCCTCATCGGGTGGGACTTCTCCACCCGGTGAGGGTGGGAAGGCCACCCACATGTGGACTCTTCCACCGCAGGTGGGAAGAGTTCCCACCCTCATCGGGTGAGGTTGGGAAGTCCACCTATAGGTGTACTCTTTCCTCCCCTCTGTATCTTTTTTTATTTATTTTAAAAAACAAAACAAAGCCCCCCCTTCTTTTTTCTTCCGACCGCAGCATGCTGCTACTCCTGCTTCCGCCTACTGCTCGTGCTTCTATTCTTTTTCTTATTTTTCCTTCTTTGTTGTTGTTGCAGGCTTTTGCTGTTGTGGCTGCTCCTTGTTGATGATGTTGTTGTTGCTGATGATGCTCCCTAGTGTTGCTCTTGGGACAAGCTGCTTATGTTGATCCTAGTTGCTACTGCCGCTCTTGTTGTTGATGTTGTTTGTGCTTGGACAAGTAACACATATCCCTTTTTTTCTATATCTTTGTTCTTCTTCTTATTCTTTCTCTTTTTATTTTTTATGGTTCAACACCATTCGGTTAGGGGGGGGGGGGTATTTGGTGGTAACCTTCCCCTCCCACTGGATTTCTCTCTTCTTTCCGTCCATTTTTTTCTATTCTTTTTTTTTTTGTTCCAAAAATACCAACCACCATCTACTTGGGGGGGGGGGGGGGCGTTCCGGTGGCAACCCCAACCGGAACCTCCTCTCTCTCTCTCTCTCTCTCTCTCTCTCTTCTTCTTCTTTCTTTTTTTTAATCTCTTTTACCCTCTCCTCTTTCTTTTTTACTTAAATGACCATCTAGTAGGGGGTGTTTCGATATTTTTTCTCACCTTCTGTCTTTCTTTTTTTGTTTTTGTATCCAACTAGTTGGGGGGGGAGGGGGGTCTCTTTTCTTTCCTTTCTCCACCCTCTCTCTCTTTCTTTTTGTTTTTTCACCCATCCGGTAGGGGGTCTTGCCCTTCTTCCTCTCTCTTCGAGACTCCTCTCTCTCTCTCTCTCTCTCTCTCTCTATCTCACACCCCCTAGCTCTCTCTCTCTCACTTCATGGAAACATATAATTTAAATATAGAAAAAAATATTAAAGCGTTACTTATTACTTATGATTAACTAGGCTAAATCCTTATGAAATTAGCATCCATACAACCTGCCTTCTTAAAGAACCCTCAAGGTTGGCCTTCCAACTCCTTCCTTAACTCCTCCCACGTTTTGCTCTAGAGGAAATGGCAAACCATTGCAAAAAATCCGAGTTAGGGTCTTTTAAATAAGAAGGGTTTAATTAGTCTCACCATGGTTAGTTAGATGAGTTTAAAATCTACTATTTCCAACCATCCAAGTTACACTAACTTTACCATGCCTACTAACATTAACTAAGGTTAATAGCCACCCATTTGGGCAGAAATTTGAGTCGGTTCCCATCCCCTTACTAAATGATTCTTAACATACCCTTATCAATTCAACAAATTCCTATTACACCACCACTATCTAACATACCCATCCACCAACACCTTAGCTGGTCAAGAGAGAAAAAAAACACCTTCCTCCTCTCCTCCTCCTTCCTCCTTGTTCTCTTGGCCAGCGTCATTACTGGCATCACCGTCTTTCATGCCAGAGCCCACTGTAGGGCGACAACACCCAATCCACCACCCTGTACTCGTACGACCACCTATAGCTTGATCCCATCCTGGACAGCCAGACCTCTACTACCCAACCATCGCTGATGGCCACCATTGCCAACTAGAAAGAGGTTCACGTGAACAGAACTACGGTACTATTCATACTGCCCTCTCCTTCCTTTTCTCTCCCGGTCTTTGTTTTGTAACGCGAAAAAAAAAAGTGCAAAAAAAAAAAAAAAAGAGGGAGGAAGGAACCACCTTCCGCCGGCTGCCCTAGTGGTCGGCACTATTGCTAGCAACTCTACTGTCTATATCCTTGTCATCACCACCCAAAGAAGCCTTGGCTGGCGCTGTTGTAGCCATCGCTGCCGTGTGTTATAGCCGCCATCTGCTTATCCCGCTGCCATTGCTGTTGCCACCGACAATCCTTATCGTCAACCTTCTTGCATCGTCCGTAGTCATGACTTCTCCAGTCTTCTATACTGGGGTTATGTTGCCCAACAAGGCACATATTGCCTTTGTGTTTAATAGTGGACTGGATGAGAATTTTATTTCATAGATAATTGTTAATTTACTTTCTAAAACTATAGAAATTGTACTCGATGTTGACCGAGCATTTGTGGATCCATAGGCCTTTCAAGGGTGTTTCTCATGTTGATGGGACATGGTGTACCATTCTTCCTAAGCTAGGGCCGTATTAGAGTTGACAAAGATTGGATGGAGGAACGACACACTACCGTGGATTAAGAACGATAAGGGTGCATCCTCTAGCCACCTCACTTGAAAGTTCATTTTTCCAATCAAATACCCTTCAAGTGTGGCAATGTCTCAGCCTAAAGATTCAGTAAGGTCATGAAGTGTGATGACTCGACAGCCATCCCAGCAAATATAGGTTCTTTGAACACCGTCAGTGTTGCATCATCATGATCTCCAACCTTATCTTCTGTGACGTTAGACCTTGACATGTCCCTTGCCGCATCAGTTGTAGTGGCCCATCTACCTCCATCTAGCCCACTTGCATGAGATCGGAGTATCATAGCTGTAGCCGATCTTCATTTGCTGGAGGATTCTTTATTCGTAGAGCGATGAACAAGCACGTTCAGTCAACCATCTCACAGATAGGAATTGTACCACTAGACCACATATTTTTGATCACCTATGGTGTGAATTTCTTGATCATACAGAGGAATACTCTACACATTTCGATGCAATTATTAGTTCTAGATTTGCAGTGTTGTTCTCACATATTGAAGTTGTTACTATCATGATTCTCTGATACTACGAAACTCAAGGACGAGTTTTTTTAAGCCAGGGAGAATGATGGGAATCCAAGACTCGTGTACTACTGCATTATATATGATGGAGTGCATCTATTGCCATTAGAGAGTCGGTTTGGCTTCATTGTCTCTAGAAAACTCAACGAAGCTTGTCTGATGTGTAGTTTATTATTAAATGAGTCCGTAGATATTTTGTTTAGTCCATTTGAGATTTGTTTAGGTCCTTTCCCATTTTTTAATAATTGTTTCGTGCAATTTTTGCATTATTTTTTCTTGTCAAGGGTATGTTGGTCTAGAGTAAAGTTTTAAGGAGTCATTAGGGTTTGTTTTCTCTTTAAATACTCTTGTAAGACATATTTTTATTTTTTAATAAATATTGCTGCGAATTTGAGTTATTTTCTAGAGTTCCTATCTACAACGGAGAAGACGACCCTGCGACAGAGCCGGGTGTAACGCCCAAGCTGCCGGTTGTAGGCTCCCGAAACGTCCCCTGCCGCGGCTGCGGGCTTCGGAATCGAGGGTCCCTCCGTTCATCTTAGCACTGTGGCGATTTAAAGGGGGTTAGGAATTGAAGTGTGATCGCCAGGAGCATTACCTTTCGGTCCCTGTGCTCCGCAGGAGTGTGTGGTGATCGCGCGTTCTGTAGGAGCGGGAAATGTTGGTTCCTTCTTCTCTTCCTCCGGTCGGCCAAAGGAGGAGAGCCCGGCACTCTGCACGCGGAAATGTGGTAAGGATCCCTGCAAAGAAAAGATAAGACAGAAAGTAACCCGATTAGAACTATAATATATAGAATCTATCCATGAAGATGTAAAAAACTAGTTAAAATCGGAGGGAAACGCACCGGATGGGTGTTTGGGAGGGAAGGTGACCATATGTTATGGCCACCCACCTCCCGTTTTTTGTTTGAAACCTCTGAGGGTAAATAGGGATTGCTAAGTCATTCTAGGATGCATGCATGCAGATAAGTGCTTGTGTGTGAAAAGTGAAATGATGTGTTAAAGGTAAAAAGAGAGTGAGAGAGGGAGAATGTTACGGCATGGATGGAAATTGGAAATGCAATGAAGTGAAAAAGGTGAAAAGTAAAGAGAAGGTTAGGAAGACAAGCCCATTTGGAGTGACGTTCCTCCTGAAACAGCCCTCTGACTCTTTGCCCGCTCGACTCCTCAAAGCCGACCCGCTCCGAGAAAGAAACTCCTTCTTAATCCCCTTTCCAACCAACCCCTTGCTCGAGGGGACCTGGGGGGGTTTAAATAGATGAAGGAAAAAATAGGAGAAATAGGGGTCTAAATCCTCGTAAATCAACCTTCAGCCAATAGGAAGTGGTCAAGGGTCGGAGGTGGTGCGCGCGGCAGTCGCCGGAGTGGGGAGTGATCGGAGTAGTGGAGGTGAGGGCGGCGAGTAGAGAAGATCGTGGGGAAGACGAGGTCAAGGGGGTGGTTAGGGAGTGGACGGCCAGACAACATGCCTTCCAACCCCGTGGAAGGCCAAGTAGCTGGCCTTCCACGAAGTGGTGGAAGGCGGCCCGGTTGGCCTTCGAAGGGGGTGGAAGGTAAGGGGTGGCCTTCGAAGGAGGTAGAAGTCAAGGGGTGGCCTTCGAAGGGTGGTGGAAGGCGGACTGGTTGGCCTTCCACGAAAATGTGGTGAAAAGTGAAAAAGGAGGCCAAAAGGTGGAAGGCAAGGTAGCTGGCCTTCCAAGGGGGTAGAAGGCAGGGGGTGGCCTTCGAAGGGTGGTGAAAGGCAAGGGGTGGCCTTCGAAGGGTGGTGGAAGGCGGACGCCTTCCACGAAAAGGTGGTGAAAAGTGAAAAAGGAGGCCAAAAGGTGGAAGGCAAGGTAGCTGGCCTTCCAAGGGGGTAGAAGGCAGGGGGTGGCCTTCGAAGGAGGTGGAAGGCAAGGGGTGGCCTTCGAAGGAGGTGGAAGGCAAACCGGCTGGCCTTCCACGAAAAGGTGGTAAAAAGTGAAAAAGGTGGCTAGAGTCGGGATTTGGTTAATGGGCCTAGTTGTTAGTGGGCTGAGATAGCTAAAATGAGGGGATTTTGGTGATGAAGGGCTAATGATGGATGGGATTCATGACCAAAAGGGTGGTCCATAATCGTTGTCTACACCGGTGTAATGTTGGAGGACTCCCCACTGCCGGTGCGACATCGGTAGCCTCTCCAACCCCCCTTTCTTCTTCCTCCATCCCCCATCATATGTCATCCACGGTGACAGCGCTATCAAGCATCAACCTCCCTAGGGATGTCGGACCTCTGCCGTCCAGAAGCTCAGCAATGCTGGGGTGTCGAGGCCATGGTTTGGGGCTTTTTGGTTCAACCTTTAAGACCTACAGACATTGGTACTCTCAGTTTTTCTTTAAATTTGGGATTAGCCCACCCCCCACCCCTTTTTCTTTCACAACCTATCATTTAAACTGATATTAATTGTGTTTGCCCGCCCTTTGGCCTGAGTTGACTTGG
The DNA here is from genome assembly GCA_030544215.1 of Zantedeschia hybrid cultivar. Taxonomy (NCBI): domain Eukaryota; kingdom Viridiplantae; phylum Streptophyta; class Magnoliopsida; order Alismatales; family Araceae; genus Zantedeschia; species Zantedeschia hybrid cultivar. The sequence goes on along the minus strand of JARZZO010000012.1, from coordinate 34,525,044 downwards.
ACGAGCTGAGCTTGAGCTCAATGAATTTTCTATCGAGCTAAGCTCGAGCCCATGAAGTGAGCTCAGGGTAGGCTTGGGCTTGAGCTCCTGTTCGGTTATTTTAATTTGAGCCAAGCTTGAGCAAGCAAAAGCTTGGCTCAGTTCCGCTTGTTGCCACCTCTCCTTACAATCCATAATTTGAGCACACTCTTCCACCAAGTCTGCCTCCATGTTAATTCTCACAATGAAAGTCTTTTCATAATTGATCTTTAACACAGAGGTGTATTAATTTTTTAAGATAAATAAAAGATTTCTCATATGCTGCACATTTCCTTCCATAAATAAAAGTGTATCATCAGCCTACTAAAAGTGGGATAAACTAACTGTTGTCCTGAGCATTCAAACCCCTTGAATCCATTCTTCATGTTCTACCTTTTTTCAAAGTCTACTTAGAACATTTGCCATCATAGTGAACAGAAAAGAAGAAAGAGGATCCCCTTGAAACAGGCCCCATAAAGCCTTTAAGTACCTAGTTATATTCCCATTAACAACCATGAAAAAAAAAAGGTTGTAGAGGTACAATTATTCATCAATCTTATCCACCTGATCTTGAAAATCATGGAGATGCATAAGTTTCCATAAGTATTGCTGGGACACTCTGTCATATGTCTTATTGAAATCCAATTTGATGTCTAAACGCTAGCTTTTACTCTATATAGAGAATAATAACTTATGAGCTATTAAAAAAGCATCAAACAATCTCTGACCTGGCACAAAAGCAAGTTGTTAACCTGGCATAGAAGCAAGCTGATTATTCTATGTAATGTTATTATCACTAGTGACCTTTCCCAGTTGATCTTTTTTCTTTATTTTCTTTTTGTTGCCATTTTCTTCCTTCATTGTGATTTATGGGAGAAAACATGTCATGTCAAATGCCTAGGTGCTTAGGCATTTGAGGCTAAGGTGCTTACATAAGTCGTTATCCTTTAGTGGACGAGCCAAAGATATCTAAGTGGCTAAAGGACTTGATCGTAAGAAGCCTCCATCAGTTCAGGATCATTTCATATCCTTAACTAATATCCATCAAGGGTTATGTCCACTGAGGAAGGTTCTATTGCCACCAATGGCAAAATAAGAACGGTGCCACCTACTCTATAAACAGTTGAACTCTAATCTATAATCCAAATTGTTAAACTTCTTATACGGTATGAAAACTATATACATATGAAAAATCATCGGATGTATTTAATTTTTAATAGTTTTTTCGCAGTAGAGAAGATTTAACGATTTTGATTAGGGACAAGAATTCAAATAAGGTGTTTTTGGAGTAGGTGGCACCATTTTTATTTTGTCAGTTGGAAATGGAACCCTCCTCATGTCCTTTAATGGACAGACAAAAACTCATTAAGTGCATGATGACATATTTGGACTTTTGTCTCAAAGTGCCAATGGTGTTACATCAACCCCATTATTGGGGTCCCAAACATCATGGATGTACATACTTGTAGAAACACTTCTTGGCTCCTGCATCTAATTAAATCAAACTATCAAACAGGGATATATTTATGCAAAATGTATTAGGCTATAACGATAACTAACGCATCATCCAAACATCTTTAGAAAGGATGTGCATTGAAACCTGCAAATTACGTCATGCTGTATTGAATTGGCATCAAGCCTACATGAATCTTTTTATTTCATTATTATTAATTGTGTCACTTTCCCTAGGGAAAAATTGAGGGTATTCTTTTGTCCAAGCAGTGTAATTAACACCGACTCACCGGTCAGTCGAGAGGATCCGAATGTAAAGAGCTCAGAGGGTGTCTTTAATCAGGTACAATCAATCACCCAGTATTTGTTACTTTTAACTTGACAATAAGCCTTAATCTTCAGTAATGCTTCAAACAGAACAAAATCACATTCCAATAGCAGACAACTGTAAGCTGCAAGATGATATACTTCTTAGACTCCAATTCATAGGTAGGCACTTCTAATGATAGGCAAAGCAAATGTCTATAACTTGTATCATTGGTCCCACACAATGAGGGTAGATGGAGGTGGAGACAATTGCGTGTTTGCCACTACAATTTGGAAGCTGTCCATACCATTGAAATCAAATTCCTATTGTGGCAGTCAAACTGGTTCACAGGGGTGATAATGAACCAAGCTTCTTATGAGTTACTCAAGCTTGGCTCAAGTTTAGCTGGATTCAGGCTCAGCTTGTTCAGTCAAATGGTCGAGCTCAAATGCAAGCTCATTTAATTAAATGAGCTGAGCTTGAACATTACAAAGCTCAGTTCGCAAACCGACCTGAAATAAAATATATATTTAATGTTACATTAGTCTTTAACAATGTCTAACGAGATGCCAGAGAAAGCTTAGCCCAACTGCCCAGCTCCGGCCCGTATTGCAGAGCTCGAGTCGAGCTCGAGCTACACAAATTTTCTTTCAAGCTGAACTAGAACCTGTAAAATGAGCTTGAGGTGGGTTTAAGCTCAAGCTTGAACATGCGTGAGCTTGGCTCTGTTCATTTGTTGTGGTTCATGTGCAAGTTAGTAGAACATACACAAGTTGTGGGTTTCCTGCTATTTATATCACACAAACGTCTGGTAGTCTGGCTCGTTTGTTGTGGTTCACGTGCAAGTTGGCAAAATATACACAAGCTATGTGGGTCTCTTGCTATTTATATCACACCAACATCTAGTAGTCTGGACTCTGGAGTTTGTAGAGCAGGGGAACGGTTGCCCATTTCCCATTATATCCTATGGGACCAGTGAATTCAGTTTACCGTTATACATCTTTGCTTCCTAAACTTTTAAAAGTAGCATGTACAAAACTTTGGGGCGCCCAAAAAAAAAGAACAAATGGGCTTTTGTATAAGAGACCTATATTATATACATAATTTTCCCCAAATAATGACACGCAGTAGCTCCTTGTGCCTCGAAGAATGCCCACCTGTCAATTGATTCCCTCAAAATCCCTAGCCATGTCTTCAGATACAAACTGGCACTTTAGTCTTATGGAAGCTGAGGAAGTCTAGTTTGCACCAGCACAGAAGCTTCTGTACCTATTTCCCCTCATGTCCCATGCCACCTGCATCACCAGTCAGACCCAGCAGCCATTCTTTGACTTCCATCCTAGTCCCTTGAAGAGATTATAAAGTATGCTAACACCACAAATCTGGTCTCTCATAATATTCCTCCTTTGTATGATTATTTTCCCAAGCACTCGTATAAGCTTTGTCTTCAACTGGCAAAGGAAATTGTTGAACTCCTTTCCAATCAAGCAAGATGTCCACAACTAACAAAAAGAAATATTCACAAATTCAACTTTCTATTTAGACGACCCATCAGAATAGAGTTGCTTGGACCGAAATATATCACTGATGTAGCCGAAGCTATCACGACCGGATTCCGAGGCTGGAATCCGAAGTTGGGATCCGAAGCTGGATCGGATCGCTTCGGATCGGAGAAGAGGCCCGACGGGGATCCGAAACACGGCGAGGGCGGAGACGAGGTCAAAGATCCGATGCCGAGGGACGCCCGGTTGGATGTGGGCCAGCCTACGGAAGGCGTGGCCGAGGCACCTTCGGACGAGGAGGACCAGCCGGCGAATGGCGTCGAGACCGGAGGGAGAAGACCCGAGGTCGGTGGCCGAGACTGACTCGGAGAGGTCAGCGAAGATTCAAACCGAAGCCCGGTGGCAGCCGATATAGGACTATGTTCTGGGTTTACTGGTAAACCGCCATAGTGCCTAACCCTCTCACTGGAGTGGGCCGGATACGGCTACTGGGCCGAAGGGGGTTGGGCCGCTGATGGGCCAGATGCCGCGGAGTGGGTTAGAGCCTGTTGGGTCGAGCGCTGCTATGCCGCTTAATAGGCCGAAGACTATTGGGCCGCTGACGGGCCGAAGGTTGTTGGGCCGCTGATGGGCCGAGGACCACTAGACTGCTTACTGGGCCGAGGGTTGCTGGGCCGCTAATAGGCCGAAGGATGCCAGTGGGCCTTTTATTATTGCTTTTGGGGCTGATCTGCGTTGGACTTGCTCTAAATGGGTCGAATCGGATTATGCCTCATTACATAGCCCCCCACTCTTGCCTTCCTCGATTTGACGAGATGGCGAGAGTAAAGTCCGAAGCCTCCTCGGAGGAGTAATATGATATGTGCTATCTAACTTTCTCGGTTTTGTCGTGAAGAAGGAATTGCCTTCGGTCGGCCGAGGGTTAGCAACAATCAGCCTCCTCTTAGGCCGAGACTTAGCAACGGATGCCTTCCTCGGCTACGGAGGGACGAGGCCTCTGAATGCGTCAGAACTCCTGACAAAAGGATGGATAAGACGTCGAGCTTTCTTTCATAATGGTCGTGTCGCGAGAAAATACAGGACATGCGTCGCACATCTAACCGGCTTGCAAAAGCACAAAAAGATCCCGGCGGTGACTGATGATCACGCGGATCGCGGGTCACTTCGGTTCTCACGCCGCCTCTTCTGCTTCCGGCACGCGGATTATAACACGTGGCGAGCATCCAGATGATCAGCCGAAGGGTTAGACCGCGTCCGGCCGTAGATTTCTTTTTCTCGATCTGGTAACCTACCCATCATCATTGCTGAAGGACAGATTACGCGGCGCGCATCTGAGGGAAGCGGTGCCAATCAGGGGGAAGATCTTGGCCGTTGATTTTGGCGGGGAATGCTTTCAACTTTATCCTATAAATAGGAGCCCCCCTCCTCAAGGCACTGTTTTGTTTTCTCCTTCTTCTGCGCATGTGCCTTCCTGCGAGCATCTTCTCCGAGCTTTCCTGCTTCTCCGGCGAAGAGCGAGTCATCGAAGGTGATTGGGAGCGCCCTGTCCGTCGCTGGGAAGCTCTTTGTTGCTCGGAGCTGTCGCCGGGGAGCTTCCGGTTGTTTGAGAGGTGGTGGGGAGTCGAGGAGATCTTGTTTGAGGGTAAGCCTCAATTCTCCTTCTCTGCTCCGTGATTCATGCTCAGTAGCTCTTCTTCGGTCGAGAGTAGCCCTTCGGCCGAAGATTTTTCTTCTTGTTCGTCGTCCTGGCCTCCCGAATCTTCCTTATCTTCCTTTTCTTCCAGTTCCCTTGCTTCCCTTTATGTCGGAAGAGGGCGAGATGTCTCAGGCTGAAGAAGCCGAAGAGGTTCCTGCCACGGGCCAGGCTTCCACTTCTGGCCGACGCCGGGCCGAGACAGTCTCCGACGTCATGTGCATTCTTTCTGATGATGAGGTCAAGTACATTGCATCCTAATATCAGCTCCCATCTTGGACGATTCCCTATCGGCCCGGAATGAACACCAGGGCCAACTCTGTCCGACCGGGCAGTTTTTCTATCTACGAGGAGAGCTTCCAGGCGGGCTTTCGTCTTCCCCTTCCTTCCTTTGTAATCAACCTTCTGAATTTCTACGGGTTGGCCCCGTCTCAATTCTTCCCGAACTCTTGGCAGACAATTTATGCTTTCTTGGCTGTGCACGCCTTCATTGATGTCACCCCTTCGATAAACATCTTCCGCTCTCTTTTCAAGATCCAGCCTCAGGGAAAATCTGATTGGTTCAGCCTCGTCCCCCGCTTCGGCTGGAGTATCTTTTCTGGGAAGCCCACGTCCATTCATCATTGGAAGAAGAGCTTCATATTTATCTCTCTTCTGGAGAAGGAGAAGAGTGTGTGGCCCTTCCCCACTGAGTGGGCACCACTGGCCGAAGGCCTCTCCGATCCTCCTTCACTTAATTCCGATCAGCTCCACATCGTGAGCCTTATAGAAGCCGAGGCTTCGTATGACATAGCGGAGCTTTTCGATGACGATGAGCGGCTTGTACAGACGGGGGCTTGGCCGGATCCGACGAAGGATCCTCTTCGGGTCTTTCCTTACCTCCCTCACGAGGACGTCCCGGGGGAGGCCGGGGGAACTGCCGAAGTCGCATCTCCGGCCGAAGCTCCTCCAACCGAAGAGGGTACTGAAGCTTCGGCCGAGGGTAAGTCGGTCTTGAGTTTGAGGAGAGTCGCATGTTGTATGTAACTAACCTTTTTTCCTGCCCGTAGAGATGACTGGGATTCGGGGATTGCTCGGCCGGCTCGCCAAGCAGCCCGGCCAATCTCAACCGTCCCAGCCACAGGCGGCGGGAGGAGGAGCGGAAGGAGACGCGGCCCTGAGTGCTCGGGCCGTAGGGCAAACGGCGGCTTCGGTCGAAGGCCACGCCGCTGCTGCTGCTCTCGAAAGAGAGAGAAAGTGAAAGTCGATCACGCGAGGGGGCGGCCGACTAGCGAAGCGGAGCCGAGTGGACGAACCTGGAGAAACAGAATCCGCCTCGGCAGCCAAGAGGCCGATGGCCGCTCGAGGGGCCCCTCTTTCGTCGCCTCCCGAACCCTCGAGGGGCGACTCCCCTCCGGCTGCGGCGGCCGGCACAGAGGACCTCTCCTTCCCCTTCGGGGATTCCGGCAAGCACATGTCCCGTGAATACGGGCATGAGCTTTGGGTCCCGACTTTAGGGGTCTACGCGGACGAGAGTCTGAAGGACTCTCGGACATACCTGCGCCTGCTCCGCGGCTTAACCCTCTCGATGGCTGAGGATGAGATAAAAGCGTTGTCCTCGGAGGGCTTAGCGATGTTGTGCGCCCGATTGTCGGTCCAGGTAAAAAAGCTTCCTTATTGGCCTTGGTCTAATATTTCCCTTGGCTTGTTTGCGGTTGTTGATTTTTTGTTTGCCTTGGGCTGTAGACCGCAGTTATGTGCGGGGGACTCGTCCTCCGTCAGGTGGCCATTCAGCACAAGCTCTGGGACATCGACCAGGCTGCGGATCAGCTAGCTTCGAGTAAGGTCGACTCAGTGCGGCGTAGCCTCGAGGCCAACGTTGATTTGCTCCTGAAAGCAAATGCCCGGATGCGGGCTGAGCTGGGGGAGCAAAAGGAGGTGATCCGTGCCACCTCTGAGGCCAAGACAAAGGCCGAGCAGGAGAGGGAGAAGGCCGAGAAGGAACTGGAGGCGGTCCGGGCCGAAAATGAAATTCTTAAGGCCGAGATCCAGGACAAGGTCGATCAGTGGGTCACGGATCGCCGCCGCCACGCCGAGGAGGTCTCGTCTCTGAAGGCAGATCTGGAGGCCAAGGCCGAAGAGGCTGCTCGTACAGCCGTAGCCAGCTACAAGGCCGGCCCGGATTATGCTGAGGAGATAATGCAGGCTCAACTCGAGGCGGCGGCGTCCGTGTTCAGCATAGGGCTGGCTATCGCCCAAAAGGCGTTCCCGGCCGTAGACCTGACCGACATCGCCCTTCCGACGGACGAGGAAGGCGATGAGCTTCTGGCCTGGTGGAAGAAGCTTAAGGCCGAAAGAGCTTCGGCCCTGGCGGAAGGCAACGCGGCCGTTCCTGATGAGGTCGCTCCTATCGAGGCTGTTTAGGTCGAGGATTCTCCTTCTCCATATCCCGGTCAGACCCCTGTCGGTGTAGACGGCAATAATGCCGAAAGCTAATACGGGGGCTTGTCCCAATTTTTGTTTGCTTTTTGAAAGGGCTGCAGCCAGATGCATGGCCAATTTTATACTCTGTTTATATATATATGAAAACGTACCTTGCTTCCACTTGCATGTGTTCTGAATGAACGACTGAGTCCGGCTCTCCTTGTGGCCGAGACCATATTGTTGTTTAGATGCGGTTCGTACGTCCGAAGCCAATCCGGATTCGGACATGGACTTAGAAAATAATGCCGCTCCCGATACGATTTTGTATGGCCGAAGCCACTCCCAGTACGGTTTACATGGACTTAGAGAATACCATGCCGCTCCCGATACGGTTTGCATGGCCAAAGCCACTCCCGGTACGGTTTACACGGACTTAGAGAATACCATGCCACTCCCAATACGATTTGCATGGCCGAAGCCACTCCCGGTACGGTTTACACGGACTTAGAGAATACCATGCCGCTCCCGATACGGTTTGCATGGCCGAAGCCACTCTCGGTACGGTTTACACGGACTTAGAGAATACCATGCCGCTCCCGATACAGTTTGCATGGCCGAAGCCACTCCCGACACGGTTTACACGGACTTAGAGAATACCATGCCGCTCCCGATACGGTTTGCCTAGTCGAAGCCACTCCCGGTATGGTTTACACGGACTTAGAGAATACCATGCCGCTCCCGATACGGTTTGCATGGCCGAAGCCACTCCCGGTAAGGTTTACACGGACTTAGAGAATACCATGCCGCTCTCGATACGGTTTGCATGGCCGAAGCCACTTCCGGTACGGTTTACACAGACTTAAAGAATACCATGCCCCTCCCAATACGGTTTGCATGGCCGAAGCCACTCCCGGTACGGTTTACACGGACTTAGAGAATACCATGCCGCTCCCGATACGGTTTGTATGGCCGAAGCCACTCTCGGTACAGTTTACACGGACTTAGAGAATACCATGCCGCTCCCGATACGGTTTGCATGGCCGGAGCCACTCCCGGTACGGGTTACACGGACTTAGAGAATACCATGCCGCTCCCGATACGGTTTGCATGGCCGAAGCCACTCCCGGTACGGTTTACATGGACTTAGAGAATACCAGGCCACTCCCGATACGGTTTGCGTGGCCGAAGCCACTCCTGATACGGTTTACACGGACTTAGAGAATACCATACCGTATATGACATAAAAGAAGAATTTTATTCATGCCTTCCGGCAAAATTCCGGGGGAAATAACATACATGAAGTAGCGCCGAAGGCGTTCCACATTCCAGGTACGAGGGAGAGGTTGGCCCGAAAGGGTTTCCAACCGATAAGCCCCTCGTCGGATTACTTCCTTTATACGATACGGTCCTTCCCAGTTGGGAGAAAGCTTTCCTGCGGCTTCGGTCGGCTTAGATGCATGAGCGTTCCTTAACACGAGGCTCCCGGCTTCAAAGCTTCGGGGCTTTACTCGAGTGTTGTGGTATCTGGCCATGCGCTGCTGATAAGCTGCTAGCCGAATGCGAGCTTTATCTTTGGTTTCTTCTATAAGATCAAGGTGATCTTTTAAGGCCTCCTCATTGGCTTCCGGATTATGAGTAAGGACTCTCGGTGAGGGAAGGCCAATTTCGACATGAATAACGGCTTCTACCCCATAAGCCATGCGGAACGGGGTTTCGCCGGTTGGGGTTCGGCTTGTAGTCCGATAAGCCCACAGAACACTTGGTAGCTCTTCCACCCATCGGCCTTTGGCTTCGCTGAGGCGAGTCTTCAGTCCTTGTAATAGACTTCGATTAGTAACCTCGACCTGGCCATTTATCCGAGGGTGTGCTACTGATGTAAATTTATGGAGAATGCCGAAGCTGGCGTAGTTGTCCTTGAACCGATGGCTGTCAAACTGTTTGCCGTTGTCTGAGATGATGGCCCGAGGGATGCTGTACCGGCAAATGATGGACTTCCACACGAAGTTCCATGCATTGCTATCAGTTATGGACGCGAGGGGTTCGGCTGCTACCCATTTAGTAAAGTAATCTACCGCCACGATAAGGAACTTCCTTTGGCCGGTGGCGACGAGAAAGGGCCCCAAGAGGTCAATCCCCCATTGGGCGAAAGGCTAGGGGTCTGATAAAGGAGTTAGAAGGGTTGCTGACTGGTAGATGAGGGAGCTGAACCTCTGGCATTGATCGCAGTAACGGACGAGGTCAGTTGCGTCCTCTCGGAGCGTCGGCCACCAGTACCCTTGCCTTAGAAGTTTGTGAGCTAGGGCCCTTCCTCCTGCATGCGCTCCGCATACCCCTTCATGCACCTCTCGTAGTGCGTAATCTGCTTCAGCCGGGCCGAGGCATCGCAGGAGTGGTCAGCCGAAGGATTTTTTATACAGTAGTCCGTCCAAGAAGAGGAAGTGAGAAGAGCGTTGCCGAATGTGTCTTGCTTCCTTCAGATCGGACGGGATTTCCCCTCGGAAGAGGAAAGTGACTAGGGGGGTCATCCAGGTCTCGGTTTCAGATTTGGTCACCTGCATGACTTCGGACTCCTCGAGGCTTGGCTCGGCGAGTTCTTCCACGAGAATCATTCGGCCTCCTCCCCCGTCCTGAGTCGATGCTAGCCGAGAGAGAGCATCGGCTCGAGCATTCTCGGCTCTCGGGATCCGCACAATTTCATAGGAATCGAATTGAGCGAGGATCTTGCGAGTTACCTAGAGATAGGATATCATTGATGCGTCTCGGGCCTCGTACTCCCCGGAAATGTGGCTGGCTATCAGCTGAGAGTCGCTGAATGCCTTTATGTTCTGCACGCCAAGCTTTCTAGCGGCCCGAAGGCCGGAGATGAGGGCTTCATACTCGGCGGCATTATTGGTAGCCGGGAAGGTGAAGCATAGTGCATACTCCATGACGACCCCTTCAGGAGACGCCAAGATCCATCCGGCGCCGCTACCAATGGAGCATGCGGAACCATCTACATAGAGCCGCCACTCATCCGCCGGAGGCGTAATAGCCGAAGTACCCTCAGCCTCGAATATATTGACATCCGACTGAGGGGCGAGGAAGCTTCGGGAGTGAGCTCGGCAATGAAATCGGCTAGGGCTTGAGCTTTTATTGCTACCTGAGGCGCGTAGGAAACGTCGAACTCTCCCAGTTCGATTGCCCATTTCGCTAGTCTGCCGGATACTTCTGGCCGTGAGAGGACTTGCCTCAGAGGCTGATCGGTAAGGACCTTTATTGAGTGGGCGAGGAAATAAGGCCGGAGCCTCCTCGCGGACGAGACGAGGGCTAAAGCTAGCTTCTTAAGAGCAAGATACCGAAGCTCTGCTCCTTGGAGGGCCCGGCTTATATAGTAGACAGGCTTCTGAATGTCGTCTTGCTCCCGGACGAGGACGGCGCTGATGGCTGTCTAAGATACCGCGAGGTAGAGAAACAGTGGCTCTCCATGGACCGGCTTGGACAGGATAGGAACAGCAGAGAGATAGACCTTCAGCTGCTCGAAGGCCGATTGGCATTCGTTGGTCCAGGAGAAGTTGTTGGCCTTCTTTAGCAGCTTGAAGAAGGGAAAGCAATAATCTGTTTCCCTTGACATGAAGCGGCTTAAGGCGGCAATCCTTCCGTTTAGCTTTTGTACTTCTCGGATGTTAGCCGGAGGGCGCATTTGAATGATGGCCGCAACCTTCACGGGGTTAGCTTCCACCCCTCGGCGAGAGACCATATAGCCAAAAAACTTTCCAGAGGCCACTCCGAAGGCGCACTTATTTGGATTTAGTTTTATTTTGTATCGGCGCAGGGCAGAGAATGTTTCGGCCAAGTCAGCCAGGTGGTCTGCAGCGACGCGGCTTTTCATCAGCATGTCGTCGATGTAGACTTCTATGTTGCGGCCGAGCTGCGGAGCAAATATCTTGTTGACGAGGCGCTGATATGTCGCTCCGGCATTCTTCATGCCGAAGGGCATCCGGGTATAACAGTATAGACCGAGATCAGTCGTGAAGCTGGTCTTGCTCTCGTCCTCCGGATGCATTCGGATCTGATGGTAGCCTGAATAGGCGTCGAGAAAGCTTAGTAGCTCGTGGCCGGAGGTTGCGTCCACCACCTGATCTATCTGAGGTAGCGGGAAGCTATCCATCGGACAGGCTTTGTTGAGGTTGGTGAAGTCCACGCACATCTGCCACTTGCCATCTTTCTTTGGCACCATCACTACATTGGCGATCCAGTCTGGGTGGTGTACCTCTCGGAGATGCCCGGCGTCCAGCCCTTTTTGTACTTCGGCCTGGATGGCGGTCCTCCTTTCTTGATTGAAAGTACGCCACTTCTGTTTGACCGGGGGCTGGTTGGGATCGACATGCATCCGATGCTCCGCTATCTCCGGGTTGACCCCGGGCATGTCTGTAGGAGACCAGGCGAAGACGTCGAGGTTCTGTTTCAGGAACTCGGCAAGTCTCTCGGCTTCAGTTTTTTCTAGGTCGGAGCCTATCATGAGGGTCCGTCCCTCGCCTCCCGGAACCGAAATGGCGATGAGTTCCTCTCCCGGGGACGCTTCGGCTGAAGATTTGATTGACAGGGATTCGGCCGCAGCCTTTCCCTTAACCGAAATCATATAACATTGCCGAGCCGCTTCTTGATTCCCCTTGGCTTCGCCTATTCCATGGCTGGTATGGAATTTCAGCTTCTGGTGGAAGGATGAGGGTACAGCTCCGATCCCGCCGATTAGCCTTCGGCCAAAAATGACGTTGTAAGCTGAATCAACTTTAACAATGGCAAAATCCGTTTCTACGGTTAATTGCCGAGGAGCCGAACCTATGGTTACAGGGAGCCGGACAATGCCCTCTACTCGACAGGGCGAGCCGTTAAAACTGAATAGAGGCCCCCGATGAGGCTTCATATTAGCCTCACTCAATCCCATCTTTACAAAACAATCGTAAAACAATACATTTGGGGCGCTTCCATTATCAACAAAAATACGATGAACATCGTAGCTGTTTATTACAGCGTTTACAACGAGGGCGTCGTCATGAGGAACCTGAATATCAGTCAGATCCTCTTGGCCGAAGGTAATGTCTTCTTGACGAGACCGCTTTGGCTCGACATCGACCGCCGCTACTGTCGTAGTGCTGAGCTGATGACGCCTCGAACCTTCTCCTGGTCCACCGGATATCATCATGATAGACGTTGATGCAATGTTTCTATCGGGGCTGAGGTGTCCTTTGGCGGAGGAGCAGCTTCTTTCTCCGGGGGTTGATGTGGCCTGGTCGTTTCAGGGACGTCCCAGTTCCGCTGCTGCTGAGGCTGCTCCCGCCGGTATTGTGGCAATCTGCCCTCTCTGATGAGGCGATCGATTTCCTCCCGAAGGTGCCGGCATTCGTCAGTCGAGTGGCCGACCTCCCGATGGTATTCACAATATTTGTCGGGGTCCCTTCGGCGAGGATCAGTTTTGATGCGCTCCGGTCGCCGGAGCATGCCCTTCACCTCCATAAGCATTCGGGAAGGGGAAGCAGGTAGCGGCAGGTACCGCGGCTGCGAATCCCGTCGCTTGTCTTGGTCCCACTCCTCCCTCTGATATCGCTTACGAGAGGGTTCTTGATCTTTGGGTCGAGGACGGACCACCGGAGGGGCAGGCGCCGGTATTGCTTCGGCTGTACTCTTGCCCTTGGACATCATCAGGGCCTCCCGGTTAATGTATTTATGGGCCCGGGCTACGAGATCTTGGAAGGTGGAGGGATAGCGTTTCCCGATAGAGCCGAGAAGCCCCTCGTCCCGGCACCCGTTGATTACGGCCGAGACCGTAATCAAACTGTCCAGGTTCGGGGTTTGGGCGGCTTCGGCCCGGAATTTAGTGAAATACTCCTAGAGGGTCTCGGTCGGGCCTTGCCGAATGGCTAATAGGCTGGCCGAAGTTTTGCACTGCCGGGTAACATCATAGAACTGGTCGATGAATAATTGGCCCAACTGGACTAAAGAGTTGATGGAGTTGGGGGCCAATGTCTCGAACCAGGTTAGGGCAGTCTTTTCAAGAGTGAGGGGGAAGAGACGGCAGCGGACTGCCTCAGTGACCCCTCGGACAGAGAGGTAGGTGTTGAACCTTTGGAAGTGGCAGACCGGATCTGTCATTCCGTCGTAGAGGGGGCCTTTCGGCAGTTTGAAGTTAGGAGGTACCTCGGTAGCCAGGAGCTCTGGCGAGAACGGAGTTTGCTCCAGGATGGTGCTGGCAAGAGGCGCTCCGTACAGCCGAGACACCATCTGCTGCATATCTTTCCTCATTGCCGTCAACCACCGGTCCAGGTCCGGGGCAGTTGAAGTGGTGACCGATCGTCCTCCAGTTCCGGCTGGACGAAATTCGGACGAAGTATAACCATGCTCCGTCATAATGCGGTCGGTGCGAGGGACTCGGGCAGGTGGTGCCGAGGGCTCGCTACGCGCCGTAGTGGTCTCGTCAGGGAAGACCTGCGAGGACGCCGACCGGAACCTTGTATCTTAGACGGGATAGAGTGGAGGAGGCGACACTTGTTGGGGGAGCTGGCCCAGTAACCCCATGCGCTGGGCGATGGCGGATACCATATCTTGCAGGGGCGCAAGAGAGGTAACGGCGGCGGCTAGTGTCGCCACTTGCTGCTGAAGTTCCTCCATCCGGTTGTCTCCAGGAGCGAGGGACTCTAGTATGACAGGCAGAGCCGCGCTTTGCGGTGGAGGAGACGGGGCGCCTTCGGAATGAAGTGGTTGTGCTGAAGTTGCCCACGTCTCTGCCTCGTCTTGTCCGGATCGTCGGGTCACAGGACGATGAGACATGACTCTTTGCTTGTTTCCCACAGACGGCGCCACGTGATGTCGCCGAAGCTATCACGACCGGATTCCGAGGCTGGAATCCGAAGTTGGGATCCGAAGCTGGATCGGATTGGAGAAGAGGCCCGACGGGGATCCGAAACACGGCGAGGGCGGAGACGAGGTCGAAGATCCGATGCCGAGGGACGCCCGGTCGGATGTGGGCCAGCCTACGGAAGGCGTGGCCGAGGCACCTTCGGACGAGGAGGACCAACCGGCAAATGGCGTCGAGACCGGAGGGAGAAGACCCGAGGTCGGTGGCTGAGACCGACTTGGAGAGGTCGGCGAAGATTCAAATCGAAGTCCGGTGGCAGCCGATATAGGACTATGTTCTGGGTTTACTGGTAAACCGCCATAGTGCCTAACCCTCCCACCGGAGTAGGCCGGATACGGCTACTGGGCCGAAGGGGGTTGGGCCGCTGATGGGCCAGATGCCGCGGAGTGGGCTGGAGCCTGTTGGGCCGAGGGCTGCTATGCCGCTTAATAGGCCGAAGACTATTGGGCCGCTGACGGGCCGAAGGTTGTTGGGCCGCTGATGGGCCGAGGACCACTGGACTGCTTACTGGGCCGAGGGCTGCTGGGCCGCTAATAGGCCGAAGGCTGCCAGTGGGCCTTTTATTATTGCTTTTGGGGCTGATCTGCGTTGGACTTGCTCTAAATGGGTCGAATCGGATTCCCACAGACGGCGCCAGAAGCCATGGCAAATTAGAATTATGGGAAATTCTCACAATATTATTCTACAAATCCTTCCTCTCTATAGTCAAGTTTGAAGCATAAATACCAGTCAGCAAGAAAGATTCCTATGTTTTCAGATCTTTACATAACAAGTGGATAAACTTTGCATGCTCCTCAATCATAGAAATAATCACAGAAGCAGAATTCTATAAAATCCAAATTCTTCCACCAGTATGGGAAGCATAATTATGAGAAAATTCTATGGAAGATGCAATGGAGAGTCTCCGTTTATCCTTGTCACATTCTTTAACTTTGGTTTCCAACAAAATAATAATATCTACATTTAACTTAGAATAGAATGACAGATGTCTACCCTTTTACTGCACTTATTCAGGCCTTTAACATTCCAAAAAAGTATTTTCATTGCAAAGACTTAGGTAAAAAGAAACACGGGATTGTATCCTCTCCATTTGTCCTATAAATTATTTGAATCCTTTAAGACAACATTATCCTTATTAATAGGGTTACATGGCTCAATGCTTTTAATTTGAGTGTGAGAATTCAGATGTGGTTATGCTTAGCTAGCTGCCCCTTCCCCACACGCATTAGCATCAAATCTAGCAGATATAGCTGGCTTTAGGTGCGACAGGTGCTTCTCCCTTGCAGAAACGTGCTGAGCTCCACTTTGCCTTTGTTGAGATTTAGAAGTCACCATAGAATTAGATTTATTAACCTTAAAAGTAGGAAAATCACCATAATTAGTGGCCTGATATTTATCTAAATTCAGCAAGGAATCTTGCTGATTTCTAGGGGACAAAATTTTCGTGTCGCTAGGAGCTAGCCTCTTGTGCATGCGTTCTAGCCCCTCCTCCCTTTCTCTGCTACAAAACCCTAGAGTAAGTGGCCTGCCCTTTCTTAATATTTAGTAGAGAATCATGTTGATTAATAGGATGCGAATATTTCGGATCTAAAGAAGCCACCCCCTGTGCACGCATGGCCTCCCTTTCTTTAGAATGCATGATAGCCACCCTTCCTTTAAATGATTTCCTAGTAATCAGCATAGGATCTTGTTGATTTAAAGGATCAGAAAATTTCGGATTAGATGAAGTCGCCCCCTTGGAAAGTGCACCAGCTGCCTCCCTTGCTGAAGCAAGCTTGCTAACCCTAGGATTATGGTTGCCAGCACTTGAGTTAGCCGGCTCAGTTCCCAAGGCCTTCATATTGGGATCCAATGCACACACTCAGCCTAAGTAGCTAAGTCAAGGACCGGCCACCTGTAGCAAGAACAAGAACCTCCTGTGTTGCACCTCTATTATCAAGCTATTGAAGAGCGTCAAAAGCATTCTTCATTTTCATAGAACTTGAATTATTATGAATATCTTCTACAATGCCTACTGGAGTATCAGTTAATTTCCATCTCCAAATTCTTCTCCTAGGCCTTTCAAATCCAGTCCCATCTTTGGAAGCAAGCTTTGCATCGGATTTAGCTAGTTTACATTCAAATGCGTTGTGACCGAAGGAATTACATGCAGGGTATTTGGACGGCTTACAAGCATATTGGACTTTAATAATTTGTTCATCTCTCCTCAAATTTATAGCATTAACAAATGAGTGCATCTCAGCTTCTACATCAAAGAGGCTACACACTCTTGCAAACTAAAGCCTTTTACTCTTAGCAGTGAGCTCATCCATCTGCAAGGGAGTACCAAGGAGGCCAGTTAGTTTACTCAGGCCCTTAGCAGTCCACCAATGAAGAGGAAGGCTTGGAAAGGTCACTCAAATGGGAATGGAGGTCAAACTCTCCTTCATTTCAATATCAGATTGCCATTTTCTTAGAAAAATAGGGTGGCCTCGGATACTCCAAAATCCATTAAATGCCTTTAACAAATCTTCCTCAAGGTTGAAAACACAAAAGAAGAACCCTTGATCCCTCATGAGAAGATCAAAAGATCCTTCAGCTTCCAAGCAGCTGAATAAATGAGTACAAAGGCTTAAAGGAAAGCTTCATACCTATGCTCCCATGACAGCAAACCTCCAAGAAGCTTCCAAATCACGAGCATCCTCTTTCTCCATGACAACAACAGTATTATCTCCTTTCGTTGAAGGTGCAATGAACTCTAGCGAGGGATCCATGGTTTGCTGTAACGACCCCCTATCGGTCGGTTTGGTCATACCAACGTACTTCGACCGAAGGGACCCGTTAACAGCGAGAACAACCCGAACATGACTTGTACAGTTAAGGTTGAGCACTTTGCATGTAATTAAACAAAACACTTCATATTGATGTTATATACAATACATTGTAGTACATCAATCCAGGGTACAACTTGTAAGTTTACATAGGGACTGGACTTACAAAAATAAGCTATACTCAACTAGACTAAGATCGTAAAGATTCTTCGTTTGCCCCAGAAAGGTCCTCTCCTGAAAGGGGTTAAATAGTATGGCTGAGTTTACCGACTCAGCAAGCACATGATACCATTACATGACTTATCATATATATAAATGTAGAAAGACAACATGATAATATCATATACTCATGTCATGATAGAATATAACATAACAAACTTCAGCTAACATAGGCGTCATGGCGAATCATGGCATGGTCACAAGATCATGGTATAGCATGGCATGGTGTAAGTATAAACATAAAGTTTATAACATGGCGTGACTTGATGATAACATAGCAGTATGGCATAAATACAAGCATAATATGGACATGGAATAGTATAAAGGGCATTAGTTAAAAGATCATGGTATAATATGAAGTCATAAACATATATAACATACGAACAACATGAATCTTTTCACTTATTTAATGGACATGCATCCAAACCACAACATAAGGAGGTTGGCATGACGTGCAGCCAGTGGTAAGGCAAATGCCCACTGGCGCTTCCACTGTGCAGTAGAGGGACCCACCTGTCCTACCTGGCCAAGAGAACCGTACACAGGATTTACCCGTTTGCCTCGGGTTGCGTCTTTTAATTATATCTGCCTCACACGGATGCTTGTATGATTCGGACGCATGGACTCCTGAGGTGTCGTAGCATATTCGATTTTAACATGGGAGACTTATAGAAATGGGATTTAGGCATTGGTTGGGGGTCCATTTAGGCTCTTACATCATTTCGACAGCATAACAGTTTAGTAGCATCTTAAATTTGTAGGAAAATACATGCTTGAAATTAGGCCATTTGCAATAGGAAAATAACCATGCAGAAAGAACCATGTACTTGCCTTTAAGTCAGAAGCTCTTTTGGACACAGCAAGAACCTCCTCCTCCTACACGTGCGAAGAACCCCAAACAGCTCTTGTTCCCACTCTAAACCTTTCTCTCTTCCTTTCTCCCTCTTTTTCTTCCTTCCTCTCTTCCTTTCTACCTCTCTCTGTCTCTCTTTCTCTCCACGCTCTCTCTCTCTAAAACATGGGCAAGAAGGGAGGAGAAGAGATGGGGAGATGGAAGGGGTTGCCCCCCTATTTATAGGGGTGGCATGGTTTTGGATGGAGACAAGTGTCCCTTTTAAGATCCTTTAGATGTGGGACATATGTCCTTTTAGGATAGGGATTAACAAGGTTGCGACAAGTGTCAGGGTGAGGTGGCATGGGTTTTTTGGGGGCCAAGCTATCTTACCAATATTCTTTACCAGTATCCTTAACCTTTAATAGTATCCTTTAGCACTTTTACATTTAAGTCCCTATATCTTTCGTAATTGGCTTCATACCCTCATTCAGCACTTTCTTCATCGAATTTAATTTATTTTCGATAATTTGAGTACACTACTAAAAGCCTTACAAATTACACTTAAGACGTTATGAAAATTATCTATTGCATTACACGACATTAACTTTTCAAAATTGCGTTTATACTTTTTTCGTATTTATGTATATATTCTTTTTCATAATTGTTTATCGATTGGTAAAACTTATTATCATTCAATGGTCCCATAAATTCCCTAAAATTGTAAGTAAACTTTTCATGTATGTATAATTTTGTAGGTCCTTACATCCTCTCCCCCTTAAATAAAATTCGTCCCAGCATTTTTAATCATGTTCCGCTGTTGTGGCACAACAATGGAGCCATTGCACAAGCGAAAGAGATGCGGTCTCAATAGAACTCAAAGCATATTTTGAGCCGCTTTCATCTTATCAGAAATATCATTTCCAGAAGAGATGTAGTGGTGGAAACAGTTCCAGCAGTCGACAATGTAATAGATCCACTGACAAAGCCATTGGCTCAAAATGTAATTGAGCGTCACCTGGAGTCTATAGGTTTATTGCATAAAAGTGATTGGCTTTAGTCCAAGTAGGAGATTGTTAGTCTTAGGTGGCCTACAAGCCAATCTGACTATGTAAATCTCATTCATTTATTAACAAAATGCCTTTATTTCATTATATGTAAATTCGTATTATTATCGTCTCATAATAAAGTCCGTGAATATGTGCAATAGTGATCAAATTGTAATGAGATCATACTAATGAGACTGATCACTTAAACACACATATTCTTAACAATTCATAGTCATAGCATATCCGAGAAAGACATCGGATATCCGGTTAGACTAGTACATATTACTCATGCTCATATGATGAGGGTGACTGATCTCATAGTCACTTGTGTGGAAACATTAAGGCGAATCTGTAGGTGCTCATTAGAGAATGAGTTCATTGAACTGATCCGACTGAATCGCTAGATGGTATAGTACCTTACTGTCAACCAGCTTGATTCTATTGTCGCAGTTGCGTGGATGGTCCGCAAACCTGAGACACCAAGGACACCTTGTCGGTGGACTTCTGCACTTTAACCTTGGTTTACATATCTCTATTCACGGGATTATAAACAACCAAGGATCGGGTGCAGCATAATACTGTAGAAGAGAATTGAGTGTTAATAAAGAATCATTTGCTCTTGGTACTTAGAGAGAGAATGCTCTAGGAAGGATGCGCGGGAGTCCCTGGCCAAGGCGGACGATAATATCGGGAAAGGAGTTTTTCGATATTATACGGCAGTATCCGATCTAAGTGAATCGACCGATTAGGGTTTGATGGTACACCATACCCTGAGTTGACTCGATAGCATTGTGCGAATGAAGGATTATATCCACGCGGTAACTATCGACGGGAAGGTTCCAAAAGCGGGTTCCTTAACCCTAATACTTTTCGGGTTCACCCGGTGTTGCTTGGCATCCAACGTGATTGGAGGCCCGAGCGAATTTAATGTGCGGCATTGATTCAGTTGATTAATTAATTAATATAAGTTATTAATTAATTAATTAAGTCAATGCGGAGTCACTGGACTTATTAGACCATTAACCAGACTGGTAATTGGGCCTAGAGGGTCACACGCAAATAATTCTCAAGGCGACGGATTAAAAAATAGGTTTTATATCTAACCGAGAGTTTTTATGAAAAATCGCGCAGTTAATATAAAATGTAACGTACGTGCTGAGCAGACCAGGCTGCTGTTCAATGCTGGGCACCCCCTTCTCTCTCCCTCTCTCTCTGGCGCCCCAGGCTGGCCCTCTGTTGTGGGTTTGCTCCGCCATCTTCTCCGACTCCCGTTCGATGGAAATTCGACCGCGCATTGCGGCGGTCGTTGCAGCGAACGGCGAACCACTCATAGGCTACGAGCAACGAGGAATGAGAGGAAATCCACTGCGAGGTGGATCGTGTGGACTTCACTAGAGGCCGGGCGTTTGCGCACCTAGCAGTCTCATTAGTATGTGTGGATATTCTCCGACTAGGAAATATTAAGAATATATGTGTTTAAGTGATCAGTCTCATTAGTATGATCTCATCATAATATGATTACTATCGCACATATTCACAGACTTCATTATGAGACGATAACAATACGAATTTACACATAATGAAATAATGTCATTTTTATTAATAAACGAACGAGATTTACATAGTCAGATTGGCTTGTAGGTCACCTAAGACTAATAGGGGCCCCCGAGGATAATGGCTCTTCGGAGCGAATCAGCTCGGGTCCCCTGAGTCAGAGCAGTCACAGTGGAGGACACCTCCAACTTTGGGACCCAGAGGGCCTCGTGGTCAAAACGGGTGATGTAGTCCCGCAAGGATTCGTCGCGCTTCTACTTGATGCCGCCGAGGCTGGCCAACAACATTAGCTTATTCAGCTTCTTGCTTTTACCTTTCTCAAAGGCAACTACAATTTTCCTCGTTTTATTGGTCTCACCAATTAAGAGGGCATTGGGCTTTTCCTTCACAAGGTTTCCCTCTGCAGTTGTGAGCATATTATGAAGCTCAAGCAGCGTGGTTTGTATCTTGTTCATGTTGAAATCAATAGTGAACGGTGCAGATGATACAGGGAGTAAGGCAAGTGTGAGGTTAGTTTGCATCTCACTGGGCAAAGGAATCCCAATAGCTTCTAACCTCTTCCTCTTCCATATAATCATCTCTGCCTCAGTGGCATCTAATGTCGGTTCAGTAGGAGGATCAAATCCAAGGACATAGGCACTTAGCTCATATTTGAAGACATTCTTTAGGTTTCTGAGCCAATCTGAGTAGTTCGGACCTGTTAAAAGATTGGCATCAAGTATGCCTCGAAGTGGGTTATTCGACGACATTAATTTTCCGATATTATCTAAAATAACATTAATTTAACAGATGTTCAATTATTATAAAATATGATATAGACTTTTAATCAAGTTTTAACTCCCACTAATTTTCGACGGACTGTATAAACCTCATTTATACAGAACGGGAGACGCCGACAGTCTCCTAGTGGGGATCAAAATCTCAATGACTTGCAGTATAACCTAGTGGATGGCACAACAAGCTGTAATGCAATCAAAGAGCACATATCTTATGGGACTTGCAACTCCTTGCAATATCCGATCATAACTTCGGCCCCCAGAGATTTAATGGCCTTGTGGATAGCACAACAAATCATTAATTCTGGTCTAAGCATTACCATCGTCACGTGACGGGCATAGATTTGCATGCTGCATTTGTGGATAACACAACAAGGTTATATGGTTCCTCTACCCCGATCTATGAGCATCTTATGCTATAGCCATAGTCTCTGCTTACAATTAAACATGTTTTGTGGATAGCACAACAAACTTTCTTAAAGTAATTCGAATCCTATGACTATAACAATAGAAGACCATACGATAAGTTCTTCACTACTTACGTTACGGCTTAGAATTTAGCGAGGGTTTTTAGATAACTTTTATCTTGGTCTCACTTAGGTGATAGTATAAATATATCGCATATATTTACTAGATATGATACATGCTTTGATTCATAATCAAAATAAAAACATTGTATCACATACATGTCTAGCGTAGTCATGGATAACACAGTGGGCTTGACTGGCGCCAACAGTCAAACGCACACATAATCTAACATAACTATTACATTGGACAATCTTGCAAACTCATAGGCAAATGATCTCTATTGAATCATCTTCCTGGTTGCAGGTGTGGATCATCCTCGCTCCTTCCTCGGTTGCCTCGATCATATCACATTAAATTCCAAATTTACGTGTAAATTGATTAAGGCCATATGGCGAATACAAAAGAGAGGGAGGTAGATGTACATCGGAGTATAAGAGAAGAAGAGGTATGCAAACCTCTATTTATTAACAATTAATAAACCTTCCATCATTCATCCACGATCCATACATATCATTCATCACATGAATAATGTAAGAGGTACATATATATGACCACGGTGTGTTTTAAGATCCACACATGAGAAGCACATCACATGGCTAAATAAAAGAGTTTCAAAATTAAATAATTTTGACTTTCAAAAAGCTAGATTCCAATCAAAATTAGAATTTTAATTTTGAAAACTCATTTTATTATCTTAGTCAAATTTAAAAACATATAAAACACACATCACATGTGCACACACCCTAAAATTAATAATTCCATAATATTCCTTCCCATTAGAACAATTCTAATAATTAAAAACAATCTAACATTTAGATTAATCAATATTAATAATCTAACATTTAGACTATTAATAATTAATTACTAATCTAACTCTTAGATTAGCCAATTAAAGTTAATTACTAATTTAATAGTTAAATTGATAATCAACTCTAATTATTTATTAACTACTAATCTAATTCTTAGATTAGTTAATTAATGTTAATTGTTAATTTAACTCTTAAACCAATAATTAACACTAATAAATTAATAACTCTTAATCTAACTCTTAGATTAATTAATTAAAATTAATCATTAACTTAACACTTAAATTAACAATTAACTCTAATTAACTAATAATTACTAATTTAACACTTAAATTAGTCAATTAAAATTAATAATCTAACAATTAGACTATTAATAATTAATTACAAATCTAACTCTTAGATTAGTCAATTAAACTTAATTACTAATTTAATAATTAAATTAATAATCAACTCTAATTATTTATTAACTACTAATCTAACTCTTGGATTAGTTAATTAAAATTAATCATTAACTTAACACTTAAATTAACAATTAACCCTAATTAACTAATAATTATTAATTTAACACTTAAATTAATAATTAACTCTAATTAATTAAGAACAATTTGTTAATAATAATGATTCTAAAATCATTAATTCCAAGTTAAATAAAATTGAATAATAAATTTAAATTTCAAAATAGTTTTAAATTTTAAAGTTAAAATCTAATTTTAATTTAATGGGATAATTGGGGTTTAATTTGAGAAATGGTTTAAAAGGAAAAGGATTTTAAATAGGGTGTGGGTTGAGCCACTTGGGTGCCTGGCTCGAACCAGGTTCAGGGCCGGCCCGGGCTAGACCGGCCAGGTCCGCCCCCCCCCCCCAAAATGTCCCAGCACGACCCGGCTCCAAGCGCCCCAACCCAACCTGCACCTAACCCCCCCCCCCCCCCCCCCACCGAAACCCTACCCTGCAACAGATTGCAGGTGGACATGACGGTGGGAGGGGGGGTGACAGTGCTGTCGGTGGCCGGTGCCACGGCCCCGCCGACGTCGCCCATTCCCACCGGAGACCCCTCCAGCGCCGGTGGGCTCGCCGAAGACGCCCCAAACTTGCTACTTGAGCGTCCTTTCCTCACTAGTTTCTGGTTTCTTCAAACGTAAAACAAAGAAGAAGACCCCTCGGGCACCTTCAACGCCCTCTCCTGGCGGTGGCCTTGGTGTTAGTAGTGATCGCCATGAACCTAAAACTCTCTAGGCATGTTGTTCGACCTCCCCAAACACCAAGAACTTCCAAACGGCGCCAGCAAGAACCTCGTTCTTCATCACATGGCGAACTCCGAAAATTCCCAAATTAAATTTCGATTTTTGCAGTTTTTTTTTTAATCCAATTGATATGTGCTTATCGTATAAACACACATATGACAAACAATCAAACTAAAGCATGGAATTATTCATGGAAAAACTAATTTCGGAGACCGAAATGGATGAGAAACAATGGAACCTGCCCCTTATACCACTGTTGGGTTCTCTAGTTTCTCGGGATCGCAACCGCAGCAGAAAAACAAAACTTAATATGCTGTGATCCCAGTCCGTTTCGAATAAACAAAACCGAATATTAGGGTAATTGGAAATTACCGTGCACATATTCAAACCCACTTCCGAATGGTTCCGTCGGTGTGTCACCGCCAGCCGCGCAAATGCCTGACCTCTAGCGAAGTCCACGCGATCATCCACGCAGTAGATTTCCTCTCGTTCCTTGTTCCTCACAGCCTACAAACCTTCATCGTTCGCCGCAACGATAGCCGCAACCCGCGGTCGATTTCCCGTTGAACGGGAGTCGGAGAAGACGGCGGAACTGTCTCTTGAGAGGGGAGAGAGCTGGGGCGCTAGAGAGAGAGGGAAAGAGTCCCGTATCGCTACATTTTATATTAACCGCGTGATCTTTCATAAAAACCCCTGGTTTAATATTAAACCTACTTTAAATCCATTGCCTTGAGAATCATTTGCGTGTGACCCTCTAAGCCCAATTACCAGTCCGGTTAAAGACCAATAAGCCCAGTGACTCCTCATTGACTTAATTAATTAATTAATAACTTATATTAATTAATTAATCAACCAAATCAATATCGCACATTAAATTCGGTCAGGCCTCCGATCACGTTGGGTGCCAAGCAACACCGCGTGAACCCGGAAGGTATTGGGGCTAAACAACCCACTCTTGGAACCTTTCCGCCGATAGTTACCGCGTGGATATAATCTTTCATTCGTACAATGCTCTCGAGTCAACTCAGGGTCCGTCAAACCCTAACCAATCGACTCACTTGGATCGGATGCTGCCGTATAATATCGAAAAACTCCTTTCCCAATATTATCGTCCACCTTAATCAGGGACTCCCGTACATCCTTCTTAGAGCATTCTCTCTATAAGTACCAAGAACGAATGATTCTGTATTGATGTAAGGACCTATAAGATTATAGTTACATGCCAACATATATATAATTATTAAAAACAAAAAAAAAAAGAAAAAAGATGGGGATATATTCGTAAATACTGAAAAAGTATAAACGCAATTATGAAAAGTTTTGAGGTTAAAAATGTGATTGATGATTTTTGGAAGGTCTTACGTCAAATTTTCAAGGTCTCTAGAAGTGTCTTCAAATCACCAAAAAGAAGTTAAATTCGGTGACAAAGTACTAAATAAGGGCATAAATGCAATTATAAAAAAATATAGAGACTATAAAGTGTAGAAGTACTAAAGGATACCACTAAAGGATACAAGGATACTAGTAAGGTTTCTTGGCCATCAAGTAACTTAACCCTAGTTAATCTTGTTGGGATTCTCGGGTTTCTCCGGATCGCTCATGCAGCGGAAAATAAAATAAAACAGCAATCCGTTTTCCCGTTTCGAAAAACTAAAATCGATTATCGGATAATCGAGGTTCTCACCGTGTGCGGATTCGAATCCGCAACCGTTCGGTTCCGTCGGTGTGACACCGCAAGCCGCGCAAGCACCCGGCCTCTAGCGAAGTCCACGCGATCCTCCCCGCGACGGATATCCTCACGTTTCTCGTTCTTCGCAGCCCACGAAAACTCCGCCGGTCACCGCAATGATCGCCGCAATGCGCGGACGATTTCCCGTCGAACGGGATTCGGAGAAGCGGCAGAGCAGATCTAGATCTGTCTGGACGCCAGAGAGAGACAGAAATTGAGGAGGGGCGGCTAGGGTTAGCAGCAGCTTGGCCTGCTCAACCCGTTCGTTATGTTTTATACTAACTGTGCGGTTTTTCATAAAAATCCCCGGTTTGTATAAAACCCACTTATTTATCCATCGCCTTGAGAATCATTTGCGTGTGACCCTCTAGGCCCAAGTACTAGCCCAGTCAATGGCCCAACAACCCCAGTGACTCCTCACTAACTTTATTAATCAATTAATAACCCTTTATTAATTAATTAATCAATCGAATTGATGTCGCACATCGAATTCGACCGAGCCTCCGATCACGTTGGGTGCCAACCAACACCACGTGAACCGGGAAGGTATTGGGGTTAAGTAACCCACTCTTGGAACCTTTCCGCCGACAGTTACCGCGTGGATATAATCCTTCATTCGTACAATGCTCTCTAGTCAACTCAGGGTATGGCGAGCTGTCAAACCATAACCGGTCGACTCACTTGGATTGGATGCCGCTGATGAATATCGGAAAACTCCTTTTCCGATATTATCGTCCGCCCTGGCCAGGGACTTCCGCGCATCCTTCCTAGAGCATTCTCTCTCTAAGTACCGAGAGCGAATGATTCCTTTTTGACACACAATTCCCTTCAACGGTATTCCGCTGTACCCAAATCTTGGCGTATAAGAATCCCGTGGCTAGAGATTCGTAAACCAAGGTCAAAGCACAGAAGTCCACCGACAAACTGTCCTTGGTGTCTCAGGTCCAAGGACCATCCACGCAACTACAACAATAGAATCAAGCTGGTTGACAGTGAGGTACTATACCATCCAGTGATTCAGTCGGATCAGTTCAGTGAACTCATTCTCTAATGAGCACCTACAGATTCGCCTTAGTGTCTCCACACAAGTGACTTATGAGATCAGTCACCCTCATCATATGAGCAGGAGTAATCTGTACTAGTCTAACCGGATATCCAATGTCCTTCTCGGATATCCTCCTAATGTAGCCAAAGCTATCACGACCGGATTCCGAGGCTGGAATCCGAAGTTGGGATCCGAAGCTGGGTCGGATCGATGAAGAGGCTCGACGGGGATCGGGAATGAGGCGAGCGCGGAAATGGGGCCGAAGATCCGAAACCGAGAGGTGCCTGGGCGAGGGCTCGCCAGGAGCGAAGCCGAGATTCCCTCGGACGAAACGAACCAGCCGGTCGCAAGACATGGCCGAGGCTCCTTCGGACGAGGCGGACCAGCCTGCGGAAGGCGTGGTCGAGACTCCTCCGGACGAGGCGGAGGCAAACCAGCCGTCGAAAGACGTCGAGACCGGAGGAAGAAGACCCGAGGTCGGCGGTCGAAACCGACTCGGAGAGGTCGGCGAAGATTCAAACCAAAGCCCCTGCGGAAGGAGGATAAGAAGAAGAAAAACCAGTCAGTAGGAGTCCCGGGCTTCGGCCCTAAGGAACCCCCTCCGACGGTTAAGTTAGCTTCTGAAGATGATTCGATTTAGAAAAGAAGGAAGAAGAAGTAGCTTTAATGCTTTTTGGACTGTAGTCCTTGGGGTCTCGAAGACATACCTTTGGTACTAAATAGCCGTGTATTTATAGCGGAGGATAGAGGTTGCTTAATGGTGGCAGACGATATAGGACTATGTTCTGGGTTTTTTGGTAAACCGCCATAGTGCCTAACCCTCCCACCGGAGTGGGCCGGATACGGCAACTGGGCCGAAGGGGGTTGGGTCATTGATGGGCTAGAGCCTACTGGGCCGAGGGCAGCTTAAGCCGCTAATGGGCTGAAGGCTATCGGGCCGCTGATGGGCCGAAGGTTGTCGGGCCGCTGATGGGCCGGAGATTGCTGGGCCGCTGATGGGCCGAAGACCTACTGGACTGCTTACTGGGCCGAGGGCTGCTGGGCCGTTAATGGGCCGAAGGCTGCCAGTGGGCTTCTTACTGCTGCTGTTGGACTGATCTCAGTGTTGGGTCTGTTTTAATGGGCCGAATCGGATTCTGCCTCATCACATAGCCCCCCACTCTTGCCTTCTTCAGTTTCCTGAGATGGCGAGAGTAAAGTCCGAAGCCTCCTCGGAGGAGTAACACGGCATGTGCTTTATCTGAAACTTTTACTTTGCCTTGTCGTAAAAAAAAAGGAACTGTCTTCGGTCGGCCGAGGGCTAGAAGCAATCCGCTTCATCTTACGCCAAGACTTAGCGACGGATGCCTTCGTCCTTGGTTGCGAAGGGACGAGTCTTCCGAACGTGTCAGGACTCCTAAAAAAAGGACGGAAAAGACGTCGAGCTTCCCGTCTGAACGGTCGTGTCGTGAGAAAGCACAGGACACGCGTCGTAAATCTAACCGGCTTGCCGAAAGCACAAAAAGATCCTGGCCGCGATCGGTGACCACGCGGATCGCGGGTCACTTCGGCTCTCTGCCCAAGATTTCACTTGGATTGCCGCCTCTTCAGCTTCTGGTACGCTGATCGGAACACGTGGCGAGCATCCGGAGGCTCAACCGAAGGATTAGGCCGCATGCGGCCGTTGATTGCTTTCTCTCGATCTGGCAGCCCGACCGTTATCATTGCCGAAGGACAGTACACGTGGTACGCATCTAAGGGAAGCGGCGCCTAGGAGGGGGAAGATCTCGGCCGTTGATTTCGGCGGGAAATGCCTTCAACCTTTCTTATAAATAAGAGCCCCTCTCCCCAGGGCACTATTCCGCTTTCTTCTTCCCCTGCGCCTGTGCTTTCCTACGATCGTCTTCTCCAAGCATTCCTGCTTCTCCGGCGAAGAGCGAGCCATTGGGAGTGTTTGAGGGCGCCCCGTCCGTCGTCGGGAAGCTTTCTGTTGTTCGAAAGGTCGTTGGTAGTCGAAGAGATCTTTTTTGAGGGTAAGCCTCAATTCTCCTTCTCTGCTCCGTGATTCATGCCCAGTAGCTCCTCTTCGGCCGAGAGTAGCCCTACGGCCGAAGTTTATTCTTCTTGCTCTTCATCCCGGCCTCCCGAATCTTCCTTGTCATCTCCTTTTTCTTCCAATTCCCTTGCCTCCATTATGGCGAATGAGGCTGAGGTTTCTGGTGCTGAAGAAGCCGAGGAGGTTCCAGTTGTAGCCCAGGCTTTTACCTCCGGCCGGCGTCGGGCCGAGACTGTTTCCGATGCGATCTGCATTCTTACTGACGATGGGGTCAAGTCCATTGCTTCCTACTATCAGCTTCCATCTTGGATGATTCCCTATCGGCCCGGAACAAACACCAGGGCTAACTCCGTCCGACCGGGTTGCTTTTCTATTTATGAGGAGAGCTTTCGAGCGGGCTTTCGTCTTCCCCTTCCTTCCTTTGTTATCAACTTTTTAAGTTTCTACGGATTGGCCGTCCCAATTCTTCCCAAATTCTTGACGGACAGTCTATGCCTTCTTGGCTGTGAACGCCTATATTGACGCCCTCCCTTCAGTGAACATCTTCCGCTTTCTCTTCAAGATACAGCCGTAGGGGAAATCTGATTGGTACTGCTTCGTCCCCCGCTTCGGCCGGGGTCTCTTCTCTGGGAAGCCTTTGTCCATTCACCATTGGAAGAAGAGCTTCATCTTTGTTTCTCTTCTGGAAAAGGAGAAGAGTGTGTGGCCCTTCCCCACTAAGTGGGCACCACTGGCCGAAGGCCTCTCCGATCCACCTTCCCTTAATCCCGATCAGCTCCATATCGTGCACCTCCTGGAGGCCGAGGCTCCGTACGATATTGCGGAGCTCTTCGAGGAAGAGGAGAGGCTTGTACAGACGGGGGCTTGGCCAGACTCGACGAAATATCCTCCCCGAGTCTCTCCTTACCTCCCTCCCGAGGATATACCGGGGGAGGCCGAGGGAGCTGCTGAGGTTGAATCTCCGGCCGAAGCTCTTCCGACCGAAGAAGGCGCTGAAGCTTCGGCCGAGGGTAAGTCGGTCTTGAGTTGAGGAAAGTTGCGTGTTGCAAATTGCTAACTCTTTTTTTTTCTGTCCGCAGAGATGTCTGGGCTTCGGGGACTACTCGGCCGACCCGCCAAGCAGCCGCAGGCGACGGGAGAAGGAGGAGCTGAAGAAGCTACGGCCCCGAACGCTCGGGCCGTAAGGCAAATGGCGGCTTCGGTTGAAGGCCGCGTTGCTGCTGCAGCTCTCGAAAGAGAGAGGAAGGGAAAGTCGGTCGTCCGAGGGGGTGGCCTACCAGCCAAGCGGAGCCGAGCGGACGATCCTGGCGAGAAAGAATCCGCCCCGGCAGCCAAAAGGCCGGTGGGTGCCCGAGGGGCCCCTCTCTCATCGCCAACCGAGCCTCCGAGTGGCGATTCCCCTCCAGCC
Source organism: Zantedeschia hybrid cultivar (assembly GCA_030544215.1). Taxonomy (NCBI): domain Eukaryota; kingdom Viridiplantae; phylum Streptophyta; class Magnoliopsida; order Alismatales; family Araceae; genus Zantedeschia; species Zantedeschia hybrid cultivar. The sequence goes on along the minus strand of JARZZO010000012.1, from coordinate 34,494,742 downwards.
ACGGCGGCCAGCATAGAGGACCTCTCCTTCCCCTTCGGGACAGCCAAGACGCACATGTCCCGTGAATACGGGCATGAGCCCTGGGTCCCGGATCTTGGGGTCTTTGCGGACGAGAGCCTGGAGGACTCTCGGACATGCCTGCGGTTGATCCACGGCTGGACCCTCCCGATGGCCGAGGACGAGATGAAAGAGATGTCCTCGGAGGGCTTATCTATGCTGGGCGTCCGGTATGCCATCCGGGTAAAAAGCTTCTTTATTTGGCCTTGGATTAGTATTTTCCTTAGCTCTTTGGCACTTAGCTCAATTTTTCTTGCCTTCGGCTGTAGACTGCGGTCGTATGCGGGGGACTCGCTCGTCGCCAAGCAGCCATTCAGCAAAAGCTCCGGGACATCGACCAGGCCTCAGATCAGTTGGCTTCGGGCAAAGTAGCCTCGGTGCAGCGTGATCTCGGGGCCAGCGTCGACATGCTCCTGAAAGCTAATGCTTGGATGCGGGCCGAGCTGGAGGAGCAAAAGGAGGTGATCTGCACTACCTCCGAGGCTAAGACAAAGGCCGAGCAGGAGAGGGAGAAGGCCGAGAAGGAACTGGAGATGGCCTGGACCGAAAACACAATTCTTAAGGCCGAGATCCAGGACAAGGCCGATCAGCGGGTCACGGAGCGCCGTCGCCACGCCGAGGAGATCTCGTCTCTGAAGGCAGATTTGGAGGCCAAGGCCGAAGAGGTTGCTCGTACAGCTGTGGCAAGCTATAAGGCCGGCCCGGACTACGCCGAGGAGATAATGGAGGCTCGACTCGAGGCGGCGTCGTCCGTTTTCAGTCTCCGGCTGGCTATCGCTCAAAAGGCGTGCCCAGCCGTAGATCTGACCGGCATCGGCCTTCCGACGGACTAGCAAGGTGATGAGCTACTGGCCTGGTGGAAAAAACTTAAGGCCGAAAGAGTTCCGGCTCCGGAGGAAGGCGGTGCGGCCGTTCCTGACGAGGTTGTTCCGGTCGAGGCTTCTCCTTCGGCATCTCCCGATCAGACCCCGGTTGACTTAGACGACGACGATGCCGAGAGCTAGTACGGGGGCTTGTCCCGATTTTTGTCTGCTTTTTGAAAGGCTGCGGCCAGGTGTATGGCTGATTTTGTACTTTTTCATGTATGTATGAAAAGTATTTTGCTTCTGTTCACATTTGTGTTCTGAATGATGACCGAGTCTGGCTCTTCTTGTGGCCGAGACCATGTTGCTATTTGATGTGGCTTGCATGGCCGAAGTCACTCCGGGTTCGGATCGCATGGACTTAGAAAATAATGCCGCCCCCGATACGGTTTGCATGGCCGAAGCCACTCCCGGTACGGTTTACACGGACATTGAATATCATGCCGCTCCCGATACGGTTTGCATGGCCGAAGCCACTCCCGGTACGGTTTACACGGACTTAGAATACCATGCCGCTCTCGATACGGTTTGTATGGCCGAAGCCACTCCCGGTATGGTTTACACGGACTTAGAATATCATGCCGCTCCCGATACGGTTTGCATAGCCGAAGCCACTCCCGGTACGGTTTACACGGACTTAGAATACCATGCCGCTCCCGATACGGTTTGCATGGCCGAAGCCACTCCCGGTACGGTTGACACGGACTTGGAGAATAATGCCGGATATGATATTTCAAAAGAAGAATTTTATTCGTGCCTTCCGGCTAAATTCCGGGGGAAGTAACTTACATGAAGTAGCGTCGAAGGCGTTCCACATTCCAGGTACGAGGGAGAGGTTGGCCCGAAAGGGTTTCCAACCGATAAGCCCCTCGTCAAATTACTTCCTTTATGTGATAAGGTCCTTCCTAGTTGGGAGAAAGCTTTCCTGCGGCTTCGGTCGGCTTAGATGCATGAGTGTTCCTTAGTACGAGGGTCCCGGCTTCGAAGCTTCGGGGCTTTACTCGAGTGTTGTGGTATTTGGCCATGCGCTGCTGATAAGCCGCCAGCCGAATACGAGCTTTATCCCTTGTTTCTTCTATAAGGTCAAGATGATCTTTTAGGACTTCCTCATTGGCCTCCGAATTATGAGTGAGAACTCTTGGTGAGGGAAGGCTGACTTTGACAGGAATAACGGCCTCTACCCCATAAGCCATATGGAACGGGGTTTCGCCGGTCGGGGTTCGGCTTGTAGTCCGATAAGCCCATAGAACGCTCGGCGGCTCCTCCACCCATCGACCCTTGGCATTGCCGAGGCGAGTTTTCAATCCTTGTAGTAGACTTCGGTTAGTGACCTCGAGTTGGCCATTTGTCCGAGGGTGCGCTACCGACGCGAATATGTGGAGAATGCCGAAACTGGTGCAGTTGTCCTTGAACCGATGGATGTCGAATTGTTTGCCATTGTCTGAGATAATGGCCCAAGGGATGCCGTATCGGCAAATGATGGACTTCCATACGAAGTTCCATACGTTGGTATCGGTTATGGACGCGAGGGGTTCGGCTTCGACCCATTTGGTAAAATAGTCCACCGCCACAATAAGGAACTTCCTCTGGCCAGCGGCGACGGGAAAGGGCCCTAGGAGGTCAATTCCCCACTGGGCGAAAGGCCAGGGGTCTGATAGAGGAGTTAGAAGGGTTGATGATTGGTGGATGAGGGAGCTGAACCTTAGGCATTGATCGCAGCGACGGACGAGGGTAGTTGCGTCCTCTTAGAGCATCGGCCACTAGTATCCTTGCCTTAAAAGTTTGTGAGCTAAGACCCTTCCTTCTGCATGTGCTCCGCATACCCCTTCATATACCTCTTGCAACGCATAGTCAGCTTCGGTCGGGCCGAAGCATCGCAAGAGTGGTCGGCCGAAGGACTTTTTATATAATAGCCCGTCTAGGAGAAGGAAGTGAGAAGAGCGCTGCCGAATGTGTCTTGCTTCCTTCGGATCAGACGGGATTTCTCCTCGAAGGAGGAAGTTGACTAGGAGAGTCATCCAGGTCTCGACTTCAGATTCAGCCACTTGCATGACCTCGGACTCCTCGAGGCTGGGCTCGGCCAGTTCTTCTACGAGAATCATTCGGCCTCCTCCCCCGTCCTGAGTCGATGCTAGCCGGGAGAGAGCATCGGCTCGAGCATTCTCGGCTCTCGGGATTCGCACGATTTCATAAGAATTGAATTGAGCGAGGATCTTGTGAGTTACCTGGAGATAGGATATCATTAAAGCATCCCGGGCCTCATACTCCCCGGTGATTTGACTGGCGATCAGCTGAGAGTCGCTAAACGCCTTTAAGTTCTGTGCACCGAGCTTTTTGGCAGCCCGAAGGCCGAAGATGAGGGCTTCGTACTCGGCGGCATTGTTGGTAGCCGGGAAGGAGAAGTACAGTGCGTACTCCGTGATGATCCCTTTGGGAGACGCCAAGATCCATCCGGCGCCGCTACCCATGGAGCATGTGGAGCCGTCGACGTAGAGTCACCACTCATCCGCTAGAGGCGGAGTAGTCGAAGTACCCTTGGCCTTGGATATATCGGCTTTCGGCTGAGGGGCCGAGGGTGCTTCGGGGGTGAGCTCGACAATGAAGTCGGCTAAGGCTTGAGCTTTTATTGCCGTCCGCGGCCCGTAAGAGATGTCGAACTCTCCCAGTTCGATTGCCCATTTTACTAGTCTACCGGATACCTCCGGCCGGAAGAGGATTTGCCTCAAAGGCTGATCGGTGAAGACCTTTATTGAGTGGGCGAGGAAGTAAGGCCGGAGCCTTCTTGCGGAGGAGACTAGTGCTAAGGCTAGTTTCTCAAGAGCAGGATACCGAAGCTCTGCTCCTTGGAGGGCTCGGCTTATGTAGTAGACCGGCTTCTGAATGTCGTCTTGTTCCCGGACAAGGACGGCGCTAATAGCTGTTTCAGATACTGCGAGGTAGAGAAACAACGGCTCTCTAGGGACCAGTTTGGACAGGATGGGGACGTTGGAGAGATAGACCTTCAGCTGCTCGAAGGCCGACTGGCACTCGTCAGTCCAGGAGAAGCTGTTAGTTTTCTTCAATAGTTTGAAGAGGGGAAAGCAATAATCTGCTGCCCTTGACATGAAGCGGCTTAAGGCGGCAATCCTTCCGTTTAACTTTTGGACCTCTCGGATGTTGGCCGGAGGGCGCATTTGAATGATAGCCGAGACCTTCGCGGGATTAGCTTCGACCCCTCGGCGAGTGACCATATAGCCGAGAAACTTTCCGGAAGCCACGCCGAAGGCGCACTTGGCTAGATTCAGCTTCATTTTGTATTTGCGCAGGGCAGAGAACGTCTCGGTCAAGTCAGCCATATGGTCTGCAGCGACGCGGCTTTTTACTAGCATGTCGTCGATGTAGACCTCCATATTGCGGCCGAGCTGTGGAGCAAATATTCTATTGACGAGGCGTTGATATGTTGCTCCGGCATTCTTTAGGCCGAAGTGCATCCGACTATAGCAGTATAGACCGAGATCAGTTGTGAAGCTGGTCTTGCTTTCATCTTCCGGGTGCATTCGGATCTGATGGTAGCCTGAGTAGGCGTCGAGGAAGCTTAATAACTCGTGGCCGGAGGTTGCGTCCACCACCTGATCTATTCGAGGCAGCGGGAAGTTGTCCATCAGACAGGTTTTGTTGAGGTTGGTGAAGTCTACGTACATCCGCCACTTGCCATCTTTCTTGGGCACGATCACCACATTGGCGATCCAGTCTGGGTGGTGTACCTCTCGGAGATGCCCGGCATCCAGCCCCTTCTGTACTTCAGCTTGGATGGCCATCCTCCTTTCCTGATTGAAGGTGCGCCGCTTCTGCTTGACCGGGGGCTGATTGGGATCGACATGCAGCCGATGTTCCGCTACCTCCGGGTCGACTCCGGGCATGTCAACAGGAGACGAGGCGAAGACGTCGAGGTTTTCTTTTAGGAACTTGGCAAGTCTTTCGGCCTCAATCTTCTCTAGGCTGGAGCCTATCATAAGGGTTCGGCCTTCTCCTCCCGGAACTGGGATGGCGATAAGTTCCTCAACTGGGGATGCTTCGGTCGAAGCTTCGATTGACAGGGATTCGGCCACAGCCTTCCCTTTAATTGAGATCATATAACGTTGCCGAGGTGCTTCTTGATTCCCCTTAGCTTCACCGATTCCATGACTGGTATGGAATTTCAGCTTCTGGTGGAAGGACGAGGGTACAGCTCCGATTCCACCGATTAGCCTTCGGCCAAAGATGGCGTTGTAGGCTGAATCAACTTTGACGACGGCAAAATCCGTCTCGACGGTTAACTGTCGGGGTGCCGAACCTATGGTTACAGGGAGCCGGACAATGCCTTCTACTCGGCAGGGCGAGCCGTTAAAACCGAATAGAGGCCCTCGGTGAGGCTTCATGTTAGCCTCATTCAATCCCATCTTTACAAAACAATCGTAAAATAATACATTTGGGGCACTTCCATTATCAACGAAGATACGATGAACATCGTAGCTATTTATTACAGCATTTACAACGAGGGCGTCGTCGTGAGGAACCTGAATGTCGGTCAGATCCTCTTGGCCGAAGGTAATGTTTTCTTGACGAGACCGCTTCGGCTCGACATCGACCGCTTCGGCTCGACATCGACCGCCGCCACTGTCGCAGTGCTGAGCCGACGACGCCTCGAACCTTCTCCCGGTCCACCGAATATCATCATAATAGACCCGGCACTGGGTCGTTGGTGCGATGTTTCTACCGGGGCCGAGGTGTCCTTTGGCGAAGGAACGGCTTCTTTCTCTGAGGGTTGACGTGGCTTGGTCGTTTTAGGGACGTCTCGGTTCCGTTGATGTTGAGGCTTCTCTCGCTTGGTCGTTTTAGTAAAATATTCTTGGAGGGTCTCGGTCGGTCCTTGCCGAATGGCTAATAGACTGGCCGAGGTTTTGCACTGCCGGGTGGCATCATAGAATTGGTCGATGACCAATTGACCCAACTGGACTAAAGAATGGATAGAGTTGGGAGCCAATGTCTCGAACCAGGTTAAAGCTGTTTTCTAGAGAGTGAGGGGGAAAAGACGGCAGTGGACTGCCTCAGAGATCCCTCGGACATAGAGGTAAGTGTTGAACCTCTGGAAGTGGCAGACCGGATCTGTCATTCCATCATAGAGAGGGCCTTTCGGCAGTTTAAAGTTAGGAGGTACCTTGGTAGCTAGGAGCTCTGGGGAGAACGGAGTTTGCTCCAGAATGGTGCTGGCGAGAGGCGCTCCTTATGGCCGAGATACCATCTGCTGCATCTCTTTCCTCATTGTTGTCAACCGCCGGTCCAAGTCCGGGGCAGTTGAAGTAGTGACCGAACGTCCTCCGGTTCCAGCTGGACGAAATTCGGACGAAGCATAGCCTTGCTCCGTCATAATGCGGTCGATGCGAGGGACTCGGGTAGGCGGTGCCGAGGGCTCGCTGCGCGCCGTGGCGGTCTCGTCAGGGAAGACCTGCGAGGGTGTTGACCGAAACCTTGTATCTTGGGCAGGGTAGAGAGGAGGAGGCGGCACTTGTCGGGGGAGCTGGCCCAGTAACCCCAAGCGCTGGGCGATGGCAGATACCATGTCTTGTAGGGGCGCCAGAGAAGTAACGGTGGCGGCTAGTGTTGCTACTTGTTGCTGAAGTTCCTCCATCCAGTTGTCTCCGGGAGTGAGGGACTCTGGTATGACAGGAAGAGCTGAGCCTTGTGGTGGAGCAGACGGGGCGCCTTTAGAGTGAAGCGGCTGCGCTGAAGTTGCCCGCGTCTCTGCCTCGTCTTGTCCGGATCGTCGGGTCACTGGTCGATGAGACATGACTTCTTGTTTGTTTCCCACAGACGGCGCCACGTGATGTAGCCGAAGCTATCACGACCGGATTCCGAGGCTGGAATCCGAAGTTGGGATCCGAAGCTGGGTCGGATCGATGAAGAGGCTCGACAGGGATCCAGAACGAGGCGAGGGCGGAAACGGGGCTGTAGATCCGAAGCCGAGAGGTGCCTGGGCGAGGGCTCGCCAGGAGCGAAGCCGAGACTACCTCGGACGAAACGGACCGGCTGGTCGCAGGACGTGGCCGAGGCTCCTTCGGACGAGGCGGACCAGCCTGCGGAAGGCGTGGTCGAGACTCCTCCGGACGAGGCGGAGACAAACCAGTCGTCGAAAGACGTCGAGACCGGAGGAAGAAGACCCGTGGTCGGCGGTCGAGACCGACTCGGAGAGGTCGGCGAAGATTCAAACCAAAGCCCCTGCAGAAGGAGGATAAGAAGAAGAAAAACCAGTCAGTAGGAGTCCCGGGCTTCGGCCCTAAGGAACCCCCTCCGACGGTTAAGTTAGCTTCTGAAGATGATTCAATTCATAAGAGAAGGAAGAAAAAGTAGCTTTAATGTTTTTGGACTATAGTCCTTGGGGTCTCGAAGACATACCTTTGGTAATAAATAGCCGTGTATTTATAGCAGAGGATAGAGGTTGCTTAATGGTGGTAGCCGATATAGGACTATGTTCTGGGTTTATTGGTAAACTGCCATAGTGCCTAACCCTCCCACCGGAGTGGGCCGGATACGGCTACTGGGCCGAAGGGGGTTGGGTCGTTGATGGGCTAGAGCCTACTGGGCCGAGGGCTGCTTGAGCTGCTAATGGGCCGAAGGCTATCGGGCCGCTGATGGGCCGAAGGTTGTCGGGCCGCTAATGGGCCGGAGATTGCTGGGCCGTTGATGGGCCGAAGACCTACTGGACTGCTTACTGGGCCGAGGGCTGCTGGGCCGCTAATGGGCCGAAGGCTGCCAGTGGGCTTCTTACTGCTGCTGTTGGACTGATCTCAGTGTTGGGTCTGTTTTAATGGGCCGAATCGGATTCTACCTCATCACCTCCGACTAGGAACAATTAAGAATATGTGTGTTTAAGTGATCAGTCTCATTAGTATGATCTCATCATAATCTAATCACTATAGCACATATTCACGGACTTCATTATGAAACGAGAATTAATGCGATTTACACATAATGAATATTATGTCATTTTATTAATAAAAGAACGTGATTTACATAGTCAGATTGGCTTGTAGACCACCTAAAACTAACAAATCTAACCCGGTTTCTTGGCCATCAAGTAACTTAACCCTTAAGTAAGCCAACCCTAGTTAATCTAACCCCCGAGTAACCCTCCTTTAACCCTCCCTTCTCCTTCTATAAATAGGAGGGTGGTTCTCCCATTTCTCTCCATCCCATTCCCTTCCTTCCCACCTTCCCCTTCTTCCTCCTTGCCCACATCCAAGAGAGAGAGAGAGAGAGAGATTTAGAGCGGGAGTGGAAGCTATTCGCGGGGTTCTTCGTACGTGTAGGAGGAGGTTACTGCTATGTCCAAGAGAGCTCCTGGTTAAAAGGCAAGTACATGGTTCTTTTTGCACGGTTATTTTCCTATTGCGAATGGCCTGTATTCAAACATGTATTTTCCTACAAATTTAAGAAGATGCTATTAAGCTGTTATGCTGCCGAAATGATATAAGAGCCTAAATGGACCCTCAACCAATGCCTAAATCCTATTTCTACAAGTCTCCCATGTTAAAATCGAACATGCTACGGACAATGCCACCTTAGGAGTCTATGCGTCCGAATCATACAAGCATCCGTGTGAAGCAGACATAATTAAAAGACACAACCCGAGGCAAACGGATAAATCCTGGGTATGGTTCTCCCGATCCAAGTGGGACGGGTGGGTCCCTTTGCTGCGCAGTGGAAGCGCCGGTGGGCATTTGCCTTACCATTGGCTGCACGTCATACAAACCTCCTAATGTTGTGGTTTGGATGCATGTCCGTTAAATAAATGGAAAGATTCATGCTATTTATATGCTATAATTATTTATGACTTCATGTTGTTCCATGACCTTTTCACCATGCCATGATGCTATGTCATGCCTCTATTATGCCTATACTCATGACATGCCATGCCATGTTTAAGTCATGTTGCCATGATGCCTTGCTATGAATCTTTATGTTTATACCCCTGCCATACCATGCTACGCCATGCTCTCTTGACCATGCCATGATTTGCCATGATCCCTATGTTAGCTGAAGTTTGTTATGTTATATTATATCATGCCATGATTATGTAGTAATATCATGTTGTCTTTTTACGTTTATATCTATAATAAGCTATGTAGTGGTATCGTGTGTTTGTTGAGTCGGTAAACTCACCCACACTATTTAACCCCCTTTCAGGAAAGGACCTTCCTAGGCAACCGAGGAATCTCTACAAGCTTAGTTTAGTTGAACATAGGTTGTTTTTATAAGTTTAGTCCCTATATAACTTTCATGTCGTATCCCTGGACTTGATGTATTGTAATGCACTATGTATGTCATCAATATGAAGTGTTTTATTTATTTACATGCGAAGTGCTCAACCTTAACTATACAAGTCATATTCGGATTGCTCCCGCTGTTAACGGGTCCTTTTGGTTCGTGGCAAGCCGGCATGACTGAACCGGCCGACAGGGGGTCGTTACAATTGACACTAAATTCCCTTCGACGGTATTCCGCTACACCCGATCCTTGGCTGTTTATAATCCCGTGAATAGAGATCCGTAAACCAAGGTCAAAGTGCAAAAGTTCACCAACAAGGTGTCCTTGGTGTCTCAGGTTTAGGGACCATCCACGCAACTGCGACAATAGAATCAAGCTGGGTGACAGTGAGGTACTATATCATCCAGCGATTCAGTCAGATTAGTTCAGTGAACTCATTATCTAATGAGCACTTACAGATTCGCCTTCGTGTCTCCACACAAGTGACTATGAGATCAGTCACCCTCATCATATGAGCAGGAGTAATATGTACTAGTCTAACCGAATATCCGATGTCTTTCTCGGATATCCTCTGACTAGGAACTGTTAAAAATATGTGTGTTTAAGTGACCAGTCTCATTAGTATGATCTCATTATAATATGATCATTATCGTACATATTCACGGACTTCGTTATGAGACAATAACAATACGAATTTACACATAATGAAATAATGTTATTTTTATTAATAAACAAACGAGATTTACATAGTCAGATTGACTTGTAAGCCACCTAAGACTAACAGGCGGCCCCGAGGATAATGGCTCTTCGGAGACGATCATCTCGGGTTCCCTGAGTTAGAGTAGTTACAGCGGAGGACACCTCCAACTTTGGGACCGGGAGGGTCTCGTGGTGAAAATGAGTGATGTAGTCCAGCAAGGATTCGTCGTGCTTCTACTTGATGGCAACGAGGCAGGCCGATAACCTTTTGCGATGGGCCCCGGTGAAGTGATCTCGGAAAAGTTTTCTGAGTTGCCCGAATGAATGTATCAACCCTGATCCTAAGGTCGTGAACCATGTCTGCGCAGTTCCTACCAGAGTGGTGGCGAATGCGCTGCAGTGGATGGTGTCGTGTACTCCATGCAGCCTCATGTGGGGCAAAAAGTTGTTGAATGAGTGTTTGGGTCTCGTTGCCCATCATAGGTGTTGAGGTTGATGGGCAACTTCTTGGGAACCGGGACGTCAAGGATCTCGTCATCATCGTCGGAGGTTCTCGATGCGCTTTTCTCGGCGTTCAAGCTTCTTCTCTAACTTGTCGATTCGTCGAGTCACGGCAAGGCCTCTCCGCAGAGAATGAGACCTCGAGGATCGAGATCAGTGGGATTGGCCTCTCGGGTTGCCCTCCTTTTTGGGGAGATCGGTTCAAGCCAGCGTCCCTGGAGGCCGCCGATTAGAGGTGGTTGCGCCAGATCTCCTTGTCGAAGAGGAGAAAGCGGCCACCAGCGTGTGGATGCCTTTACGCCTCCTTACGGTGGCTGGGGCTTTCCGAGCCTCCGTTGGTGGTTGTTCCTGACGGTCGGCCCTCAGACGAGGCTCCAGAACTACTAGCGGCGCGGGAAGGCGTTCTTGCATAAGGGTGAGTAGGGCGCCCAGCTGCTGGGTGACTACCCCTATGGGGTCCTTGCCGTTTCTCGAAGGCCTGGAGGTGACGCTCTACAACCGGTTGGTACCGGCGTCAACTCCGGCATCGTTGATCTGTGATGCCCCTCCAGCACGACGTATGTTCTTGTTGCCTCTTGCCATTACATATCTCAATCTTGTAGTGGTCAGAAATTGGTCGGACTGTGGCGGCCATCTGATCCTAGATCCCGGCTACTCGATAGAATTTATTTGATGGTGGAAACGCCTAAGAGAGAGCCTGCAAGAGGAAGGAACAAAGGTGTAACGACCCGCCACCCTATAATCGGGGATCTGATTACTAAATGGGTACCGAATCATTAATTTGGAACCAAACCAGGATCTAAGTAAGTCTGGAAAATAAACAATAAACTAAGTTAAACATTCATATCGCATTGAATTGGAAGGAAAATGCAGGAATTAAAAGTTATTACAATGCGACTCGATACAGCAAATAATTACATACTCCAACAGAAAAGAAGTAATTAAGCATACATGCCAGAAATAAAGATAACAACTATGTCGGGGCATATCCCGGAACAACAACTGACGGTGCGCGACTCACAGCAGTATACACCTCGCTAAGTCCGTCTGGAACTCTCACCTGAAAACTGTAGGGGTGAGTCTCAACGAAAAGACTCAGTAGGGATCCTTCGATCCCCATTGCCCACACACACACCCACAAGTGTAAGACACGGCTAAAAGTACAATAAACAGTTAAAGCAGTAATTACTACTCCTAAATCTCGATATGAATCACATGCATTCGAAATATATTTAACATGCATATTTCTAAAACCAGTCTACCAGGGAACCCACAACCAACATCTCGGTAGAACACGCCAACCACACAAACGAAGGTGGGGAAAACACCGACCCGTTGAGACCAAACAGTAACCCCTCGGATAGCACTCTAGCTACTCCGGCCCAACTGGCTTATGTGGCTACTCCTTCCCTCAGCACGAGTGATACTCCAAAGGTACCACACCTACACCGGTACTAGCTAACACCGGAGTCCACCAGGTGACCCTCTCTCACTAGGCGTCACCCCGCCACACCCACACCAGTGCTGTGCTCCACCCACACCAGCACAGGGTGATAAAGCGCTACAACTGTCACTCTAGGTCCACAGTAGCTCAAAACATAGCACAGTAAGAAGTCCACGGTCGTACGCAACACCACGTGTACGATCCGGTTACGAGGAATCCATCACCATCGAGTATAATTTAGAGCATGCATTTAACCAACTAAACAACTATCTAACAGTGTCACATGTTTTAATGGCATGAATTAGTGTGATTCTGTCTTGAATCGCGTTGCCCAAGGCCGACGCCATTCAAGTCTCCTAAACTGGTTCACAGAAACTTGGCCACAAAACCTGGTGTAAAACGCGTCGCCACAAGTAGCCGCCTTTTGAAAGGCGTCGCTGTCCCTCGTCGCCTTTTAGCGACCGAGAACAAGGACAGGCCATGGGGTGATTTCCACTACAACGCGTCGTTGACGCAAGTCGCCTATTGAAAAGGCATCGCTGTCCCTGGACGCTTATCAGTCCGAGACATGGTCTATTATTGGGTTAAATCGCGTCGTGGGTGGGCGCCGCCTTTCTAAAAGGCGTCGCTGCACCTCGACGCCATTTAGCCCCGACAGACAGATTCTCCCCTTCGCTTCCCCCAATCCTTAAGGTGGGATTTCTCCCCAAAAACGCATAGAAAATGGCACAAAACATAAAGGGGAAGGAGGAGAACCCAACTACTCATTAGAACACCCAATTTCTCATACATGTACTTAGCGTTTTCACCCCAAAAAGCATCTCAAAACATGCTTCAAACGCGGAAAAACATAGATTCAAATGAAAATGCGCTGGGAATCGTCACCCTACTGGTTGCTTGAACTCCTCCAAGCTCCAAGCCGCCTACCCGTCTCGCCCCACGCCGTCGCCGGTACCGCCGAGGTCGTCGTTACTCTACCGGGACGTCGGCCGCCGTCCGGAGAGAAAACGCCGCGGAGGAGGTGGTGGTTGTAGTGGTGGGAGTTAGGAGGTCGATGGAATGGAGGAGAGATGAAATGGTGGGAGGAAAAGAGGGAGGGGAAGGAGGCGTCGCCGGAATCGCCGGAGGAAGGGAGGAGAGAGAGGGAATGAAGAAATGAGGGAAAGGAAGGAGGGTTCGCGGGGTAACCAGAAACTGGGTAAAACGCGTCGCGCTGCACGAACGCCTATCAGTTGACATGACGGGCCGTACTGACAGCACTCTGAAACGCGTCGTCTACCTAAGACGCCGTTCAGACAATAAGACTGGCACCGTACACTGACAACCCAGAGTCGCAGGCTGAATGGCGTCGTCCATCACGGACGCCGTTCAGATGACAAGACAGGGGCAGTACTCTCGCGACCCAAGGCCAGCCCACGTGGCACAATCTGAAACGCGTCTGCAATGCTGGACGCCGTTTAAACCGCGTCGAGCAGATTCGACGCGAAACGGAACAAAGTCTCAGCCTTAAAAGGGCATGAACTACGGGGTCCGACTCCAAAATTGACCCGATAACCAGATCTGAAAACCTCAGTCCTTACAAAAGGTGTCAGGGACACCCCCCCCCCCCCCCCCCCCCCCCCGTCTGGCACGGAGCAAAACCCTCCGATGCCTAAGTTAGGTTCGGGAAGATAAGATCTTGCTAGGGGTTTTTTGTGTTCAAAAAAGCATACCTTGCTCTAGTGGTGACCCGGAGATTATATGGTCTCTTCCTCGAGGAGTCCTGGGGACAATTTCCTTCAGGGGAGCAATTTGCCCACGATCGGATCCCCCTGATTTAGGAAGATCATGGGATATTGGGCAAGTTAGAACTTGCCAACAACTGGCAAGGTAGATCCGGCGGCCCTGCTATAAGTGGGCGGTTAGGTCCGTCGGACCCGCCTAATGGTGAGGATACTTGATGAGGTGCCCCTAAGAGGGCCTTGCTGAGATCCCATAGATCTCGGGAGTGGAGGCCTTTCCGAGATCCTGAGGGTAAGTGATGGGATTGTGCTGGAAGATCCTGAATCTCGGGGCGGATGGGCCCAGGATCCACCCTTTATTATGCGGGCCGAGTCTCTGAGTGCCCCGTGGACCCTTGCGCCATCCCTGGACGGCTGCGGGCCTCTGGGCTTGCACACTTAATGGGCCAAATTGGGCTGACCTCAATTTCCCCTCATCACACAGTAAAATAAATTTGATTAAAATATGGATTAACCAACAAATAACCAGGGATCACCTCATCATTTGCCTACCACTTTTGATGGAAAACCTACTTACTCCTCGTGCTAGACTTGAAGTTGATGCGATCTTCCTCTACACATCCTCCTTTCATTTCAGCTTGCAGACCAAGAGAACCAAAAAAGGGTCAGTTGGTTATATGGTACGGTAATGAGCTTCTTTGGTTTAATTGGAAGAAAGAAGATGAAAAAAATATGAAATATTTTAACCCACAATGCACTCAAGCTTTATCCTTTACATGCCTCCATTGCTGGTATAAAGGAGGAGGGTGCAAAGTCCTGTTAATTCTTTAAGGGCCAGTTTGTTTCATGGATACGTATTTCGGATTTCCTTTAACTAGATCTCTTATATCTAGAACAACAAGAATTCTCTTTAGAGCATTTTTTTCTTATTCTAGGAATAAGCAATTCGAGTGTTTCAGGTGAGTTGAGTTATTCCACTTATTTAGAAAATAAGGCATCCACGCCAAAAATAACGCATCTGCGCTCTCAAATTCGGATTCGCGGAATAAACGTCATAAGTCATCCTATTCGACTCCTTTTTCCCCAAACAAACTAACCCTAAAGCTTATCAAAACAGACGTAAGCTGATGAGTCAATAACAGTACCGTCCATGCCGAACCATTTGACTGAGGATTTAAAAAGTTTATGAGTTAATTTTTGAAGAGATATTTTTATGCTTTCCCATAATTAAATTTATGCTAATTTTTATATTTATGTTTTTAAGGTTAGTTATATTCTTACGTAAATTGTCCTTTACCATGACATTTCAAAATTGTAAATTTATCCTCCTAGATTTCTATGCTATACTTTGCTCGTAAGGACAATTTTATGATTATGTATAACTTCAATACACCTTGACATCTAGACACATTTCAAATAATAAAACATCCAAATCATGGAAATGACAAAGACGAAAGTCACAAAGATTTCAAAGGCTTGAAAGTGAAACGAAATTGAATCAATATAAGAATTTAAAACTAGACTAGTCTCCTATGAGATAAGAAGAGAAGAAGGAAAGGTAGGAACCTGTTGTACGTTCTTGAATACTTTTTAGCTTCAATCAAAAGTTTCAAAGATTGAATCAACATGAGACTTCTTCGAGAAACTGTAGTCTAAAAGTTTTGATTGTTTACACAAAATTGTGTTGGATGTATGATTCCTCTAAATCTTTTATTATTAAATTTCAAGGTATTACACTTATTTAGATTTGAGGGGGAATCTAAATATTTTAAGATTGTAGGAGAATTGTAGTAGGTCTCTTTAGAATGTGCACTAAGACTTGATCTGATAATGGTATAAGGGTGCATTTGTTTGCACTATTATAGTGTATTTGCTATTGAGCCTAATTATGACGGGGGGTGATTCACTCACTCTACTTTTATTAAGATTCTCAAGTGTCTCAAATTTAAGTTTTAAATTTTGGGGAGAATCTTAAAGTTTGACAGGACATGTACTCATTTGTTTTCATTGTATCCCCGTTTTACCTTCTGAAATCTTGAAATCGTCCCTTCATTCTTCATTTAGGTCCCGTTTGGTATCGGGATAGAACGGGGATAGGGATGGATTATACCCGTTTTGCGTTTGGTATGCCAAAAATATGTGAGAATAAGAGGGGTTAAGAAGAATAGGGTTATCCCCAATAATGAGGTTAAGATTGGGGATAACTCATTCCACGTTTTAGGTGGAATGAGTTAATCTCATTTTTTCATCCCCGTTTTTCTCTCCTCTGCCCCTCTGCCCATACCCCGACGCCCCTCCCGTACCCCCGACGCCCCTCCGACGAGCAGCACGGCCGATCCCGGCATCCTGCCTCCTTCCGGCTTCCCGGCGACTCCGGCTTCCCGGCGGCTCCGGCTTCCCGGCTTCCTCTGCACGGCCGATCCCGGCGACTCCGGCTTCCCGGCGGCTACTCCGGCACCCGGTGGCTCCGGCTTCCCGGCAACTCCGGCTTCCCGGCTTCCTCTGCACGGCCGATCCCGGTGACTCCGGCTTCCCGGCGGCGACTCCGGCACCCGGTGGCATCCCCATTTCTCTCGACCCCGACGATCTTTTTCCTCTCCTCTGCCTGTACCCCCGACGCCCCTCTACCCTTCCCTTCTAAACCCTAGCAACTCCGACGAACAGTGAGTCGACGGCGGCGACTCCGGCATTCTGCCTCCTTCCCGGCGGCATCTCCTTCCCGCGGCGACTTCGGCATCCCGTCTCCTTCTCGGTGGCATCCCGCCTCCTTCCCGACGGTGAGTGTTTCTCGGCGGCGACCCCGGCATCACGTCTCCTGGCCCGCGGCATCTCGCCTCCTTTCCGGCAGTATCTCCTTCCCGGTGGCATCCCACCTCCTTCCCCGCAGCATCTCGCCTCCTTTCCGGTGGCATCTCCTTCCCGGCGGCATCTCGCCTCCTTCCCGGCGGCAAGGTCTTCTCTTCCCCTCTGTTTGTTGGTTCTCTGCGTCTCGTGGCAAGGTGTTTCCTTTCCTTTCCTCTGTTGGTTGCTCCTTTGCTCCTGTGCATCACGTGTTCTTCGGATTTTTCCTTCCATGTTCTTGCAAACAATATATATGGCTATCATTTTTTCCTTCCCTGTTTTTGAACATGATGCTCCTATTTTATTTTCCCTTGCTATAGGCGATCGGTTGTGGTTGTGCAGCAATTATATGGTGCTTTCCTCGTTTTCTCCTTTCTTCTTCCTGAACATGATGCCCGTATTATTTTTTTATGTTGGGAATTTGTTGCTCCTTCTCTGTTGAAATTTGCTGCATTTTCTGTTTGTAATGTGCTGGTTTTTCTCTGTTGTGAATGAGCTGGTCCTTCTCTGTTATGAAGGTGCTGCTCGTTTCTGTTGGCACTGTGCTGTTGAAAGCATGTGATTACTCATTCCCTCATGTTTCCACATAGCATATGGCGCTATTGCTCCTTCCCTCTGTCGCTTGTGGTTCCACATAGCATTCCACATACTCATTCCCTCTGTCGCTTGTGGTTCCTCCTCACTTGTATGTTTTTTATGTTTCCTCATTGCACGCGTCTGATTGCTCCATTGATATACACACATATACGTTTTCTTACGATTTTACATTGATCTCATTATTTTATCTTTCTTTGTGTTCAATAATCCTCCCTGGTAAAGAATGAGTCAGTCTAAGGATGGTAAAAGTAGAGTGGCTAATTGGAGTATCGAAGGTGATCGTACCTTGGTAGATCTTCTTGTAGAGCACAGGGTTAACAACGATGGATTTGCCAATGGCAATTTTACGAAAGAGGCTTGGAAGTCCACTGTTGTTAAATTCAATTCCATTTCTAAACTGGGCTATTCACTCTATCATTTGAAGAATCGTTTCAAAAACCTGAAGAAATTGTATTCCCTATATCTTAATCTTAAGAATAGGACGTCAGGTTGGGGTTGGGATGATGAAAAACATGTGCCTGTCCCAGGCGACCGAGAGACTTGGGAGGATCTGATAGCGGTATGTGAGTGGGTGTTGTATGACGAGTTTTTCATTTCATTACTTTCAGTCATTCATCACTAATAACATGAGCAAATGTTACATTTTTTTCAGTGCAATAAAGAATATAAACAAATACAAGGAAAGCCTTTCTACTTCATGGAACAAATGCACCTGATTTGTTCCACTTCTTTGGCTAGGGGAGATAATGCTGCACCTAATTCGGGTACCTCATACCTAGATATACGAAGTGAAACTGGAGATGATGATGAAGTGACGGATGTGGACCTAGGCTTAGACTTCAATTTAAATTGCTTCAATTTAGAGGGTGAGACATCCGAATATAATGTCCAGCATGAAGAAATGCCAACTCCCACACCTAACATGAATGAGGAGGCTACTCCTCCACAGAGAAACACTTCCACTTCCACTAATGCTAATAGAAAGAGGAAGCGGGCTACTGATCTTGGTAATGAGCAGATGGATAGGCTAGTCAAGTTGGGTGAGGAAAGACTCAAATTGACAAGGGAGATTGTGGAGCATCAAAAAATGTCAGCTCCGTCCGTTGCAACAGCTCTTCAGGAGTTGATGAAAGTCACTGGAATTCCGCAAGAGTCTTTTTATAAAGCTGTTGATTTGCTGAAGCCTGTCGATTATCGTTCTATCTTTTTATCGCTACCAGATGAATTGAGGCTTGGGTGGATAATGACCCGCCTAGGCTACTATTGATATCCTTTAATTTGTTTTTTTAAATGTGATTTCTGTTGTTATTTTTATGTGCAAAATATGATCATTTCATACTTGTATAACATAGGATCTTATCTTTTGACAACATGGAATTCGCTGCTATGAACCCTCCTACCTTTGACATTCTTACATTTATGATGGAAGAGGAAGAGTATTGGGAACAAGTTGAACACATGGTCATACTTCATTTGTTATCGTCGTCATTTCACACTCATGGTCCTAGTAGGCCAATGCATACTAACATAGGTCGAGGGAATAGGTGGGTAAATGAGTTGATGGCAGGCCATGTGGGAAGGTCATATTCCAGTTTTCGGGTGCACCCATGGTTGTTTTTAAGACTGAGAGATAATCTCATGGAGCGGGGTGCCCTACAAGACACGAAGAACATGTCTGCTACTGAACAATTAGCCATATTTTTGCTTGAGGTTGGCCATGGTATTGGGAATAAGTTGTTTCGTGAATGGTTTCAGCACTCAGGGGAGACCATAAGTCGTCATTTTAACAATGTGCTCATGGCAATATTGTCAATACGTCGTGACTACATCAAGGGCCCTACTTCCGATGAACCGGTGCACCCAAAGATTCGTCGTGATCCAAAGTATTATCCTTTTTTCAAGGTAATATTATTTACCGTACACACCTAACATTCTTATCTATGTATCTTTGTGTCGTCATGTGTTTGATTAACTTTATTTTCTATGCCAATAGAATGTTGTAGGTGCAATTGATGGCACACATGTTTCTGCAAAGGTCCCACATATTGACCAGCCTCGATTTCGAAATAGAAAGGGTGAAACCTCCCAGAATGTCATGGGTTGTGTGAATTTTGATCTAATGTTCACATACATTGTTGTTGGCTGGGAGGGTTCTGCTGCAGATATGAAGGTCTTGAGGTGGGCAATGGAGAGTGGAGGTTTTACTGTACCTGCAGGTAAATACTATTCAATACAGTAATTAAAGTACTCAATTTTGATGCTAAACAATAGCTACAACTTGTATCGTAGGGAAATATTACTTGGTCGATGCTGGGTATGCAAACACCCCTCAATTCTTAGCACCGTACCGCGGCACTCGATACCATTTGTCTGAGTATAATTCTTCAAGAAGGAATCGGCTAACATATAGAAGTAAGAAGGATCTGTTCAATCATAGGCATGCTCAGCTACGTAATGTTATTGAGCGTGTCTTTGGGGTATTGAAAGCCCGATTCACAATTTTAGTAAAACGACGAAATTATCCCATTAAGACTCAGGCAAAGATTGCAATGGCTTCTTGTGTCTTACACAACTTCATTAGGAAGGAACAAGGCCTTGATTTAATTTTCCAACAAGGAGAATGTGATTTGATGATGGAGGGAGACAATGAAGTAAACGAAGAGGATAATGTTAATGGCACAGAGGCTGCTAGAGGGGAGAGATTCAGAAACCAAATGGCCACTCGTCTTTGGGCACAGCACACTAGGCGAGGGTACAAATTGCTATACATATCTTGTTTTACATTGGTTATTATTGTATTCATTTTCAAATGTGGTATATGACTGCACACCCATTGTCAATTGCAGGCACGGGGAAGAGGAAGGAGGGAATGATCAATGACATTTCATATGTTGTATTTTCGATATGTTTACATTTTATTTTCGATGCGTGGATTTTTTTTCTTTTGCAATACATGGACATTTCATATGTTGTAATGCTACATTTATGTCATCTTTGTTCTACCCCCTGCGAGTGCCATAAGTTGAACCTTAATATTTCCTTGACATTGACATAGATATATGGTGGAAGCAAATGGTTTCAGTTTGGGTTGAACTGATAGCTGCCTTATACATATGTGGAAGCAAATGGTTTCTTTTTGGGTTGAACTGATAGCTGCCTTATACATATGTGGAAGCAAATGGTTTCATTTTGGGTTGAACTTATGGTTTGAACTTATGGCTACCTTATACACGGATAGAAGCAAACGGTTTCATTTTGGGTAGACAATCATGACTGTTATGTCCTACTTGGTGTTTCTTGTAAATATAAACATGTGCATGTCTTTTATGTCCTACTTAGTCTTTCTTGTTCTTGTTCTTGCAGATTTCTTCTTATATGCACAAGTTTATATGCTTCAGTTGTTCTTTCTTTTGGTTAAGTTGTTTTTTCAGTGGGCTGTAAATATAAACATGTGCATGTGTTTATATGCCCCAGTCTATTTTATTTTTATTTTCTGTGGATTGGGCAGTAAATATAAACCGATGCACAGGTTTATATGCCTCACTTGTTCTTTCTTTTGGTTAACTTGTTTTTTTCAATGTTCTTGTAGATTTCTTCTTACATGCACAGGTTTATATGCCTCACTTGTTCTTTCTTTTGGTTAAGTTGTTTTTCGATGGACTGTAAATATAAACATGTGCATGTGTTTATATGCCCCAGTTTTTTTTATTTTTATTTTTATGTGGATTGGGCTGTAAATATAAACCGATGCACAGGTTTATATGCCTCACTTGTTCTTTCTTTTGGTTAACTTGTTTTTTTCAATGTTCTTGCAGATTTCTTCTTATATGCACAGATTTATATGCCTCACATGTTCTTTTTTTTGGTTAAGTTGTTTTTCAATGGGCTGTAAATATAAACATGTGCATGTGTTTATATGCCCCAGTTTTTTTTAATTTTTTTTTCTGTGGATTGGGCTGTAAATATAAACCGATGCACAGGTTTATATGCCTCACTTGTTCTTTCTTTTGGTTAACTTGTTTTTTTCAATGGGCTGTAAATATAAACAGGTGCATATTAAGGGGCAGTGATGATGGGAAGGACAATTCAATTGATGCAAAATGCATGTGAAGGTCTCACAACAACCCTGCTCATTCAATTCAGGGTGAGTCAGATGGTTGGTTTGTGATGGCAACATATGCATTGCAGGTGATTTTTAAAAAAAAAGGAGAATTGACCATATGAGCCTCCATTGGAAGTCTCTCACATAATGTGCTGGTTTCTACCTCCCATAGGTATGCATTGTGATGACAGCCTATGCATTGCATAGGTCTATATGTCCGACTTCTTTGTGTTATTTTTGATGGAATTGTAATGTGATGATGGGCAATGATGATGGTAAGAACAGTTCAATTGATGCAAAATGCATATGAAGGTCTCACAACAACTCTGCTCATTCAATTCAGGGTGAGTCAGATGGTTGGTTTGTGATGGCAACATATGCATTGCAGGTGATTTTAAAAAAAAAAAAGGAGAATTGACCATATGAGCCTCCACTGGGAGTAATGATGGGAATGACAATTCAATTGAGGCAAAATGCATATTAAGGTCTTACGGCAACTCTTGAGTCGATTGGCTGGTTTGTGATGGCAACATATGCATTGCATGTGATGTTTTTTTTTAAAAAAGAGAACTGACCATCTGAGCCTCCATTGAGAGTCTTCCACATATTGTGTTGGTTTCTATCTCCGATAGGTATGCATTGTGATGGCAGCCTATGTCTATATGTCCGATTGTTTGTTTTGATTTTTTTTTTTGAATTCTAATGTGATAATGGGTAGTGATGATGGGAAGGATAGTTCAATTGAGGCACAATGCATATGAAGGTCTCACGGCAACCCTTGAGTCGATTGAGTTGGTTTCTATCTCCGATAGGTATGCATTGGAACAATACTTGCTGCACAGCCGTGCTGTATATTCCACATACCTTCCGAGAAGGGTAAAAAAATCTACTATTTCAACAATTTGAACAACAAAGAAGAATCACGAGTCCTCTGCTAGGGCATTTAGCAGACTAGCTCATTCAATCACCTTGTCAGTATGAAGGAAGGCACCTTATTTGCAGTTCTACTTCTGTCAGTATGAGCCCAGATCAGTCTTAAAAAAATGAAAAATATTTTTTACAACATATAATGAGGATGTTTTAATTTAGAAGGACACTACTTCAAAATTGCCACCTGCTACAATCCCTTTTCTTAAAAAAATAAAAAATGTTGAACTGGTCAGAATTGGGCCCAAACTCATCTAGATTGGCCTAGGATTGGGTGAGTCTTTTGGCTATTCCAGCTTGGTTCCTACTAAAAAGGTGTGGGGTTGGGGTGTTCAGCTTGGTTCCTGGTTGGGGTGTGGGGTTGAATTTGTCTGACCATTAAGCTTGGTCCCTGGTTATCCTTTGAGATGAGCATCACCTTCTTGAAGACCTTCAATTCAAATCTTCATTACGATCTCCCAAGACTTATAACAGAAGGATGGCCAAGTTATGGTGGCCCAAAGCCAAGTTATGTTACCTCCCTTTGGCCAATGCACATGAGCCCTCTGCTTAATAACAGCAGCTTGCTGTTTGCCTTCAATTGCTATTGGAGTACAGTGAAAATAAGAAACTTGTCTATTATTTTGGATAGATCAAAAGTTGTAAATATCTCTAGAATATGTTAAAAAAAAAATTCTATAATAACTGTCCATATCTAACAATTATGCTATCATATTTACAACTCATCATTTGAAGTTTTTGTTTCATGGATGAGTGGAGAAATAAAGATGAAATGCATTGTGAATTTCTTCTGCTTTAGTACGTAGGGTCTATTCATTTAGATAGATTGTTTAATCCATGTTTGTGTTATTACTTAAAAGTATATGTAATAGATTATTTTAATGATTTAGTCATGTCTACTTCTTTTACATTTAGTAATGCCTATATACTTTCAGTTATGCCTATTTAGACCTACATATGAGTTATACCTTACAAATTAAAGTTACAGAGTACTTACTATAAGTTATCAACTGAAGTTAAAATGGTCGGATGTTCCATTATTATTGATCAACGGAGTTGAATGTAAATTTCTTATCCAAACCATCCGAAATCAGCTATTCGGACAGTGCTTAATAAGAAAGAGTCGGATACTGTAATATCTGTTCTGCATTCGCTGCATTGACAGCCTTACTTCTAGTAGGAGCATCTAACATTATTTTATGCAAGTCCTATGCCTACATGTGAACCAGTGGTACTGTAGTCAGCTGAAGCTTAGCAGCCTCAGCAAAGTTTCTTATCTAGATTCAGCTATATGCTAGTTGTCTCCAGTTTTGCTTTGGAGGACAGGCCAGCCTTCGGCTTATGGTCCCCGGAACACGGAACTGTCGGGGCCGGCCGGAGAAGTGTTTATCGGACATGAAAGCCGGCGAGTAGGGTATAGGAGGCATGGAGGGGCCAGGCTCTGCACCCCCCGACCTGGTCACTCACTGTGGCCTACATGTTGTGTGTGTGCAGGAAACAACTGCATGATGATGTTAATTGTGAAGATGACATAACAAGGAAAGATGCATGTTCACATGCTTCAATGAGCCAAATAAAGAGGAGGAAGCTTTGTGTGCCATGTGGGTCACCCCATGCTTTAGAAAGAGAGGTTTTACTTTCACTTTTATCTTCTTCTTCTTCTTCTTCATTTCCTACCAAGAAGCCTCTGAAAGAGGGCAGAGCAATTTTCCTAAAGAGCCAAGTTTTCCTGACCTCATCTCACACTGGCTGCATGCATCCCCAAGGTGTGATTTTCCAAGTTGCTGCTAAAGTATTACTACAGTTTTCCTAATGCTTCTCCTTTAACTAACCTTCTCATCTAATCAGTGGCTAGAGTGGGGGTGGCATCACTGCCTCTCATATTTTATGTACAAGTTGGTACAAATATTTGTCTTTTGGAAGAAACACTACTCCACAGCTTATTTTTCCAAACATGAGATTGCCTACGAAGGCCCCTCCCCAACCCTGAGAATTCAATACTACCCCTGTCCTTACCCTGCTTCTTATCTAAGCAAGGTATCATTAATTCATAATTTAATAAAGTGCTGTATGGTAATGAAGTGGTTGTGTATGGTAAGATTAATGAAATGTAAGCTTCCGGCCTCGAACAGCATCACAGGTCAAGTCCAACCAGCTCATCTATCGCTGGCCTCGATTTAGCTCTGGCGGTGCAGGCTTAGGTCATGTTTGGTGTAACTTTATTGGGAAGAAATTTTAAACTTTTGCAAGTTTCAGTCTGGCTATTTTGAGTGAGAGCACCAACTCTAAGCCATTCATAGTCTCTTGATTTTTTGACTTTGAACTGGAAACTAGAGATCGGAGCTTCTAAGGTAGGATGAAGATAAAATCTAAAGGTATGTTTGGGCTGTGTTACTACATTTTTCATCAAAAACGACTTTCAACTAAAAGTTCTGTCAAATACGTCCTAAATTTTACTGACTCATGTAGGGGATTCCCTTCCCCCCAGTGAGGTACTCTATTTTTTTTTTTCCCCACCCTGTTGACACCTCAAGTACGTGCCTGTTTTGTGGTCTGCTGACAGGTGAATTCCATGGAAGGTACAGGATAATGTTCTGCAGGTTGAGGAGAAAACAAGGAATGAAATTAACAGTTACATGGTCTTGTTCTGCAATCTATAACTGTCAGATGGAAAAAATTCTATGACAATGGCAAAGTTAGACCGCCATGCCGTGTCTCCATCCATCCACAGGCTCACACGCCTTCGCAGGCGCCACCGCTACGTAAAAGATTCGTAGCCGCCGGCCACCACCACCATGTTCGGACATGACTGCCTGTGTTTAGCGTAACTTTTAGTCGTGTTCTATGTTAACTTAAAACACAGGTCGTGTTCAATATTTAAAGGGGAAGATTAATGTAAGCAAGACAAAATTTGGTAACATATGCATTGCCCGTGATTTTTTTTTTTAAAAAAAAGAACTGACCATCTGAGCCTCTATTGGGAGTCTCTCACATATTGTGTTGGCTTCTACCTCCCATAGGTATGCATTGTGATGGAAGCCTATGTATGTATGTCCGATTGTTTGTTTTTTTTTTTTTTTTGAATTCTAATGTGATAATGGGCAGTGATGATGGGAAGGACAGTTCAATTGAGGCACAATGCATATGAAGGTCTCACGGCAACCCTTGAGTCGATTGAGTGGTTTGTGATGGCAACATACGCATTGCCCGTGATTTTTTTTTTTAAAAAAAAGAACTGACCATCTGAGCCTCTATTGGGAGTCTCCCACATATTGTGTTGGCTTCTACCTCCTATAGGTATGCATTGTGATGGAAGCCTATGTATGTATGTCCGATTGTTTGTTTTGTTTTTTTTTTGAATTCTAATGTGGTAATGGGCAGTGATGATGGGAAGGACAGTTCAATTGAGGCACAATGCATATGAAGGTCTCACGGCAACCCTTGAGTCGATTGAGTGGTTTGTGATGGCAACATACGCATTGCCCGTGATTTTTTTTTTTAAAAAAAAGAACTGACCATCTGAGCCTCTATTGGGAGTCTCCCACATATTGTGTTGGCTTCTACCTCCCATAAGTATGCATTGTGATGGAAGCCTATGTATGTATGTCCGATTGTTTGTTTTGTTTTTTTTTTTGAATTCTAATGTGATAATGGGCAGTGATGATGGGAAGGACAGTTCAATTGAGGCACAATGCATATGAAGGTCTCACGGCAACCCTTAAGTCGATTGAGTGGTTTGTGATGGCAACATACGCATTGCCCGTGATTTTTTTTTTAAAAAAAAAGAACTGACCATCTGAGCCTCTATTGGGAGTCTCCCACATATTGTGTTGGCTTCTACCTCCTATAGGTATGCATTGTGATGGAAGCCTATGTATGTATGTCCGATTGTTTGTTTTGTTTTTTTTTTTGAATTCTAATGTGATAATGGGCAGTGATGATGGGAAGGACAGTTCAATTGAGGCACATTGCATGTGAAGGTCTCACGGCAACCCTTGAGTCGATTGAGTGGTTTGTGATGGCAACATACGCATTGCCCGTGATTTTTTTTTTTTTAAAAAAAAACTGACCATCTGAGCCTCTATTGGGAGTCTCCCACATATTGTGTTGGCTTCTACCTCCCATAGGTATGCATTGTGATGGAAGCCTATGTATGTATGTCCGATTGTTTGTTTTGTTTTTTTTTTTGAATTCTAATGTGATAATGGATAGTGATGATGGGAAGGACAGTTCAATTGAGGTAAAATGCATCTGAGCCTGAGCCTCAGTTCAGTGTGCTAGTTTCTAACTCCCATAGGTAAGCATTGTAATGCAACATATGTATTGCATACGTTTATATGTCCGACTAGTTTGTTTTGTTTTTTTGTATATTAATGTTTCTAATAAGAATAGGCAGTGATGATGGAAAGGATAAATCAATTGATGCAAAATGGGAAGGTTTTACAAAGGTCTCAAAAGGTAAGTATTATTTTAAATAATATCATATATCTTTTGCTTGTTATTGAACATTTATATTCCCTTTTCAGCATGGTGATAATTCTCCATTCATTTGGTGGTGTCTATGTGAGCGGAAATAACGGTGGTCATACAAACTTTGCAGCTGAACAAATGAAGGCATTTTGAAGACGTTTCTGCATATTCTTATTTCATGAATGTAAATTTGAAACATGTTTATTTCTTATGAATGTCATGTACTAAAAAGAGACCTATGTACGTTTGATTTTTAAATATTAATGTAAATGAAATTTTCATATCCCATTACATGTAGATGTGTTCCATTTATTGTTTAAATTGTCTTTAAAATCAATGTGAGGGGACCACGCCGAATATGGTAAATTTATAAATTAATATGTGTGAAAAAATGAGTCACGTCAAATATGTTTTGTTTATGTGTCAATTAATACAAATATACAAATAAGGGGTCAAGCCAAATAAAATATAAAGTTGTATAATAAATTTTATAATATGTAATATACATAGATAAAATTTAATGTTATTAGTTGTATCTCAATTAGTTTCATAAATTTGTGTAATGGGAAATAGACAAATTTTAGATGTTTTAATTAATGACATGGAATAATATCTCACCAAATGTATGAAGTGTTCGATTTTTTATTGAATATATGTGCGTTTAAAATTAATATGAAAGAAACAAGCTAAATATGATACATTTGATAATTTTACAAATATGTTCTATTTGTAGAAATTTTTTTATGAAAAATTAATATAAATATACAAATAACGCCATTTATTGTTTAAATTATCTTTAAAATCAATGTGAGGGGACCACGCCGAATATGGTAAATTTATAAATTAATAAGTGTGAAAAAATGAGTCACGTCAAATATGTTTTGTTTATGTGTCAATTAATACAAATATACAAATAAGGGGTCAAGCCAAATAAAATATAAAGTTGTATAATAAATTTTATAATATGTAATATACATAGATAAAATTTAATGTTATTAGTTGTATCTCAATTAGTTTCATAAGTTTGTGTAATGGGAAATAGACAAATTTTAGATGTTTTAATTAATGACATAGAATAATATCTCACCAAATGTATGAAGTGTTCGATTTTTTATTGAATATATGTGCATTTAAAATTAATATGAAAGAAACAAGCTAAATATGATACATTTGATAATTTTACAAATATATTCTATTTGTAGAAAATTTTTTATGAAAAATTAATATAAATAAACAAATAACGGTGAATGTCGCCTATGTCTATATTTGTACAACAAATTTTTAAAACTAATAAAATTACATAAACAATGTAGTATTCTAAAATTTTTAAACTAATAAAATTACATAAAGTAATAAGCAATTGAAGTACCTCAAATTTTTCTAAGTCCCATTATGACATGCCAAACGGAGAATAAGTTTGCCATTGTATTCTTGGAATAAAGAGGGCATTACTGTCTTTTTTAGTCACTTATTCCCGCTACTATCCTCATGCATACCAAACGAAGAATAAATTTACTTTTTGCTCTTAATCCAGTTTGTACCAAACGCACGCAAGATTAAGAATAGGGATAATTTGTTCTAAGATGACTTAAACTTATTCTGTTGGAATGTTATCCCGATACCAAACGGGACCTTAGAGCCCGGCACCTGGCGCAGTGTTCCCGGCGCAGTGTTCCCGAACATATCGAACCCAAACTATCACGTGCGTCGGGGGGTTTCATTTCAAATGCACACAGAAAACCTTCATGCCGAGCGTACTGAAGTGACCGTTGTCAGATCTTTGTGGTTCGTGTGCCTTTCTCCTCCTTTTTTCTCTCCTCCCTTTTTCTCCACTGCCCACCATGGAATGGTCTTCAACAGCGGGAGAAGCGGAGGAACCAGGCGCTGGGCAGGGAGAAGTGGTGAAGAAGGGGAAAGCGGCTGCAACTTCGAGCCTCACTTCTGTTTCGTTTTTTGAAACCTTAACCCTGTTTCACCTCTTCCCTTCTTTGAAACCGTAACTCTCTCATCTTCCCTTCTTTGAAACCCAAATCTTAACCCTGTTTCTTCTCTTCCCCTCTTTGAAACCCTTACTCTAACCCTGTTTCACCTCTACAACCCCAATCTTGTGTAATACCCTAACCCGTTTCACCTCTTCCCTTCTTTGAAACCCTATTCATAACCCTATTTCGCCTCTTCCCTTATGTGAAATGCAAACCAGTGGGCGTGACGGTGGAGCGTTCTGCCATTCGCCCTGCCTAGAAGATGAGAGGTAGTGGTCGGCAAGTGGCTGGTTGGATGGGGAACCTTTCTACCAGGTGTATTTGCTCCACTTCAGCAGCATCTTTGCTTCTTTTTAGGTGGTTGTAGACTGGAGATACATTATTTGGGAATATTATGCTTTTAGGGATTAACGTTTATATATGCTAGCATTTTTTATTTTTTAAAAATTTTTACCGAGTCCTATACATGCAAGTCAATCTCGTGAATGTTGCTTATGTGTGCCCAGTTGTAGATCTCGGAGCTACTTGACAATGAGTACTTGCCTCGTTCTTCCTTCCAGTGTCTTATTAGCGTCTATTGTTCATTTTTATGTGCCTTCTACGTCTCTTGAAAATCTAGTGTCCGCCAGTTTTATAACTTTTGGAAGAGACATTGTCGCTTTTGATAGTGCTAGACAACATTCACTACTGGTTTTCATAAACTCCACTATCTTTACCTTGTCTAGATATTTCTTTTACTTTTCTTCTTTTTTAGCAACACAATTAACCTTAAATGTAACATTTGAATGGCCATATTTACTTGCATTTCATAAGCAATAAACACCCACCTCGACTGTAATGTGTGTGCTTCTATTTTCGTGCTATGTGCGTGATGTATGAGAACTGTAATTTAGACTAAGATTCATGGGTATATGCATGGTAATAGTTCTTCTTGATTAGTTGCATTAGAACTTTATTCTTGTTGTTTCTGTTGTTTTTTCCCAATTGACGGCTTTGTTCGTGCAGTGAATCTACTGCCCCTTGTTACGAGTTTAGTGCTGACTTGCAGGTCCTTGAGCTAGTTGACAAAATACAATTACCTCTTTTATATTTCCTTAAGTTCTTACTATCTTATTCATTTTATGCATCTGTAACATCCTAGAATTTTAGTGAACCTTAGTTTTATAGCTTTTTTTAAGGGACGATGATACCAGATTTGGTCCTTGAGCTAGTTGACAAAATACAATTACCTCTTTTATATTTCCTTAAGTTCTTACTATCTTATTCATTTTATGCATCTGTAACATCCTAGAATTTTAGTGAACCTTAGTTTTATAGCTTTTTCTAAGGGACGATGATACCAGATTTGGTCACATGTTCACCGCTATGCCAGATTTGGTCATCCTCAATACCAAGTCAATGGTACCATTTAAACTGTCAGCAAGAAATGATCTTGTGGATGTGAACATGGCTGGGTAAAAACTAATGGCCTGTGCAAGTCAAGCATTTTAATTGTTTGTGCCGTTATTATCACCTTTCTGGTTTTAGGGTACAGACGGGAAGGGGTGCTAAAAGAAGAGAAATTTTATACTTACCTATGCATTGCCGGTGCCTAGCCGATTTAAACTTCACTATTTGCTCCCGTTCAGCAAAAATGAAAAGGGATTTTCAATTTTTGGTCCTTCCAATTTACTTAATGTGAGGGAACACTCCCCATAATCCATCAATTTAGTAAAAACTGTGTAATTTCACTTTTATGTTAAGAACACCCATGAAAATTTGAAAAATGCCCTGAATATTTGGAAAAACTCTTTGACAAAGGGTCTTTTAGAAGTTAGATTAGTGTGATTATAGGGAGTTTTCCATAAATTAAGTAGATTAGAGGGAGCCAAAGCTGAAAGCCCGAGGTTAAAAAACAAAAAACAAAAAGGGGGGGGGGGGGGTGGGAAGGGAAGTATATGCCCTAGTCCTTGTGTTTACATGAATGGTTGTTTCTTTTTCTTCCTTTGTTAAGCATAAGATATATTTTTCTTTCTTATCTTTGTAATATGTTAACACTTTTTGTGGATGCTTGTAAGTCTATAATTTCTGGATAGATACTTATCCTGCATGGTTTGGTTGGTGGTCGAATTATTAAAAAACAATAGAAGGTTGCAAAAGATGAAAGTTAAGAAAGCCGGTATAGCACTATATTCCTCATATTAATATGTGATTTGTATTCCAGAAAACCATGAAATACTATTTTTATCTTTTCTCCTCTGAGTAACCCTAGCACAACATGCTTCTATGATACAGACTGCCGTTTGGAAGAATGGTGTTTGCAACTAGTCCAATGTAGGTCCACCGACCACTGAGTTACAAAACTGGTGACTGCATTGTGTGTGTGTCAGGTCGGTGCAGATTAATGTAAAATGTTTGATCTTTTCTTTAGCACACAATTGCTTTTGATCTTTTCATACACTTGTGTAATTACATGTAGCACTTTTGGGTCATCTCATAACCAAAGGAAACTTGCTCGAAAAACTCGTGGTAACACTAGCCTTCTTCCATGAAAAAAACAAGCTTGTGATCTCCATGCACCTCAGGCTCAATGAAATCCAACTTGTTGTTGGGTTGCACTTGAGGGTTGGAAAATAGGGATGTCCATGCTCTAGGAGTTGCAGAAACTCTAGAAGTTGATATGGAATGACGGGTTAAAGGCCTACCTCGAGATGGTTGCTTGGGGGGAATACCTTGTGAAGATCCTTCCCCATGGATGGGAAGATCATTTGCGGTATTCACATGGCTATCAGGAGCAGCCGGAGGAGAAGACCTCCTCTGCCACCCAGAGCCTTCACCCATGCCTAGAGCCATAACATCTTAGGGGATTTTGCTCCTCTCTGTCAGCTTTGGACTTGTCAATGCAAGCAATTTCAACTGGTATGATGCCGCTAATTTTGGGTTAGTGTCCTGCAATTGGCCATTAGGGTTCTAAGGCAATCCATCATATATCGTTTGGGATGTGAGGAAAAGAGGTCGCGGTGAAATAAATAAATTAGAAACCTAAAAACCCGAAAAAGGAGAAAATAAATAAAAAGTTCAAAAACTCAAAAAAATCAAAATGGTCAAAAGCTTAAAAATTTATGAAACGTAAAAAAAAATAAAAAATGTCATGCATAGTGTTAGACAATGTTTTGAGTTTCAATAATCATTAAGGTTTGAAGAGAATATCACAAAATTTTGAAGATTGCTAGGGGCATTCATTCTTTATCACCTTATTGTTCTCACACTCTTCCTTTTATTTTCTTCTAGTTGCTGCATCATTCCCTGCATCCATTGGCCCACACCTTGGTATTGTTTTCCAAAGGGCACAACAACATAAAGAAGAAGAGGAAGAGTGGATAGGGACATAAAAGTTGAGAAAACTGGTATATTGCTCTATTCCTTACATTACCAAGTGGTATGAATTCTAGAGAATCTTGAAACTTTACTTCTACTTTTTTCCCCCTGAGTCCCCCGATCACTACATATTTCCATGATACAGTTCTAAAGTGGCTTGGCACTCGTCCAATGCAGCGTCATCGAGGATCAACTCTTGAGTTACAAAAGTGGTGATTGTATAGTGCGGGTGTGAGGTGGGTTAATTAAAATGCTTTTGATCCTTTCTTGGTCAGACGAACACTTATTATTAGTCTCTTTATACACTTGCTTAATTTCATGCAACACTTCGGTTCTTAATGAAAGGAAACTTTCATATGACCTGCATGGTTTTAGTCAGGAACATGGTGATAGGGCGTGAGTCATTTATCTTTTTTTTTTTTTTGTGCAACGCATTGATTTGACATGAAAACCTTATACCAACAGTAGCGCTCTACTAGGGCAAGCTCTATGCATTCGTTTTTTAGCATGCGCTAGATTTACCCCGTAAATTGTCTACCTCTTCTGCCCCTTTTTCCCTTCTTGCATTTCAATTTTGTGCAAGTTCTTTTCCAGCTTATCATTATGGCATTGTGGCTGTGTATCTAATGTTTTTGTTTTTGTTTTTGGCAGAGAAATGTTCCGTTTAGAGAATAACATTGAGTATTAAGAATGCTCATTTCAATGTAGAAATGGCAAGTTTTATAATTCGTCATTCTCTAGTAATTTTTTATCCAACTATTTGTATTGTTAGACAACATTTATTTCCTTGAGATTGTTCCCATTGTTTTGTTCACATGTCTCACACCCATGAACACCAGTTCAAATCTCGAGTCTACTATGGAACCAGAAGTAGATATTCACATAATGAATAGTTCAAAATCAGCTCATTTTACTTCCGATGTGAGTGTTTTATGATTTGCATGGAGTTAGGATCTCCATGTTCAACATGTTGGTTGCTTTGTGACCGCTAAACATGTGTGTAAGTGCTTTTCCGCCTGACTGGGTTGGTAAATTTCTTTCTCCCTGTTTTTACTTTTTGCATTAGAAATGACAAGCGGTGAAATATTTACATTAAGCAGCTCATTTTGCTTCCTATGTTTGTTTTTAAGGTTGGTTGTCTGATAATTTCATCTTTAATTAAATGAAATGACTATAATATCCGAATTATCCTTTTCAGGTAGGAATATAGAAGGCCAAAACACAATGATATTTTTTATATGGTTGGGACTCTAAATTTTCTCTACGACTCCGTTCATTGTTATATTTATATTGCGACTGGATATTGTTCCTTTGATTATATCTAGATTGGCATTGTTTTAGTGGTCTAGCTACAAGTTTGTTATATTTATCTGTTTTATCTTCATAGATCTTATATGGATTGGTCGGTTGAATTCATTAAGTAATAAGTTGAAATATAGATGGTAGAGGTCATTTTGGTGTGCATAAGTTTTTTTTTTGGGTGCATGCTTGTTAGTCAGCTTGCAAAGGAGGACGTAGTCGGAGGTGTTCTTCAAAATTTCCTATCATAGTGCTGCTTTATGTTCTCCATCCTAATAAATTGTTTTGCTTTGTTCGACATTAGAAAGTGACATTTTTTTTAGACAGATGCATTGGCGAGAACATTTTCTCTATCGTGGATGTGGAATATTCGACAATAGTATCTATTCTATTCTCGAATTCATATAATTTTTTTATTTCTTAGTTGTATTTTTGCTGTAAATTGTTCTTTAGCTTTCACTAAATCGTAGCCCATTTCTTGGCGGCATGAGATGGGCAGACCTAGTCCGTATGTTTATATCGAGAGTGTCTAGATATGTTTCTTATTGTTCCTCTCATAAGCATAAGTGATCTTTTCATTTTTCTTTTGTCTTCATTATATATGCACACACTTTTGGTAGACACTTGTAGGTCTACAATTGCTGGACAGATACTTCTCCTATATAGTTAGGTTGATGATCGGACTATTCTGGAATATGAGAAGGAAGTAAAACATTAAAGTTGAGAAAGCTGGTATATTACTCTATTCCTTGTGTTACCAAGTGGTATGAATTCTATAGATCTTGAAACTTTACTTACTACTTTTTTCCCTGAGTCCTCCGGTCGCTGACATATTTCTATGATACAGTTCTAAATTGGGTTGCCACTTGTCCAATGCATTGTCATAGAGGATCAACTCTCGAGTTACAAAAGTGGTGATTGTATAGTGCGGGTGTCAGGTGGGTTAATTAAAATGCTTTTGATCTTTTCTTGGTCATACGAACACTTTTTTTTAGTCTCTTTATACACTTGATTAATTGCATGCAACACTTCGGTTCTTAATGAAAGAAAACCTTCATATGACCTCCCTGGTTTTAGGCAGGAACATGGTGCTAGGGCGTGAGTCATCTATCTTTTTTTTTTTTTTTTGGTGCAACGCATTGATTTGACATGAAAACCTTATACCAACACTAGCGCTCTACTAGGGTAAGCTTTATGCATTCGTTTTTTAGCATGCACTAGATTTACCCCGTAACTTGTCTACCTCTTCTGCCCCTTTTTCCCTTCTTGCATTTCAATTTTGTGCAAGTTCTTTTCCAGCTTATCATTATGGCATTGTGGCTGTGTATCTAGTGTTTTTTTTTTTTTGGCAGAGAAATGTTCCTTTTAGAGAATGACATTGAGTATTAGGATGCTCGTTTCAATATAGAAATGTCAAGTTTTATCATTCTTCGTTCTCTAGTAATTTTTTATCCAACTATTTATATTGTTAGGCAACATTTTTTTTCCTTTAGATTGTTCCCATTGTTTTGTTCGCATGTCTCACACCCCTGAACACAAGTTCAAATCAGATATTCACAGAGTGAATAGTTCAAAATCAGCTGATTTTTGCTTCCGACCTGAGTGTTTTATGATTTGCTTGGAGTTAGGATCTCCTTGTTCAACATGTTGATTACTTTGAAGAGCCTTTACAAAAAGTTTGCATCATGACTCCCCTAAACAAAAGTGTCTCTTTGACCTCCTCTAACCTGTTCCTCTAATATAAGTTTATCAGAGACAAATACTTCTCCAATTCTGTGTTTTTAAGTGCTCTCATGAGACCTAACTGTCCAATGTGTGGACCCTCCCTTCCTTCGAAGTTGGAGTAGACATCACTGACCAATGGCTATTCTATTGGGAGTTAACATAAATAAAGATTTAAAATATGTCCCTCAGAAGTAAATTCTCTATGCATTTATCATACTAGAAGAATGTATCTTGAAAATCTCCAACTTTGATTTTACATTCCTGGGCAACCTAGATTGTAGATTTCAAAATCCCTCTCTGTATGGGTGACATAGAAGTCGTACTCCCACTGTGTAAGTAGTATTTCCAACTCTTATCATAGTTCATAGCCTGAACCATAGGTTTTCAGAGTTGTATATCATGAGACAGTAGCTCCCAAAGCCACTTTCCTAATAGGGTTAGATTCATTGTCACAAGATTCTTGACCCCCAAGCCATGTTTTTTAGCTGACCTGCAAACTTTGGCCTAAATAATCAATGTTTAGACAAGGGATTCTCGCTCCCAAAGTGAGGTTTCTAGATTTTCAGATATGTTTTTTTTTTGCAGCTTTTTTTTTTTTTCAGATCAAAGTTCTTTTTTTGGAATAATGTTCAATAGTATGAATGCTCACTTTAAGATAGAAAATTCAATTTTTGTCCAACTATTGGTTTTGTTAGACAATTGTTCCTTCAAACTACTCCCATTGTTTTGTTCACATGAGTTGGGAAGGCCAGTTGTTCAAGTTAGGTGACACAAGACAAAGCAAGATATTATCCTTCTGTTCATGCTCCCTTTTCCCTTGATCACTAGGCAAGTCAATGACATTAGATGATTGATTCAGATTCTCGTGGGTTAGAGTACCATATCATTTAGGCCATTAACAATGGCTTTTTTGCACGTGTTAACCTAACCTGGTGAAAGCTTATAGCTTGTGTAAGTCAAGAACTTCAATTTTGAAGTCTCCCTTTAGTCTTGACAATCACTTCTATAGTACCTTTTTCATTATTTGGGCACCCTACGATCTGTAGATACAAACATGTAGAAAGTTTTGTGGCCGACCTCTTCTATTAATGACACCCACCTTGGAGACTGGAGATTGTTCAGCCATAATGGTGATGTGTGGATCGTGGTTCACATGTTCACCGCTATGCCAGATTTGGTCATCCTCAATACCAAGTTAATTATACCATTTAAACTATCAGCAAGAAATGATCTTGTGGATGTGAACATGGCTGGGTAAAAACTAATGGCCTGTGCAAGTCAAGCATTTTAATGGTTTGTGCCGTTATTATCACCTTTCTGATTTTAGGGGTACAGATGGGATGGGGTGCTAAAAGAAGACAAACTTTATACTTATCTATGCATTGCTGGTGCCCAGCCGATTTAAACTTCACTATATGCTCCTGTTCAGCACAAAATGAAAAGGGATTTTCAATTTTTTGTCCTGCGAATTTACTTAATGTAAGGGAACACTCCCCATAATCTCTCAGTTTAGTAAACGCTGTGTAATTTCACTTTTATGTTAAGAACACCCATGAAAAATTGAAAAATTCCCTAAATATTTGGGAAAACTCTTTGACAAAGGGTCTTTTAGAAGTTAGATTAGTTTGATTATGGGGAGTTTTCCATAAATTAAGTAGATTAGAGGGAGCCAAAGCTGAAAGCCAGAGGTTGAAAAAAAAAAAAAAACCAAAAAAAGCGGGGGGGGGGGAGAAGGGAAGTACATGCCCCCTGTCCTTCTGTTTACATGAAGGGTTGTTTCTTATTCTTCCTTTGTTAAGCATAAGATATATTTTCTTTCTTATCTTTGTAATATGTTAACACTTTTTGTGGATGTTTGTAAGTCTATAATTTTTGGATAGATACTTATCCTGCATGGTTTGGTTGGTGGTCAAATTATTAAAAAACAATAGAAGGTTGCAAAAGATGAAAGTTAAGAAAGCTGGTTTAGCGGTACATTTCTGATATTAATATGTGATTTATATTGTAGAAAACCATGAAATACTATTTTTATCTTTTCTCCTCTGAGTAACCCCAGCACAACATGCTTCTACGATATAGACTGCTGTTTGGAAGAATGGTGTTCGCAACTAGTCCAATGTAGGTCCACCGACCACTGAGTTACAAAACTGGTGACTGCATTGTGTGTGTGTGTCAGGTCGGTACAGATTAATGTAAAATGTTTGATCTTTTCTTTAGCACACAATTGCTTTTGATCATTTCATACACTTGCGTAATTACATGTAGCACTTTTGGGTCATCCCATAACCAAAGAAAACTTGCTCGAAAACCTCGCGGTAACACTAGCCTTCTTGCCCAAGGAGTCTCTATGCATTTTTTATTTACCTAAGATTTGTTGATAATGACTTTATTCTGCTTGATTCATATGCATGGATTGTTATTTGTCAACTTCATGCTTTGTGGATATATGAGCATATGTTGCTGCGGCTATGTATTTATTTACCATTTCATGTACCTAGTTGAATTTTGTTGACATGTCATCTAAGCTTATGGCCTGTGTGAGTCAAAATTGATCCCTTTAGTCGTTATCACCAGTCCCACCCCTGCAACTATTACTAAATCTCATCTCATCCTTTAGGTAGCCTTACAGTCTGTAGGTCCTATTGTGTTGTAACTCTTTTGTGCAACTGCCTTCTGCTACATAGTCAGAGGTGCGAGACGACTAAGGGGTCACCTTAGCCTAGGTGATGGCCTTGGCATGTGAGGCAATAATTGATTAAAAGATATAAAAATGCACATATATAAATATAATATTAAATATGACAAATACATTGGCAATAAATTGTTTATAGGTTGAGAGAACAGAGAGAGGGAGAGTCCAAGAGAGAAGCTGAGAGAAAGGGAGGTTGAGAGAGAGGGAGGGCATATAGACTAGTTGGAGCCTAGCTATGTCATCAGGGGTAAAGATTGTTGGATAGAGGACGGTTGCCACTGCCCTTGCTGGAGTCAGGGAGATTGTCCTCGCCACTGCTTGAGAGAAGCTAAGAGAAAAAGGGAGGTTGAGAGAGAGGGAGGGCACGTAGACTAGTTGGAGCCTAGTTGTGTCATCGGGGGTAAAGGATTGTTGGATAGAGGAAGGTTATCTCTGCCCTTGCTGGCATGGTTGGCAGTACCAGCCGATACCGGTACGTACCGGTATCGTACCGGTATCGGGCGGCACTGGTACCCTGGGTACCGACCGGTATTGGGCTGGTACCGACCGGTACCGGGCCGATACCGGCCGGTACCGGAACGGTACGTACCGGTATTGGTACCTACCGATACCGGTACCGGTACTGGTACTGCCATCCTTGCTTGCTGGAGTTAGGGAGATTGTCCTCGCTACAACCTGAGTTAGTGTTAGCGGAGATTTAAGGGCAATCTTCTCCTGCTGTTCCTGCTGAGGATCCTACTCTCTTCTAGCTGCTTAAGTTGTTGCATCCTTTCCTCCATTCAGTGGCCCACACCTTGATCTTGTTTTCCAAAGGGCAAAGTGACATAGGGATAAAGAGGGAGAGAGGATGGGGACATATAGGGAGTCAGGGAGGGAGAGAGCATAGCTGCAACGAGGAGTTACAGAGGAGAGGGTAGGGATAGAGACAAGGGGGGTAGGGGGTAGCATAAAGAGAGACCACGAGATAGTGAAGAGAAGGATAGAGGGAGAGTGGTAGATAGTACAATAAGAGATAAGAGAGGAAGAAAGGTAGGGAGGGAATACATTGAAAGAGATAGCATAAAGAGATAGAAAGGGAGAGACTAAGAGAAGTTGAGAGAGAAAGGGACGTTGGAGGGGGGCACATAGAGTGGTTGTGACCTACCTAAGTCACCGTGCTAAAAGACTGACGGATATAGGAAGGTTGTCATTGCCTTCGCCAGTGTCGGGGGAGATTGTCCTTGCTGCTGCTAGAGTTGGACCTGGGGGAGATTGCTCTCACCACTACTAGAGATGACGTAGTTGCTGTCACCATACATGGGGGTGGAAGCGAGAGTGGGCTAGGACTTAAAATCTAAAGAGAGATAGAGTCGGGGAAGAATTTTGGGGGGGGGGGTTACTAGCTTTTAGATGTAGAGTTCATTAGCTTGTGAAATGGAGCAAGAGTTCCACATTGCAGTTCTTTTCTCGTTGCTTGTCCTATTCTATCGTTTCCTGCGTGTAAATATGTATGTTGTCATGAGATAATTCTGCATAATCTTTGATATCAAAGATTTGTCATTACCCCGTATACGATACTTTATACCTCACGATGGGGGTTTCTGGTTATGGTAGCATCATTTCTACTTGATTCAAATCATAGGTTTGTCTTGAAAGTGTCACAGTTTTCTAACGGTGATTTAATTGCTTGTATTTTGTGCACTTTGTCTTGGCTATCATTATAGCATGACAATTGGAGAAAGGCAATCATCCTTATGGAGCTTTCTATGTTGAGTTTTATTATCTCCTATTGTCTTTTGATGCATAGTTCTTTAGCTGACTCGTAACAACTTGACTGTAAAATAAAGCATGGCCTTAAATATTAAATAGAGTGCTGGATTACTACTTGAGAATTGATGATTCTATCTATTTATGTAATTTATCAAATAGGAATTGATGGATGCAAGGTTTCTTTTTTCCTCTGGAATCTGACTTTCTGCGATTGGTGTTAAGCTTGCGGGAAATTCAATAGCTCAACTCTCCCATCATGCTCATGTAAAACTCTACTTGCATCAACTTTTCAAACTTCTTGCACAAACTTTCATTAGTAGCTCCACAGATTCTAGTCAGGGGATATTTGAGAAGGACATCAAATATCCGGTGAGACTAGTACATGTTACTCTTGCTCATTTGATAAGGGTAATTGGTCTCATAGTCGCTCGTGTGGATACGAACCTTTGGCATGAACCATTCTGCCAAGTCCCTGTTGCTCCGTTCTAAGTCCATTGATTTTGTAAGTTAATCGAAGTCCAACAATAAATGTCATCGGCCAAACCTATAAAAAATGTGTCAATGATATGCTCTTTCAATCTATTTGATAGTTCTCATAGGGGACCTAATTTTGGGAGCTCACCTCAGAAAGGCAGAGTGGGTTTGATTCCTTGAGTTTTCTATTATTGGTGTTGGTTTGGTTGGCTCCTTTTTGGTCTTAAAATTTTCTATCTTCCTACTGTTTGCTGTTTTGTTCATTTGTAACAAAGTTTTTGTTGCTCTGTTGGGAATTAGAAAGTCTTGGTATTGTGCAGATGGCTGCTAGTGAAAGAATTTTCAGTAGACTTCTTTTTTCTATCATAAATGTGGAATATGAAACAACACATTGTAAGTATTTTATTCACGAGTATATGTGTACTTGTTGTTTTGTTACTCAGGAGTGTAGGAAATGTTTTTTCTGTGAATTGTTTTTTAGCTTTCACTAAAATGTAGTCTATTTCTTGGCAGGATGAGATGCGCAGCCCTAGTCCATATATTTATATGAAGAGTATCCAGATATGTTTCTTATTCTTCCCCTCATAATCATAAGTGATCTTTTTATTCTCCTTTTGTCTTCCTTAAATATGTACATAGTTTTGGTAGATGGTTGTAGGTCTACAATTGCTGGACAAATACTTCGATATGGTTAGGTTGATGATTGAACTATTTAGGAAGATGAGAGGGAAATAAAACATAAAAGTTGAGAGAGCTGGTGTAAAACATAAAAGTTGAGAAAGTTGGCATATTGTTCTATTCCTCATATTACTAGGTGGTATGCATTCTAGAGTTAGTCGATCACTAATGTATTTCTGTGATACAGTTCTAAAGATTAAAGAATGTGGCTTACCATTAGTCCAATGCATTGTCATAAAGGATCGACTCAAGTTACAAAAGTGGGGAGTGTATTTTGTGGGTGTTAGGTGGGTACGGGTTAATGAAGAATGCTTTTGATCTTTTCTTGGTCCTACACACACTTGTTT
Source organism: Zantedeschia hybrid cultivar (assembly GCA_030544215.1). NCBI lineage: Eukaryota > Viridiplantae > Streptophyta > Magnoliopsida > Alismatales > Araceae > Zantedeschia > Zantedeschia hybrid cultivar. Next base: position 34,453,934 of record JARZZO010000012.1, on the reverse strand, counting down.
TTAGTCTCTCTTTATACACTTGCTTAATTGCTAAATTTACTCTGCAAATTGTCTACCACTTCTACTGTTTTCTCCCTTTTTTCAATCCAATTGTGTGCATGTTTCTTTAACTTATCATTATAATATTGTGTTTCTGTGTACATTATAATTTTTTAGGTTCAATATTTCCTTTAGGTTCACTTTGTTTGCAGAGTAACTTAAATCAGAATAAGGTTTTGGGGATTTCTTAAACTAGAATTAGAGGTATTTTAATTTGGTAAGTTGTTGGTATTCCACCCAGAATGAGGAGAATTACACTGCGCTATTCCAAGTGATTTGGTAAGAATAAGTGGAATAAGAAGTGAAATAAAAGATAAAATTGTGAGATGGGGGAATTAGGCATTCTAGGTAAAGTTTGGGGAATTGGGGGAATTAGGGGAATTAGGTATCCCCGCAACCCAACCAGAATAGGGCCTTTAGACTGTAGATTCAATATTATCATTCTGTTCGTACTTCCCTTTTCCTTGACCACTAGATGAGTCAAGGACATTAGATCATTTAACTTAGATTCTCATGGCTTTGTGAATGCATCATGTAAACCATCAAGAAGAGCTTTCTTGCATGTGTTCACCTGACCTGGTAAAAGCTTGTAGCTCGTGCAAGTGAAGAACTTTACTTCTACTGGCTCTCTTTAGTCATCACTATCGTGCCTATACCACCACTATGTCTCATTCCTTTGAAGGTAGAGAAGACTCCCCGGCAAGAAAGACCTCCCAAAATCGCAGCAAACTTGGGTTAGAAAACCCGAATTTGGTCTTCAAGCAGCACCTTCCCTCCAAATTTCACACTTGTATATGGCAATGTGTGAGAGCCTTGGTGTGCATATGTTTGTATATTTTTGAATTGGGGACCATGGGGTCCTATTTATAGGTCCCAAATTGGGCCCGGTGGGGGGGTGCCACCGGATGAGCCCACGGTGGGGGGTGCCACCGGATCCAATCTCTCTCCTTCTCTCTTTATTATTTTTTATTTTCCAATAGCCAATAGATGGCAAAGGGGGTGAGAGAGAGAGCAAATAAAGGAGAGAGAGGGGGGGGATAAGTGGGCACCCCCACCGGTTCCAACCGGTGGAGGGGGGTGCCACCGGTTGGCCCCCCACCGGTTGGGAACCGGTGGGGGTCTCCCCCACCGGTTTTGGGAAACCGGTGGGGGGGTTCTCCCCTCCCCATACTTCCCTCCTTTTCCACCTTTTTGGCTCTTAATGAGCCTTAGCCCTTTTGTTTTCAGATTTCCAAGTGTGAAAGGGGTTTTTTTTTTTTTTTTGCCCATTAATTTCAGACTTGGGCTAGATGTGAAAGGGGTTTAAGATGGGGGTTTTAATGAGGGCTTGCATGGAGTTCTTAACTAAGTATGAATGGGGTTAAGAACTCCATTAATTCTCCTCCTCTTTAATTAATCCCCCCCCCCCCTTCATTTGAATTTTTAAAGAAGAAAGAGAGGGAGGGAAATCCTCCTCCCCCCCCACCGGTTTCCCTCTTGGAACCGGTGGGGGGTTCCCAACCGGTGGGGGCTCCCCCCACCGGTTCCCTCTCTCTCTCCTCCCTCCTCTTTGGCTATTTAAATAAAGGGGAGTGGGAGAGAGGGGTCCACCTTCCTCTTTGGGTAATTTTTTTCCCTTGGGTTTTCAGATTTTTCCCCTTCTCTGGCCTGCAGATTTAGTGCCCCTTGTGGACTGGTTTTTGGCCCATTTGAGCTCCCTATTGGGCTTTCTTATTGGGCCACCTATTGGGCCTACCTCCCTTGTTATTGGGCCTTCATGTGAGGCCATTTTGGACAAGTTTGGAGACCATTTTGGCCCCATTCCGGGACTGGTTTGGGCCTGTTAGGGGTGCCTATTGGGCCTCTTTTTGGGCTCCCCCATTGGGCCATTTATTGGGTCTATCTTTCCCGACATTGGGCCTCCGTTTCGGGGCTGATTTAGGTAAGTTCCGTAACTGGTTTTACCTTATTTCGGAACAGATTTCAGCCCACTTTGGGACTGAATTTGGGCCCATTTGGGGGCTTATTGGGCCTCATATTGACCCCACCCATAGGGCTACTTATTGGGCCTATCTCTCCCATTATTGGGCCTCCATTTCGGGGCCATTTTGGGGGAGTTCTAGGACTGATTTTACCCCATTTCGGAGCAGATTTTAGTCCACTTTGGGACTGATTTTGACCCTTATTTTGCAGCGTTCGGCGTCCCATTTATCGCTGCATTTGGGGTCTCCCTTCGGATCTCACTATTGAGAATCGCAAAGGCGGTTCGGGAATTGATCTCGGAAGCCGAAGCAAGCAACTTGGGGCTGCCGTAGGCTCCCTTGAAAAATCTGATCAAGGCCTTTTTGGCCTAGGTATGTTCCCTACCCCATTGCCCTCGTAATGCGAGCCCATAGTTTCTTATGGATTTTTAATATCCACCTATATCATAGGCATACATTTTATTTTGCACAACGTGGTTCGTCATGCCTATGTATGTGTATCCCCCTATGGGAATCTCACATCGACGCGAGCATGCGTCATATATGTATATTCATAAATGCAAATCTGCATATGAGATTATTTTTGGGTTCAACAAATGCCCCCCACGGGATGCTCGCCGGAGACGGAGTCAAAGGCGGGTGTCCCGTGCATCATTCCATATGCGTATCTATTCATGGCCATGGGCATATATGAACATATATATATATATATATATATATATATATATATATATATATATATATATATATATATATATATATATATATATATATATATATATATATATTTGTGTATGTCCCGAGGGATTCTTTTCATGTCATGCATTGACGATATCTTGATAATCTCGCTATCTTGCTCACTATGGTTTGAGCATATGCAGATTTTTTAGGAAAATAGCAATGTTGTCCCATATTCTTTGTGCAATTAATTGCACGTTTTGCCATTTGTTGGTTCGGACACCCTATGTATTTTGGTACTTGAGTGTTCCAACGTCACCCCAGGAGCTTTGTCTTTATGACTTTGTGACTTTCTGGGGACGTTTGGAGTTATGAAATTTCCTCTATATTCGGATCCCCTTGACCTTTGTGACCTGGAGGGTCCTCATAAGATTGACATCATCGGATTGTCCGACCCGTTGCTCGGTCCTGAATATCTCTTGGCCTTTGTGACTTGGAGATTGGTTGGGAGCATAGAGCGGGTCACTCAATCCTGATAATGTCATTCCTATTCAAAGGATATTAGTACCTCATTTCGGCATTTCCGGGAGCTTGATGCGAAGCACTCCGGATTGGCCAAGTGTCCGCCACTAAGGCAATGTATATGTATATATAAGGGCATGATATGGATGTCGTGCTAGTATTAGCACTTCATCTTTTTTATAGTTTGGGCGTTTCCAGGGGTTCTACATGAGACATTCTGGGTTGGCCGTATTTTTGCCATTTGTTGGCGACAGATAAGTATTACTGCATCATCCTGACTTTCTGTCGGGATTTAGTTGTATCGTCTGCTTTGTGCATTGTTTTGATGTATATGTCTTTCTTTGTCCATTCACAGGTCGATATCTCTGCCTCATTATTATGGCCGCACTTGGCGACTTTCCCCACGAGGGGCCTCAGGAGGAGGACATTGCTTATCCAGATGCGGGGTTCCGCTGGGTGGCTCAGCCACATTTGCGGATTACCATTGAAGATGCTATCCCCATTTGCTATGAGAGCATCTATAGAGACGGGGAGTTCTTTTATTTCCTGCGAGGCGAGACCGCCAGGCATCTTCCTTCAAATGTCTCCATCTACGAGCTGCTCCAATCATATACCTTTATTGAAGATGGGGTCGAGAGACTGCTATCTTCTGCAGAGCGCCGCGATCTAGAGCGTGCTATCTTGTTGGATCGCGATTACATGGAGGGGCTCCTCCCCTTCTCATACCCGGCTTTCCCTCTTGCCGTTGATCGGTTATGGGAGTTTTCTACTCCCGAGCAGATGGGGCCCATCCGGACTATTCTTCGGGTCCATGACATCAGCAGGACTTATCCGCCAGCCATGTGGACGAGAGCAGGAAGTCGTCCCCTTGAAGCCGCTCGACACCCTCAGGGGGTGTTTCTGACCGAGGCGGAGGAAGGTTCCATACACGACCCGTCCGATTTCAGCATACTATTATCGGACATATGTCGGGGCGTTCGCCCTGCATGGGATGCCCGTCTCCAGATCAGGAGTTCTCATGTCTTTCGCCTGGGGGCTACAGATTGGCTCCTGCATATTTTGAAGCATCACCGGCCGATTCTCGACAGGGCCGGTATCTATGAGGCCGTTTCAGCGGCTCAATATGATTATCCCTGCCATCACGGCTTCATCAAGGCGATCGCCGAACGGTATATCCGCGATACCAACACCATCGCGACTGTTGAAGGTGAGACCGCCATCGACCTCTGGGCCTTACATCGGATTTCAGCTTTGCCGATTGTAGGGGAGCCCTATGAGGAGGGAGTATTGGATGAGTTTCACCGCAGCACCACCGACGGCGCGGGGAGCTATACTACCCTCTATTGCTACAGGTACTTGCTGAAGATATGGCGGGACTTGTCCAAAGCCAAGCGCACTGCCTCATCCTCCACTGGGGGGGAGTTATTCTGGCCCGGGGAAGGTATCACCAGCTGCCTGGGTCAGATTTTTCTTCGGAGGGCCATTCCGTTACCATCGAGGCTTTGCCAGCATCTTCGATGTACGGGTCCCCTCTATTCTGTCACACAGGGACATCCCGCGCAGAGGCATCATCATTGCACCGGAGCACCAATCCGAGAATCCCTGGGGCCTCGATGATATTACTTACGTGTCAGCTTATCCACCCTATTGACTAGTCACTTTTGCTGTCCCGTACGGGGACGAGGGGGCTTTGCGGCCCGAGGTTTTGCTAGCGGCCTCCCGACTTGCAGCGGGGACCCGTCTTGCTATCGCGCCGGCGGCACTTGCTAGTATATATCATTCTTTTGGGGCCCTTTGCAGCTCGGCTACCCCGAATTCATGTTCAGTGGTGATGGCCACTCATTATGTCAGCGCTTGGGCGGGACTCCTGCTTCCGGGTTATTCTCCTCTTGGCAGGGAAATGGACCCCTTACTGCCTACCGTGCTCCGACTGGCCAGCCAGCCCGCCAGCCAGGGGACGGGTCAGCTTTCTTACGCCCGTGCAGCCTTGAGTTTCATACCCTTCGGCTCTTCCCGGAAGCTGGATTTTGACCATTCATCGCGGAACTTCCGGCCGTATCTCGACAGAGGAGGAGCCGCCGACCGAGCTTGGTTTGACCCGTGGACGGGCTGTATGGGCCATAATGGCGCTGTGTTAGATGGGTGGACCCTGTGTACTCGCCCATCTTTGCTTATATTGAAGAAAGGGCGAGATGTCATTCTAGAGCCTTATTATCTGAACCGCTTCGCGCGAAATTTTGGATATGATCAGATGATCCCCTCCGGTCTTGCCTTTGCCGAGTTGCCTCGGGTATATCAAAAGCGGAAGAGCCATCTTGTCGCTCGGCTATGGTGGAATTATTTTCAGCATCAGAATTCGTTCGGCCCAGTGGCAGTGCCTCCCCCCACTCATAAAGGGGGTAGGACTGTTTCCTTTGCTGCTTGGTGGCATAAAAACCAAGGGGAGTTGCGGCTCAGACCCGACCCCGAGTAGACGAGGAGTTCCTCCCAAGCTAAGTCCACCAAAGGACTTGGCCGACATACATATAAGGGCCGAACTGGCCTGTCGGCGCCGAAGACGAAGAAGAAGAAGGGCGGCGAGGATGATGGCTTCTATGAGCTCGCCGCTCCAGGGTATATCTGGATACATCAGTTCCTGGCGGACTGCAAGATTCCCCGAAGGTTTGAGCATAGCACCCGGCTGCCCGTAGGCAGTTTCAATGGGGATCTTGCCAGAGATTGGCTGTATTATCTCAGCCATATGCTTGCTTGCTTCGGCCCTCGCCGCGAGGCGTTCTTGATATTGAGGGTTGAGACCGTAGGCGATGTATGGCGGGTAATGGGGCAGGCGGCGACCCAGCTAGGGATGCCTTTTGATTCCCTTATACCCGAACCACCGAGGTCTTTTGCCGCAGCAGGTATTCCCATTTCTATATTTTTTCGTTGTTTCTCTTATTGCATCGCATTTATCTTAATCCCTTTATTCTGTAGGAGATGTTGTCTCCCCCTTGCCCACGGCTCCTGGAGGATCTCCCGTACATCAGATGCCTGAGGGAGGGCCTCATATCCCTGCTGGGGAGGCGGCTGCACCCTCCACCAGCATCGGCCCTACATCGGAGATGCAACTCCTAGTGGCCGCGGCGAAACGAGCAGCTCGGAGGAAGCGAGCGGCCGAAGGAGAGACGGAAGGTCGATCGGTTCGGCCCCGACTGTCTCCTACCTCTCCGTCGGCTCCGACACCTATCGGGAGGCCACCTTCGCCTATCGGTAAGAAACTTGCTGATTTCTTTTGTTTTGAGGATTAATTCCCCTTTTGAATGTGACTTCTTATGCTGTATATATTTTCTTCTTTATATCAGAGTAAGGCGAATTTATTGATGAGAACGCGTCTCAGGCAGTTATGGAGCCTGCCGTTGGCGAAGTCCTGCCTACAACAGGTGGGGCTGACTGGCCACCTCGTCTTTGTATGTTTGTATCTCCATTCTCGCCATATTCGCAAGGCTCTCACCTCCCATTATTCCCTTTTTTTTTTAGGGGCCTATGTTCCCGAGCCTCCCACTCAGGATCTTGTTCGGATAGCTTCGCCGGCCATTGCGGAGGTATGCGGATATATGCAAATATATGTTTTGGCAAGTCGGTTTTCATTTCTTGCTGGGAGTGACTGCGATTTTAATCATTCTCCATTTTTGCTTTCTGCAGGAGAATGTGGCCATAGCTGCAAATGTTGCCTTGGGCAACGACGAGGCGCTGGGGGACCTCAATTGGGCCGACTACAAGCCCTATAGGTCGGATGTCCCTCTGGTCGACCAGTTATATCATGAACTTTTGGACGACCAGGGCCGTTTCGGTAATATACAGTTTTTTGCCGACATATCGTGTAACGACCCGCCACCCTATAATCGGGGATCCGATTACTAAATGGGTACCGAATCATTAATTTGGGACCAAACCAGGATCTAGTAAGTCTGGAAAATAAATAATAAACTAAGCTAAACATTCACATCGCATTGAATTGAAATAAAAGTGCATGAATTAAAATTATTACAATGCGACTCGATACAGCAAATAATTACATTCTCCAACAGAAGGAAATAATTAAACATACAGGCCAAAGATAAATAACAACTACATCGGGGCATATTCCGGAACAACTGCTGAAGGCACACCACACCCGGCCGCACACGCCGCTCTAAGTCTGCTGGGAGTCCTCACCTGAAAACCGCAGGGGGTGAGTCTCAAGACAAGACTCAGTAGGGATCCTTCGATCCCCACTGCCCACGCACAAGTATAAAGTACAGCTAACAGAAAAGTAACAAGTGTAGTGGCAGGTACGATATCTAATTCTCTACGTGAGAACACATGTAGTCGAAATATAATAATCATGCACATTCTAAGCCAACTGTTAGAAAATCCACAACTGCCGTCTCGATAGAACTTGCCGACCGTACAAACAACGGTGGGAAAAACCTCGACCCGCTGAGACCAAGGAGTAGCTCCTCGGATAGCACGCTCGCTACTCCGGCCCAACCGGCTCAGGTGACTATCCCTTCCCTCAGCATGAGTGACTCTCCGAATGTACCACTCCGACACCGGTACTAGCTGACCCCGGGGTTCACCAGGTGACCCTCTCTCACTAGGCGTCACCCCGCCCACGCCCCCACCGGCGCTGTGCTCACGCCCCCACCAGCACAGGGTGATAAATCGCTACAATGTCACTCCAGGTCCACAGTAACACAAAACCACCAAAACTCAGCACTGTACGATCCGGTCACGTGAAAAGTCCGCGATCGTATAACACACATGTGACACCATCCGGTCATGAAGAATCCATCTCCACCGGGTACACTAAAACATGCACTAACCATCATCTAACAGTATGAACACATTTTACTGGCATGAATTAGTGGGGTTCTGTCTTGAATCGCGTCGCCCAAGGCCGACGCCATTCAAGCTCCGTGTACAGGTTTACATAAATCAGTCCTCAGAATCAGGCCCTTTAAAACGCGTCGACACCAGTGGTCGCCGTTTCAAAAAGCGTCGACATCCTCAGATGCCATTCAGCACAGAAAACCAGGATTTTTCGAAATCTTTAAACATGGGATTTATGCCTTAAAAGGCGTCATGGCTACCCGACGCTATTCAAAACGCGTCGACCACCCATGACGTCTTTTAGTCACAGAATCCCAAACTGGCAGACTCTCAGTCAGGCGATTCCTGTCTAAAAGGCGTCGTGATGGCCCGACGCCCTTTGAAAAGGCGTCGTCCATGCACGACGTCTTTCAACCCCAGGAACCAGAGTTGCCATGAGCCCGAGGGCTCCCCTTTTCAACCCAAACAGCCCCAAAATACCCAAAAACGGAGGAGAAAGAGGGGCACACAATCCATAGGAAATCTCAATCATAGCAAATCCCCCATATCATCAAAAGAACTCCTGAACATGCTCATTCTACCCCCAAAAACCAAGGATCCACAACATGCATAAACGGGGGAAAACATGGTTTAAACACAAAGCCGTGGGAACCGTCACCCTACCGAACACTCGAACGCCTCCGAGCTTCAAGCCGTCCGCCTGTCTCGCCCCACGCCGCCGCCGGTACCGCCGAGGTCGTGCTAGCCCCACCGTGACGTCGGCCGCCGTCCGGAGAGTAGAACGCCGCAGTGGAAGTGGAGGTGGTAGGAGTAGGAGCCAGGTAGAGGATGGAGTGGAGGGAGAGGCCAAATGGTGTGAGGAAAAGAGGGAGGAGGAGGGGGTCGCCGCCGGTCGCCGGAGGAGAAGGAGAGAAGGAGAGTAGGAGAAAATGAGGGAAAGAAGGAGGGCTCGCGGGGTTAACCAGAAACTGGCTAAAACGCGTCGACATGCACGGACGCCAATCAGGTGACATGACGGTCGCTCTGACAAGAGTCTGAAACGCGTCGTCCTACACAGACGCCAGTCAGACAACTTGTCAGGGCCGTACTCTGACACACCCAGAGTCGCAGTCTGAAAGGCGTCGACGCACACGGACGCCGTTCAGACGACCTGACAGGGCCGTACTCTCGCGGCCCAAAGTCAGTCCACGTGGCACCCACGTGGCAGAACCTGAAACGCGTCTGCCACGGTGGACGCCGTTTAAAACGCGTCTCGGGGTCCTGACGCGATTCGACTTAGAACCCCCGCCCCTCACAAGGGCTAGAACTACAGGGTCCGACCCGAAAACTGGATCCGTAAGTCTCGATCCTTACATTCTCCCCCCCTTAAAAGAAATTTCGCCCTCGAAATTGATTGCTAGGAATATCATGGTCACTACGGGGATACAAGTTCACGGGAATACTTACGAGAAGAGGTAAGGAAATTGCTCCCGCATCTCATCCTCTCGCTCCCAGGTCGCCTCACCTCCGGAGCGGTACTGACAAATCACCTTGACCAACGGTACGACCTTGTTCCGCAAGACCTGATCTCTGCGATCCTCAATACGAACAGGATACTCTGGAAATGACAAATCCTCAGCGACCTCTAACTCTGAAAAATCCAACACATGGGACGGATCCTGAACGTACTTCCTCAGCAAGGACACATGGAACACATCGTGCACTCCTGCAAGACTGGGCGGCAAGGCCAGCTGATACGCGGTTTCCCCAATTCGAGCAAGAATGGGAAAAGGTCCAATATATCGCGGACTCAGCTTGCCTCGCTTCCCGAATCTCATCACACCCTTGGAGGGTGAGACTCGGAGAAACACGTGGTCCCCAACCTCAAATTCAAGTGGTCTCCGTCGGATGTCAGCATAACTCTTCTGTCTGTTCTGAGCTGCGGTCAACTTCTGCCGAACCGTCCTGGCAATCTCAGCACACTGCTGCACTAACTCAGGTCCTGCTATCTGCCTCTCACCGATCTCGGACCAACACACCGGAGATCGACACGGCCGCCCATACAAAGCCTCATAAGGCGCCATGCCGATGCTAGAATGATAGCTGTTGTTGTAGGCAAACTCCACGGTGGACAAGTGTTGTTCCCACGAACCTCCCCAGTCTAGGCAACACGCCCTGAGCATATCCTCCAAGATCTGAATAGTCCTCTCCGACTGCCCGTCAGTCTCTGGATGGTAGGCCGAGCTGAAAGCCAACTGAGTGTCCAGCGCCTGCTGAAAGCTCTTCCAGAATCTGGAAGTAAACCTCGGATCTCGATCCGATACAATGGACAAGGGTATCCCGTGCAGAGAGATAATCCGGTCCACAAACAACTTAGTCAGCTTGCCGACTGACCAGTCCTTCCTAATGGTTAGGAAGTGTGCCGACTTGGTCAGCCGATCAACGATGACCCAGATAGCGTCTCTCCTGCTAGGGGATGCAGGCAAACCCATTACAAAGTCCATCGTCACATGTTCCCATTTCCACTCAGGAATCGGTAAGGGCTGCAGCAACCCTCCTGGTCTCTGATGCTCGGCTTTAACCTGCTGGCATGTCATGCATCTAGCCACATACTCAGCCACATCTCTTTTCATACCGGGCCACCAGAAGTGCCTCCTCAAACAGTGATACATCTTTGTTGTCCCGGGATGCACAGCATACCTCGAACGGTGCGCTTCATCAAGAACACATCTGCGCACGTCTTCCTCAGTCGGGACATAGAGTCTGCCTCTGAATCTGACGATACCATCATCCCACAACTCAACCTCAGGCCTCTGGAGAATCTGCGGTAACTCAGCATCTGCCCTCTGAGTCTCAATCACAGCATGGTACACAGCCGGTCTCACAGTCAGGCTGACAAGCACTGCTCTATCCTCTTCACGTGGAACCCTAAAGGAGGATTCCACCACCTGCTCGAACAATTTCCACTCCCGAATCATGAGGTATGACATGACCGTCTTCCGACTCAAGACGTCTGCCACTACATTCGCCTTGTCCGGATGATAAGAAAGGTCAAAGTCATAATCCTTAATAAACTCCATCCACTTGCGCTGCCTCAGATTCAGGTCTCTTTGAGTGAACACATATTTCAAGCTCTTGTGATCTGTAAAAACCTGAAATTTTTCTCCGTATAAGTAATGCCTCCAGATCTTCAGTGCAAACACCACAGCTGCAAGCTCCAAATCATGAGTAGGATAGTTCTCTTCATGCCTCTTCAGCTGCCGAGAAGCATAAGCAACTACCCTGCCATGCTGCATAAGGACTGTTCCCAAACCTCGACGGGATGCATCTGAGTAAACCACAAATCCACCTGACCCAGATGGAAGCACCAACACTGGGGCTGACGTGAGACGAGTTTTTAGCTCAATAAAACTCTGCTCACAATCCTCAGTCCATACGAAACGAACTCCCTTTCGAGTCAACCTCGACAAGGGGGCCGCTATCGAAGAAAATCCCTGAACAAACCGCCTGTAATAACCGGCAAGCCCCAGAAAGCTCCTGATCTCAGTCACTGAAGTCGGTCTGCTCCAGTCCATTACTGCCTCGATCTTGGCTGGATCCACTGCGATGCCTTCACCAGAAATAACGTGCCCAAGGAAGTGCATCTCGTTCAGCCAAAATTCACATTTGCTGAACTTGGCATAAAGTTGGTGCTCTCTCAGGACCTGCAACACTGCCCGAAGATGAGCAGCGTGCTCTTCCTCAGAAGAAGAATAGATTAGAATATCATTAACAAACACAACCACAAACTGGTCCAGGTAGGTCCTGAAGACTCGGTTCATCAGATCTATAAAGGCCGCCGGAGCATTGGTTAAGCCGAAGGGCATAACCAAAAACTTGTAATGCCCATACCGAGTCCTGAAGGCCGTCTTTCTAACATCCACATCCCTGATTCTCATCTGATAATACCCAGATCTCAGATCGATCTTGGAAAACACCATCGCGGTCTGCAGCTGATCCATCAAGTCATCGATCCTAGGGAGCGGGTACTTATTCTTTATTGTCACTTGGTTCAGCTGCCTATAATCGATGCACAATCTTAAGGAACCATCCTTCTTCCTGACAAACAGAATTGGAGCACCCCAAGGAGACGTACTGGGACGAATGAAACCCTTATCCAACAACTCCTGCAACTGCGCCTTCAACTCAGCGAGTTCGGCTAGCGCCATCCGATACGGGGCCTTAGACAAGGGCGCCGTATCTGGTGCAAGCTCGATGGTAAACTCGACCTCTCGCTGAGGAGGAAGGCCAGGCAGCTCCTCAGGAAAAACATCTACGAACTCACAAACAACCGGCACCTCCCAAGGACTGGGACTAGCACGGACATCAGAAACAACGATAGAGGCTAAGAAAGCCTCGCAGCCACCAGCAAGCAACCTCCGTGCCTTAAAGGCAGAAATGAGAATACCTCGAGAAGAAAGCCTAATACCTTGGAAGAAGAAGGTCGGGATGTCTGGAATAGCGAAGCGCACCCTCTTCCTGTGGCAGTCCACCTCCGCATAAAAGGCTTCCAACCAATCCATACCCAAGATGATATCGAAATCACGGATAGCAAGTACGACCAACTGGGCAGGTAGCACATGACCCTCAATGGTCAAGGGAACATCCCTCAAACAATTATAAGATATAATGAAGTCTCCAGAAGGAACCTCAACCATCAGACCATCAGACAACTCAACAACGGGTGCAGAAAGAATGTCTAGGAACTGCTCGGAAATAAAAGAATGCGAAGCACCTGAATCGATCAACACATGCGGAGAGTTCCCAAGGACAGAGAGTGTACCTTCCACCAAGTTGGACGCGCGAGCCTCCCTCCTGGTGATAGCTAGAACTCTCCCCTGAGTCCTCGGCTTCTTCTGATCGCCATGACCCTGCCCCTGACTATGCCCCTGGGGCACTGCCTCGCCAGATGGCCCTGTTGGCCGCAAGTAAAACATCTCATGGGAAGAGTGGGACACTGAGCCCCGCCATGGGCACCACCACACTGTTGACAAACTGCCGGGAGCCTCTGAGCTGGCTCCTGCTGTGCACTGGACACAGTCTGACTCTGCTGACCCTGCCTGGGCCTTCTGCTGCCGCTGCTGCCACTACTGCTGCCACCACCCCTGAAGAATCTCCTGAATCGGGAGCCGAGAGAAGACGATCCCGATCCGACAGAAGGAGCCGGTGCCGAAGCCTTACCCCTGCCTCGCACTGGCCCCTGAACAGTCTGCCCACTAACCCGGGCCGACTGGTTCTGCTGAGCCGCTACAGCTGCTGCACGCCTAACTACTGACGCCAGGTCTGTACAACAATGGGACGCCACTAAGTCCCTCAAACTGAGCCTAAGCCCATCCACAAACCTCTCCGTGCGACGCACCTCGTCTCCAGATATAAAAGGCACGAATCGTCCCAGCGAAACAAACTTCGCCTCGTACTCAAGTACCGTCATACTCCCCTGCGTCAGATCCATAAATTCCCCCTCTTTGGCTCGCTGGACATGTCTAGGGAAATATTGTGCATTGAACTCTTTGACAAAGGTCTCCCAAGAAATTTCCCTAAGACTCCTGTCCCCATAAGACAAACTCTTCAGTGTGGTCCACCAGTCATAGGCGCTATCCTTCAGCATGAAGGTAGCCAGTGGGGTCCTCTCTACTGCTGCACAGTCCATAGTATCAAAAATCTTCTCAATCTCTCTAAGCCAATGAATGGCCTCGTCAGGGTCGGGACGACCGGTGAAGTGAGGTGGCCTCAGCTTCAAGAACCTCTCAAGTGTAGCTGTGGTCCCTCCCCGAGTACTAGAACCCTCGCTAGGATCTCGAGTATGATATCGAGCCATAGTATCCATCATGGCCTCCATAAACTGCTCAACACTCGGCCTCCCTGCCTCGGACCCACTGGGAACATCTCCCCGCTCTCGAATAACTGGCATCCTCTTCCTGGGAGCCATCTACTCGCCTACAATTACAAAATCAAAAGTTCTAATTAGAGTCCTAAAACCTATGCTACCGCCGTGCCTGTACGGGATAATGTATTTATTTGCCGAATTTCCAACATTTAACCTAGTTATTTATTTATTTGCCAGACCGTATGCTCTGATACCAACTGTAACGACCCGCCACCCTATAATCGGGGATCCGATTACTAAATGGGTACCGAATCATTAATTTGGGACAAAACCAGGATCTAGTAAGTCTGGAAAATAAATAATAAACTAAGCTAAACATTCACATTGCATTGAATTGAAATAAAAGTGCAGGAATTAAAATTATTACAATGCGACTCGATACAGCAAATAATTACATTCTCCAACAGAAGGAAATACTTAAACATACAGGCCAAAGATAAATAACAACTACATCGGGACATACCCCGGAACAACCGCTGAAGGCACACCACACCCGGCCGCACACGCCGCTCTAAGTTTGCTGGGAGTCCTCACCTGAAAACCGCAGGGGGTGAGTCTCAAGACAAGACTCAGTAGGGATCCTTCGATCCCCACTGCCCACGCACACACCCACAAGTATAAAGTACAGCTAACAGAAAAGTAACAAGTGTAGTGGCAGGTACGATATCTAATTCTCTACGTGAGAACACATGTAGTCGAAATATAATAATCATGCACATTCTAAGCCAACTGTTAGAAAACCCACAACTGCCGTCTCGATAGAACTTGCCGACCGTACAAACAACGGTGGGAAAAACCTCGACCCGCTGAGACCAAGGAGTAGCTCCTCGGATAGCACGCTCGCTACTCCGGCCCAACCGGCTCAGGTGACTACCCCTTCCCTCAGCATGAGTGACTCTCCGAATGTACCACTCCGACACCGGTACTAGCTGACCCCGGGGTTCACCAGGTGACCCTCTCTCACTAGGCGTCACCCCGCCCACGCCCCCACCGGCGCTGTGCTCACGCCCCCACCAGCACAGGGTGATAAATCGCTACAATGTCACTCCAGGTCCACAGTAACATAAAACCACCAAAACTCAGCACTGTACGATCCGGTCACGTGAAAAGTCCGCGATCGTATAACACACATGTGACACCATCCGGTCATGAAGAATCCATCTCCACCGGGTACACTAAAACATGCACTAACCATCATCTAACAGTATGAACACATTTTACTGGCATGAATTAGTGGGGTTCTGTCTTGAATCGCGTCGCCCAAGGCCGACGCCATTCAAGCTCTGTGTACAGGTTTACATAAATCAGTCCTCAGAATCAGGCCCTTTAAAACACGTCGACACCAGTGGTCGCCGTTTCAAAAAGCGTCGACATCCTCAGACGCCATTCAGCACAGAAAACCAGGATTTTTCGAAATCTTTAAACAGGGGATTTCTGCCTTAAAAGGCGTCATGGCTACCCGACGCTATTCAAAACGCGTCGACCACCTATGACGTCTTTTAGTCCCAGAATCCCAAACTGGCAGACTCTCAGTCAGGCGATTCCTGTCTAAAAGGCGTCGTGATGGCCCGACGCCCTTTGAAAAGGCGTCGTCCATGCACGACGTCTTTCAACCCCAGGAACCAGAGTTGCCATGAGCCCGAGGGCTCCCCTTTTCAACCCAAACAACCCCAAAATACCCAAAAACGGAGGAGAAAGAGGGGCACACAATCCATAGGAAATCTCAATCATAGCAAATCCCCCATATCATCAAAAGAACTCCTAAACATACTCATTCTACCCCCCAAAACCAAGGATCCACAACATGCATAAACGGGGGAAAACATGGTTTAAACACAAAGCCGTGGGAACCGTCACCCTACCGAACACTCGAACGCCTCCGAGTTTCAAGCCGTCTGTCTGTCTCGCCCCACGCCGCCGCCGGTACCGCCGAGGTCGTCCTAGTCCCACCGTGACGTCGGCCGCCGTCCGGAGAGTAGAACGCCGCAGTGGAAGTGGAGGTGGTAGGGGTAGGAGCCAGGTAGAGGATGGAGTGGAGGGAGAGGCCAAATGGTGTGAGGAAAAGAGGGAGGAGGAGGGGGTCGCCGCCGGTCGCCGGAGGAGAAGGAGAGAAGGAGAGTAGGAGAAAATGAGGGAAAGAAGGAGGGCTCGCGGGGTTAACCAGAAACTGGCTAAAACGCGTCGACATGCACGGACGCCAATCAGGTGACATGACGGCCGCTCTGACAAGAGTCTGAAACGCGTCGTCCTACACAGACGCCAGTCAGACAACTTGTCAGGGCCGTACTCTGACACACCCAGAGTCGCAGTCTGAAAGGCGTCGACGCACACGGACGCCGTTCAGACGACCTGACAGGGCCGTACTCTCGCGGCCCAAAGTCAGTCCACGTGGCACCCACGTGGCAGAACCTGAAACGCGTCTGCCACGGTGGACGCCGTTTAAAACGCGTCTCGGGGTCCTGACGCGATTCGACTTAGAACCCCCGCCCCTCACAAGGGCTAGAACTACAGGGTTCGACCCGAAAATCGGATCCGTAAGTCTCGATCCTTACATATCGCAGCCCCTATGGCTTTTTGCCTTGCACAGGATCTGATTTTCTTGATCTTTTTCCTATGCAGATTTTACTTTTGAGGAGCTGATGCGCTCAGCCTACAGCCATTCAGGCTCTTCATTCATGAAGGGCCTGGTAGGGGACTCGACCGCTTCCCCTGCAGTGGACAGTCCTCCACTCGAGGGTAAGTTATATTTGCTTTGATTTTCATGGCATTTTTATCCACCTTGTTCTCTTCTGGTAGCCAACATCAAATTTTTGTGTTACAGAAGTTGTTGAAACGATGCCAACTACGGCTGCTTCTCCTTCCGTCGCTCCTCTTTCGGAGGACGATTCGGCTGCCCCTCTTGCGGTTTCCTCGGTAGGAGGGGAGCCCGCAGAGATTGAGGCCGCCCGGGAAGAGCCCGCGGTTTCATCACCAGGTAGATCTATTTTCTTTGCCTCATGCTTAGAGCTGCACAAATTATGTCTTCATGTTTTTTTGACTGTGCCTCTTTTGTTTGTCTTCATCCCTTGGCATAGACGCCATCCTTGTGTCCACCCAAAGGTGGGAACGCCAGGATGGGGTTAGATCAGTCCCTGAACTTCTTTTGGGAGGCACTGAGGGACTAGCAGCATCGGCGGCACGTGCCAGAGTTAGGTCCCTCCCTATTTGCTTTAGCCAAGTCCCAGCCATCGAGGACATTGCTATCCTAGCAGGTATGAAGCTTCTTATCCCTTGTTGTTTCTTCATCAAATATTATCGGGTATTGACCCCATTTTTGTCATACAGCTTGGAGGGCTTCACTACCTGATTCTTCGGCTCGTTCAGGGGACACCGTCCCCCTTTCTTGCTCGGGGGGAACTCCCTGGACTCCTCGAGTTGAGGAACTAGCTTATACTTCAACCGAGCTGCTCGATTATTCCGGAGACGAGGGCGAGCCCGAAGTCACTTACCCATTCGACTTTGATCGGAGGGTAGATTCGCCGACATGGAGCGGCTCCACCGTCAAGCTGTCGCCTTCGTGTCATTCGGGGGACACCGAACCCCTTCCTCCTCCTCCCAAAAAGGATGGGAAAGTGGGTTCTCCCAGCTTGAGGGAGATTGCGGAGCGAGGTAATATACTCTTTCATTCATTCCATTGCCAACATTATTTGTCGACACTATCATTTCTACTTTGGTCTTATGATTCCCTCTTTCTCCTTTTCTTTTTTTTTTAGGTGGAGAAGACCAAGATGACTCTGCTGCCTATGCTGCCCAACAAGCTCAGCTGCGGGCTGAGTTGGAGTCCGCTCTCAAGGATCTCGCCGCTCGAACTGCAGAGGTTTCTGAACTCAGAGCAGACAGAGAGACATTGGATTCCAGCATTGCCGAAGCGAGGTCCCAAGTCTCCGCTCTCCGTCTTCAGTTAGAAGAATTGGAGAAGGGCTTGGAAGAGGGCGTCGAGCAAGTGGCGACCCTCGACCGCCGTCTGGACGAACTCACCCGAGAGCGAGACGCGTCGGTGGACAGGGTTGAGGCTCTCCGTCTTTTATTGGACGCCTCGCAGGCTTTGGTGGTGCGGGAGCCGACTCCGACTCGGGATTAGCTGTCGGGGCTCCTTCCCCCCTTTTTTTGACCTTGGCATTGTTTCATTCTGAAACGCATCTTTGAGTTACCCCGAGGGCTTGTCTCGGGCTTCCACTTTGCGGTGATCTATATGAAGGGTTTTTAGTTGGAAATGGTATTCATCTTCTTTTTTTTTTTTTCTTAAACCAATGCCAGTGCCCTTTCGGGTTTTCACCGACACTAGCCCCCTCTTATTTTTGCCTGTACGCCCTTGCGGGTTTTCATGCAGCGGGGTTACCCGATTTTGTCTAAGGCGCCCTTCCGGGTTTTCACCTTAGCTGGGTATAAGATCTTTTTACCCTTAGCCGATCCCGATATGGATGGGATCGGTTAAGTCTGTCGGGGCACCTCGCTTTTTTAAGTCCCATCTTTTTTTTTTTTTTTTTGGCACACAAATTCTAACTACTATTAAATATAAAATTATTATTAAATACAAATATACACCATAACTGAACCAACAGTTATTAGGGGAGTATTTAATATGGGAACTTGATATGATGTGGATATACGAAAAGGGTTATCTACGATTTAACGCTCGTGGGCGAAACATGAATTTCAGGATTTAATGCCTCCCGCAGGCGAGTATGAATTCTAGGATATAAAACCTTCTGTAGGTGAATATGGATTACGAATTTCCAGGACATCAGGCCTCTTGTAGGCGAATATGAACTATGAACTTTCAGGATATAAAGCCTCATGTAGGCGGATATGAAATATGAATTTCCAGGATATAAAGCCTCCCGTAGGCGAATATGAAATACGGATTTCCAGGATATAAAGCCTCCCGTAGGCGGATATGAAATATGAATTTCCAGGATATAAAGCCTCCTGTGGGCAAATATGAAATATAAATTTCCAGGATATAAAGCCTCCCGTAGGCGAATATGAAATATGAATTTCCAGGATATAAAGCCTCCTGTGGGCGAATATGAAATATTAATTTCTAGGATATAAAGCCTCCCGTAGGCGAATATGAAATATGAATTTTCAGGATATAAAGCCTCATGTGAGCGAATATGAAATATAAATTTACAGGATATAAAGCCTCCCGTAGGCGGATATGAAATATGAATTTCCAGGATATAAAGCCTCCCGTAGGCGAATATGAAATATGAATTTCCAGGATATAAAGCCTCCCGTAGGCAAATATGAAATATGAATTTCCAGGATATAAAGCCTCCTGTGGGCAAATATGAAATATGAATTTCCAGGATATAAAGCCTCCTGTGGGCGAATATGAAATATGAATTTCCAGGATATAAAGCCTCCCGTAGGCGAATATGAAATATGAATTTCCAGGATATAAAGCCTCCCGTAGGCGGATATGAAATATGAATTTCCAGGATATAAAGCCTCCTATGGGCGAATATGAAATATGAATTTCCAAGATATAAAGCCTTCCGTAGGCGAATATGAAATATGAATTTCCAGGCCACCAAGACACACCAGTGAGACCAGCGTATACCAGGGGCAATCTCAGGGTATAATGTCCCTTTGGGGCGAATTCGACCGTTTACGGCACGCCGATGGGACTATATCGTATGGGACTATAGTATATGGGTATGCCGGTGGGACTAATTTATGCCAAGGGGGGACTCAGGATATATTGCCTCCTTGGAGCAGTAAGGATATTTTCGACCCTTTTATGGTATGCCAGTGGGACTGGCGTATGCCCAAGGAGGACTTGGAACATAATGCCTCATCGGGGCAAAATTCTGGGGTTTAATGCCTTTTGTAGGCGAATGTCGGAATCTAACGCCTTCCGTGGGCGAAATATGAATTTTCGGGATTTAATACCTCCCGTAGGCAAATTCCGGAGTTTAACGCCTTCCGTGGGCGAAATATGAATTTTCGGGATTTAATACCTCCCGTAGGCAAATTCCGGAGTTTAACGCCTTCCGTGGGCGAAATATGAAAATTTTCATCGCATAATATTCTTGACAGGAAAATATTTTCTTATGAGGTGAATCGCTCACAATGATATGACATCTTTCAAGAATGTGTCTATGTATTTACATCGTGTATAACAGGGACGGGGATTGTTCCCTCAGACTGCATCGAGCAGAAGAGCAGGTTTTCCCACTTCCTTATCGAGTCGGGAGGTCATTGTCATCATCGCCTCGGTCGTAGCCCTTGATGGGACACTATTGTATCACTAGTGTGGTACCAAGGGTTTATTCGTCATTGGCGACTCTGATATCCTCCCTGGATAAGGATGTGGGAAAACTCGATCTCTGCCTTTGGCAGGCCGAGAGAGTCCTCCCCCCGTTGGGGAACAAGTATGCGGCTTTATGAGCCTATATACTTGCGCAGGAGCATTATTGGCTTTTCTCGGCGCAAATGGCTTTTGCGTGTTATCCCCCGACGGGTTGCCGAATTATTTTCTGTCTTCAAGGCATATATTGGGCTTCACGGCACCGGTTTGTGTTGCTGCTGTCGCTCGGGCTGATCATGTACCGGAGCGTAATACAACTTCATATGTCGGCCGTTCAGTGACGGGAAGGCCAGATTCCCTTTCTCGTCCACCAGCCTGTAAGCACCGCCCTCATAGACTCTGCTTACTATGAATGGTCCAACCCAGTTCGGCTTGAACTTATTTTTGGGCCGAGAGGCCATGACATCTTTATGCTTGACCATTACAAGGTCCCTCTTTTTGAAGGTTCTTTCTTTCACCAATTTGTCGAATGCACGAGACACTCGAGCTTGGTATATTTGCAGACGCTGATATGTTTGCAATCTTTCGCCTTCGAGGTCCGATAGTTCCTCATAGCGTCTTTGAGTTTCGCTCATGTCGCCTTCCTGCACTCCATAATGCAGGGCGACCCTATAAGATGCGAGCTCTATCTCTATCGGGACTATGGCTTCTGCTCCATAAACCAAAGAGTATGGGGAGCATCCCGTTGGGGTTTTGTAGACGGTGTGGTAGGCCCATAATGCTTCATGCATCTTCTCGTCCCAATCCCGCTTTCGCCCTCCACTGATCTTCACCAGAAGTTTGCATAGGGTTTTATTGAAAGCTTCTACCATTCCATTGGCTTGGAGATAATATACTGAAGACGCATTCCAGTCTATATGAAATTTGGCTGCCATCTTATATATTGTTTGATTTTTGAATGGCGTGCCATTATCTGATATGATCCGGCTGGGAGTTCCGAACCGGTATATGATATTATGTCTGACGAAGCGTGATACCGTCTCGCCGGTCACTTCTTTCAAAGGAATGGCTTCTGCCCAACAAGTAAAATATTCTGTTGCGGCAAGAATATATTTACACCCTCGGGATGACGGTGTTAATGGACCCACAACATCTATTCCCCAATGGGCGAAAGGCCATGTCGGGGTTGTTGGGTGCAAATAATTGGGAGGTCGCTTAGGAATAGGTCCGTAGGCTTGGCATTGGGGGCAACTTTTCGCCATTTTCTCGCAATCTGCGAACATGGTTGGCCAATAGAAGCCTTTATTTTTGATGTTGATCTTCATTTTTGCGCCTGACTGATGAGCTCCGCACATCCCGGCATGAACTTCTTTCATTATTTTGCGGGACTCCCTTGGGAAAAGGCACCGGAGTAGAACCGCATTTTTGTTTTGAGGGACAAGGCGATATAGCACGCCATCTATCAGCTGGTATGAAGTTGCTCTTCGAAGCAGCTGGATTCTTTCGGCTTTGCTATCGGGGAGCCAGCCATTCTTTGTTTTGATGATAGGGACACGCCAATCATCTTCCTCTTGGGTATTATGGTCTTCCAGTGCATTGATCTCAAATACTGTCGGACCGTCTCCTTCATTCAATGAGGTGGGGAAGAGTCTCCTGTCCCTCACAACTATTTCAGTTTCTCCTTCGGGAGGCAATTTCAGCGCTGCAGCTAATTTCGCCAACGCATCGGCCTGGGCATTCTGGCCTCTCCTGATATGTTCTATGGCGAAGGTATATAATTTTTCGCTTAGCCGGACAGCCGCCGCATGATACGCTATTAATTCAGTCTTTCTGACTTCGAATATGCCGAGAATTTGTCGGATGACCAACAGGGAATCCCCGTATACCTGGATACATCTGACACCTATTTCCAAGGCAATTTCCAGCTCTACAATTAGAGCTTCATATTCCGCCTCATTATTGGTCAGGGATTCCATTAGGGCACATGAGTGGTGCAATATCCCACCCTCTGGGGTGACTAGGACCAAGCCAGCTCCGGTCTTTGTGGTCGAAGTGCCATCCGGCTTTATAATAGTTCTCGAGGCCCCGTCGAAGTATAGCTGCCACATCTTTACTTCTGTTTGCTGCACATCCAGTATTTTCTGTGCAGGCAAGACCTCTTCATCAGGCAATTCATTATTCAGTGGGGAAGTTTCAGGAACTGGGTGTGCCGCCAAGAATTCGGCCATACCCTGTCTTTTTATCGCCCTCTGGGGAACAAAGGTAATATCAAACTCCATGAAGAGTAAGGCCCATTTTCCTAGCCTCCCAGACAACACAGGTTGGCGGAGCAGGAATTTTAACGGATCAAACCGCGATATGAGTTTGACTTTATGTGCCAGCAAATAATGCCTCAGCTTCTTCGTGGCGAATACGAGTGCCAAACACATCTTTTCTGTTGGAGTATATCGGTGTTCAGGACCCACCAACATCCTGCTGAGGTAATAGAGCGGCTGTTCTTTTCCATCCTCATTTTCTTGCGCCAGTAAAGCTCCCAAGGAAGCATCCAAGGCTGCAATATAGAGTATGAGTGGTTTACCCTTTATGGGTGCCCCTAGCACTGGCGGCTTGAGGAGATATTCCTTTATATCATCGAGTGCTTTCTGGCATTCTTTATCCCAAATAAATGGGGCTCTTTTCTTTGTTAATTTCGAAAAGGGCCTGCACCTTCCGGATAGATTGGAGATGAACCTCCTGATATAGGCCAGTCTGCCTTGCAAGGATCTAAGCTCGGTTAGAGTCCTGGGAGGGGGCAGCTCCCTAATTGCTTTGATTTTATCGGGGTCGATCTCGATTCCCCTATATCGGACTATGAAGTCCAAAAATTTCCCACTAGAGACACCAAAAGCGCACTTCATGGGATTCATTTTAAGTTGATACTGGCGAAGCCTTTCGAAGACTCTTCTTAAGTCCCCGAGGTGGTCGTTTTTCTTCGCAGATTTCACGACGAGGTCATCAACATAGCATTCGACCAAATTATGCAGCATTTCATCAAATATTTTGGTCATGGCCCTTTGGTATGTAGCACCAGCATTTTTCAGACCGAAGGACATTCTTTTGTAGTTGAATATTCCTTTCGGAGTGCGAAAGGCCGTATGATTTTTATCTTTGAGGGCCATTCTGATCTGATTATAGCCCGATGACCCGTCCATGAAAGACAAGGCTTGATATCCTGTGGTGACGTCCACCATAGTTTCAGTTATCGGCAATGGGAATTCATCTTTCGGACATGCCTTATTTAAGTCACGAAAGTCAATGCAGACTCGGACTTGGCCATTCTTTTTCTTCACCGGCACAATATTTGCCAGCCATATTGGGTATATGCATTCTTCGATGAAGTCAACTTCTCGCATCTTGTCAACTTCGGCATTCACCATAATTTCTAATTCAGGGCGCATTCGCCTCTGGGTTTGCTTTATTGGCTTGACTTTAGGGAGAATTGATAGCTCATGCTCCGCCACTGAAGGATCCAGGCCAGACATTTCTTTATAGTTCCAGGCGAAACAATTTTTAAATTCTATCAAGAGTTCAGTGTACGCCTGTCTTTCTTTATCGCTCATGAGGGCGCTGAGGAAAACCGGCCGAGGGTCTTCTGGTTTACCGAGATTGATCTCTACCAGTTCGTCAACCGTGGCTTGTCCTCCATCCTCTATCTCTCGAGGAGCTGGCTGAAGATCGATGAAGTCCTCATATTCATTTATGTCGGCCGAATAGGCTTCCTTTCATTCGCATGTATTTTCACGCGGGCCTTGGGAGATCGCATTAGCGGCTTCCGAAGACCTTTTTCGCCTTTCCATACTGATATCATGGCCTTTGTTTGCGTATTGGGAAGGCCTTACTGGACATTGCTCCCATTCGCAAATAACATTTGCTCCAGTTGAGATTGTTTCGGTAGATAGGGGGATTTCTTCATTTCCATCTCCCGAACTGTTAAGCCCAATATGTCCAGTCGGTTCTTCTACTCCTGACAGTAGACTCACCATGTGGATTGCATATAGGGTGGAAGACCCATGGCGTGGCCTATACCCAAGGCCCCTTCTATCTTGATTGGATGATTGCCCCCTGACTTCTGCAGGATGCCATAATTCTCGAAAGAATTTATTCCTGGCTGCACTTTGTTTTTCTGGGATGCTTTGGCGTTTGCACATTTGTTTTATATATTGAGGCATATCGTCCATTTCTTGGACCACTTCCTCGACTTCTGGCCGGACATTTTCATGTCCAAAACCGTCCTCGGGAGGACTCTCTGGTGCGAGATCTCCCTTATAAAATATGATGTGCCGCCCGTCTTTGTGGCGGACTGCAAAGGTTTTCAATTCTTTCACAGTGTGGACTTCCCTGGGGAATATGGGCTTTGTGAGGCCGGGGGGTAGGCATATATGCTGGCCTCCATATCTTTGTTGATAGCATTGGCTTCCAGATTGACGACTGGCTTGCCAAATTTAGCCGACTTTCGATGAGACTTGCCGGGCTTCATTCCTTGCCGGAATCTAGCAGCTTTGTTTTCATTAATCGTAATTCCGCCTTCCTCATCGGAAGACTTATCGACTATCTTCTTCCCCTTGCGACGGCTTTCGCCGGTCGTCGGGGCTGAGGCCTTATCAAAGTATAATTGTGCATCTGCCAGATGGCAGTCATATGCTTTGAATGGCTCCAAATCGGCAAATATCCGGTGTTGCTCACTGTCCTTTGTATATTTGAGGCATTGGTGGAGAGTTGAAGGCACCACCCAATTCCTATGTAACCAAGACCTACCAAGTAGTGCCTTGAAGGAAGTATTGGAGTCGACTATAATAAAGGACACTTGGGTCACCCAGTCATCCAGACATAGCTCCACATCAACTCGACCAAGGGCTTCTTCCGCCTCTTGGTTGAATCCCGATATCGTTATGCCCTGCACCTTTTTCATGTATGGGGTGAGGTATAACGCTTGAAATGTTTTGAGGGGCAGTATATTTACGGCAGAGCCTGAGTCTACGAATATTCTATCGACCTCCCGGCCATTGATTTTACCCCGCATGTATAGCGGTCTATTGTGGCATGGCGATGATAACAACATATCATCATCGGTAAAAGCTACCGTCGCCTTATATGTTTCATATGCCTGAGCCCTTATTTCGGCCATATGGACCTCATATGTTTCAAGGTTTTGTAGGGTAGTAATCAACGCCTCCCTTAATTCTTTGCTCAAGGCTATTGCTTCCCATATACTGAGGGATGCTGGCATTCTTTTCATATTCTGCAACACCTTTTGATCCGCCCTGGCTCGGGCTTGTTCGATAGGGGGCATTATTTCCGCCATGCTGTGAAGGGTCTCCTTCAAGGCCTTTGACTGCTCCCCAGAAGTCGGGGATTCTTCTGCCTGCATTTCCCCTTTTGTAGGGTCAATTTGTGCCTCTTCGGCGAGTAATTCCGCCAAGGTCTCGACTCCTTCCGCGGGATTTGGCTGGACCTCAGGGTTTATCTTTTCTGGTTCCTTGATGGATTGAACATTTTCTACTTGCGGAGAGCATTCTTCTTCGTCGGAAGAAAGGCAGAAGCGAATATTACTCCGGATTTCCGGCCTTGGAATTGGCCCTGGGATTTCTCCCCTGAAATAGATGATTTTATCTTGGTTGGGTTGATTCTCATCCGGATCGCTATTGCGGTCTCGACCTCGGCCTCGGCCTCGGCCCTTATTCTGATTTCTCCGGTTCCCCTTCCTTCGATAGGTAGCCAAAGGGGTCCCGATTTCCGGCGGAGCGTGGCTCGCTTCGCCGCTGGAGATATCCTCCAGTTGAGCCGACACCACATGACAAGCTCGATATTGTTGCTCTATCTTTTCCATTGCTAGCCCGTCATCCCAGAATAAGCTAACATCGTCCGGAATGGAGAGTTCGTCCTCACTGGCCTTTCGCATACGGCCCTGGAGGTCCAATAGCCACGCTCTGAGGCGAGCTCGTCGGTCGAACTCTTCCCATGGAATATATTGATTCAGAGGGACATCCTCTGTGGGCCGACTTGGCTGATATTCTTCTAATTCATCGATGATTTTTTGCAGCCTCCGGAGCGACGAGTTTTTGTCCTCAGACATATTTATGGCATTAGCAAGCATTTCTTGCTTCTTTAGCCTTCTCTTCTCACTTCTTTTTCTATTCTTTTCTTGTTTCTTTCTCCTTGCTGCTTCTTGAATGAAGCTGGGTCGGGCTGGCGTTTCTAGAAGTGGGTCGAAGTGAACCACAACTTTCCCTTTTGCCGTATGTGTTTGCAAGGATTTAGCCATTTTAGGCTTCTTTTTCTTCTTTGCCTTAGTCCACGGACTTTCCGGCTGATCGTGGTCAAGGGTAACTCTGACAGCTTGCTCGACCATCGAATCTGGCAACATTTGATATTCGCCGAATATTTCCTTTACGGACTTTTTGGAGGGACCCACCTCCGGATTTTCTTGTTGACAATTCATGTCCAACCTTCGTATTCTCGTGGCTATTGTTGCCACAGTGTCAATGGCGCGAAGGGTGGGCGGCCCATCGGGTGCCATTCACTTATATGTGCTATCTGTGACGTCCTTCATATTGGAGGAGAACTTATGGACCATATTCACAGAATAATTAGTCACATGAGGTTGTGGGGGATCAACCAGATACTTTCCCATATTTATCTGTCCTTCTTGGATTATTTTTTCTATTTCATCCTTGAGGACGAAGCAATGCTCCGTTCGGTGCCCAAGGGCACGATGATATTGACAGAAATTAGGATCATCTGTCATATGCATCTCTTCCTCCCTTCTTGGCTTTGGAAGGACGATAACTCTCTTTTTCATACAAAGTCGGAAAAGATTCCGAACTTTGTCTTTGGGGAATGAGTAGGGCTTTGTGCGCCTTTCCCTTAGAGTTAGTGAATTTCTGAAGCGTATTCCAGCCTCTTTATCGACCATTCGCCTGGCTTGACGCCCTCTTTCGGTTATTCTTACGCTTTCATGGCTTCTTCTATAAGAAGTGGTTTCTTCTTGGCGATATGTTTCCAAGTCCTCTCTAGGGAATATAGCATGTTTGCCTCTTTTCCTTGTAGGACGATCGGGATCCGATTCCATCCCTTCAGAAGAGAGGAATCTGTCAACCTTGTTAAATGACAGAGTTTCTGAAAATTGTATGGAGAGTCCCTCCATCATCTGGGTAAGCTCTTCCTGTTGACATGAGAGTCGTGTCAGGCTTGTCTGGATTCCTTCCAATGCCGCCATGACCGAGTCCCCAGGGGGAGGGGTTGCTGGAGTATATATTGGTGTTGCCTCACGCTCCGGTGAGGGCCTCACCGCTTCTTCTTCGGGATGATACCCGAATGAGCTCTCGCTCATATAGATGACATTAACAACAAATGCCTGCTTATTTCTTTGGTGAGGCTGAGGAGGGTTTACCAAGTGTTTACCCATCTCTACTGCGCCTTCACGGATAAGTTTTTCTATTTCGTCTTTGCAGACATAACAGTCTTCTATGACATGCCCCAACATTCGATGATATGGGCAATAATTTGGCTTATTAACCCTGCCTGCCTCAGCTGGCTTTTTGGGCTCAGGGAGCGATAGAAGTTTTACCCGCATACATGTTTCGAACAATTTTCTTGTATGCTCGCGGGTGAAAGAGTATGGCTTTTTCATTCTTTCGGCAAGGGAAGAAACTGGCGCCTTCCCTTCCCCTTTTTTATTGGCTGCTGGGACACTGGGACCTCCCCTAGCCTCGCTCCTTTCCGGAGTTGGAGAAAAGTCGACTGTATTTACTTCTTTGGCTGAAGCGCCCCGCTCCCTAGGTGCTTTCCCCTTATTTGGGAGTATAGTGGGGTAATCGACGAAGAACATTTCGATCTCCGTCACGATATTATTGAGTTGATCGAAGTTTCTGACATTGGCTCCGATCAGTTTCTCATTTATCTCGGGCTTCAAACCCCTTTTGCACAATCTCACTGCGTCTTCATGGACGGGTGGATTGTTGCACCTCATATTGAGGTTCCGCCATTTCTTAATATAATCCACAGCGGATTCATTCTTCCCTTGTTTGAGTGTCACCAACTCAGTAATAGTGACCTTCCGCTCCGATACTTTGAAGCGATCAATGAACTTTTTCTGCATTTCTTCCCAGCTGCTTATAGAGTTGGGCTTCAGTTTGGCATACCACTGGAATGCCGTGCCGGTGAGGGAAGTCGAGAAGAACCTTAGAAGGTATGCCTCCTCAGTTGCCAGTTCTCCCAGATCACTCATATAATGGGCTATATGCTCTTGGGCTGAGCCCTCCCCGTCGTATCTTGTGACTTTAGGGCGTTTGTTATGATCCGCCGGAAGCTTTTTGAACATGTGACGAACCGGGAATGGCACCTTATATAAGTCAAACGTGCTTATTCCTTCGTCCTGTTCAGCCATCTTGGCCTCCACAATTTGCTCGATCAGGTGCTTCTGTGATGCTGTCGCATCTTCTGCTGACGCACGTGATTGATGAGCATTATAGTTGGGCTCTTCGGCCCTATCTTCCTGAACCTCCTCAGGACTGAAGTTGACCTCAACAATTGGGGGTCCTGCTGGTGCAGGAATGGCCCTAGGTGGAGGTAGATTTATTGGAGGAGCGGGGGCAACCCTTTGCTGTTCCTCCATCTTCTGTATCAGGCCATACAACAAGGCTTTTAATTGTTGATTTGCCTGCCTAATTTCCTCAAGAGTCTGAGGTTGCGGTTGTTCCTGCGGCAGTTGTGCAACTCCTGGCTCCTGGGCATTAGCCACACCTTCATTGACTTGGGATGGTTCTGCCCCTTGGCCTACTTGGCCCAGCAGGCGCATGGCTTGCTCCATTTGGCGGGTAATTGGCCCACCTCTTTGCATTACCCCAGCAGCATTGCTCGGCTCTTCCGATCGAGAAGGTTGCCGATTTGTGCTGGATGTATAGCAGGTATATATTCGGATGCCACCGTCCGTCATCCGGGCGGTCCTTTTTTTCCTCTGTGCCGGCCACACTAGGGCATCGAGTCTTTCAAAGACCGAAGCCCGCTTTTGGGCAGGCTCTTGCACCTCATGAATATCTTTCTTTCCCCGACTTCTCTTAGGATGAAGCCGAGTCAATGTGTGACTTATCTCCCTGACCGGCTCTGCAGGCCTGGGATGCTTTTGCTCTGCTAGGGTAGCCCTAGCCTCGCGGATTTTGCGGGCTTCCTTCTTGGTTACCCATATTTTCTTTAGGCGGGGCGCGTGCCCCTCCTGGTGTATGCCCCCATTTTGGGGAATAATATTATCCCGCGCTCGGGGTGCAGTATTGCCCCCGGTATGTCGGGATGTAGTATACGCAGGCCGATGAACCACGGCTTTTTGCGTTCTCTTCTTCTTTTTGAATGCTGCCATATCTTGGCATACTTTTGACAGAATCCCGAAACGGTTGCGGACCGGGACTGTCGGGATGTGCCGGGTTTCCGGAATGATTGGTTCCCCGCCATCCAAACGGATGCGCAAGTCCCCAACCAATATGGTTTTCCCGGTCCGGGAGGGACTCGGGGGAGCATTTTTCTTCTTCTGCCTCCTGCTGGACGAAGAAGCGTGGGATGCAGTGATAGTGTTGGTGGTGTAGACGACTTGTCTTTTCCCACTCTTGTTGGCCTCCTTCCCGCGGGAGGCGCGCTCTTTCTCCTACGCAGGAGCTTCCTCAGGTACTGGGATTACTCCCAGGAAGTATGGTGAACCCACAACTGCGGGGAAATCGCCAAAGCTGGTCGGCACTGTGAGATACCCACACTGGATGTGGGCTGCCACGGCGAGGGGGCCATAAGTGACCCTTGATGTCATCGCTATCTGGTCGGGTGGAAGACTTAACCACCTGCATAAGACATGGCAAAGTTAGTAGTGGAGTTATGGTGAGGGCATCACCGGACGGAGAGATGAAGGGAAAGAGAGGTCCCACCGGGCGTGCCATCTCTGTTCGCGAGGATTTTTCTAACCCTTCGTCGGGACCTGACCTAGGCATATCTCTCCTCCTATATCGGATTATTCGGAAATCCATTTTCCTTGTTTATCTAGAGGAATTTAGGTCGGTTTTATATTTTTTTATCGGATTATGAGAGCTTGGGATTAGCCCTCAGGGAATCCGGGACTTCGAATCAAGCGAAGAAGTATATGACCTCTCTCCACTGACCTCGGTCAGTGTTAATTACGCTGAGCAACTGCTCGGCAACCCTTGATTAACCGTCCGTATGATGCCCTTAATCATGCAAAACTACTACTACAGGCAGCGCATGCATAT
Organism: Zantedeschia hybrid cultivar; assembly: GCA_030544215.1. Lineage (NCBI taxonomy): Eukaryota > Viridiplantae > Streptophyta > Magnoliopsida > Alismatales > Araceae > Zantedeschia > Zantedeschia hybrid cultivar. Next base: position 34,423,403 of record JARZZO010000012.1, on the reverse strand, counting down.
GAATATGAAGACATATTTTAGGTTGAATCCCTAGCCTCACCCCGGTTCGGGGACAATTTTTATATGATTTGGGATTGATTCCCGGTTATTAGGATTGGTTCCGGGTTAGGTGGATTAATTCCAAGTTATGCGGATTAATTCCCAATTTTTAACCCCGCAGGGGCTTTTTTTGCAATTATACACCTCTAGGGGTTTTTATGTAATTATGGGGGTTTTATGGAAGTATAACAGCTTATAAACATATAGGAGTGAGTTTTAGAGGTTTTCGAGTTTTATGGGTGTTAGGAAATTGATTTTTAAACGTATGAGGGTTTTTTAGCAATTTTACCATAAACCGGGTTTTTGAGTCTTAGAGTTCATATTTAATGATATTCAGATTATACGGGAAGAGATTCTACTTATGATATGAATTTTAGTATTTTTAGGGTTATATACGTAAATTTTACATATAGGGGTATTTTCGTAATTTCACATTAAGTTTTTAGGTATATAGTTAATGATTTGATATTCTTTCAGATTTCTAACTTTCTGATTTTATTAATTTTATTCATTTTTTTTATGATTAAATTAATTAACTAATTAATTAATTGAATATATAAGGGTATTTGAATTTATCATGATTTTTATACTATATTTCAGGTTTTTACAGGTTTCTTACAGATTTCTCTGATTTTTCCTGGTTTTTTTTCTGATTTTTTATTAATTTCATGAATTTTTATTAATTAATTAATTATAAATTATTTCTGGGCTTAATTATAATTTTATGCAGATTTCTGAATTTATATTTAGTTTATTCATGGGGTGAGGTTAAGGTTAAGTTGAGAGTTTACACAACTTTATTTGGTTTTAGGAAACTATACACATATACATATACATATTATTTTTTTTTTAAAAAATATGATAATTATAAAATTTAAATGACACACATAGCCACAGAAATTCTGATTTTATTTTGGCAGCACTTCGCCTTATAACAAGGCGTTTTTTACAAAAAAATCCGGCAGAGCTTCCCCTTAGGATTGAACCTTAGGAGAGAAGACTCCCCGGCAAGAAAGACCTCCCAAAATCGCAGCAAACTCGGGTTAGAAAACCCGAATTTGGTCTTCAAGCAGCACCTTCCCTCCAAATTTCACACTTGTATATGGCAATGTGTGAGAGCCTTGGTGTGCATATGCTTGTATATCTTTGAATTGGGGACCATGGGGTCCTATTTATAGGCCCCAAATTGGGCCCGGTGGGGGGGTGCCACCGGATGAGCCCACAGTGGGGGGTGCCACCGGATCCAATCTCTCTCCTTCTCTCTTTATTATTTTTTATTTTCCAATAGCCAATAGATGGCAAAGGGGGTGAGAGAGAGAGCAAATAAAGGAGAGAGAGGGGGGGGTAAGTGGGCACCCCCACCGGTTCCAACCGGTGGAGGGGGGTGCCACCGGTTGGCCCCCCACCGGTTGGGAACCGGTGGGGGTCTCCCCCACCGGTTTTGGGAAACCGGTGGGGGCGTTCTCCCCTCCCCATACTTCCCTCCTTTTCCACCTTTTTGGCTCTTAATGAGCCTTGGCCCTTTTGTTTTCAGATTTCCAAGTGTGAAAGGGATTTTTTTTTTTTTTGCCCATTAATTTCAGGCTTGGGCTAGATGTGAAAGGGGTTTAAGATGGGGGTTTTAATGAGGGCTTGCATGGAGTTTTTAACCAAGTATGAATGGGGTTAAGAACTCCATTAATTCTCCTCCTCTTTAATTAATCCCCCCCCCCCCCCCCCCCCCCTCCCCCCCCCTTCATTTGAATTTTTAAAGAAGAAAGAGAGGGAGGGAAATCCTCCTCCCCGCCCACCGGTTTCCCTCTTGGAACCGGTAGGGGGTTCCCAACCGGTGGGGGCTCCCCCCATCGGTTCCCTCTCTCTCTCCTCCCTCCTCTTTGGCTATTTAAATAAAGGGGAGTGGGAGAGAGGGGTCCACCTTCCTCTTTGGGTAATTTTTTTCCCTTGGGTTTTCAGATTTTTCCCCTTCTCTGGCCTGCAGATTTAGTGCCCCTTGTGGACTGGTTTTTGGCCCATTTGAGCTCCTTATTGGGCCTTCTTATTGGGCCACCTATTGGGCCTACCTCCCTTGTTATTGGGCCTTCATGTGAGGCCATTTTGGACAAGTTTGGAGACCATTTTGGCCCCATTCCGGGACTGGTTTGGGCCTGTTAGGGGTGCCTATTGGGCCTCTTTTTGGGCTCCCCCATTGGGCCATTTATTGGGTCTATCTTTCCCGACATTGGGCCTCCGTTTCGGGGCTGATTTAGGTAAGTTCCGTAACTGGTTTTACCTTATTTCGGAACAGATTTCAGCCCACTTTGGGACTGAATTTGGGCCCATTTGGGGGCTTATTGGGCCTCATATTGACCCCACCCATAGGGCTACTTATTGGGCCTATCTCTCCCATTATTGGGCCTCCATTTCGGGGCCATTTTGGGGGAGTTCTAGGACTGATTTTACCCCATTTCGGAGCAGATTTTAGTCCACTTTGGGACTGATTTTGACCCTTATTTTGCAGCGTTCGGCGTCCCATTTATCGCTGCATTTGGGGTCTCCCTTCGGATCTCACTATTGAGAATCGCAAAGGCGGTTCGGGAATTGATCTCGGAAGTCGAAGCAAGCAACTTGGGGCTGCCTTAGGCTCCCTTGAAAAATCTGATCAAGGCCTTTTTGGCCTAGGTATGTTCCCTATCCCATTGCCCTCGTAATGCGAGCCCATGGTTTCTTATGGATTTTTAATATCCACCTATATCATAGGCATACATTTTATTTTGCACAACGTGGTTCGTCATGCCTATGTATGTGTATCCCCCTATGGGAATCTCACATCGACGCGAGCATGCGTCATATATGTATATTCATACAATGCAAATCTGCATATGAGATTATTTTTGGGTTCAACAGGTATCCAACTAAACTAAGGAAACTCCTTATTTCAGTAGTTGTCTGTATAGCCTCCCATTTTAGAACAACTTCCACCTTTATCGGATCTACAGAAACTTTATCTTTGGAAAAATGTCCCAAAAATTGGACCTGTTCGATCCAGAACTGATATTTACTGAATTTGGCATATAACTGATGAGCTTTGAGAATCTCCAACATAATCTTCAAATGCTCCCTATGTGCTTCCTCACTCGGAGAGAAAATTAGCATATTAGGTCAAGGTATGGTTGAAAGATTCTATTCATTAGATCCATAAATGCAGCATGGGCATTGGGTATGCCAAAAGACATAACTAAGAACTCATAATGACCATACCTAGAGCGGAAAGCTGTTTTTGAAATGTCTTCATCCTTGATCCGTAACTGATGGTAACCAGATCGAACATGGAATGCAGAATTGGCTGATCTCAATCCGGATCGGCCGATTCGGATTGGGATCGGCAGGTCCCGATTCGGCCGATTCGGACTGGGATCGGTAGGTCCCATTTCAGGGATCCGATGTGATTTGGAATTTCTTGGGATCAAAGATCAATCTTAGAGGAGACTTTAGCTGATTCTAACTGATCAAACAAGTGTTCAATCCATGGCAAAAGATATTTGTTTTTGATGGTGGCTTGATTGATCTTGCGATAATCAATGCACAACCGCATGATTTGATATGTCAATGCAATTTTTGGTTGTCAATGCAAGCAATTTATCGACTGGTATGATGTCGCTAATTTTGGGTTAGTATCCTGCAATTGGCCATTAGGGTTCTAAGGCAATCCATCATATATCGTTTGGGATGTGAGGAAAAGAGGTCTGGATGAAGTAAATAAATTAGAAAGCTAAAAACCCAAAAAAGGAGAAAATAAATAAAAAGTTCAAAAACTCAAAAAAATCAAAATGGTCAAAAGCTTAAAAATTTATGAAAAATAAAAATAAAAAAAAACAAAAAAAACAAAAAGTGTCATGCATAGTGTTAGACAATGTTTTAAGTTTCAATAATCATCAAGGTTTGAAGATAATATCACAAAATTTTGGAGATAGCTAGGGGCATTCATTCTTTACCACCTTATTGTTCTCACACTCTTCCTTTTTTTTTTCCTCTTGACTTACCTTAATGCTCCCTCAAGACTCTGATTTTGCCCCTCCTTTCCTCCATCTATTCACCATTTTCCACTTTTTCCATCCATTCATCCCCTTAGCATCAATGAGTTAACATGATGATATTCTCCCTTATCAACGGCCAACTAGCTAGCCGTTCAGTTTTGTTGGCGGCCGGTTTGTTGGCGGTCCACTATTCATTTTTTCCTGCAAATATGTTTGGTGATTTCCTTTTGGGGGGTTATTTGGGGTTATGCTACATAGGTTTTGAGAAGAGCCGGCACCATCTCTTTGAGAGATACCCTCTTGCTGTATATGACTCTCTCCGGGGATTCCCATCTGGGCGTGAATAGTCTCTTTCAATAAGGAACCTTTGTGAGCCTCCAAGCCAAGAATTCCCACTTGGCTGTGGAGCAGGTTGTACCTAGACTACCCAGTGAGCACCTTAGGGGTTTGAGTGAGTGTGGAGGGCACACAATAACAAGATATTTAAGTAACTTGACTCAAACTAATGGATTGTTTGACGATCTACGGGTTTTGTCGTCATTCTCTTCTAAGATTTTGTAAACTCCCCCCATTCCTACTTCCCACTGGGATTCAAAGTCCGTAAGTATACGAATTACGAAGTATGATGGTACAATTATTATCATAGATAGGCAACTAAGGAACCAGGATTTAGTTTTTGCTGTTTATTGGGTGTAGGGCAGATGATCATGAGTCTTTGGTGCTAGGTTTTTTTGAAGCTTAGAGTGAACAAGTTTGCACTTTCCATGGAAATATATGAGCTTCCATATTGAGTCTTTGGTGCTAGGTTTTTATAATCCTCATGTCTCCTCACTCATCTTCTAATCTCATATGTTATCCTTTTTTTAAAGTCTGATTGGTTCTATAATGCTAGATGGACAGAGGATATATGGAAGGTTCATATAATGCTAGGCATGCAACATATAGTGCCAGGGTTCAACGTCCAGGTTTTCCAATCCTTGCTGTCCATTACATGTTGTCTGTCTTGATCTGGATATTAACTACTTCAATAAGGGTGACTGTTGTACTTTGCTTTTGTGCATTCTATCATTGTTGCATGACAGTGCATGTTCAGTCTTCAATGCTATCAGAAACTTCTGTTTTGGATTGTGCATACAGATGTAGCGTGTTGGGAAATCATGATGGTGTGAAGTTACCGTATCCTCCTTTTGGTGTGAATCCTCTCTGTAGCTGTGAAAGTGACTCTTTTGTCTATTCTCTCGAAGGTTTCTTCCAAAGTTAAGCCTCTCTTCCTTGTCCTATTTCTATATTTGCTTAGACCACTATGAAAGGAGGAACATTGAGTGAATTCTATAAATTTAAGAGGGAAATAAATCAACCAGGAATCAGTGGCTCCAATTTCCAATGGACGGTAGCTTGACACATTCCAAACAGAATGCTATATCATCCAAGTAATAGAGTTGCAAAACACAATTGCTGATCTTTTCTAGATGCATCCCTTGAGGTGATTGTGAGTTGTGACAGCGTGCTTTGCCATTAGTCATTGTAATATTCTCTTATTTCATTGTGCAGCTCTAATGCACTCAAATGGATTTGAATATCCCAAAAATTATTAAATTGGGTTTTTTACACATAAGCTCCTATAGTCTTTTGATATACAAATAAGTCCTCCTAATCTGAAATTTACAAATAAGCCCTCACAATCACAACTTTCTTACAAATACAGCCCATGAGTTCGGGTTGGCCCCTACCTTTTAGGGGCTTATTTGTAACCTTTATGGACCTTTCACTAATTCATAGTAGATTGTGGGGGGGTTATTTATAAATAGTTAGATTAAAGGAGCTTATTTGTAATCTCAAAAGATTATAGGGGCTTATATGTAAAAAATCCTATTAAATTTTACCAATAGGTGTGGAATTTAGCAAGTCCACATTGTTGATAAGATAATTTTTCCCTTTCATTTTCTTTCTTTAGTTCTTCTTAAAGTTTTTAGCTGAAAATCATTCTGCCTATTTGCAATATAACCTAGCCTGTATCTAAAAACATTGCCTATCACCCTTAGAAGTGAGGAGGCCATTTTTCATATTATTTTTTGATCCAACAATCATTTCCATAGTAGAATAAGCAGGCTACCAAGGGACACCCTTTTGTTGAGAAAATAGGCCTTACGTATAGTATGCCCCCCTAGCTCTTATTGCATTAGAAAATTGTTCAGGTCGGAGTAGCTGAGTGAACAACTAGAGTAAAGCAACTTCTACTTGCAGACAGCTCGAATATTAAGATGTTTCTGTATAGTTCTTTGCTACAAATTAGGATGCTCAGGTGGCAGCTCTAATATAACTCATTTGTCAGTTTGCATACGCAGTGAAAGGACAATGCAAGAGATACATTCTATGGTGTCAATGCTTTATTGTTGCAAGAGAAATTCAGAAGGTTATGCTCTATATTAATAAAAGTGAAAACATAATTAATACGAATGCTTGTGTTCAATTCATTCACTTGCATATAGGTGAGTTTTTTTTTGTTCTTATTCTTTCAACTTTGCTGCCACCATGGCCCTTGCTAGCGCAGCTACAACTACTAGCAGGTTGTTAAATATATGCTTCTTGGTGCATTAAATGCCAGCAAAGTGATGTGATAGTTCTATTACTTCCAAGACCTAGATTTGGCTATTTGGCATGTAAATAAAGTGTCAAGTCAATTTGTAATCATTGAGCAATTTGCTGTCCTCACATTCTAGTTATTTTCCTATGCTTTTTTGCTTGCTTTCTCAACCTTATGCTCTGATGTGTACTTGCTTCTTAGGATAAAGGCTGGAGAGATTCCAGGACTCAATTTTTTGAGGCTTGTGTTGATGAACAAGTCAAGCTCTAGACCTCATCAAATCCTCAAGCTGGTGAGTTTATTTGCTTGGAGTATCTAAAAGCATATTTCCTTTATCATTCATAGAAGGATTATTCATGCTGCTTCTTTTTTTCCTGTAATGGATTTCTACAGAAAATTGACTCTGCTCCTGAGTTTCTGGAAAAGGAAAACTCAAGTGCCTTTGTTGCCAGTGTAGTATAATTTCTTATGCATCAATTGTTGTTTAACCTTTTTACCCAGATAGTTTAATGTATACTTATGGGTATCATTTTGGCACAGAACTTTGTTGACCTCTTGGGAGTAAATGAGCATTAGGCATTTCCAGTTGGCATGCACGTGGCTGAAAGAAGGTTGCCACATAAACTGCACCTTGCTCATGTTAGGAACTGTCATTTGCAAGCTAAGGTTGTCCAACTCATTAAGTTTTTTACTCTGATTGCATTTTTTTTTACGATTTTACTTGAGATTTGAGAGGATTAAGTGACGGGGATAATAGGGATGGGGAAGAAAGTAATGTTAGAAAAAGCAGGAACCCAGTGAGTAGTGATGCACAATATTCTGACAGGAGATAAGCAGCTAATGAATGCTTTATAAATTATATTTAAAATCATATAATTTATGTTATATTGGTCGGGGTAGTATGGGACCTGCGTTCCCTACAATTTTTTTCCCTTCTCACCTCTCTCTTCATTGCTGCTTCTCCCCGTTGCCATGTTCGGCAAGCTTTTCAGCAGCTGCAGGCATGAATCCATCACCAATTCCTCTTCTCGAGAGCTGCAGCTGGTAGTTCCATTGCCTCGTCATCTCTAGAACGCACACCATTGCATCTCCCCCTCTTTAAATGCATCTTCTGCGGTCCGCATTCACAACACCCCCCCCCCCCCCCCCCCCCCCCCCCAAATTATTGCTCTCTATGATGCTGCATGTGTATTGCCTGCTGCTGGAGTTGCACCCATAACCCTCTTTAGGGGTTGCCCTGGGGGAGGGTATCCCGCGCTTCTGTAGAAGGCAGCCCGTGCCTTTCTCTTTTCTCCCCTTAAGTTTCTCATCTGTTTTGCACAAAATACTGGAGCGTTGATTGCTTACACTATTGCAAAAGATGTAATGGTTTTTCGTTATCATAATATGTTTGATATTGAGGTCCTCTCTCCAGTAATGGTGTTTACTTTGGTTCGTAAACTTGGGGCTTGTTTGGTTTGTTGTGAAACATTGTTAAATATTAGTTTTGAAATCATGAGCTTTAAATCCAGAGAAAGCAAAATCCATGGTTTTGAAATCGCTGATTTTGAAATCTCGGTCTTAGTTTCTTGAAAAACAGTATAGAACACCATTTCTTAACCTCACTTTTTGACACGCTTAGTTGGTGATCATACATTGGAAGGTAGGATTGTCAAAGGTATGGGGCAATAACATTTTCTTTCAATGGATGATTGCCAACTAGGCGTGTCAAGAAGTGGTGTTAGGAAACAGTATTACTGTATCATTTTCCAAGTCTTTTATAGTCTTAGACTGAAAACTGAAACCGGATAAAAAAAAATGCCACGTAGGTCAACCAATTTTGAAACGCACCAATTTACTGTACTCTAAATGCTAGGAAAAATATGATAAAACAATTTACGACACCCCAACCATAAAGAAACACTGTTTTGCCGCATTTTATGATTTTTTATACCATTTTACAGCACACCAAATGACCCCTTCATTTGAGGAGGGAGGGAAAGAGTGAAAAAAAGGGGTATAGGGTCTTTGCTTGGATAATAACTTGGTCTAAAGTCAAAATGGTGGGCTTGGAACCCTTTTTTAAATTTATTATGCGAGCTGAAGTGAACAGAGAATTTCTAAAATCTAACTAATATTTTAAAATGGGATGTCATTTTAGAAAATTGGCATGGATAGCAAGATGCAAAAATGTATCATGATCTGAAATCTGCAATGTCGCCTTGTCAATATGAAGGCTTTTGTGTCTTCCTTCATATTGTTTTGGCTAAAATCTTGTATAGTGGTATATTCAGTGGGAGAGGTTGAGTATGGATAACCTGATTGAAAAATAGGCACTTAAGTTGGAGGGGCGGAAGATGGGATATGGGTCTATGCTTGAGCAGCACCTTGGGCTTGATAAGTAAACATTCGTTGCTAAAACCTGGGTCCATATCCCTCAGGGAATAGTAGGTCGTGGAGATTGGTGTGGGTGACAAAGTGGAAAAGTGTGTTAGAAATAGAATCTAAAGCTCACTTAAGAACTGCTGCAACACATTGTGGGAAAATGCGATCTGCCATGTTTCTGATCTTTGTTGCTGCAAGCAGGTACCTATTCCATTTACTGGTTATTAGAACCCCTGTTTTGGTTTTCAGTAGTTTTAGATTGAAAACCAAAATCAGATGAAAAGAATGTCATATGGCTCAACCTATCTTGCAACTGAGCAAATGCACTAACACCCCAAACATAATTCATGACATTCCAAACATTAAAAGAATGCTGTTTTATGATATTTTATGATGTTTTATAGCATGTTATGGATTCAAATGACCCCTTATTATTCCTTATATCACCTCCATTATATTCGTTACCCAGTTGAGAAGCTGAAGCCTTTCTAGAGTATCTTATACATCTTGGCTCTTTAGAGTGTTCTTTAGACTATAGTTCCAGCTAAAATGTAAGTACTTATATTATAGGTTGTGTTACATAGTGTCTTTGAAGCATTTACTATTGTTAGAATAGTCTCACGTTGAAAAAAGGGGCAAAACAAACAATATTTAAATATATGGTGCCTACTCCAGTTAATGGCTTAAAGTTCCGAGTTGGATGGCCCAATAAATTCAATATGGTATCATAGGTTATGAACCAGGCCACACACCCTGTATTTGTGGTTCACGTGACAGAGCATAAAATCGGCCTACACATGAGGGGTGTGTTAGAATAGTCTGACACAGGAAAAGGACAAAAGAGACAATACTTACATATATGGTGCCTACTCTACTCAATGTTTAAGGTTTTGAGTTGGATGACCCATTAACTTCAATAAATATGTTGATAGATATTGAGCTATATTGTTGTATCTCCTATTGTAAGTATTCTATCTCTTCTATCATTATCCTTTGGCAATCTGATGAATGTGAGGAACAAAGTGTGCCACCCTGCATGTTGTTATGTTTTCTATCAATTTTCTGTTTTTCAAAAAAGTGTTCAGAGTAAGGAGAAATTTTAACATTGGGCAGAATGTCTGACCTTTTCTTCTATTTGAGGAAAGACCTGAACAGAAATCAAATGTTCCATGCCTCAAATGTTAATGTTTTCAAAAAGTTTGTTTGGTGCCCAGGCTCGGATAAACTTCTCTGCGTCCACTTATCTGTTTGCCAAACAAGACCTAACGTTTTAATTGATGGAGTCCATGGTGCTTTAGAAAAAGATTTTGCCAACAATGGTCTTAATGTTAACTGTTGGGGACTACTTTTTTGGCGGACATTGAGATTGTGAGAAACATTTTGCGGCATATTGTTTTCTTTGAGGGACTCACCATATTACAACCATGTGTTCTCAATGAAAGTCTTCCTACTGAACCACAAAGTGTTTTTATTTCATTGTCAAGAAATTGATATTCTGTTTTTTAGTGAACCAAAAAATGGTATTTGAGGCATTCAAGAATAATGCCAATGACAGAGTCCAAGAAAAATCATGAATGTGAGTTAAAAAAAAGTTGTGTTCTAAATTAAAGTCCTTTCCTTATACCATGAAACATTCCTCCTATCTCATTGTCATGTAGTTGACATTTGATTTTTAAATGGTGTCGTGAACATTTTAAAAATCCGTCCATTATGGAGCCCAAGTAATTGTGTCCATGGAAATACAAACATGTCATCAAAGGCGACTGGCTCGCTCACCTAGGCAATATAGTAGGGCGAGACTGACCAAAAGTGCCTTGTCTTGCCTCATGTTCGCCTCACTCACCTAGGTAATTGTCTATGTTGTCTACATCAAATACTCATCTCTTTTTTAATTATGTATGACTGCCTTTTGTATAGTTTTTTATTCGTAGTTATTACGAAGTGGCTAATGCCTTTTTAACGATGTCCAATGACATTTTTCTCTCACATGTCGACTCATTTTTTTCATTTTTGATGATTCCTAAGAGTATCCACCACCTACATGAGTGATTTATAGGAATTGGCCTTTACATATTGGATGTGATCAATTTTTCTCAAAGTCTCACATATCACTATCTTGGATGTTTTTTTTCTTATGTTCCTCTGCTTCTGATTGCCATTTTCTTCTTGCATGGTGATTTATGGGAGAAACACATTGCCTAAGACACCTGGGTAGTCGACACTTGCCTAAGCATTTGAGGCTAAGGTGACCTCCTGCTCGTACCGCTTGCCTCTCACCTTTAACTACATAAAAAACAAATGATGGAAAATGAAAATGGTTGCTTTAGTTTTCGTTCGTGTTGTCGAAGTGACTGGTGAGGGTCTTGGAAACCATTTTCTATATAGAATCATTTGGGTGTGAACTTGTATAGGATCTCTAAGTTCAGGCTCTCTCTATAGGATCTCTGAGATTTATTGCTGGATGATAGCTGGCCATAAAGTTTGTTCAAATTATGATTTGCATAATTGGTCAATCGTAATCTGGATCTTGAGATCAGCAGTAGCAATCTTATTTTAGGGGATTGACCAGAATTGTTTGGGTTCTGACTTGATTGGTCAAAATCAGATCAGAATTGGTCAATCCTAGCTAAATTATGTCTTTTTTTAAAAATCCCCCTCAGGGGCAGTTTAGGCTTCAACGAGATTGGAATTGGTCATATCTGGTGTGACCATCTGATTCAAGTTTAGATTCCTGCACTGAAATCTTTTGGAATTTGAGTTCCAAATCCTCGCTGAGATCAGATTTTGGGGGTGTGAGGGCTTGATGACATTGATGATTAACTAGGTACCCATTACAAATCAATTTTGAAAGTTGAATGCATATTATGCTTTGTTCAGACTTGAGAAAAGCTGAAGATGCAGATGCTGATATCCTATGGTCATCCATGAATCTTCTGGAAAATATATATAGTATTATCTTGTGGATTGTATATGCGGACCTAACATGTTGTATGAAAGTATGGACCTGCATTATTTCTTGAAGATGAGACTTGCATGTCACTGTGAAGTTTTGCTGATATAGGCACGTGAGGATGAAGGTATGAATTCTATGACACTGTCATTTTTGTCCTTGAGACAATCAAGATTACCGGCCTTCTATTACTTGTGATCTAATATTTCATGTAAGGAGACATTAGCGGTCATGGGACAATGGTTGTTTAATGGAATGGACTTTGTTGTAGATTCCAAATACATCCAAAAGAGGGATGTCGGATGATTTCATAGTGCATGTTTTGTATTTGGAAGTTGGAGTAGAAAGTGGTATACTAATTATTGTTACTTGTTTTCTTCCAGGAGGTAATTATGACTATCTGACACATACATCAGTTTTTATGTCATTTGTCTTCTCATTTTTCTGTGTTTCTTATCATCTTTATTGATTAATCTAGAATTTCACTGTCCGATATTGTTGGATTGAGAAATAAAAGATAATAAATTGTTATAGTAGGTTTTGTATTTACATCTATAAACAAAGTACATCCTTAGATATCAATGAAAAATCAAACCTAGTGCACACCATGGTTTAAAAAAATGGTTTCAGAATAAAAATCATCAGGGGCCAGTTCTTGTTCTAATACGGACTGGAACTGGCCACTTCAGGCCAAATTTATGCTCACGTATAAATATTTGGTAAAACTATATTTTAAAATATAACATAATAAGGGAAAAGTAAAAATGTCTGCTTCCAAGGAAGCTGGCTTGAAGCTAGTTTTAGCCTTTTTTGTTATTTTTGTTTGGTTTGAAGCTGTTTTTAGTTTTCTTGTTTAAATTTTAGTATAGAACTGGTCGGTTCAGCCACAAAAGCAGTAGAATAGGCCAATCCTGACTGGTTTTGAATTGAACAGTTTGGATCTATTCAAACTGGCTAGTTTTTAGCATGTTGGTTGACTCATGGATTGCAGGATCATCTGACCCCAACTCGTATTAGATTCAGAGAGGCGATTTAGTCTCTGCCCCCAAAGTTTGATCTTGTCAGTTTACTGGAAAAGAAAGCTGATTTTGGTTGTACTTGACCCTAAATCTGTTGGCACTGTACTAAAAATCCCCTGTTGTTTTGGGCAAAAATTCGCCTTAGGTCAGTTGACATGCTATTACTGATGAAGTTGAAAAAAAATGGTGAAGAAGATAAGACAACAATGACAAATGATGAGGAAGATGATGCTGGCAAAGAAGAACAACAGATATGGATACTTCAGAATTAACATTGCTTTAGCAAGGGGCAAATCAGTAGTATGACAGGTAAAATCTTGCATTGTTTTGAGAATTTATTTAATTGTGTTCTTGGTGTATTGTTTTTTTTTTTTTTTTGGGGGGGGGGGGTAGGTGACATTAGTCACTTTCATTCCATAGAGAAAAGAATTACATCATCACCAAGTATACAGTAGGTTAAAGGATCATCGCAGAATTTCACAGAGTACACAGACACCCATTACAAACGCCGCCCTTCCATATTTTATCAAGAAGATAAAATAGGAAAATAAAAAGAAAACACCACAGCTCTAGAGACCCAAAAAAGAATTCCTCCCTTGACTGGCAACAAAAGAAACCGAGGATTCCTCTAATAATAAAATGCCCACTGCTCGACCCCATTCAATCATGAAATGCAATACTCTCTTGATAATATGAGCAACACAATTGTAATGGTCAGAGAATCTTAGTTTGTTTTTCTTATACCAAATTGCCCAAAGCGTAGCTGGGAGGAGCACAGACCACACACCTTTGTCTGGATAAGATGTATTGATCTGCCTCCATTGTTTCAGTAAATCCATCACTGCATCAGGCTCATTCTATTGAAGATGAAAGTGCTTACACAACTCTACCCACAAATCATTGATAATCCCACAGTGACAGAATAAGTGATCAATGTTTTCTTCATGGATTCCACAGAACAAGCATCTAGTATTCTGAATTTGGATGGATCTCTTTATCCTGTCAGCAGTTGGTAGCTTTCTACAGGCAATTTTCCATAGAAAAATCTTAATCTTATTTGGTAATAACTTTGGCCACACTATCTCTTTCCATCAAACCCTGCAACCTCCATCATTAATAGTCCTTGTATGTGCATTCACCTTGAATGTACTTTGCTTATTCCAGTTCCAGATCCTTCTATCTTCACTGTTGTTGGTTAGATGAATTCCATTGATAATCTTCAAAAGAGACAGATGTTCCATCATCTCAACATCAGTTGGGTCCCTTCAAAAGCTGATTTTCCATCGGGGAATATCATCGTAAGAGTATATTTGTGCAATAAATCTCTCCTTGTCCATTGCACTTGAATACAGGTTCATAAATTGCATTGCAAATGGATTCAATGCACCACCTGTCCTCCCAAAATCTGATCCTTTCACCATTCCAAATTGTAATTTAACTGCAGGTTCAATGAGATCAATTGTTTTGAGAATGCTTCTCTTTGGAAGTGGCAACAGCCACCTTTCGAAGACAGAAAAAAAAAATACACAGGATGTTGTGAGCTCAGTACCCCACCCAACAGGAATAACAAACAAAGGAACCCCACATCCCTCAATTTTTTATCAAGAAGATAAAAAGGAAACCCAACAAAGGAAAACAACCCTGAGATCACTGAAACAACAGCCAGCTGGTTGGTTACGGTTTTAAATAAACAATCCTCTCCCAAGGGGACGCTCGAAGCTGTGGCCCATTCAATCACCAAATGTAAACCTCTTTTTAATATCTGAGAGATGCTGTTAAACTGATTAGAGAATCTTCTACTATTTCTTTCGTGCCATATAGCCCAAAGCATAGCAGGAAAAACCATAGACCACAGTTCTTTATTCCTATATGGTGCCAGTCCTTCATCCTGTTATGAACAGAAGAATGAGCCTTCCAAGTAACCTTGAAGATTCTGCATAAAGAAATCCACAAAACATTGATTATTCTACACTGGCAGAACAAATGAGCAATATTTTCTTCGAAGGACCCACAGAAAAAGTGCTTGGATCTCTAAGTTGGAAAAAATCTGTTAAGTCTGTCCGTAGTCAGCGGCCTCGTGAGAGCCACTTTCCACATAAACACCTTAACCTTGTTTGGTAAGAATTTTGACAAAAC
Source organism: Zantedeschia hybrid cultivar (assembly GCA_030544215.1). Lineage (NCBI taxonomy): Eukaryota > Viridiplantae > Streptophyta > Magnoliopsida > Alismatales > Araceae > Zantedeschia > Zantedeschia hybrid cultivar. The sequence continues at coordinate 34,408,298 of JARZZO010000012.1, read as the reverse complement.
GCAACCTTTCCACCACACTCTACAACCTCCATCATTAGTGATCCTCACAAGCCTATTAACAGAGAACTTCCCATTCTTATCTCAAACCCATAATCTTCTGTCTGATTCACTGCTGATAATATTGATTGGTTGGATAATATTCATCATCTTCACCAGTTCTCTCATTCCAGAGAGTAAGATTTCCCTAAAATTCATCCTCCACTGAAACCCTTCATCCTGGCTTGACTTTCTATTGAGCCTCGCCCTCGAGATGAACATTGCTATAAGGATCCAGCTTGACTTCCATATGGATCGTCATCATCATTGGTACTTGTTGCCGAAGTAGAGTCGACTAAGGTTTGATATACTACTTTACCACTTATGTAAGACCCCATAAAAATTCAGGGGCATATCTCTAAATCCCTAAAAAGTATAAATACAGTTAGTAAAAGTTTAGGATTTATAGTGTCAAATACTATCTTTATAAGGTCTTAAATGAAATTATATAAGATTCCAAAAGTATCATTAAAAAGTTAAAAAAGATTCATCGTCGATTATTCATTAAAGAGATATGGATACATGTAGAATTAATAAAAGACGAGACTTAAATGTAAAAGTGCTCATTTAAAAATTAATAAGTTATTGGGCCTAATGGACCTTAAATTAACAGGTTTAATAGGCCCTAATTAGAGGCCTTAATGGGCCAAGTATAAAGGACTAAATGGGCAAAGAATAAGTCCTAATGGGCCAGACCCTAATAGGACCCATTGGGGCTGCCAAAGTGGGCCAGCAGTGGCCCATTAGGGGTCCCCCCCCATTAAAGAGGGGGGGGGGTACCCCTTAAACTGCCATTCCCCTCTATAAATAGGGTGAGAGGGGGCTGCCACGAGGGGGAGCAGCAGTGAGGGAGAGAGGGAGAGAGAGAGAGAATGAAGAAGGGAGGAGGGGAGGCAGTTGGCGGCCGCTCGGCGACAGTCGGCAGTGACTTGGCGGCGGTCCAGTGATGGCTCGGCGGTGGACGACGGTGGTGGCCTTTGAAGTAAAGGTAGGGTGATGCTCCCTACTAAATGTCTCTTTTAATTTAAAGAGTTGAGAAATTTAATTATTATGAAATTTAGTTAAAAAAATAAAATGATAAATATTAAATATATTTTGTGATTGTTAATTTCGAAAAGTAGTAAGAATAATTTGATAAATAATAATAATTTAAAGAGAGAGAGACTAATTAAAATAAGAGTTAGTGAAGATAAACTTTATAGCATGAAACGGTAATTATATTTCAAGTAAGTTGTTGGCATAATTATTTAAAAAAAAAGAGAGAAGAGAGAATTAAAAGAGAGAGAGAGAGAGATTTGTGTTTACATAAATTAATAATAAATAAAAGAAAGGGTTATGATGAATGGGTGTATGGTCTTTTGTGTGGTGTAATCATTTATTGATTATTGTGTGTATGTGTCATCGCTGATAAATGGATTATAATATATAATAGACTTTTAAGAATTTTAATCTAGAGAACTCGAGGAACATTGATACATGATACACGAAGAACACGGGAGAAAGTTATCTCTTCTTGTCTTTCTTTTAAGATTTGAATTAATACAGCATGCATTGTCTGCATAAAATCATACAATGAATGTCTGTGTTTTCGCATGATTTCTAATGTTTTATACGATGATTCATTGGTTATGCATGTTATTAACTTATAAAGAGTAAAACGAACGAACTAATATGCAAAGACTTTATGATGCGTGGCAGTTTTGATGACCCTAAGAAAAGGCGAGATAACTAGAAGCACACTCTTGTGCAGTTTCTAAGATAGAAGAAACCTATGAAAGAATATTAGAAGGTTAGGAAGCCTTCACGATAACCTTTTTGTGTTAATAATAAACAATGAAGAAAAGACTTGACAGATGTGTGTGTGTGTGTGTGTGTACTGAACTTCATGGCTATGATGACTCCGATAACAAGAAATAAATATTATGAAGAGAAACGAGACATGGAAGCCTCTATGATGACAAAAATGAAACACAATTATGATATTGATTATGAAACTAAGATATGGAATGAGTTTTTATGACCGTCGGTTTCTTTGATGGTTGATTTGATTTTCTCTCTATAAACTAAAAGAAAAGAAAAGAAAAGAAGTGACATCATGGCTAGCGGGACGACGGTACGCCTCCCGGGGATAAGGTGGCGTACAGAAAGCTTCCTAACGATGTGTGGCGTCGAGGCACGGAGCATCCCTACTATGGTGACAATCTAGAGTCCAGGTTTGGGACTTCGGCTGGGCAAAGGACGGAGTTCCTTCTTTAGTGCACTCATAGGCTGGGATGTGGACGCTGTAATGAGGGACTGTGGGTACACTGTAGATCCGGTTCGGTCCTTTTCTAGCCTCTTTAGTAGGTATCTGGAGACCTACTGGACTGGGTAGGCTGAAGAGTGGTGGGTGTGTCGGAGGAACGACCTACTCACTATTATAACTGTTAGTTCATGGTTATCTCTGCCACTTTTAATGGAAAGATGAGTCACTCTACGAACTTACAAATTATGAACGATCAATGGACTTTACGAATGATTGGGTGAGTCATATGAACGAATAATGAACGAGCGACTCAATCTTTAGATATTTTGTGAATCTTGAACAAAAGATATTTTTATGGCGTATACTATTATAAAGTATCATTAAATGAAGAAATATGTGAAAAATATAACAAATGAAAATTTGTTAATTGTTTTTCATGTCGGGTTAATGATGTTTTACGACACATGTATTTTATTGCATCATTTCATTATGGTGTCATACATTTAAGAGCACATTATTTAGTAAATTTTCAAGAGTAATTATAAAATAATGAAGTCTGTCAATTGCTATAGATCAACTTAAGAAATTTAATCTTGAAATATTTTACATATCTTAATTATTATTTATAACTTCTACCAGGTAAATTAACTATTTAATAAATACAAGTTAAGAAATAAATAAATAAAAGGAATAAGGATATGTGGTTTCAAATGGGATATTAGTAGGGATGTAAATGATCTTTACTAAGAACTCAATTTTATGGGTTCTCATAAAAGTCATTCAACATATTTTTCAGAGACTGGCGGTAGAAGAGAAGAAAAAGGAAGATAAGTTCAGCATATAAGAAAGAAAATTTTCAGGTATGTTCAGTTTATGTAAATATTTGGGATATGTTGTTTGTTTCATTTGTATTTTTATTATATGATGGACATGAATTGTCTCTTTATAATTATACTCATTATTTTGTTTTTTTCTTGTGCACCGACCGAAGATCCATGTTGTAAAAGTTGGGATATTACAACTTAGCTCTAGCTTCCTATCCTAATTTGCCTCCTCTTCCACAATTTCTAGATGTGTAATATTAATAGGCTAGTTTCTCCTTGCCTCCACCTGAACTTGAAGCACACGATGTAGATTTCTTTTGCTATTTTGAAAGATGTTGTGGGATTTGGAACTTTATAGATAATGTGATTCCATGTAATTCTCCTTCAGCCTGTGATGCTCATTTGGGTCAGATTTCGCTAGTCTCAAAGTATTCCTTTCATCCACCTATGCTTGCAATAGGTTCTGCTCATCAAAGATCTCATCCAGGTTGATAGGTTCTTTGGCTTCAGGCTTTTGTTATATAGGTCGCCTAACAACTTCATCTCTCCATCGAACTTCTTCAATCTAGTTCTCTTGAGTTCTCTGAAGGTTCTTCAATTTGAGGTGCATATTGTAGTAGTAAAAGACCAATTGGTCTAATCTTGATGGGCGTAATTAGTTTATTTGCTTGGCATGGATCACCTCGTATCCAGAGATGGAGATGGTTTGGCTCAATATACGGATGACAACATCGCAAGATCTTCGTAACTTGGGGCTTTTTTATGGTACATCCACCAGTTAGCTGCAAGTTGTAGAGAATAAAAAAGTTACTTCCCTCGAGGTGAGTTCCAAAATGTAGTGTCATGATATATATCATCAGTTATTACTAATTACATAACGTAAGCAGCAACGTTATCTTCTGAGCATGGTGAGTTCTAAAATGTAGTGTTTTGGGCTTGTAGTCTTGCATCTTGTGACATCCTATTGTAGCTCAATCTTTACCTATCAACATACGTTGGATGAGATTCTTCATCTTACAAAGGACTTCATCATTGAGCAAATGTTATGTAGCAGTGCTATTTTAGTATCTTGGGTTGAAGAAATGTCGTACATGTAAGTACTTATGAAATAGGAACCTAGAAGAAGTGATTATTTGACAAGATAATGTTTAGTCACCTATTCCATACATATAATGGTGAAAGGTCCTCCCATTTTCTATCTATGATATCTTATCACTTTCTATATGTGGTCTTGTTGGCCCTTGCAATGCCCTCTTTTACATGATCCATTGTTTCATTTAAGTACTCTATTGTGGACTTCTGGTCGCCATCCACCATCCTCGAAAAGCACACAATTGGTTTTTTCTACATTAAGGATCATTTAAATGTCCTCCAAATAATCCCAGTTCTTAATCAGTTTGTCCACCTTCTTCTCCTCATCCTTAGCCTCTTGCTTTGCATGTCTTGTCGTCCAATGCTTCAATAGCTTACTTGAAATCATTTGTATTAAGGACGCCATTGAAAGTTTAGACTCAAATATAAGTGGAGGCGATATGTTTAACCTTAGGATGTAGCAACTCTCTGACTAGTGCATTCATACATCAATGTGAGTATGAAGGATTGGATGACAACTTCATCTCCCTATCGAGTTTTTTCTTTCTAGTTCTCTTGAATTCTATGAAGGTTCTTCAATTTGAGGCATCTGTTATAGTAGTAAAAGATCAATTGGTCTAATTTTGATGAGCTTAATTAGTTCCTTTGCTTGGAGTGGATTAAACAAAATGTTGACCAGTTCCTCTCACATCTAGAGACAAAGATTGTCTATCTCAATATAGATAGCAACATATGTAAGATCTTTGTAACTTGGGGCTTTTCCGTGGTCCATCCACCAGCTTGCTATAAATTGTAGAGAATAGAGAAGTTAGTTCTCTCGAGATGAGTTCTATAATGTAGTGTCTCATGATATATCGCATCATTAATTTTTAATTACTTGATGAAAGCAGCATCATCGCCCTCTGAGCATGTTCCGCTCTAAAATGTAGTCTTTTGGGCCTGTAGTCTTGCATCTTGTGACATGCTTATAGCTCAATATTCATCTACCAACATACGTTAGATGACATTCTTCATTTTACGAAGGACTTCTTCATCGTCGAGCAAATGTTGGGTAGCAGTGTTATATTGGTTTCTTAGGTTGAAGAAATGTCTTAAGTAATTGAAAATAATTTACGTAACTTAGGAAATATAACTTAAGAGAAATAATTACTTGACAAAAGCAAAGTACTGGGAAATGTTTGTTCACCTACTGTATACAGATAATGGTGAAATGTCCTTCCATTTTGTATCTATGATATCCTACCACTTTCTATTATGGCTTTCTTGTCGCCATCCACCATCCTTAAAAAGCGCACAATTGGTTCTCCTACCGTAAGGATCGTTTTAATGTCCTAATAAGAATCCCAATTCTCAATCAATTGTCCACCTTCTTCTCCTCGTCCTTAACATCTTGTTTTGCATGTCTTGTCATCCAATCCTTCAAGCGCTTACTTGAAATCATTTGAATTAAGGATGCCTTTGAGATTGTAGACTCTCCAAAGAAAGATAAATGGAGGAGAAATGAGTAACCTTAGGACGTAACTCTCTTTGACCAGTGCATTCATACATCAATGTAGTGCATAGTTGTGGTTCTAGCAGTAGGAGGTAATGAATTATGTTGCCCTTACTATCTTTGCAATCTTTGCATCCTTGTCAATATCTTCTAACATTAAATCTACATGATGAGTAGAGCAAGGAATTCAATATAGACGTGGCCGCTTCTCCATTAGTATTTGGTCAATGGCTTTAAAAAGGTGTAGCATTATCTGTTACACCTTTGTTGGAAAGAAAAAGGGGAAAGGGGGGAGCCCCCCCCCACCGGTTCCCAAACCGGTGGGGGGGAACCAACCGATGACACCCCCCACCAGTTGGGAACCGTTGGGGGTGCCAACCGGGCCCCCTCCCCCTCTCTATTCTCTCTAATCGCTTTCCTCTCACCCTTATTAAATAAAGAAAAAAGAGAAAAGGGAGGAGAGAGAAGCCAACCGGTGGCACCCCCCACCTCAAAGTTCCACGGTGGGTACCCCCACCGGTTAAGGCTTTCAAGCTTATAAATACCCCCCAAAGGGTAAAAAGAAGGCTATGTCCATTTGGCCCAAAATTTCCTAGGGAAACTCTGCCAATTTGAAAACCAAATTCGGTGCTCTTGTCCGGATTTGCTGCGATTTGGAAGAGATATTTTCTTGGAGGGCTCTCTTCCTAAGGTTTATTCCTAAGGGGAAGTTCTGCTAAATTTATGTTGTAAAATTACCGTTCTATAAGATAGGATTATGCCGAAATAATGAATGAAATGCCACTATTTGTTCTTTGAGCATGTGTGTGCATGTGTGTTCATGAATCTACTATTTAAATAACACTATGTTACTATATTTTCACATGCATAATAATTAGTTTTATAACTAATTAAAATACATAAAACATATAATTAAATATTTTAAAATATCATTAGCCTCATCCCATATATAATTAAATCTAGACTCATAATTAAAACTCAATAATGAAACATAGACTCATAAAATAATATACTTAAGTTAAAAATGACTTAAATACTTCAATGCTTAATTAATTAATAGAATCTGTGAAAATTATTAAAATAAATATAAAAATCAGAAAAATTCTGTAAAAACCAGTAATACTTAGTAAAAATCAGAAAACAAAATCTGGAGATTACATAAATCCAAAAATATGACTTAAATATCTTTCATATATCTAATTAATTAATAAAAAAATCAGTAAAATTCAGTAAAAAACCAGTAAAAAACAGAGAACCAAATCTGAAAACATATAAAATTCTGAAATGACTAAAATGCCCCTAGAACTTAATACAAATTACAAAAATATCCTAAAAAATGATAAAAATCTGTAAAAATCACAGAAAATTCTTAAAAATATCAAAATCTCTCCTATGCCCAAAATATCCTCCAAACCTTAATAAGATGGGTAAAATTACCAAAATATCCTCAATATGATAAAAATAAATAAAAATCTCAAAAAAATATAAAAATAGATTCCCAAGTCTGATAAACCCAATTTAAGGTAAAATTACCAAAATACCCATATAACTTAAATATGTCTAAAATGATCCTAAAATACATCTTAAGGGTTTTCAAGTTTCCCTAAAATGCTAACAAACTTAAAATGACTATAATGACCTTAATGCAACATAATCGAAAAAAAATAGACTTTAAGTCTAAAAATCCAATTCGGGTAAAATTACCAAAATACCCTTACAATCCAAACACACTTGAAATAACTTTAAAATACTCCCTAAGGTTTTGAAACCTTCCTAAATCATTAAAACTCATTTCACACACTAAAGTGACAATAATATCCCTATACCCTCCAACTTAGCATAATTACAAAAATGCCCTTATGGGTCTAAAATACTTGGAATCAATCCAGATACCTTGGAATCAATCCAAAACCATATAAACCCATCATAAACTTGGGTGAGGCCAAGAGCTTAACCTAAAATGTACCTTCATATGCATGTGCTGCCTGTAGTAGTAGTAGTGTTGCATGTTATAAGGGCATCAACGGACGGTTAATCAAGGGTTGTCGAGCGGTTGCTTGACGTAATTAACACTGACTGAGGTCAGTGGAGAGAGGTCATATACTCGGATCTTCGCCTGATCCGAAGTCCCGGACTCCCTGAGGGCTAATCCCAAGCTCTCATAGTCCAATAAATAAAATAAATAAAACTGACCTATATTTCTCCAAATAAAAACAAAAATGATATGGATTTTTTAAATAATCCGATAGGAGAGACATGCATAGGTCAGGTCCCGAACAAACAACCTTGCACCAGCCGATTGTCTCCCACTTGCTCTGTAACATCATTAGTTGACTTGAAAAGATAATCAACATTCCTTACCTTGTCGTCGACATCAACATACTTCCAAATATGGTCCGATATTCTCATTATATAAGCAAGTTGATCATACTACTCCTTGTTATCATTGTTCAAAAAAGTGAGAGAATGAGGCAGTGAGTCCAAAAACCATACCATCCATCAATGTAATCGTCTTAAATTAGTCCAACTTGCTTACCTGTCCAACCATCAGTTATTATCGTGTAGCCATTCTCATTGAACATCCTCTTAAAAGACTTGATATAGTCTTTTGGCCCACTTTGATAGCAGCATAAGGGAAGAATAAGGCTCCTTATTCCGTAAATAAAGCTAATTCCACTTTTATATGCAGAATTAGTTATATTCGTCAGAATTGCTTATTCTTTAAATAAGTAGAATAAGCAATTTCACCCAAGACCCAAGAATTGCTTATTTTGCCTATTCCGCGGGTCAGCCCCACACTACTATCAAAGTCAAACGCCCCTTAGTCTAGTATAAGCAATCCGGTATAGGTAATTCCAGATAACCCATTCTGCTATTAAGGTGGGGCTTAAATCATTCATCTTCTATGGTAGGTAAGTGTTGTATATCTCCTTTGGTGTAGGTCTTGGAACACCCTTGCTTTCATCTATAATAGTGCTAATTTTGTCCTATAATGGACCCATTGCAGCATTAGCCAGTACGCTGCTGTTGGGAAACCATCTAGAAGCAACACAACCAATCTTCTCCTTACACAAAGTTCAGATTCTTTATGGCAGCCATAATAGATTGCTAGTATATTTCTCCTCCTTGTTGTAAAAGGGTCTATAGGACCCACCCTAGAGTCATCATCCCTAGTCAAGCGTAAATTTACTCATTGGATTTTTTGTCCAGATGCACTTCTTTGCCCAATTTGTTGACTTATACGCCTGTAGAAATCCTCTTCGGCAAAGGATCTTCTACTCTCTTCCATGGCATGCTACAAATCATCTTAAAAAAGCAAACAAAATAGCAAGGTCTAGGTTATTAATTTCTTTTTCCTCGCTAGTCTTATTGAGAGGGAGGTAGGATAAATATGAGAAAAACTAGGAAGTGTGTATAAGCATTACCTCGAGAGAAATTCTCAAATATAGTAGACCTCCCCCTCTCTTGGGGTTCGTGCCCCAAAGGATAAATATGAATTCCTTGAGCAAATAGATGCGCCAACTCCTCCCTAATTTGGCTCCTCATAACAGACATCACTCCTCTTTTTGCATCCTTTTGTCTCAAGTAGTTTTGAATTGATTTCTAACCTCTAATGTTGTAGTAAAGCAAATCTTAACTTTTCCTTTGATGCTAGCAATATATTTCCTCAAACAAGAGACTTCATCTAAAATTATCTAATTGCAATAGTTGCACTTTATCCTCTGTTGTTGTAAGTCTACAACTGTGCAGTGATTCTATTTTAGGTTGCTATGAGAAGTGGCAGATGTTGCCTCATGTTTCTCTGACACTGGCATTTTCAAAAATTAAAAAAAGATTATGAAAAAATTAAAAGTCCCCAAAAGGTAGAGAATGCTAGAGAGAGAGAAATATGAGTGATAGAAAAGAAGACATCGAGCACGTGCTACGCAAACGTCAACACTCGATTTTCCCACTGGCCCTACAATTAAACATTCTTGGATCCCTGCGTTTCATATATTGATGGGGACACCGAACAGCAGAAGAGAAGACATCGAGCACATGCTACGCAAACGTCTTTGTGGCTTGGCGACGAGCTCCTTATCTAGTGTCGACTCTAGTTATGTATTTTATTTTAGTCTAGCCTTAAGGGTTATTTCTGTCATTTTCCTGCCCCTAGGACATGTCTGGTATTTCTTTTTTTAATGAGGTCATTCTTGTCTTGACTAAGAGATGCCCTTCCCTATATAAAGCGGTCATCTCTTCCCTTGTATGCATGTTAGAATGAATGAGAATTTGTGTTGTTGTGTTCTATCCCCATCCTCATAGTGTGAGATGAGAGCTCGTCCCTCCACGGAGGTCGCCTGAGAGAGGTTTTGGCGAGAGGCCGTGGGCGTGAGGCCCGTGTTCGTATTGTCCCTCCCATCTTTGACTCCCCGCCACGCCGACGTTCCACGTCAAATTGGTATCAGAGCGGGCCTTGGGGCGTCCCAACCACCCCAAGATCCTTGGTTCTGGACAACAACGCTGTCGTCAACGGCCACCCCCAACCTCAACCCCACAATCCACATTGCCCTCCCCTTTATCGGCGGCCTCCCACCACCGATTGGCCATCGTCCGTAAGCACCACCACGATCCACCCTCCGCTATTCTTCTTCCTCTCTATTGTTGTTCCTGCACCTCCCACCGTCACCCACAACTAGCTGCGGCAACGCCCCACCCTACGGAACCAACACACGAATCCCACCGCCACCCCCATTTTTCTCTACTTCCTCCAGCTACCATCTCCCATACCCCACCCACGCACCACCTTTCCTCTCTCCTCAACCCGTCCTTCCCTCTCTCTCTTCTAGATGGTGAGCGGGGCGGCTTCGACGCCAGGGACCACCTCCGACGCCCGGCCATCATTCCAGCACCACCCGACACCTGTAACCCTCCCCTCTCTTCCACACCCCCTCCTTTATCATCCTCCCCGATCTCTGCACAGCTCCGCCCGGAAGCACGCCAACGACGGCAGCATTAGCACGGCCCCAACTGACTAAGGAGCCCGGGAACACCGCCGAGCTACGCGAGCACGGACCGACCGGGCCCTGCCCGTTTGCAGGCCACCAGCCCACCGTTCGGTGGTCCTCGGACCACTTGCTCACATCACCTGGCTTGTCGTCGACCGGAATCCTAAGCTACCCTCGACGCCCGTGCGGTCCCCCTCGAGCCGCTACCGTTGCCGTTAACGTTCTTGCCGGAGCAAGGAAGAGGAAGGCACAGCCCGGTCACGCTCGCACCACCGACTGGCGTGAACACCAGACGGCCGAGCGCTGCTGCATCCCCCCTTCTCCACCTTGTTCCACACTGGCGAGATCCTCGCAGACGGCGACCCGATCGGCGAACTGGTCTCCGTTGCAAGACCTGGTGGCCGCACCCAGAGCCTCCAACTGCTGCCGCCCCTGGAGAAGGAGGCCACGGCGACATCGTCGCCCGTGCCCTTCGTGAACGCAGGAAATGTGCTGCGTACCCGTCGCTCCCTAACTCGAGGCCCACCGTACCCAACTGAAGCCCCTGCTGCGCTTGGTGCAATGGGCCGCACCGAAACGTCCAACAGGAGGAGCCCATGTCCCGTACATGGCCCAAACACCCATGGCGCCGTTGCTATTCCTGAGTCCACCCAGGCGACGTCTCCTCTCCCAATAGTGCTGTAACGTGCATGCACCAACGATATTGGTGGGTTACGCAACCTAAATATTTACAGGACTCTACATGCACGAGGAGGATTTAGCCAGTCTAGCACTCTACGTGCAAGCATGAGGAGATCTTGGCTGTGCTTCCAAGGGGATCTGCTATGCCATCATTTGGACAGGCCTTCTAAGAGATTTGGAAGATATTTTCTATAGATTATTCTCCCTGCGTGGAGATTTGTGGTTGATTTGTCCTCTTGCATAGGGAATAGGATTATGGCATGTAATTAATTATTTATTTCCCGCCTGTGTGAGGCGTAGGACCGTTGTACACATGTTCTGAAGGGACACCGACACTGCGTGGGTGTTCCGCGCATCTCCGCTCGCCCTCGTCTCTGGTCGAAGTTGGTCTTGCTGGCCGGCTAGGTAAGTGCTGAACTTTGCTCCAATATTATCTGTTCATTTAGTATTTGCATCAATTGTGTAGCGGCGGAGTGAGAGAGCGTTCCACCACACTGAGTGATTATTGCTGTGGCGGTGAGAGAGTGTCTGCGAAACCCAGCACTCCAATCAGCGCAAGGTCGGCACGCCAAGTGTGGACAAACCTTACACCTGTCGATAGCTCCACAACTACCTCGATTCGTCCCACACACATAGTGGGCTGACGTTGCGGGTGCTCAACACCCTTCACTACTACGAGTTCATGTCTTGAGCTTCTTGTTCACTGAGTGAGGACGTCAATCTTGCATCTAATTTGCTTGCTACAAGTCTAGGAACTCCGCACCTTGCTAACCTATCATGCCTTACATGTCAGCCCATAGGAATCATCTGTCCCGTCCCGCATCACAGCACAATCCTACCATGGATCCCACACTTGTAGATACCATAGAGACCCTTTTGGGTAAATCTTTGCAAGACATAACTGATCAATTTGGACGGCTAACCCAACATGTGGACGAGAGCCTCACTACCTTGGGGGAGTCCATGAGAGTCGTGGTGGGAAGAGTAAATAATCTAGAGAATCCTCTGGATAGACTCCAAGAGGTAGAGGAACGTGCGGGAGTGCACGACCACCTGGAGGACCATCGTAGAGAGCTAGTTATGGTCCCCAACCCACCCCAAGGTCAGGAGGATGTTCTTGACTATGAGCCCAATCGCACACCTCCAGAGAGAGCGCTGCGAAGAGGAGTTGAGTTTGACGATGGATTAGCTCCGGAACGTTATCCCGACCCACTTCGGGATCGGATGGGTATCCATGGCCGCGGACAAGATCGTGTACCACGCGAGAGAGTTCCCCGAGGTTATGGCGAGTATGAGGAATACAACCCATTCCCCGAAGCACCACGGGTACGAGGGGAGGCCTACGGGGACCGTGCACCCTTCGCAAGAGGTCCCCGTTATTATTTTGATGAACACGAACGGGTTCCCAACCCTTACAGGGTTTGAGGGGATGAGCCTTACCGTGAGCGAGACCCCATGCGCTTTGAGAGGGTTCCGCATGGGTATAGGGGCATGGGTGAGGGAGGCGAACATGATATCCCCAACCCACCACGGGTTAGGAATGCCTATGAGTGTGGCCGAGAGCGTGGACCGTTTGATAGATGGCCAAGGGATCACCCCGACATTGATGATCACATCCTCCGAAGTGTGAGGATAGATGCTCCGACTTTTGATGGTACCCTAGACCCCAAGGCCTATCTTGACTGGGAGGCGGGGATGAGCCAGTACTTTGGTGTGGAGAGGAAGGTGAGCATTGCTTCTATGAGGTATGTGGGTCGAGCCAAAACCTACATTTTATATATTCTTTATGGTGCTTGGGCCCCAACATATTGTTTTTCCTAGTAGTCCACTTACTTTCTTCATTCATTATTATTTACGTCAACCCTCATTTGTTACTTCCTTTTTGCTTATCCCACCAAGATAACAACTTCCCATATTACCATTATTAATCAGGAACCACAACTTAGCTCACAAAGATACTTAATTTAAATCCTATGAAACACAGTGATTATTTCATATGTATTGTTCTTATCTAGTTCTTTAGAGATTTCTTTCCTAATCCTTAAAATATTATTTCCTGATTTACACTTTATGATACTTCTCATGTAATTTCAGGTCTTTTAATTGCCCCTCACTATGTATTCAGTGTTTACATACAATCCTTCACTTCTCATCCTTGTGCAAGGTCATACTAATTTTCTCTGTATCATTTCAATTTTATCAGATGTCTCCAAAGAGACAAGGAAATCTCAATCTCGACACTTTCCATTACATATGTAGAACTCCATCAGATTCTAATTTGAAGCAACTCTTATAACATTTCATGCTCTTATACATGCATTTTTGTTACAATCCTATTTACATCACCATACTTCCACAAAATTACAATATCACTAAAGTACATCCTTTATGAAAGTTAGTTCAAGTTAGAGTCAGTTTCTTGCTAGTACAAAATTGGCATCTTACCGCCAATGCCTAACACCACTATACTCAATTCCTAAGATATCATCTTCTACCTTCTAGCTTTCTACAATACTTCTTATTCTTAATCTTCTAGCATCTGATCTCTTGCTCTTGGTTCTGCCATCTGTCCAATAGGAGAATCTCTCTTTTCCTGCGTCACTGATATAGATCCCACCGACTCTTCTCTTCCTGTCTGTTCCGGTGGAACGTCGTAATAGATCGCATAAACTTTTTCTCTAACAAGATCCCAGTAATTTTCTATTAATGATTGCTGCTCTTCTTGTTTATTTTTCAATATAACTATCGATTGATAAATACTTTTACTAGTGTGCTTTTCTTGATCATTCCGTACTTCGTCTTCTTCTTGTAGTTGCCTAAGATCAATCAACTTTTCTTGAATCTCATTATATAGTTCTTTCTCTTCGTTAGCATAATTGTCACTCATTAGTTTTCAATCCTGCAAAAGGCTCATCAATCTGTTCAAACGTTCTCTATTCATTGCTGGTGAAAATTGAAGAACAAACATATTGTTAAGTCTAGAAGACAATAGTATTGCATATATTTTCATATCGTAATTAATGGCCGGTTGGGATATGTTCTTGTCATATGTAGGACATAAATTAATCATCTTATCATTTTGTTTTACCCATGTGCGTATACTACCGGACCTGCTCCGATACCACCTGTAACATCCCAGCTTTTATGGATCTCCAGTAGGTGCACAAAGGCAAAAACAAAATAATAAGAAGGGAAACTTTAAAGAAATAACAGACAATTTATGTCCATCATATAATAGAAATACAATGAAACAAATAACATATCCCAATTATTTTATACAAACTGGCCATACCTGAAAATTTTTCTTCTTTATTTGTTGGAATTATCTTCTCTTTCTTCCCTTTCACCACGAGCCTCTGAAAATTATATTAAATAACTATTATGAGAACTCATGAAATTGAGTTCTCAGTAGGGATCATTTACGTTCCTACTGATATCCTTTCTTAAAATCATATTTCTTGGGTCAATTTTTTTATTACTTTCTCATCCTATTTTTTAATGGTCAGTATCCTGATCAATAGTCAAAATATATTGATCTGTAACAGTTGACTTGCTTCTTTCTTTTATCATCATTCTTGAAACCTTTATGAGAAGTATGCGTCTAAATGCACTTCTAATTGCATGACCCATAATGAAGTGATGCAATGAATGCTCATGTCACAGTGTGTCGTAAAACATCGAGAATTCGGTATGAAAGACAACTAGCAAATTTTACAATTACCATATACTTCTTCCTTAAATGATACACTATAATAACATAGGATATAAAAATATCTTTCGTTCAACGCTTATATAGTCTTTAGCCACTGAGTCGCTCGTTCATCATTCATTCATCCGACTTTCCAGTCAGTCATCAAATTCATTGATCGTTCATAATTCGTAAGTTCATAGAGCGACTCATCTTTCCATTAGAAGTGATAGGGATAACCATGAACTAACAGTCATACAATGAGTAGGTCGTTCCTCCTACGCACCTACCATTCTTCAGCCTACCTAGCCCAGTTGGCCTCCGGATACCTACTGAGGAGGTTGGAACTATGGCTAAGCCGGGTCTGTAATGTACCCACACTCCCTCACTATAGCGTCCACGCCCCAGCCTATGAGTGCACCTAAGAAGGAGCTCCATCCTCTGCCCAACCGAGGTCCCGACCCTGAACTCAAGACTGTCTCCACAATGGGATGCTCTGTGCCTCGACGCCACACATCGTTAGGGAGCTTTCTATCGCCACCTTATTCTCGGGAGGCATGCTGTCGTCCCGTTAGCCATGATGTCACTTCTGAATCTTTTCTTTTACACAAATCAAATATGTGGAGAAACCATCGGTCATAAAATTCATTCCATAACTTAATTTCACATTCAACATCATAACTGTGTTTCATTTCCATCATCATGTTGCCTTTCATGTCTTGTTTCTTTTCATGATCTTTATTCCTTATCGGCGGAGTCATCATAGCCATAAAGTTTATATATATATATATATACACACACACACACAAATATATACGTGTCCATAGTACCATATAACTAGATTCATTACCAAATCTTTTTATCCTACCTTCATCATGAAGATTTATTGTTGGAGAAGGCTTTCTTGCCTTCTTCTCATCTCTTTTGTAAGGTCATCATTTCAGAGTCAGGCATTGAAGTGTGTCGTCCAATATTCACATTTGTGTTTTATGAGGAGAACCTCTCATTGTAATCGTTTATTCCAGTAAAACAACATGTGGATTATGAAGAAAAATGTCGAAAGTAACACGCAAACATTCATATGGTGCATGAGAGATGCAAGTCGTCATCTTGTGAATCATACTCCTTTTTATCACACATAAAATTCAACAAGGTCCTTGACACATACCACTTCCATTCAAGCATTCAACTTAAACATAACCTTAATTATGCATGATGCATGTTCACTAGTGTCTTATTTAAATCATAATTCAACTGTTCTCATTTTCCTAGGATCATAATAATCCTCACATATTATCGGATATTTACATACTCTTTATATTCCACTATATAAGTATTAGAAAGCGAATCAAGTATCTATTGACACTTAACTTTATTATAAAATTTTCTTCTTTTTCTTTTATTCTTTCTTGTTATAAAACTTCATTATAAGCTTCATTCTTTTATTTATTTTCAGAATTAATAATTACAAATAACATTAAATATTAGCATTCATTTTCAGAATTGATTAATCTCCACAAATATCATTTGACCAACTATGTTTATTTTCAAAACCACTAATCACCATTAGTAATTAAATGGTTATAATTATTTTCAAAATTTAATAAACATAAATAATATTCAATAACTATTTTCTAATTTATTTCTAATTAATATGCATTAAATAATTATTTATCTAATTATTTTAAAATAAAAATATTAAATAATTATTTATTAATATTCATAAATGACATTAACAATTAATATTAATTTTCAAAACTAATATTCATAATAAAATATTTAATATTCATCTTTTTGTTTTTTAACTCAATACTAAATTTTCTTTAACAATTTAATTTGAATTAAAAGAAATATTAAATAGGGAGTATCACCCTACCTTTAATTGAAGACCGCCGCCGGAGCACCGCCAAACTGCCGTCGGAGCCGCCGCCGGAACCTCCTCTCTCTCTCTCTCTCTCTCCTCTTCCCTTGCTGCCGCCCCTCTTCCCCTCTATTTATAGAAGGGAAGAGGCGGTGGAGAGTGGCTCCCCCCCTTACTGGGGCGATGGCCCCACATGGGCAGCAGGCCCAATGGGCCCTGCTTCAGCCCCTAGTTGGGCTTTATTTTGGCCTTTTTAGGCCCCTTAAATATGGCCCGTTAAGGCCTTTTAATTTTAGCCCATTTAAGCCTAGAATGAGGCTCATTAACCTCCTTTAATTAGGGTCCATTTAGGCCCAATTACTCATTAAATTTTAAATAGACACTTTTGTATTTAAGTCCCTGAACTTTTATCAATTGTGTATATGTCCTTATTTCTTTTATAAGCGACCGGTAATGAGTCTTTTTAACTATTTTAAATATGCCTTTTGGATCTTGTATAATTTCATTTAAGACCCTCTAAATATGGTTTTTGACATTAAACCCTAAACTTTTACTAATTGTATTTATACTTTTTAGGGATTTACATATATGCCCCTAAATTTTTGTGGGGTCATACATCCTCAGTCAGATCGGCTGATCGGGGCATAGAATTGGATCTGACCAGGCCAATCTGATCCGATTGGCTGGTCTGGTCCTTCTGTCCTTGTCGTGAAGCAAGCTCAAGATAGGGAATCATAGAAGAGGAAGTTTAGTACTAAGACGTGTTAATGGCATTATTAATTATCACAAGTCTAAAGCCTAAAGAATACCGTGAGGTCGTGGTATTGACTGCCGGCTGTGGATACACATGCAGTGGGTACCAACCCTGTTTTCACGTGATTTCCTACTTTATGGACTTTACCAGTTTGGAGTGGGGAGGAAAATGCTTGAGAGATGTTTGGTGGGCGTACGGTTCGGGGTACTGGTGACACGAGGCTCGATCTTGGGTTCATGGGTTTACTTTCGGTATTCAAAAAAAGAACAAGGTCTAAAGAATTATTCAAGATAATGTGGCATTAAAAAAAAAAGATGTCGATGGTATGCTTAATGGCAGGTTGGATTGAATTCCTGGAGACATTTCTATGTGAACAGGATTGCATCAACATAAATTTTATAATTTGCTTTGCTCAAGATACTAAACTATATAACGTAGTAGTGTATAATAGGTGAAGACTTATTCTATTAGACTTGCTTACTTAATGCCCTGCTTGGTTAAAATATCAATTTTAATATAGGATTAGTTTTAATATTAATATTTTTATAACTTTTTTTGAAGTAAATACGGTAGCACCACCAATTTTATTTAAGAAATAAATAGAGGTAGTACAACAGGGGTAGAAGGTAGGAGAGGTTCCTAACCTTCAAAAGAAAACTGAAACTACTACATGAAGGGAAAATAAAATTGGAACTCCTTACAGTTGTTGTATTGCTTTAACCTAAACGTCCACAGCAATACCCAACAATACCCTGCTCCAGTGAAAACATATATTGCTGCTTGGAAACATATGTTTTCTACATGTATTCTGCTTCCTTTGAATATTTGTTCATTCCTTTGCTTCCATATGCTGCCATATATAGCATGGAGAATGAGAAGAATCATTTTTGCTTGGGAATTTGATCTTCCTAACTGCCTATACCTTCTAAAGACCTTCCACATATCATCAATAGAGTCAAAGTTACGGTGACATTCCATAATCTGGGATATTATCTCTTCTTAAACAACCACCACATAAATTCTCTTACTTTTATGGGGACTTAACTTTCCATGTTTCTGCATATTTATTATAAGTTGGGAGACTGACTTCAATCAACACATATAATGCTTTCACTGTGAAACCACTGCTGCCATTGCACAGAATCCTTCATATTGATATCAATCTTGACTTCAGACAGGCATTGTAACAGATCCATATACATTCCCAATTCAGCGCCTTTCAAATTCCTTCTGAGTGTAATGTTCCAATGTATATCTCCCCCATGAAAATAGTTTGAATCTGAAATATAGGCCTGTTTATTCACTGCGATGAAGAAAGTAGCCGGAAACTTTATTTTCAGACTAAACTTTTCGAGTCATTTTGTCATACCAGAATAGAATATCATTGTCATTCCAAACTTTGAAGAAATTTTGTCATACCAGAATAGAATATCATTGCCATTCCAAACTTTGATCTTCATGCCTCTTGAGATCCATTTTGCAGACTGCACAATTTCCCTCCAAATAGGAGAAATAGATTAAGTATTATGTTGCTGAATATTGAATTTACTGGCACCTCTGTGGTACTTAGTGCTCACAATTCTCTTCCATAACAAATCATCATGATTCACAAGTTCCCACAACCATTTTCCCAATAGAGATAAATTAATAAATGTTAGATTTTTGACTCCTAACCCTCCTTTTTTTACAGGTGTGTATACTTTATTCCATCTCACCAGTGAGGTATACCTAGCATCAGCTTGATTGTTGCCCCACAAAAACTTCCTTCTAATCTGATCGATTTGTTTAATGACTGTTACAGGTATCCAAAACATAGATATTTAATGGACTAGAATAGCTGATAAAACAGAATTCAACCACACAATTCTACCTTCCAAACTCAGGTTCCTAGCCTTCCACTTAGAAAGCTTCTTTTATATCCTCAAGATAAGAGGTTCCCAATCCCGCTTCCTTAGACTTCTATAATGCAAAGGAAGTCCCAAGTGGACAATAGGAAAAATGTCTACTTTACAGCCCATTAACTTAGCACACCTTAATTGATGTATCCTCCGTATTAATACCCAGTAAAGAACTTTTGTCAAAATTAATTTTTAGGCCTGATATGTATTCAAAGTTCTTCAAAAGAAAGATTAAATTCTTCAAATTCTCAGCTTCACCTTCAAGAAATATCAGTATATCATCTGCGTGCTGCATGTGTGATATACTTTTCAGGCTTCTCACAATCTGCACCCCTTTAAACCAACCTTCTGATTTTGCTTTTTTACACATTTTGCTGAGAATGTTTGCCGCTAGTATAAACAAATATGGAGATAAAGGATCTCCTTGCCTCAGACCCCTCGAACTTCTGAAATAACAAGTTACCTCTCCATTAATCAACATGGAAAACACACCAGTTCTAAGACAATCTTTCAGAATCTGAATCTATTCTGGGGGGATATTCTGCATAGATAATACATTCCAAAGGTATTTCCAAGACACTGTCATACGCCTTATTAAAGTCTAACTTGATCAACAACCCTTCTTTTTTACTTTGTTTCAGCGAGCCTAACAGTTCACGAGCAACAATGAAAGCATGAAACCATTTCCTCCCTGGAACAAAAGCTTGTTGATTAGCCTCTATCAGCTTCCCAATAACAGCCCCCAGTCTATTGGCTAAAATCTTGATGAGATGATGAGGATCAATCCTATGCCTGAGCCTCCGTGTGTCGAGAATCTATGTATGTAGACCGCTTGAGGGAAACATCTGGCTTAGGATACTAGGGTCAATTGTTTGCTTGGCACCCAATCCATGACCCCCAGGCTAGCGCCTTTCTCTATGAAGTTGACTATAAAGGGCATTCGCCGGGGGTGATCGGTAGTGTTGCCACAACTTCTGGTTTGATAGGCTGACCACTAAACCCATACAGTGGAATTTTGATAGGTCAGACAAGTTAAAGGGGACCTTCAATTGTAAAAACAACCATAAAATAACCCATTGCGAACAGTTACATTGTTTTAAAAAAAACCTTGCATACATTATACCGGTTTATGGTTGCCAAGACGACCAAAGTATCATTATGCAGGGTTTGAACCCCCTTCAAATCTTCATCAGATAAAGACAAAACAATGAGTTTGGGTGCTTGTTGGGCTCCACCTAGTAGACTTGTTGAGTATTGGCCTTCCTCTTGGTACTAGGGTCCCTGGGCGTCAAGCGTCTGTTGAAGATGGTCAGGATAGCACCCTTGATCGGCTTAGCGCACTTGATCTGGTCCCCTATTTCAATCCTCAACTTATGACATTCGTTCATTGTATGGCCATGGTCTCAGGGGTACTTCTAGTGCTTGTTCTTATTGTGTCAGATAGGGTTACTCTTCATCTTGTTTGACCACTAAAATAAGGTATTCCCATAAGTCTCCATTATTGTATGTGTAGCATAGAGAAAGAAGGATACTTGTTAGCTTCGGCAAGGCAACACTCCTTGGGAGACTCATCATGTTAAAGCCTTTTGACGACTTGGTTGGGCTCGATGATTGGTCAGTGCTGCTCTTTGTTATGAATCGGCTTGGGGGCGTGGGAAGCATGAACACGCTCTGGTTGTTGTACTTGGCATCTCAGTCCGTTAGCTCAACTATGGTCTACGAGGGCTTCTACCTGAAGGACGCATGTAGGGTTAAGTCAGTGGTATCCCAGTCATCGTTGAGATCGCCATAGGCCTTCCACCTTATGGAACTAGCACACCTTGGCCTATAATCTCACTGCATAGTTTTAAAGGTCTTACCTGGCCTATGCGTGATGGTCATTAGGGAAGTAAAATTCTTTGTAGTCAGGCAAGTTTGATGAAGTGGTCATGGAAGACCTTCCCAGCTACTTGAAATGGGAAGTGGATCTAGGGGTGAGGGTCTTGAACTAGGCAGTTG
Organism: Zantedeschia hybrid cultivar; assembly: GCA_030544215.1. Lineage (NCBI taxonomy): Eukaryota > Viridiplantae > Streptophyta > Magnoliopsida > Alismatales > Araceae > Zantedeschia > Zantedeschia hybrid cultivar. The sequence continues at coordinate 34,386,741 of JARZZO010000012.1, read as the reverse complement.
TTGTTCCTTTCAAGAGGGGTCGAGACGGCCTGGTATTTGATCATGTCTAAGGCTAAAAGGAGAGCCACATGGAGAACTCATCAGGAAGTCCTCTGGGTCAGTTGTTCTATCGTCTGACTTGGTCGGAAGTATCTCCAACTTCTTTAGACATTGGGCTTTCTAGATTTCCTCGGAGAGGGGTGACTTAAAGAAGGCCATGCCCTTGTTTCCAAAGGTCATAGTGCTCCCTTGACTATGGAGAGTTGACCTCTATATTAGGAAATGGGACCTGAGGAAAGCAGCAACACAGTGCTCAATTAGAGGGCGAGGATGAACTTGCTCGGGTTGATATGATGCTTGCTCCTGCACTGTGGGCTGATGAGTGGGCTGGCTATGCAAATTGGGCCATTATGCCTCAGAGGAGCACTGAGCTTTGAACCTATCTTGATAAGCTCTGCATACTGTTGGTATAGCCTCTAGAACTGATGTTGCGTTAGGATGGGAGACTGATTCTTAGTCACTTGCACCTCGAAAGCATGCCTATCCACGTTATCTTTTGGGTGGGCATTACCATTCCGAGTGTTCAACATTTCCTGCATGTGGTATGTAACGTTCTGCGCCAAATTCACCAGACCACACATGGTTGATGCACTTGACCTGGTGTGGCACCTGGTCCAAAGTCGCTTACTATCATCACAAGTGTTGGAGGTATAGGTGTCAACTAAAAAGACAAGAATTTAAACCACTATTAACTGGAGTTAAAATCCTACACAGAGACCATTCATACAGGGTTTGAAGACATCCAAAGGTGCAAAGTTCAAGGAAATATTATTACATAGTGGAATTCTCCCAAAGGGCTAAAACACAAGAACAGTCCTCCTGGCATGCCCACCAAGCCAACAAGAACACCAAGCACTACCTAGTATCAAACCGCACAATCTCCTCAAGATTCATGCTCTTGGAAACTTGTAAATCGAAAGGGCTGAGTTTTCAAATAAAGTAGCTTAGTAGGGATCCCCTGCCCATGAAGGCCTATGGAAATCACTACTAAATGGAACACATTAAAAGCCCAAGCCTAAAATAAAGAACTAACAAAGAAGCACCATAATCATTATATTTTGATTATACATAAGATACTTACAGCTGGGTATTATATTACAAGATATATCAAATCCTCTATCATATTATCAAATCACCCATTTGGGGTCGGCTCACATGTAGGAGTTCATATCACATAGAGAGCATTACCATATAGAGAATGATGGGGAACTATACTAGCATCGATCACATTCATTTCATAATCATAATATGGGTTTGGGTTGTCATGAGGGAATCCTTCACCTAATCAATGTTGTTCCACCCTTCATGGATCGCCCGAAATCCTCTAAGATGTGGCAAAAAGATAGGCTGATTGAGCTTCGTAATCACAATGTCACGTAGGTCCAATCAGATCGGTCAAGATCGGCCGTTCCATGTCAGATCAGATCGGGATTGGGACCAGCCGATCCGATTCAGAATTCCAAGCATCCAATTCACATTCTAATGAGGCTTTATAAACTTAAACGAGGCTTTAATAACTTAAATGATAGGTAAATCACATTAGACATCAATTGGGACCATCCTGCTATCTAAACCTCCCCAAACCAATATGCACTCATGAAATCTCAAAGCCTCCATATGCGCATCACCCTACCTCAAACTCTCCACCAACCTAAAGGGCCTTTAATCTGCTTTCATCACATCCAAGAGGAGAAATAGAAGAAGAGTTGAGGATCATCTATGCGCTCCTAGTATTTTAGGGTCTTCCTCCTCTAATTCTCCACTTGCATGTCACCAAGGGACCTTTAATGAGCCTCCAACCTTCAACAGGCCCTCAAAATGAAGCTTCGTCCACCTTCACAGGCCACATGCATCTATAAAGAGCCTTCCGCTAGAGCCAACAACACTAAGGGGGAAGAAGAGAAGGCTGGAAGAGTTCGGGAAGGAGTGGGGGTCGAGTTCTCTCTCTCTCCTGCCTCCCTCCCTCCCTCCCCTTACTTTTAGCTTAGGAAAATTTCAATGTAGCTCTTCAATTGTCGAAAATTGCAGCCTAACCCAATGACCACTTAATGGGCCATTTAAAATCCACTAAAACAAGTCTAATGACTACCGAACAAAACACCAATTGTAAAACTAATTCCCCAATCTCACTTCAATTTGGGTTACCAACTTGTTGGCTTGGGATAAATCCACTAGAGGAAGAAAGTTGGCACCAAAATCAACTACCCTCAAATAGCTTATCTAATTAGACAGTAAATGCACATTAACTAAATAAAACATAATGAAACTTAGTTGAACAAATTTCTCATCTTCGGTCCATTGGAAAGTCAAACCCCAGTGAAATTGGTCAAACTAGGTCATAACTCACAAGTCAGAGTGCTCAGGTTTTACACTCCTCCCTTCTTAAAATAAATTTCATCGTCAAAATTCAAACACTTAATTAAAGACAAACAAAATATCACAAGGAAATAACTATGCACTAAACAAGGAAATTATGATCTCGTCTCATCCTTGTGCTCCTAAGTGGCATCTTCTCCGAAATAGTGTTGCCAAGTGACTATCAATACTGGTATCATGTTGTTCCTTAAAACTTTCTCTTTGCGGTTAGCTATCCGGATCGGATATTCTCTAATTGAACCATTCGGTTCCACCTTAACTAGATCAAATTGGATCATGTGTAAAGGGTTTGACATGTACTTTTGTTGCATCAACACTTGGAGTACATCATGAACTTCGGCAAATTCTGAAGGTAACTCTAAGTGATAAGCTGATCATCTAATCTTATGGATAATTTTGAAAGGTCCAACATATTGGGGTTCAACTTCCCACGCCCCAACCCAAGCTATAACTTTAGTTGGTGACACATTCAAGAGAATAGGATCTCGTACTTCAAATTCCAAGGATTGTCATCTCTTGTATGTATAGCTCTTCTGACGACTCTGAGCTGCTTGCAACTTTTGGTAGATCAAATAGACCTTCTATAATCTCATCAATCAAATCCATAGGAAGCACTTTCCTTTCGCCAACTTCATTCCAATACAAGGGTGATCTACATGGTCTGATGTACAAAGCTTCATAAGGAGCCATACCAGTATTAGAATGAGAACTATTGTTCTTGGCAAACTCTGCCAATAGGAAAGCTTCAAACTTTCTTTCCACTCTAAATGACATGTTCTCAATGTCTTTCAAGTTTTAAGTGGTCCTTTCTAATTATCGATCTATTGAAGGATGATAAGCTGAATCGAAACTAAGCTGTGATCCCAGGGCCTACTAGAATCTTTCTCCAAAACTATCAACTTGAGATTATGATCTGACGTAATCAACACTAGAACTTCAGAGAATCTCACCACTTGGTCTACATAGCCAACTTGTTTACTAACTGGCAAGAGTCTAGCAGAGTTGGTCAATCTGTCTACTATTAGCTCAATTCCATCACAATGCCTAGCAGAGTTGGTCAATCTGTCTACTATTAGCTAAATTCCATCGCAATGCCTAACAGAGTTGGTCAATCTGTCTACTATTAGCTAAATTCCATCACAATGCCTCTGAATCATCAACAAACTTACCACGAAGACCATGTTTGCGTGTTCTCACTCCACTTCAGAATCTCTAAGGGTTGCAACAAACCACTGGAAACTCTTGCGTTCAACCTTTATTTACGAACGCTCCAAACATCTAGCTATATAACTAGCTATCTTATTCTTCCAACAAGGCTACCAAAATTGTTGCTTTAAATCTCTATACATCTTGGTTTCTTCAGGATGAATAGAATACTCGATTTGTAAGCTTCATTAAGCAACTCCTTTGATTCATCATTATTACAAATATAAAACCTGCTACAAAATCTTACGACACTATCATCGCCAACCTCCGCTTCGGGCGTCTGCAAGATGTAAGGCAACTCAAGATTTGCTTGCTGAGCCATCACTACCTTGGAACATAAAGAAGGGCTCAATACTAAACTTGCAACATTCGCCTTAGATCGATCCTTTAGTAATTCCTTCATCGACATGTTAGACATCACTACCTTCCTACTCTCGGCATCTGCCACAACATTAGTCTTACCAGGATGGCAGGCATGTTCAAAATCATCATCCTTCAAATATTCCGGCCACCTTTTTTGTCTTAGGTGAAGATCTTATAGCAAGAACAAAGCTCTTATGATTGGTGTACAGCTTAAATCTCTCTCTATAAAGGTAGTGCTTCCACAACTTCAAAGCTTCAGTTGACGGGATGCATAAGCCACTACTATTCCATGCTGAGCCATCACTACCTTGGAACATAAAGAAGGGCTCAATACTAAACTTGCAACATTCGCCTTAGATCGATCCTTTAGTAATTCCTTCATCGACATGTTAGACATCACTACCTTCCTACTCTTGGCATCTGCCACAACATTAGTCTTACCAGGATGGCAGGCATGTTCAAAATCATCATCCTTCAAATATTCCAGCCACCTTTTTTGTCTTAGGTGAAGATCTTATTGCAAGAACAAAGCTCTTATGATTGGTGTACAGCTTAAATCTCTCTCTATAAAGGTAGTGCTTCCACAACTTCAAAGCTTCAGTTGACGGGATGCATAAGCCACTACTATTCCATTCTGAACCAATATAGTACTTGGGCCAATTGTAGAAACGACGACAACAAAAATCTCCTGATCCAGATAAAAGTATTAACACTAATGCCAAAGTCAACCTAGCCTTCAATTCTTAGAAACTCTACTCACAACCATCATTCTAAATGAACTTCACCCCATTGTAGGCTAATCTTGTCAAAGGTATTGCAATAGTTAAAGGACTTAGGATAAATCTTCTATAGTAGCCTGCCAAAGCAAGGAAACTACGAATCTTGGTCACTGATCTCAGCCTTTCCTAGTTAAACACTGGTTCTACCTTGGCTGGATCTACAAACTACACTATCCTTAGAGATCACACGTCTAAGGAATTAAACTTTTTCCCACGAGAATTTGCATTACAGAACTTGACATAGAGCCTATGTTCTCTCAAAGTCTTCGAAATGATCCTCAAATGGTGAGTCTTCCTCCTTACTAGAAGAATAATCAAAATATCATCGATAAATACTACTAAAAATTGGTCCAAGTAAGGATGAAAAATCCTATTCAACAAATCCCCGAAAGCTACTTAAGCATTAGTCAATCTAAACGACATTACTAAAAACACATAATGACCATATCTGGTCTGAAATTCCATCTTACACCTCTTCCATTATAATTCTCATCTGATAATAGTCCGATCTCAAATTAATCTTCGAAAATATTAAAGCCAACTGAAGTTGATCAGGTAAATTATCAATCCTATTACTTGTTCTTTATGTAATTTGGTTAAGCATCTTGTAGTCAATAGACAATCTCAAGGAAGAATCCTTCTGCACAAATAACATTAGACCTCCCCATGGTGAAAAATTGGGTCTAATTAACCTATGGTACAGATCCTACAATTGAGTCTTAAGCTCCCTCAACTCTCTTGGAGCCATCCTATAGGGAGACTTAAAAATAGGAGGTGATCCTGGCAACAATTCAATATAAGATTCCACCTCTTGGCAGGAGCGTTTCTGGGAAGATCATTAGGAAAACATCAACAAATTCCCGAACTACAGCCACGTCATGAACCTTAGTATTCTCAAAGGCCATAAAAGATCCAAACACCTCACCCATAGGAGCCAAATAAACTGAACACCCTTTGTGCATCAACTTCTTATCTTTAAAGAATGAAGACAGAAATAAGAGCACATCTACATGAATCATGTATACCTCTGAAAGTGGAAGAAGCCTGTCCTTCCTACTGAAGTTGACCTTCTTCCCAACATTATCCACATAGGCCTTGTACTTACTCAAGAAATTTATATTGAGGAGTACATCAAAATCCACAAGGGCTAGTAAGCGCAGATTTGGTTCCAAATAATTACCTACGATCTCTATAGGAACTCCCTTCAACATCGATAAGCCAACAACACATCACCACTAGGAGTGCCAGTTACCAACTCTGAATACTCAGGGACAACGAACACACCTAAACCATTAATAAGTTCTTCAAAAAATAACTGTAAGATGCACTAGAATCAATCAGCACGAGTTACATGTCCAAAGGATGGAAATAGTGCCTTCCACTACATCATTTGAAGCTTCAGCATCCATCTTGGTGAGAGAAAACGTCCTTTCTTGCACTTTTGGCTTATTTTGCTGTCTAGTCTGAGTGGTTCGCTATTGTTTGGACAATTGCTTGCCAAATGATTGCTGGGCATAGGTGAAACACCTCCCAATAGCCCAGTAACAGTTACTTGTAGTGTGTGCTCAACCACAGTGCCCACAACTCTGAGTGTCTGAGTCCTTTCCTGTTGTTGCTGAGCCAGCTTTCTACTGCCGCTTCTACTAAAACCACCTCTAAATAGGCTCTTCATCTTAGATCCTAATGAAGAAGATGGTGATTTGGAGGAAGTTGCTGCACCGACTTATTCTTGCTGAACACAGGTCCTTTCTACCTCTAATAATTTAGGAATGCTCATGTATGGCCTCTATGGCGCATGCAGCATCTACTGCTGCTGCTATAGTCTTGCATCTGTTGGGGATCACCTTCTCTCTGAAATTACTGTCAAGTCTTAACTCAAACATCTGAGTTTTCTTTCTTTCATCTCCAGTAATATGAAGTGCAAACCTACACAACTCATTAACTTCCTTTTATACTTCTGCATTGACATGCTTCCTTGAGTTAACTCCAAAAACTTCATCTCTTTATGCTCTTGCAGATATGACATCTAATATTTCACATTCAACACTTCCACAAATTTCCTTTAAGAGATTTCCCTTCCTGTTAAATCAGCAAAGTGAAGTCTCTTCAAGTCTTCGTAGCCTACCACCACTCATCAGCACTTTCGTTCAATACGTAGGTTATTTACACAACCTTCCCCCTTTCATGACACTCCACCAGTTCAAACATTTTTTTCATCTCATGAACACATTGGTTTCACTTCCTATAGTCGTCCTCCCTTGCCATTGAGAGCAGGTGATCGAAGAGCAAAGAATCTATAACAGTCCCATTACTATGGAGGATCTGAACCTGAAACCCTGTACGGTGAATCTGCTACTCAGACCCACGCCCGTCACCCTTGGGTCTTAACTGTACAGTGTATAACTTCCAAGGTAAAGAAATATACAATCACAACAATTAAAAGCAATAAAGGATACAAACTAAAGTTTTGTTACACATGTCCAAAGTCACAATTAGAAATTCGCATACAGTGGTACAAAGAAAAATAAACAAAAGTATGTTCAAGGTTTGCCAACTTGTTCATCTCGACTGGATCAGGATCTGTCAAATACAAGTTGGATCCAATCTGACTTGGGCCTCTTGGTCCAACTTGCACAAGTTGTGTGGGTCAGGCTAATTCAGGCCCATTCTAGCCAGTTTTTTTAGATCCTATACTTTTATGAATATTTATAATATAAGTAACCTTTTACTTTATGTCCTTTATTAACGTCAATGAGTATAAGCCACATTTAAAGTCAATCCAAAACACTAAAGCAACATATCTAGGAGAATTATACTCATTAAATGATAATGCTTCATAATCACACATGATTGAACCGGTTCACACAGGATTGGACTATCACATGTCGGATTGCAATGGATCGTGTGCGACATGTGGGATCCGGTATAAGTAGAACCCAAATGGACCAAAAGCTTAACACTGAGTCGTACTGCCCCAGTGACTCGAACTCCTCTATGAGTGGGCCTGATCTAGTACGATACAACAAACCACATTACTTTGGCAGCACACTACTGATTAAAACCAATTGTAGCTGATTCCAAAGACTATAAGCTTTGCTCTTGGGTTGAATCTACTTTCTTGCTCCTTTTTCTGAAAAATATATTTTATTATTTTTGTGAAGCTTAAAGTTAAGATCTTAGTAGGGATCATTCCTTACTGCCATCCATCTCTTACCATCCCAACTCTTATCCTTTACAGAGAATGTTTCTTTTAATGCCTATAATGCAATGCATGATCTTTTTTTTAAATTTAACTAGATGACTCATGTAATGCAATAAGACGTAGATATTGTAATTATGTCAAAGTTTGCAGAGCGGAAAAGTTAACAAAAAAAATAACCTCTATTTTTTAATTTATTCAACTCCTAACCAATTGATACTCTTGGACTTTCTATTTTTTCTTGTCTTATAATTAATGATAAATGTAGTTTAATGATAATCATTATTAGTATTGAAATAAGTGAAAATATTTTAATTAAAGTGATATTCATAGGGTCTTAGGAATGAGTCACATCATTTCCCATCGTAAACTGGTCTATACTTTCTTAGTTGGTTGTCATACAGATTGGGTGACTCATCGTTTAACTCGAAGTGGCGGGGATAACCACTCGCTCGTGTTTGTAAGTTGGTTGAGTAGTTTGTCTATTGACAGTCCACTCAGCCTTTACCTATCCCCCCCAATGAGCCTCCGGACACACAACTGGGTGAGATGACCATATATTCCATGCCCTATTGATGAGTGCACTCGAGAAGGGTCTTTACTCTACTTAAAGCCAGTATTCTCGAGTTTAGATGCTCTGTGCACAATTATCATAATATGGAATAGAATGGCTAATTTTATAAAAAGAGTTGCTAAAGAAATCTTAGGTAAATCTAAAAGTAAAAAGGTTCTTAAATAAGAGATATGGTGATGAAATATTGAAATTCAAAAATCCATTAAGAATAAGTGAGAATGTTTTAAACATGTCAAAGAAGTAAAAAAGATCAAACATTAAAAGATTACAAAATTACAAGAATTAACACTAAGAAAATAGTTAGTGAAGCTAAGTTTAAGGTTTTTAAGGAATTATATCATAAGTTGGGAACTCGAGAATGTGAAAAAGATATAGACTTGCAAAAGTAGGAGACAAAATGGGTAAATATCTTAATCATATTAGAGTATTAAGAGAGAGGATGGTAGGATTCTAGTGAAGGATTGTGAGATTAAAGAGACATGGAGTATTTATTTTGAGAAGTTGTTAAATGAGGATCAATTCAGAGGCTAACTTTGTGAAGAAATTAATGACTCTAGGGACGAATCCATTATCATTACATTCGACGTATTAGATCTTCATAAGTTGAAGATGCTCTTAAAAGGATGAAAGTGTGTAAGACCCTTGGACCAGATGGGATGCCTATCGAAGTTTAGGAAAGTGTAGGTAATATAGATATTAAGTGGCTAACTGAATTTTTCGATGATATTTAAAAAAAAAAGAGAATGTCGGATGATTGGAGAAAAAATATTGTGGTTCCCTTTTTTAAAAATAAAAAGAATATTTAAAATTATAATATTGTAGAGTTAAACTTATGAGCCGTACTATGAAACTTTGGGAGAGAGTAGTAGGGAAGCGTTTCAAGAGTGTTACTAGTGTTTCAGAAAATCAACTTGGTTTCATGCCCAGTGGATCTACTACAGAAGTTTTTTTTGTTGAGACAATTATGGAGAAATATAGAGAAATGAGGAACGATTTATATATAGTTTTCATTGATTTAGAAGAAGCTTATGATCATGTACCTAGGAAGCTAATTTGGTAGACTTTAGAGAAGAAGGGAATATTAGAGATATATATGAGAGGGTTTATAGTAGCATAAGGTGTATTACCAAAGAGAAATCCGAGTTTCCTATTACTATGGGACTACATCAAGGGTCAACTTTAAGTCCTTATCTTTTTATTTTAATTATAGATGAAGTTACTAAACACTTACATCATGACATCCCTCTGTGAATGTTATTTGCAGATGATATTATTCTAATTGATGAGGATATTAAGAATTTGAATGATAAATTGGAACAATGAAAATCTGCTTTAGAGTCCAAGACTTTAGAATTAGTCAAGTTAAGACATAATACATGAAATGTAATTTCAGTAATAGAAATGTTGATCAAATAGATTTAGTCACTATCGAAGGTCAAATTATTCTTAAAAGTAGCAATTTTCAATATTTAGGATCTATTATTCAAGATAATGGAGATATCTAAGAAGATTTCACTTATAGAGTCAAGGTAGGTTAGTTGAAGTGGAGAAGTGCATTTGGAGTCCTTTGTGAATAGCATGTCCCCTTAAAACTCAAAAGTAAGTTTTATAGGACAACTTTGAGACCTGCTATGTTATATGGTTCAAGTGTTGGACTACAAGAAAGAATCATGTGCAAAAGTTATGTGTTGCTGAGATGAAGATATTAAGGTGGATGTGTGGTAAGAATAGAAAAGATAAAATTAGAAATGAATATATAGGTAAGGATTTAGGTGTAGCTTCTATTGACGTTAAGCTTAGGGAGAATAGGTTGTGGTGGTTTGGACATGCATATTGTCGTCCAGAGGCATAACACTATCACGACATCTATGCCTACCTGCCATCGCTTGATGGAGAAACCACGAATCAAACCTTAGAACTAAACCCCTAAGCCTAATGCTTAACCTAAAATCTGCACCTATGATCCTGCTTCAGTGGCATAGGTTGCTTATGCTTAAATACTTAGTCCATACGAACTAGCTCTGATACCAACTCCTGCAATGGCCTCTTTAATTCGGTTCGGTCATGTTGCCTTACTTCAAAGCAACGAGCGCGCCACAATGGGAATTACTCAAACATATCTATAATGTCCAGCGTGAGCATACATACATTTCATGACTAAATGAAATCAACCATTATAGTTACTAGATATTGCACATAATATCAATTAAGTATTGAAATAATAACAATAACCAAGTACTTTCCAGGATCTCTACGAGTCTAAATATTACGTCTTAAGAGTTAACTAACTTAAAATATCAACATGTTAAACTGAAAAATAATAGAAACGTATGTCTAGCTAATAACTATGGAGCTCGAACTCTAAGTCTCACGATCCTCCTCAAGCTCAGCCTCACCCTCAACCATAAGGTCAACCTCTCCTGAAAAGGGTTATTTAGCAAAGATGATTGATTCCTAATTGACTCAGTAAGCTCATAATATTACAATTCTACAGTTTTGTGTACATTCATATACACGAAAAGATATCATTAATTTAAATCGCAACTAGATTAGATGATGTGAATCACAAATTGCGTCACCCTTCTAAGACGTTTCTCAGATTCTTATGACCTTATTTAAGTCTGTTAACAACAATAGTTAATTTTTTCAAAACACATTTTAAACAGTAGATTTACAAGTTATTAACAAGGACGTTGGCACTAAATTAAGGAATTAACTACTTGTTTAACCGGATAATCAAACCATTAAGCATGCTAATCAAGCAGATCAAATAGGCTGATCAACGCTTGGAAAATTAACGTAAAAAAGGTGTGAAATGCGTCTTTCAATAGGGACATTTATTTCGGATTATGCTATAGATCAAGATGTCTTTTAAAGTAGTATCACATTTTTTTTTTCTACATTTCGCATGATATTCACATGATTCAATAATATTGATATTTATACTTGTTCTAACTAGCGTCACTTTTTTTTTTTTCAGATTTCGCATCATGTTTAGATGATTCAATATTACTATATATAACCTGCTAAGGTCGAGTTCTATGTAGAGAGAAACTCCTTAATGAAGGAAAGACATGAATTCTACTAAAACATAGTTACTGGGTTAAAATGCGTCAATCCGACCAGATGCCTTCTAGCACCTATTTGGACTACTAAATGGCTAACTACTCTTAATCGCGTCCACTATGGGTGACGCCTCTTAGAACAGTTTCTGCGGTTCAGCCTACACTCACCTTAGGTCCATTAGTGGGCCAATATAAAGCTACTGATGGGCTACTAATGGGTCAGGTATTACACCCTCTCCCCTTTAAAGAAAATTCATCTTCGAATTTCAGAAATAACTCACTTATCAAACAAGCTAAGGTTCTTCTTCATCTCAGACTCTAGCTCCCATGTAGCTTCTTCTGAAGAGTAATTTTTTAACGGCACCTTATGTGAGCGCCCATACAAGCACCCCTCACCTACAATTATGTTGGTTTGCGGAATCTCTACAGGTTAAGTGAACGAAATAACCATGCAAGATAATTAATAAATAAGTGCCTAAGATTTCACACAACATATATATTCATTGCTTATACAGTAATGTATATAGCTGTCCAAAGTACATGTCCCAAAAAGAGACCATCAAACAAAAATATAACTATAATACTGACAGAGATCTCTCGATGGCTAACTGCCGCCCACGTTTTTGGCTGTCACCACCACTGCCAACTCATGACCCTACCACCCATATAAAACAAAACAAACAAAACAAAGGATGACAGTGAGTCACATAACTCATATAAGATCCCTTCCTAATCTATGCCATTTTGTATGACTCGAAATACATGACTAAAGCTAATAAAGAAAAACTCAACTAAACTCAACTTAACGAAGCCTTAATCCCAAATAATTGGGGTTGGCTATATGGATTATATGTTTGCACTCTAAACGATTTTGGCTTACGTCTTCTAAAAAGTTTAAAAATTCCAAATCATATTGTACTATCCTATTCCAAGTTAATCTAGGTCTACCCTTTCTTTTCTTCCCCGCATCTATCATAATATGTTCTACTTTTCTAACTGGAGTCTCTTTAGGCCTACGCCTAACATGCCTAAACCATCTCAATCTCCCTTCTCTTAATTTGTCCTCAATTGGTACTACTCCTACCTTTTCTCTAATATACTCGTTACAAATTTTATCTAGCCTAGTATGTCCGCACATCCACCTTAACATTCTAATCTCGACAACACTCATCTTGGAGACATGTTGCTTTTTCGTCGCCGAACATTCGCTACCATATAACATTGTAGGTCTTATCGCCATACGGTAGAATTTTTCTTTCAGTTTCGTTGGGATCTTACAGTCACACAAGACTCCTGTGGCAAGTCTCCACTTCAACCATCATGTTTTAATCCTATGGCTAACATCCTCATCGCACCTTCCGTCTTCTTGGAGGATCGAACCAAGATATTTGAAATGGGTGCTTTGGGGTATTGCCATCTCATCCAAGTTAACTCTCTCATTTTCGCATATCCGACCTTCACTAAACTTGTAATTTATGTATTCTTTCTTAGTTCTACTTAACCTGAAATCCTTAAACATCAAGGTGTTCCTCCAAAGCTCTAGTTTTCTATTAACTCTCTCTTACGTCTCATCTATCAGCACAATATTATCCGTAAACATCATACACTGCGGAATGTCCTTTTGTATATCTTTTGTTAAATCATCCATAACTAATGTGAAACGATAAGGACTTACTGTTGATTCTTGATGCACTCCAACATAAATAAGAAAATCTCTTGTTTTCCCTCCGACCGTGTGGACACTAGTAGTTGCTCCTTTATACATGTCTTTTAATAGTAAATTGCACATGCATAAATTACACATAAATTGCACATGCATAGGAATAATAAAGTAATGCATCTATAATAGTTAGTTTACAGCGAAACAACTAAAAAAGACTCAAACTCATAATTTAAGACAGTATGTGATAAGTCATAAATATGACTAAGATATTTAATATATAGTCTTATTTCTCAACAGTAAGTAGGCTAAAAATGACAAGGTCACCAATAATATTAGTACAGTACAGTCTTATAGTCATTCTTGCCTGTCCTCCCTATAGGATGCTAGCTCCACAATAGGTGAGGCAAGTTGGTTAGACTTATCAGCCTCGACGGTTAGCTAATCGTAAAGTCCAGAGGCCGACCACGTGTGCATACAAGCGAGTATCTCTCTCTTATTGTCCTAATTAGGTAAGTCGAGATTAGACTTGTATCTTCACAGTTGAGCTGTCCAAGGTTCTAACATACCTCCCAGTTTTGTTGGAGTAACTTCCGACCCTTGCCCTGACAAAGATCCATAGTAATGAGAAAATAAAAACCAGTGTGAGGTGTTGCTTTGCCCAAAATAATTATAACAGTCTCACAGTCACAGTAATAACAGTGGTCATAGTGTTACAATCATATAGTTGAACAATTATATAGTCTTACAATTATGACCACAATTACACAATATTGAACAATTATATAGTTATACAATTTTACAGTTACCACGGTTATACAGTTATTCAACAATACAGTGATATTTAACAGTCAATTATAACAACACACGGCTAGATATTAAACGGTCGTGCAACATGTAGGCACATAACATGTAACAGTTCATGTGGCCAGTGCATAATATATCATGCATGCTCAACGGTTATAAAATATACAACCTTTGCCTCATAGCATACACTTAACAAAAAGAGTTCATCAACATCTTCTGCAAATCTGAATCATCGGGGATATAAATGGTGCTCTGAAAGCGAAATGCTCTGTCATCATCTCTGTTAAAATCAGGCTTATCTACTAAATTATGAATCTGCTGATCATCCTTCTGTGCTGAAGTAACTCACTCTACAATAGCCGATATGATAGACAACTGGACAAAGAAGCAGCAACCTCATCTATTATCTTCTAATCTTGCAACATCATCAATCTCTTCTTGTCAAGGCGTCGGCCTCCATATTAGCCTTGCCTGGATGATAACTTAAAACCATAATCTTTTAAGAACTCAATCCATTTTCTGTGTCTCAGGTTCAGCTCTTTCTGGGAAAAGAAACACTTCGAACTCTAACAATCAGTGAACACCTAGAACTCAACTCCGTACAAATGGTGTCTCTAAATCTTTAAGGCATGCACAACTGCTGCAAGCTCTAAATCATGGGTCGGATAGTTACTTCCTGATCCTTCAACTGTTAAGAGCATAGGCAATCAGTCTTCCATGTTGCATCAGAATACAACTCAAAACCCTACCTGGAAGCATAAATATGCATAGTATATCCTTTAAAACCACTAGGCAAAGTTAAGATTGGTGTAGTGGTCAAACGGGTCTTACAACTCTTAGAAACTCTTCTCACACCCATTCAACCACACAAATTTACTCCCTTTCGGGTCAACTTCGTTAGAGGGACTGTCAGAGTAGTAAATCTCTTAATGAATCTCCTATAGTAATTAGCAAGATCTAGAAAACTCCAAATCTCAATGGGAGTCTTGGGAAGCCTCCAATCTCGAACAACTTGCACCTTTACTGGATCATCAACAACACCATCATTAGA
Source organism: Zantedeschia hybrid cultivar (assembly GCA_030544215.1). Classification (NCBI taxonomy): domain Eukaryota; kingdom Viridiplantae; phylum Streptophyta; class Magnoliopsida; order Alismatales; family Araceae; genus Zantedeschia; species Zantedeschia hybrid cultivar. The sequence continues at coordinate 34,371,622 of JARZZO010000012.1, read as the reverse complement.
AATGACATGGACAAGAAAGAGCACATGGTCCAATTAAAATTCACGCTTACTAAACTTAGCATACAATTAATGGATTCTCAAAATCTCCAACACTGTCCGTGAGTGTTCTTGGTGGGTTTCCTCATTAGGTGAATGTATTAGCACATCATTAATAAATACAACCATAGACTGATGCAAGTACTACTTGAATATACTATTCATCAAATTCATGAAAGTTGTTGAAGCATTAGTCAGACTAAGAGGCATCATCAGAAACTCATAATAGCCATGCTGAGTCCAAAAGGCTATCTTAGGAACATCTTCATCCCTAATCCGCAATTGATGCTAGTTAGATCTCAAATCAATCTTAGAAAACACCTTAGTTCCTATAATTGATCAAACAGATCGCCAATCCTTGGCAAGGGATATTGATTCGTGACGGTAATTTGGTTTGATTTCTTATAATCGATGCATAACCTTAAGGAACCATCCTTCTTCTTCACAAACAAAATAGGTGCTTCCTACGGAGACACGTTCAGTCGAATGAAGCCCTTATCCAAAAGCTCCTGTGATTGCTTTCTTAACTTTGCTAACTCAATCGGTGCCATTCGGTAAGGAATCTTAGAAATCTGCGTCGTACCGAAGAGAAGATCAGTGGTGAAATCAACCTCCCGAATAAGAGGCAAATCGGGCAAATCATCAGAAAAAACATCAACAAACTCCCTTACTATAGCAACATCAAAAATACCCATAAATTGACTCTCCTAGAGATGGAAACAACAAGATAAGCACATCAACGACCACTAATCAAGTTTTGAGCCTTCATAGCAAAAATAATAAGCTTGCTAGGTTTGCTAAGTTTAAAGAAAAACTCCTCATCTAGAATATGAAAAATAATCTTCCTTCTACAACAATCCAACGGCATAATGTTGCTTTAACCAATCCATACTCAATATGATGCCCAACAATTGTAGTTGGGCAGACAAACCTCTTATCCTAAATCTCTATACAAAGAGAAACAATGCATCTATCTGATTTTACTACTCCTCCCAGTGTAAAAACAATCATAGCAATAAATAACTTAACTACATCCATCTTATTAACCACAATCTAAACAAAACTTGAAGAAATAAATTAATGGATAGCACCAGTATCAAACAAACCTCTACCATGCACTATATCAATCAGAATACTATCTTCTGTGACGTTCTTAGCTACCTTTACATCTTCTCTCATCAGAGCAAAAACATGAACAAGGGCTTGCAGTTTGGCCGGTGCAGTCGCTAGTGAGTTCCTATTTGGAGACAATATCTAATGGTGTGGCTCACCTTACCACATCCAAAGCACTTGCCTACTTCCTTCAAACACTCAGAACTCGCATGCATTCAGTAACAGACGCAAAAATTTTGTCCAGTGGGGTCACCCAGATTGAGCACTGCGGCCAAATTAGGGGGGGGGGGGGGGGCTAAGGATCCAAATAGGTTAGATTCAGTATGGATCTAAGGTAGACCAATGACCGTATCTGATAAGCTATCGAAATACTATCCATTAATTGCCCGATGAGCTAACAATCGGTGGGATAATTAGATCTTAGTGTACCATATATATTCGGTTAAAAAAATGTATTCGGTCAAATTTTATCTGATTGATGGAGGAAGATTTTTGTTGGCTCTGTACTAGAAATTTAAAACTATTTGAACTTGTTGCATTGTTTTCTCCTTGATTTACTTTTTTCAAATAACGTCTCATCTTAATGTCCTATTAAAAAGAATATTTTAAAAAAAAATCATTCACATCAAACATCAATAAGCCACCAGCCAAGCTTACTGGATTACATAAGAAAATAATATACATATAAATGAGCCACCACCCAGGCTCGCTAGCTCTCATGTAATAAATAAATAAATGAGCCACCATCCAAGCTAGTTGGATCGCTTATAATGAAGATATAAATGAGCCACCACCCAGTCTCACTGGATATATAGAATAATGAATATATACCTTTATAGTTAGTTAATGATGCCGACAAGTTGACGAAGGGCTTAACAAATGCTTTGCTCGCTTTTACTGAAATTGAGCAAAATCTCATTCAATTATCCTCATATAAAAATTAAACAAATTATTACATAACAAAAAACCATTATGTTTCTCTAAGGCCCTGTTTGGATGCAAGCATAAATGCCTTTATGTTTATGATAAAACGCGTTTTCTATCATAACCTTAGTTTCGATAGTACAAAAACAGACTTATTATAAACTCATTTGAGTTTACCATAAACTAAAAAATAACCCCATAAACACAACTCAACTCAACTTGGCGAAGTCTTAATCCCAAATTAATTGGGGTCGGCTATATGGATTCTCTGTTTCCACTCTAAACGATTTTGGGTTACCTCTTCTGAAAGGTTTAAAGCCTTCAAATCATATTGTACTACTCCTTTCCAAGTTAATCTAGATCTTATCTTCGTACGATAGAAATTTTCTTTAAGCTTTGTTAAGATCTTACGACCATACATGCCTCTTGTAACATGTCTCCACTTCACTCATCCTGCTTTAATCCTGTGACTAACATCTTCCTCGCACCCTCCATCTTCTTGGAGGATCGAGTCAAGATATTTGAAATGGGTGCTTTAGGACATTGCTATCCTATCTAAGTTGACTCCCTCCTTTTCGCCTATTCGACCTTCACTAAACTTGCAATGCTACACATTTCTGTCTTAATTCTACTTAACCTAAAACTCTTAGATTCTAATGTGTTCTTCCAAAACTCTAGTTTTCTATTAACTCCTTTTTCCGTATCATTTATTAACACAATGTCATCCGCAAATATCATATACCACAGAATGACCTCTTATATATCCTTTGTTAAATCATCTATAACTAATCCGATTTCAATAGAGATTTCGCCAGGGACACAAGCTTTACCTATTTTCGTCCTCTTCAATACTCTCTTTACTTCCGAAAACTTAATCCTCCTAGTATAGTTCACATTACGCTCTGTTATGCATTATATGCCCATTATGTTTTCACTATGATTATCATTAAAAAGATTGTCAAAGTAACTTCTCCACTTTCTCTAAGGTCCTTGTCTTTCACCAAAATCTTCTCTTCATTATCCTTGATGCATCTAATTTGGTTAAGATCCCGACATCTTTTCTCTCTTGCTCTTGCCAATTTATAAATATCTTTTTCCCCTTCATTGGGTCTAAGTTTATCATATATCTTTTCAAAGGCCTAAGCTCTTGTCCGACTAATGGCCTGTTTTGCTTTCTTTTTTGCTATCATGTGTTGTTCATAAGTCTCATTATTATCACACTTTAGTAATCTTTTATACTATTCTCTTTTACTCTTCACCGTCTTTTGTACTTCCTTATTCCACCACCTCTTCTGTGCAGGTGGGCCATGTCTTTTAGACTCTATGAGCACTTTTCTAGTTATTTCTTTAATCTTTGAAACCATATCTATCCACATAGTATTGGCCTCAACATTCGACTTTCAATCACCCATATTTAGAAATTTATTCTTAAACATCACTTACTTCACCCATTTTAATTTCCACCACCTTGTTCTAGCAGCAATCTTCCTTCTAAATGTATCCGACCACTTCTTGATCTTAATATCTAAAACCACTAACCTATGTTGACTTATTAAGGTCTCTTCGGAGATAACTTTGCAATCATTGCATAAAATGCGATTTGTTTTCCTTGTGAGAAGGAAATCAATTTGGCTTATATTTTGTCAAGTTTTAAAGGTTACTAGATGAGATTCTTTTTTGATAAAGTAGGTATTTACTAGTATAAGGTCGTAGATCATAGCAAAATCGAGGATGCTTTTCCCCTCCTCATTTCTAATCTTATAGTTAAAACCTCTATGAACCTTCTCGTAACCCTGACATGTTCACTTCTTACATTCCCATTAAGGTCTCCACCAATGAAGATATTCTCTTCATTTAGTATGCTCTGTATAAGGTCATCTATATCCTTCCAAAATTTCTGTTTACTCTCACTATCTAATCCAACTTGTGGAGTATAGGTAAACAGTCCCATAAAAACGTTTTTTATAAACTTACTAGGAGTTGTTTTACATTGAAGTGTCTCTCAAATTTATTATAAACTGAGTTATATTCATGAAAAACAACCTAATGTGAGTTAAAAAAACACGTTTATGATAAATGGATTTTTGATAAATGTGCTTATTAGAAACATGTTCGTGCTTTTTTTTAAGTTGCGTCCAAATAGGGCCTAAAGTTCTAAACATCTCCTCAGAGCAGCAATAAAAATTTCTCTGTTGCTGCTCCTTTAAATTGCCATCACCATCTTCTCATCTCCCATATCATCCACCCATAAGAGAACTGAAGTCTGGAGCAAGGAATTCCGGATCGGATCGGGTCCCCGAATCGGGACCCGCCGATCCCGATTCGACCCGGATCGGATCGGCCGAGTCGGCCGATCCAGAAGAAGTCTGGCCAGTCCGACTCGGCCAGATTAAAAAATAATAAAAAATTAAAAAAAATAAAAAAAAATCAGGAAAAAATAAAAAAAAATCAGAAAAAATTACATACATATTATTCAATTGATGTACAATAAGAATGAATGCAATTCATGTACATCCATAAAAAATCTTAAACCCTAAAACCCTAAACCCTAAACCCTAGCGCCACTTTGATTGGAGAATAGGAGAAGAATAAGGGAGAATAAGGGGAGAATAAACTTAATTTAGCTTTGACAAGCGGAATGATTTATACCGGTGCATAATAGCTTATTCGGAGAATAAGGAGAATAAGCAATTCGACCCTAGACCTAAAAATTGCTTATCTTTCTTATTCCGTCAGTGGGTCCCACAGAACTATCAAAGCTAAGCACTCATTATTCTAGTATACGCTATTCCGGATAAGTAATTCCGGATAACCTATTCTGCAAACAAATTGGGGCTAAAACCCTAAAACCCTTAACCCTTAAACCCTTAACCCTTAACCCTTAACCCTTAAACCCTTAACCCTTTAAACCTTAACCCTAAAACCCTAAATCCCTGAACCCTAAACCCTTAAACCTTAAGGGGGGGATCGGGACCGGCCCGAACCGGACCAGATTGGGTCCGGACCGGCCGATCTGGCCGGTCCGGCCCCGATTTGGTCTGGTTCGGGGCGATTTCGGTCGTTTTTTTTTTTTTTTTCAAATCGGTGGGGGGGGGGGGAACCGTGAAATCCCCCCCGAATCGGATCGGAACCCGCCGATTCCGCAATCCATGGTCTGGAGAGGATTCACAACTCGGTGAGCCGGCCTTTTGATTTATTTACAACGATGTCAGATAAAAATTAAATAAAAAGTTTAAATAACTAAACAAAATTATACCTTTGCATAGAGGGCGGTGGGTTGGGGGTGTCGACGATCAGCAACTGGCGTCGTCATTTGCCATCGAGGGGCTCAAGGACTTCGACCTCTGGTCCGGGGAGGCGAGGAAACAAAAATAACGGCAGTGGCACTGCAAGCCCGCATTAGGGCTGAGAAGTAGAGGTCCTAAAGGGCTTGGGCTAGCCTGGGAGCCCGGGGCGGCGGCTGGCGGGGCTGTGAGCCTGGGAAGCTAGGGGGTCGGTCGGGCTACGGAGGGGGTCGTCGAGTAGGGGACTCCGGGGGGCGGGGTTGCCTAGCGCTCCGACGGGGACTGCCCGATTGGGGGTGGGCCGATAGGGGGCACAGGGCACTAACGATCGATGGGGCCATGTCGGTGGGCCTTGGCGGGTCGACAGCGTCGTTGGACTGACGAATGGTTGGTGGATCCGACCCCCTACTGCGGGGCTATAACACTGTTAGGGGGCAGGGACTACCGTATTGGGGCTTGGCCGCTTGGGGTTACGGGGCGCCGGTGATTGACAGGGTGGTGCCGCGGTGGGCTGGTGGCGTCATGGGCAAGCGAATGGTTGGCGGATCCGGCGCTCCGCTGTAGGCTAGTGCTACTAGGGTTGGGGGCCTGGCCAATCAGCCAAGTGGTTGGTGGTGTTGGGCCGACGACGTCGTGGAGTTGCGTCGCCTAGCTGGCGGACTTTAGTGCTCTGCTGCAGCGTTGGTAGGGTTGGGGATCTGGAGTGTGACATAGGTGTGGGCTAGGGGGAATTAGGTTGAGCCACGCGTGCATGTGTGTGTGTGTGTGGGGGGGGGGGGGTTGTATTGGATTTGAGGATTTTGGCAGAATTGCGAACGGGCCAAATTGGGTAGGATGGGCTTGTGGGTTGGCCGGCTGGGGTTTGTAGTAGGTTGTGGGGTATTGGGGGGTTTGGCTGCTTGAGGATGCTAGGTTGGATTTGAGAGTGGGCCGTGGAGGGGTATTGGGCTGGGCAGGTCAGTTGGGGTCTGAGGGGCTTGGGTCACTTGGCTGGGCGGGTCAGTGGGGTCTTGGCGACCCATCTAGTGGGGTCACTGGACCACCTGGCCTGTATTCCGTATAAGGAAATCCCAGAATCCAGTGGGGTCATAGGACCCTACTGGATCCAAGTTGGATCCGCCTCTAGGGCTAGGACATCTCTCTCTACAGGCGTTATTGTTGTCTTTTTTGGTGCCTTCTACATCTCAAGGTGCTTCCTCTGGACTCTGGGCAAAGTCGATGATGATGCCTACTCCTTAGGTGCCACCTTGCACTCTTTTAGGAAGACCTCATGTTTGGCCTATTGCCGATAGATTGCATCAGTCACCTCTTTCATCAAAGGGAACTTATGATCCACTAGCTTCGTCCTCACAGTCGGCTTCAAATGCATCATGAGTTTCTGCATCTTCCACCTCCCATCAGAACACATACGAGGTACAAACTTAGCCAACTCAGAGAACTTAGACTTATAGTCTAAAACATTTAGCGGCTCCTTAGGTCAAATTCAGGAACTCCTGCACCATCTTATCCTAAATGTGCAGAGGAAAGAACTTCCCTTTAAAGGCCGTTAGGAACTCCTTGCAAGAAATCTCTGCCTTATTGCCAACAAACTTGGTCTTCAGGGTGGAAGTCCACGACACATCAACATGCTCCTACAACATGTAACTGCCTATGTTGACCTTATCCTCTTTAGGGTATATGATCGCCCTTAGGATCTTCTCTGTCTTTAGGATCCAACTCTTAACCACAATAGGGTCACTCTTTCTTTTAAAAGAGGGCGGCCCTATCCTCTTGAATCTCTCCATAGCTGTCAAACCATGGTGGTGCTCTGGCTCTATTAGCGCTATGGGCCTCTGTTATTGCACGGCTTGCATGAAGTCCTAGAAAATCTGCATGAATGTACCCACGTCTAAAGGTGGAGGCGGAGGCAAAATTGGCTTTATGCCATCCTCTCCAACATCTCCCTGTTCGGGACTGCGCTCTCTCGTGGGCCCTACCGTATGTTGCTACAGTATTCTATCATGGCGGTTCACACTTGCCTGCCATCGCCTGAAGGAGAAAACACGAATCAAACCTTAGAACTAAATTTCTAAGCCTAATACTTAACCTAAAATATGCACCTATGATCCTAGTTCCGTGACTTAGATTGATCATACGTGAATGCTCAGTCCAGACAAGCTAGTTTTGATACCAACTCATGTAATGCCCCTGCCGACCTAGTTTGGTCGTGCCGGCTTACTTTGAACCGGCAAACGTGCTACAGTGGGAACGACTCAAATATGGCTATACTGTCTAAAGTATGCACACATATATTTCATTAACATTGAGTTTTGTTTGCCGAGGTGGGATGATGCCAAAGACAATAAGGTGGGACGAAGTAGTAAGGAAAAAGAGATGGAAGGGGCGCAATCATCTACACAACAACGTTTATATTAGGATTTTGTCCTAATTGACCCGATTTGATTAGCCCATAAACTAATCTAGGTGTTGCCTAGGTGTATTAGGTGCTTCCAAGTACACCTGAATGCCTAGATGTACTTTTTTCAAGGCCCAAAAAGACGTTTAACTGCCTAGGCCTTAAAAATAAGGCGTCGCCCTAGGCGTAAGCCTCGACAACTATGCTATAATGCTACAATATCTTCTTGAGGAAGCCTTTGTCCGACCACAATTGGAAGGAGGGGTTCGTATTATTTGGCCTAAAGGAGGAGGATAAGGGAGTATGGCCATTCTTGGCCTCTTAAGGCTCCTTGGCTGAGGGTATGACAAATGCCCCTATGTTGGTTGCTGAGCAGTAGGCTGCCGCGCTTCACATTACTTTGTCGGGGACAATCTTCATTATGGAGCTCCTTGGGGATGATGCTGAGCTTGTGCGGTCGAGGCCTAGCCAAATCAATGCAACCTCCTAGCTTGAGCCGCTCCTTACCTTCCAGCGGCCCTAGTTAGGGCCCCTGAGACCACAACAGTCGAGATAGCGATACCACTGACTAATGAGTTAGTGGATGTTAAGGGGTTATCTGGTGGGACGGACATCACTGTCGATGCCCTAAGTCGGTCTCTCCATTTTTGAAACCTTTTACTAATGTTCTTTCACTTACGTTGCCTGCTTGATGCAGATATGGACCTTGGGATCGGAAGCTGCTTAGCAGGAGCAAGCATCCACTCCTCGCCAAGCCCCAATTCCTTCATCAGTGTCAGCGTCGAGTGACCCGATGGCCGCCTCTCTTGAGGGGTGCACTACAGCCGAAAGGAGGGGTTCATATTTGTTGGCCTAAAGGAGGAGGATAAGGGAGTATGGCCATTCTTGGCCTCTTAAGGCTCCTTGGCCGAGGGTATGACAAATGCCCCTATGTTGGTTGTTGAGCAGTAGGCTGCCGCGCTTCACATTACTTTGTCGGGGACGATCTTCATCATGGAGCTCCTTGGGGATGATGTTGAGTTCGTACGGTCGAGGCCTAGCCAAATCCGAGCAAACCTCCTAGCCTGAGCCGCTCCTTACCTTCCAGCAGCCCTGGTTAGGGCCCCCGAGACCACAACAGTCAAGGCCGCGATACTGCCGACCAATGAGTTAATGGATGTTGAGGGGTTGTCTAGTGGGACGGACATCACTATCGATTCCTTAAGTCAGTCTCTCCATTTTCAAAACCATTTACTAATTTTTTTTCACTTATGTTGCCTCTTTGATGTAGACATGGACCTCGGGATCGGAAGCTGCTTAGTAGGAGTGAGCATCCACTCCTAGCCAAGCCCCAGCTCCTGCATCAGTGTTAGCGTCAAGTGCCCCGATGGCCGCCTCTCTCGAGGGGTGCACTATAACCGAATGCTGGTGCCACTCTAACACACAGGGAACAAGAGTTGTCAAAGCCTCCACTCCGGATAAGGCGGAGAAGAGGTGGAGACGAGAGGAGGTCACCAAAAGGCAAAAAGATGGCCATCTAAGAGGCCCCGTTAGGTTGCCCCCCAGGCATTGAGGGCATGTAGGCCAAGGCCATGTTGGGATCGACCGCTAGAACTTTGTTCTCCTTCCCTTTCGAAAAGGGAGGCCTACGGCCATATGTCTAATGACTATAGATAGGTGCCATTGCGCCTAGAGTTAGGAGTCTTCGCCGATGACTCACTAGGGGTTGACGATGTTATGTTTACGCTACCCCATGATGGTAACTGTCCTTCAACTCCACCCCCCCCCCCCCCCCCCCCCCCCCCCCCCCCCCCCCCCTTTTTTTTTTTTTTCTTTTTCTTTTTCAGGTCGACCTAATAGCTATATTTTCAAACTGCCGCCTTGAGTGCTGCCCTATCTTCGAAAGAGGTTAGAGAACATCAATAAGGTGTCGGACCACATCATTTCGATAAGGTGGATACCATATTGGGTGCTGTCTAGAAGAACACGTGGAGGCTCTCCTCGATGTCAATGCAAAGATGGGGGTCAAAGTTTGATGTTAGGTAGACCTCCGCAAATCAGTGAAGGAGAAGCAACAGGAGGTCGAGAGGGAGTTGGACATTGTTCGGGCCGTCGTATAGGAAAAGGACGATGCTGCCTCGAAGCTCCAAGATGAGGTAGCTCGTCTGAAGGCGGTAGTGGAGAAGTTTGCCAAGGCCCTAGCCTTCGAGAAGGGAGGCTAAGGAAGATGATTGGAAAGCCATTATGCTATTTAAAGTAAGCCTCGAGTACTACAACGCTCTTATTAAGTACGGGGTTAAGTCTGGAGAGATGCTCTTCCATTTGGGCATGTCGTCGACCTAGATGGTTTTCTCCGATGTGGACTTCTCTGACATCGACCTTCCCAGTAGCAAAGTCGCCATGGAGCTACTCGAATGGTGGAATGAGAAGAGATGGATCTCCCTTCTGTACCTCCTGAAGCCCAAGCTCCCTTTACTTCTAGTGGAGGTTGTGCCACCTTGTCAGCTCCTACTACTCCCGAGACCCTAAGGGCTCTTTGACTAGTTAAGGAGGCAAGAGCAGAGCGTAGTGGGTGGAGTAGAAGCAAGCGTGGATGGTGGCGATGAAGCCCCTTGACTTGTACTGTTCACCTTCCCCTTTTTGTACCGGCTTGTCTATTTTGTTGTTTGGTTGGCCAAAAACTTGCTAGTTTGCATGTTATAAGATATGACTTGTTTTTTGGGGAAGCAGAGGCATATAACATTAAAATTTTGAATTTAATGACAAAATCATCCAGATAGGAAATCATTCCATAGGGATTACAACGGTTACACAATATCGTTGAAGCCTTTTCACATTCAACGTCCATGAAATGGGTCCCCCCCCCCCCCCCCCCCCCCCCCCCCCCGAGTGTTTTGAGACGGTATGCATCCTAAAGATGATCTTCCTTACTCGGTACAACCCTTCCCACTTGGGTGCCAACTTTCCTAAGGCTTCTGCTGGTCGAGAGGTGTGGACGTCTCGGATCACTAGGTCGTCAGCTTTAAAGCTTTGAGGCTTAGCTCTGGTATTGTGGTACTTGGTCAATCTATGCTGATACGTCGCAGTCGTATCCGAGTAAGATCTTGCACTTCATTAATGAGATCTAGATTATCTCTTAACATTTCATCATTGGCGAATTGCTCCTAGCCTGGTCTTGGGTTGATGGAAGTGCCGTTTCCACATGGATGACCACCTCGGCTCTATAGACCATGTTGAAGGGTGTCTCACTGTGCCGTTTCCGAGGAGGCCGGTCTAACGTCTGGTAAGTCTCGGAACACTCTCTCTTCTTATTTAAGTTTGGTATCGGGGAAAGAAAAGAGTGGGCCACAGGTTCTTGAAACCTGTGGCAAAAGACGTATGGGGACAAGGACGCCTTTTGAAACGCATCCCTGTGCCCAGACGCTATTCCAGACAGATGATTAATTCTCCAAATGTATTAAAAATGATTATTGATGTTCTGATGGTGATCTTGATTGAAAATTGTAGGGCATGATGAGGACCAGGATCTCTTGGGACCTGGTGATGGCCGCCTACTGGGGTCTCCCGGACTTCCAAAAGGCGAGACTGACGGAGATGGGGTTTAGGGACATATTAGAGATAGAACCCTTCTAGATAGACTTGGTGCTGCTCCAGGTGTTGAGGGAGCGGTGGCACGCTGAGAGCAGGGCATTTTTGATGCCCTGGGGGACACATGGTCCCCAGCCTCGAGGATCTGTGTAGGATCACCGGCCTTCGGGTAGAAGGTCAGGCAGTGAGCGAGATCACATATCTCGACTACCACAGACTGGTTCAGGAGCTGCTGGGCCTAGAGTGTACAAGATTGGAGGGCTGAGAATCTCAGACCCTCCTTAGGACCACAGTCGAGAGAGCTATAGGGCTAAAGGAGCCTAGGCAGCAGCCTGACGAGTCTCGGGCCGAGCTGAGATCTAGACTAGCCAGGGCGGCTAGCGCAGTATACTGTCAAGACCCTTCTGATAGAGTAGCTGTAGATAGAGACCTTAGGAGGTTCCTAGTCTTCTTCTTTGGTAGACTTCTCTTCGGGACGAAGGGCGACTACATCCATTGTTGCTTCCTGAGTCTTTTGGTAGATCTTGACCGCTTAGGCAAGTATGCTTGGGGTGCGGCCCTTTTGGCCCATCTCTTTACCGACCTCTCTGCCGTCACACCTGACCGGGAGACCACCATCAGCGGCTTCGCACCGTTCCTTCAGGTACTAAGTTCATTTTATGTTTGTTTATTCCATTAGATACTTATTATTCAATGCGTGATCTTAACTACATGTTCTTTTATGTAGGTGTGGACATATTTTTATTTTCCACTGGGCCGAGCGAGGCCATCTATTCAACCAGCAGCTGTTCTACTTGCCCGGCGCTGGCGTCCGGTGGTGGACATAGCGCCACAGCATCACCAGTTGGCGGCCCTCCGCCGTCAATTTCTTGATTATCCAGAGTTGTTGGTAAGTTTTAAAATTCTTTTATGTTTTATATTTGATTAGTTATCCATTTTATGAAACTGTTGTTAAACTGCTTAATTATTAGTTAGTTGTTTTGTTTAAAGTGTTGTTAAATTATTATTTGATCGATTGCATATTTTATTGATAATTTAGATGTTAATCATTATGAATGTTCATGACTTGTTAATTGAAATGCAATGCGATTAACCTATATGAATGCAGGTTATCTAGCATCCATATCTGGGAATGGACGATGCTGGACAGCCATGGGTGGAGCAAGGGCGAGGCAGGTTTGGGTGCCAGGTGTGGCTACACTGCATGAACGAAATAGCCCTCCTGCGCCGGAGGCTAGTGATGCAGACATTGGGTTTGCATCTGGAATGGGTGGAGGAGGAGATCCCAAAGGCGATCGGGAGGTCGATGTGGGGGAAGCAGGCCCACACGGATTGGAGTGCTAAGTTCCCGGATCAGCGGGACGACTGGCATCGGTACGGGATCCCAGTAGAGTCGCAAGCGGTGAGCAGCGATGCTTACCTGCAGCGCTACTGGACCCACTACGGGGCCCACCTCTAGCTTCTCCGACCTCTCGATGTGAGTATTATGATATGCATCCTTATGAATGCTTCTTTCATTTTATTAATTGTCTTGTTTATATTTGTGAATGTATGACATGTTATGAAAAATGCAGGATGCACGGGATGCTACCATCATCACACTCCGAGGCCACCTACAGGATGCCGAGGTCCAGTTAGAGCAGGTCCAGAAAGAACTGGATGAACTGGTAAGTCATATGCATGAATGACATGGATATTATGAATGCTTTCTTTTATTATTAAATTGTTTTGACACTTGTACACTAATGGTGATCTCCTTTCCATTACAGCGTGCCGCTTACACTCATGCGGCGACCCCCTCACCCCATACTACTGTCGATCCTTCCTCGTCTGCGGCTGCCCATGAAGCCGTCATGGCTGACTTACGGAGTCAGCTAGTTTTTGCCATCCGCCGAGCTACTCAAGTTGAGGATGATGCTGCCGCCTGGGTAAATTTTTGACTTGTTTCTTTCATGATGTCTTTTGCTTGCTTGATGACTTGACTGATAATGTCTTCTGCTGCAGATCCAGGAGCTCATTCATGCCCTAGAAAAGGCAAAAGCCGACTTGGAGGAATCTCAGGCCAGGGCTTCCCGCATTGTCGAGCTGGAGGAACAATTGGCGAGGCTTTCTGCGGGCGATCTCCCCCATGAGTTGGCACGACTTCAGGTCCGGCTGGAGGTCTTGACAGAGGAGAGAGATCGTGATCGATCTCGCTTGGAGATCCTTCAGGGCCGCTTGTCAGTGGCGGAGCACGAGCGCCAAAGCATTGAGACTCGCTACTAACATGCGCGTTAGTGAGCGTTGGAGCGAGGACAGGCGAGTGCTTTCACTACGAGCATGGCGGTCTCCTCCGGCTAGGTAGGGCCGAGCGTTATGGGACCACCACCAGCAGCAGCTCGAGGACCGGACGTCCAGGACGAGGCACAGAGCCAGCTGGACGAGGGTGCAGGGGAGAGCCAGCCATGAGGGCTGTCATGATGTATTTTCTTCTTTGTTTTGAAGTCCTATGGATGGACTTTCATATGTGCATGAACTCTTGTGATACATGAAAGGGTTTTCTTCACACTTGGAGTTGTCTTGGTGCTATTTTCCACTGTTTTTCTTTTCACTCCTTTTCAATCCTGCACATGGCTTAAATGAACAAATTAAATACCTGTTCAGGCTTAGCCCCTTGCCCAGTTGTATAACCAATTACTCGATCCTATCCTTGGTAGAAGGGTCAAAGGGCGAAGCCTTTATTCAACGAAGGTAAATAAAGATAATTAACAAGAAGCAAGATGCAACATACAAGCATGCAAATGCTCGTTGAAAATAAAGAGATGCAACATACATATGATGCGACAGGCACATGCTAATTAAAATATTTTTGTTTCAGAATTGCATATTAGAAATATCCAATTTTGAGGTTTTGGAGTATTCAATTTTTTTTGTTTTGAAATATGACACATTTTTTTTTTGAATTTTGAAATATATCACTTTTTGGATTTGAAATATATCACTTTTTTGGATTTTGAAATATATCTTTTTTTTTTGGATTTTGAAATATATCTATTTTTTGGGGATTTTGAAATATAAGACACTACTGAATAAATTAAGGATCACCATGGAACTCGGATCAAACGAGCATTTTCATTTGCCAACTTAATTCCTACATCATTCTTTAATGACCTAATTCAGACTTATGGTTCTTGAATTATGTTTGAAATCGTGATCTCATTCGATGGTCCGACCCTTAGTCAGCCTTGGCCATTCCTCAAGCTTAAAGCACGTCTTTTTTGGAATGAAGAGAAGAATTGGTTTAGAGAGCCCGCGAGAAGGTTCCGAAGACCCAAAAAGATGTCCTTTCTTCGCCCTATTATCCATTGGGGTTCGATTATTTTTATTTTTGCGGGGTATTTAACGACCTTGCGCTCCCTTTTCAATTGATATTGTGGCCTTTTGTAGTAACGTTTGTAATATTGAGCGGCCTTTTGATTTGGTTTGGCTTTTGCCTTTGCTTTTATGGTGCGGATCTCCCCCTTTTTTTTTTATAACGGCCTCCTACTAAGATGGCCGGTATTTTCAGTAGTCTATTCTAAGCCTCGTTCCATCATTACGGGCTGGAAGTAAAACAAAAGTTTTATTTTGAAAAGAATGAGTTGCGCTTCCCACTATTGGTTAAGTTTTAGGTGTTCTTCGGGCTTCACATCATTTGTTATTCACGACTCAAACGTGTTTGTGTGCGATAATACGTTTGAATTAGATTACCAAAGATTAATGAGGGAATTTAAGTTTTCAAATTTTTCGACTCCATTGATCCTTGTACCATCCTGATCGATTACACTAAGGGTAGTACTTCTTAAGATACAGACCATTCTAGGAGTGAGTTAACTCCTACCCGTCTGCATTGACTAAGCGATAAGCGTTACCAAGAAAAGCATGCGATATGACATACGGTCCTTCCCAGTTGGGTTGAAGCTTAGAACGCAAACCACCAGGTTTTACAAAGATTCTTTTTACAACAATTTTACCGACTTTAAACTTTCGTTCAATGACTTTCTTTTGGTAAAAGCGTGCTATTCTATTCTGATATGCTTTTGCATGATTAGAGGCTGACCATCTTCTCTCGTCTAAGAGTTACAATTAACTAAGAAGTGTTGAATGGTGTTCATCAATAGAGAATTCCTTATTCAATTATACTCTTAATGACGGTAAGAGGATTTCGCATGGAACTATCGCCTCCATTCCAAATGTTAAGGAATACGGAGTCTGCCCAGTGGGCATACAGATTGAAGTTCGGTATGCCTATAGAGCCTTAATCAGTTTTTCGGGCCAGTCTGTGAATTTGTTAGACTTGCACGTCTTTTTGATGATTTTCATCAAAATCTTATTTGTTGCCTCTGTTTGGCCATTGCCTTGCGGATAATAAGGAGATGAATGATGCAGTGCAATTTTATACCTATTGCAGAGGTCCTTCAACTCCTGTGATATGAATTGTGGTCCATTGTCGGTGACGATGGTGTTTAGAATTTCGAATATGGTGATGATGTTCCTCATGATGAATTTGTAGACTGTTGATGCTTTGATCTCCGTGTATGCTTCGGTTTCTGCCCACTTGGTGAAATATTCCGTTGCCGTGATGATGAAAGATTTTTGCTTGGTGGCAGAATCAAGATTACCAAGGGGTCCAATGATGTCGAATGCCCACATGGAGAAAGGCCATGGGGACGAAACAGGATGGAGTGAAGATGCAGGGAAATGGATCTTATCGGCATGAAGTTGACACTTAGCACACCTACGGACGTATCCTACACAATCTTCTTCCATGTTGGCCAATAATATCCTTGTATAAGGATCTTCTTTGATAGCATTTGTCCGTTAACATGGCCACCACACACTTCAGCATGAGCTCCTTCCATGATCTTCCAAAGCTCATCTTTATCCAGATATCTCAGGAGAACACCATCAAATCTACGTTTGTATAAAGTTCCTCCAACTAAGGTGTACCTCTGAGCAACTCTCCTGATCGCTCTTTTCTCCTCAGTAGTAGCTTCTTCGGGGTATGACTGATCTTCACAGTACTTGGCAATTTCATAATACCATGGTTTATCCTCGTCTTCCATTTGTTGTTGCCAGTCTAGCAGCATAATTTCTCTTTTCTCCACAATATCCCCATCTCTAACCTTCTTCAGCACCTTCTCTTTAACTTTAAGGAAGGAAGGGTCTTTCACGGCAGGAGAAAGATGACTATGAACAGTAATTGATTCAGATTGACTACTGATCGGGAAACTTAGGGAAGATGCGAGAGAAGCTCGAGCATCAGTTAGAATGTTCTAATCCCAAGAAACATGGACGAAGATCAATTTGGTGAAAAGCTTGGCGTAAGCTAAAATGAGTTCCTGATAGGGCTTAAGCTTTGGATCAAGGGTACGATACTTGGTAAGCAATTGACGAAGAATTAGCTGACTATCACCCACAATCCTCAACTTGGTGGCACCATGGAGATGAGCGGCCTCGAGACCAGCAAGAAGAGCCTTATATTCAACTATGTTGTTGGTGATGTAGAAATCAAGTTGAAAGGCTTGTGGAATGGTGACACCTTCAGGTGATAGGAGAACAATGCCAATGCCCTTACCATGAGAATTCATAGCTCCGTAAAAATGCAGAGTCCACATATCATCATTGATTTTGTTTATGGACATCAGCTCCTCATCCAGAAACTCTGATCGGACCGGATCAAATCGAGAAAGAGGGTGATGAGCAAGATGTTCTGCTATGGCGTAGCCTTTAATCGCTTTCTGCTGAATGTAAGTGATATCGAATTGGGAAAGAAAGCTCTGCCATCGTGCCAACCTATCAGTGAGGATGGATTTCTTAAGAAGAAACTTAATGGGATTCATCGTAGCGATGAGATGAACTTCATAGGCCAAGAAATAATGCTTTAACTTCTGGACCACCCATACAAGTGTTGCACACGTTTTCTCCATCGATGTATATCTCTGTTCAGCGGGGTTGAGAAGTTTTGAGAGATAATAGGCTTCCCTCTCCTTTCCTTCTTCATCCTCTTGTACCAGGACAGCCCCCACTGCATCTTCCAGGACAGAAATATACAAAATCAAAGGTTTGTCCGGAGATGGTGGTCTCAAAACCGGAGGACTTTCTAAATAATTCTTCAATCCATCAAATGCCTCATGACACTTATCATCCCAATCAAATTTGACTCCTAGTTTAGTAAGCTCGTAAAATGGCTTACACCTTTGTCAGTGTTGGGAGACAAATCGACGAATAAATTGTAGCCTCTCGATCAATCCTCTTAATTCCTTCAAATTCTTGGGAGGCGACATCTCTCTGATAGCCTTGGCCTTGTTGGGATCAATCTCAATGCCTCGCTTGCTAACGATAAATCCAAGTAACTTCCCTGAAGATACCCAGAATACACATTTCTTAGGGTTCATCTTCAACTGATATTCTCTCGATCTCTCCAGAACTTTTGCTAGAACTTCAGCATGCTCAGCTTTCGTCTTAGATTTCACTAGCAGATCATCCATATACACCTCCAAGTTAATGTGCATCATGTCGTGGAATATCGCCATCATGGCTCTCTGATAAGTGGCTCCAGCACTTTTCAATCCAAATAGCATAACGACATAGCAATAAGTTCCCCAAGGCTTAGTGAACGATATTTTCTCTTGGTCCTCTTTTGCCAACTTAATCTGATTATACCTCGAGAACCCATCCATGAATGATAGAGTTTCATAGCCTGCCGTGTTGTCAATGAGCACATCAATGTGAGGCAGCGGAAAATCGTCTTTAGGACATGCCCGGTTCAAATCTCGAAAGTCAATACAAATCTTGACTTTCCCATCTTTTTTCATAACTGAACTATATTGGCCACCCATTACGGATAGAGGACAACTCTAATGAATTTGGCATTATGCAACTTATCGACCTCTTCCTTCATTTTTAAAGTCATTTGAGGGTGGAATAGCCTTAACTTTTGTTTTACCGGGCTATCTCCCTCTTTCAATGTCAATCTATGTTCCACTAATAATGAGTCTAACCCCGACATATCCTCATAACTCTAGGCGAAAGTGTCTTTATATTCTTTGAGAACTCGGACCACTGCTCTTCATCTACTTCAGACAGATTCTTGCTGATGAGGACAACCTTAGGTTCGTCTTCAGTTCCCAGATTGATCTCTTTGGTAGGCTCTTCTACAGCAGTTGAGGGCTCGTCAAATCTCTTCATTCCACTGGCATACGCCTCGGCTGCATCCTCATCATCTTCTTCTTCATTGATAGGGTCTTTCTCATGTGACAGTTCATATACTCCGTATCCATCATCGACCAACTCGTCAACTCCACATTCTTCGGGCATCTGGATTGGATTTTCTAATAGTTGAGGGATCTGGGAGCAAAAAAAACATCTTAAGGCTAACTCCTGGAGATATCTATTTGGAACTTGTCTACCCTTAGACTTCCTAATTTGATTAACCTGCCTAGAACTAGACCCCCTAACTTCGCTAGACTCCCTAGCCTGGCCAAATGAAGACGAAGAAGAATAAAAATCAGGGGATACAAGGGAGAGCACAGGTGAATCCTCCTGAAGGGAGGGATAAAGCAGATCTAATAGAGAATCCTGTCCGAATGACCCACGTGATGGGGTAAAATCGGACAAGTATGAGGTTTCCTCAACGAAGATCGGGGAAGAAGGAAGAAGGAGTTGTTAAATTGACTTTTTTTTGGTTTTGAGAATTATTTGAGTGTATCATAAAGCAAGAATGAATATGGATAGGGTGGGAATGAAATGATGGAGGTAACAGCATCAGTGCCTAGGGATTAGGGGGATCATACAATAGTATGTCCCAAATCTAATCATACATCTTTTTCAGATCGCGAGGAACCTGAGGAATGAGATCTTGAGGAGATATGGTAATAGTGATGGGCGGAGCCCGTGGAATATCTTCAGTAATGACCCGCGACCAGGTCGGAGTCAGGAGCATGGTGCGGAACAAAGTGTGGAGGGTGAAAACATAAGAGGGATAGGTTCCTCTCCACAGAAGATTAGTAGTGAATCCGGTTTCATAAGGGTCATCCGGCTCCCCTTGATCAGCCTCTTCAGTCAGCATAATCCTTTTATCAAAGATGGCCCCAGGCCCTTCAATTAGTTCATCGATCAATGGCGACCACTTTGGTTCTGATGGGTGCAAGAATAGTCTATTCAGTGCGATATACAAGTCCCATATGTCGAACCAGTGATACCATTCACATCCTGGGTCTTGAATCTTCCTCCTCTTCATCGGCCGCAGGGCCTCTAAGGATTGGTATGTTTGCAGTTGTGAACAATGCCTGGCCAGATCTTTCCCGTACACATCATGCAGATCAAAGTGGGAGGTGATCACTATTGTATTACTGTGGTCGTGTTAAATTACGGCCCCTTAACAAAATGAGTGAACAAGGTCCAGGTCAAGGGGTCCTAATTTTCTTTGCAAGGTGTGACCATTGTTTCTCACGTCTTCTGACCATCTTCACCTTCCTGTTGTTCCACAATATTGTGCCTCACTTTTTCCGACCTGTAGCCTAGACCGCTGCCAGGTGCTCTTCTCTCATCTGTTACTGGCTTAATCCTTCCTTGCAGCCAGGTGCCTAGACCTTTTCCAGGTTGATATCCCACTTTCAGCATGATGTTCCAGCCTAGGGCATTCATGAACTTCCTCCGCTTCACAACATCGATCGGGTAAGATGTAGGCATAGTATGCTTAAAGGGATTTGCTGAAAGAATGTAAGTCTGGCATAAGGAGATGGCTGGCCTTTGAGGGGCTGGGTTGGGACTTATATTCAGCAAGTGTGTTGCAGCAAGGATGGGCATACTAGTGACCTTGATGATGCGTCCTTTGTGGAGGAACTTGAGGCAT
This sequence comes from Zantedeschia hybrid cultivar, assembly GCA_030544215.1. NCBI lineage: Eukaryota > Viridiplantae > Streptophyta > Magnoliopsida > Alismatales > Araceae > Zantedeschia > Zantedeschia hybrid cultivar. The sequence goes on along the minus strand of JARZZO010000012.1, from coordinate 34,351,428 downwards.
TGGTAGTTTGTTGATGGAATCACCTCAAGTGACTTGATGTAGGGACGACCGAGTATGCCTTTCAGTGACGGATCGATCTCGAGAATATGAAATTCAACTTCAACATGGCAAGCAGGGCCTAACTCTACTTTCAAATAGATCATTCCCAGAGGGGAATGTGTAGAGTTATCATAGGCTGTGACAGAAATGGGGGAGGGCAGCCATTTTTCTTTCGGAACCCCACAGAGCTCTAGGGTTCTCGGTCGCAATACATTGATAGATGCCCCGGTGTCTACTAAACAGATATCCACGGCCTTTTTACATATATTGACAGTTATACTCAATGCCATGCTCCTTGCTGCTAGCGGTGCCAGTTCAGAGATATGGAAAGATATAGAGGGTTGATCCCCCTGGGGTACCAATAATGCGGTGATTTTTTCCACTGGCACATCTTCGCTGACCATTACCCGTTGTAGGTATTCCATTAGGATTTATTGATGGATCTTAGATCTCTTGATCAGCTCTAATATAGAGATGTGTGCCGATGTTTTATCCAACTATTTCAACAAGTCATAATGGGTGTCTGGTATACTTTCTTCATTCTGGACTTCCTCCACTGGCTGTAGTGGGCCATCTCGCACTGTAGATTGAGGGAACACTTTGTTGAATGTTTGGCCGCTTAGGAGCATGTTCTTCAATGGTGGAAGCTCCGGGTAGGGGTGTTCACAGTTTGGTTTGGTTCGGTTTAGGGGAAAAAAATTTCAAACCAAACCAAACCGACTCATCCTACAAACCGAACCGAACCAAACTTAAAATCTTCGGTTTACTTCGGTTTGGATCGGTTTGAACCGACTTAGGAGCAAAAAAAAAATATTATATTTAATCTGAATTGATTTACTTAGTTTCCACTGATTTCATCCAACCTCCAAACCCATGTTCGCACCGGCCCAGTTGAACATAAAGAAGTAAAAGGGATCTTTTTTCATAGACCTTATGCAGAGAAAGTTAAACACAACGTTCGATATAGGACTAAAGGTTTATAGATGCCAACGTCATCATGTAAGCGGCAGGGAGCCTGGTGCCACAGTACTAGACAAGCAATTTAATCCTGTATTAGTATTATAAAAACATGCTGCTTCTTTATAGGTTCTAAGACGCCACTTCCAAAACATGTTCCGTTATCACGTGTTTTGGTCTAGGCTATTGGTTTATATTAAGTACATACAATAATATTTTAACTTTTCTGGTTTGGTTCGATTTCCACGGGTTGAAGAGGTCTGGAAACCGAACCGAACCGAAGATATTTTCAACCTGAACCAAATCGGAAATTTGGTTTAATTCGGTTCGATTTTTCGGGTTGAACCAAATAGTGAACACCCCTAGCTCCGGACGTTATCTTGAGCACTGCTGTGTTGAGGAGTGGTTTGGAGGGCGTAATGGCTTGGTAAGGGGATGTTAGTGGAGGTAAGGGAATTCGAATGAGTGGTTTGGAGGGTTGGGGTTGAGCAAGCGACGGTGATGGATTATTTGGTGAGGGTACTGAGTGGACGAGTGGTTTGGAGGGTTGTAGGGTATCGGGGTGAGTGGTTGTTGTAGGTGATGTGGGGAATGGCATACGGAGTAATGGTCTGGATGGCATGAGGGGTGTATAGCCGGTTTGCAGAGGGTTGCTTGGTGAGGATGTGGTGGTGGAGGGTGGAATGGGTTTAATGGTGATAGGCTGTGGTTTAGGTATGCAGAGAGTGCGTCGAGGCGGTTGCTCGACAGTGTTTGACATATGACTTGTTGAATAGATAGAAGATAAATCCTCCACCTTCCACTGTTGCCCTCTACTAGCCTCAGACTGGCTACCTGTCAAAATGGGGGCAATTTGGTTTTGATGTTTTGGTAATGCGTTTTGCACTATGCCCATATTATGTAGTGCTGCTTGTTGTATCGAGGCTCTTTGAACCGACTGTTGTTGCTGTGGTGGCTGTGGCTGTTGTTGTTGCTGCTGTGATCTTTTTGCCTTCAAAGCGGCTATGTACTTATTCATCTCTTCCCAATCAATCCCTCCTTGATCATTGAGGTCATGAATATAATCTCGAAAGTGAAAGCAGGCATTTACTGTGTGTCCCGGTTGATGATGAAACATGCAGTAGCGGGACATGTCGACATTTGATGGCCAAACGGTCCTTTCCTTTGGCAACACTAAGGCGTTGGCCGTCACGAGGGCATTGAATATATCTGTGAGGGATTCTGGTAATTGGGGGTACACCGACCTTCTAGGACTAGGAAGTTTCCTATGCTGTGTATAGTCATTAGGAGGAGGAACATGAGTGTAATTCGGCGGCTGCCGAGGTTGATTGTATACTTGTTGATGAGAATGTTGCGGTGTCGATTGAAGCTGCTGAGTGGGAGGCCTATAACCCTACTGGTTTTGAGGCCTGGGTAACTGATATTGCTGCTAATTTCTCATAAACTGGTGCTGATTATTGTTCACTGTACTGACCTGTTCATGGGACAATGTACCTTCGGTAATTGGATCCATAGAAGAATTAGGGATAATAGACTTCTGGGGTGGAGGTCTATTGGGTTGATGAGGATCGAAGACACTAGCAAAGGTGGAATCCTTGAATGCATTCTAGGCATAACATGCTCTCTGATATAGATCTGCCATGGTAGTCAAGTTATTTAGGGTCAGCACAAGTTTGTACTATGGAGTGGCGTTAGCAACCATCATCTTTACCAATTCTTGTTCGGACAAGTAGTCTCTTATCTTTTCAGCCATCCCTTGCCACCTATCGGCGAACACTATGAAGTCATCGTCTGGCTTCATCTTCTCATTGAATAAGTCAATGATGGACAGGGTAGGTACCATTGTCTTTGTACCTTTGTAGGAACATCTTCGACACCACGTCGAAATTCTCTACCTCACTGGGGTCCAGGGAAAAGAACCACTCCAAAGTTGATCCCTCTAACGACCTTCTGAAGAGGAATGCCAATGCTTTTTTATCATACTGCCAAAATGATGATTCGTATAGAAATTCTTTGATGTGAAGGAAAGGATTACCTATGCCATTGTACTTTCTGTAAATTGGCATTTCAGAAGGTAAGAGATGGAATATTGGCAAACTAGGAACAGAGAGTTCAGGAGCGGCCTTGCCGTCCATATTCTTTTCAAGATTCTTGAACCGCTCGTCCATCTGGGACAACTTGTTAAGTAGGAGTTGGGTGGTAGAATCTGCTGGTGGAGGTGGTGATTGTTGAAAAGACTGCCTCCGCGAATAAGTAGGGATGCGGGGACAGTGAGGTTGTGAACTGGCGGCGTTCCCACCGTGCTCGAAGGCATTCTGATAGATTAGGGTTTGCGGTCTGACAGGATGCTGTGAACCAGACTGTTGAGGGCTTCTGTGCCGTGGAGTGAAAATACGTAGACCTTCCATAGTTTGAGTAGGAGCTTGATAAGTAGCAGGGTGAACCACAGGGCTTGGCTCGGAATGATGCAGAGGAGCTTTCCCTTTCAAGATTGATTGAATGGCATCAATTTGACGGGGATCCACATGATTAGATAGAGCTCCTATGAGAGTAGCAAGATCAAAAGGATGATCGGCAGAGGGTCCAGTCTAGTCTTGGGCTCTTTCAACAGTAGGATTAGAGATGAAATATGTGAATGATTGCCCAAATCCGGGTGATATTGATCGTAGATCAAATCATCATGATACTGAGGGGTATGAGCATCTCCCTCGTGAATAGATTGGAATTGATCATGATAATCGGGGATATAAGCGTCCCTTTCATCTTCAGAAGAGGATGTACCATGAACCTGAGGGGCATAGGCATCTCCCTCATACTCGACCATATCTTCTTGTTCAAAGGCAACCATGCCGACAGTTCTACCTGAACGTAACATCATTGTATTGAGATGACAATTATTTCAATCAAGTTTGCACAGATTAACAACCAAGTGGATGCTTAAGTTGTTTTGAGAGTTACTTGTTGGGTTAATTGAATTTTTTTGAACCCAAATTCTCTCAATGGGTAAGATCCTAGTTTCAATTCAATTTCTGCCGTTATGCTCTACGGATCCACTCACCACGATATGACCAACTACCCGGGACTTCAAACGGTACAACCAACCCGATGAACAAAGAGGAATTCTTTGCTTTTGGGGACTTACGGAGGTCTTAACACCAACCACTCTAGTCTGACCGAGGGACCAACCCAGTCAAAGAGAGGTGAGGATGCCAAGAAAGGTGTTCCTAGAGGAGGGGGGTGAGCCCCGATGTAAATGACATGTGGCTTAGATGGCCTCTAATGTAGAATAAGTAAATAGCAAGAAGATCAATGATCCGAGTATTGATGAGCAACAGGGATGAGGGCTTGAATCGCATCGCTGTTCAATGACGCTATTCAAACAGTAATCCCACCTGTTCACAGTAGCTTGAGCAGTACAGAGAATAAAAGGGGCACTAAAACGCGTCTTGTATAGGCGACACGCTTAGTGAAATGCGTTGCTTTATGTAGACGCGCTTTGGGTTCCGAAAAACAACAAACGGGCAACGAAACAGGGGCAATCCCCTCTTCAAATGATAGAGTGAATAAGAGATCAACTATTCATGCAATGACAGTTTAAGCACATGGACCAATCATGTAACATCATGGGTATCAAGTTGAATAAAACACACTTTCCAATACCACTTATCGAGGCAATCAAGGGAGGGCAAAATTTTGCCACAAGGGGGTGTGCACGAGGTGCACGTGGGGATAAAAATCAAATAACCAACCAACAAACCATCAAATGTGCCCGAGGGACACAAGCGGTGCACCGAGGGTGCCCAATAGGGACAACAAGAGTAAAAATAAAGGAAACGGCAAGACACGTCCCACCGTGATCGCCAAAAAGTTGTAGTACTCACAAGGAGTGTATGTTCATCATGTTATCATGTGTTTACTATGACTAACAAATATGAAAATTGTGATCGCCAGAAATCGAGGGTTTCAAAGGAAAAGTGATCGCTTACTAACCTTGCAAACTGGGAGAATATGAGGTTCTTTTGTTCTTCTCTTCTGGCCGACTGAAAGAAAAGAGCTTTATCTTTCTTTACTCTTGTTTTTTCTTTTGTACCTTGTAAGAGAGATTAAACAAACAAGAAGACTATGATTAGAATTTGAGATAGTATAGTATCTATTCTAATTAAGGATCTAAACATGCAACTAAACTAAAAGAACTCACGTTTTGGTTTTCTTTTAAACCCCTGAAAGAGACATAGGTTTGGAAATTGATGTAGCCGAAGCTATCACGACCGGATTCCGAGGCTGGAATCCGAAGAAGTGGATCCAAAGCCGGTTCGGATCGGTGTTATCGAGGCCTGACGGGGATCCGGAAGGCGGAGGAAGTAGAGGCGAAGCCGAAGGTTCGAAGGCCGAGACCGACTCGGTCGGCGACTGGCTTGCTCCGGGAAGTCGCGGCCGAAGCTCCTTCGGGAAGCGAGGGGATGGCGCGATGCCGAGTCTCCTCGATGGCGGGGCAGCCGGCGTACGGCGTCGAGACCAGAGAGAGGAGTCCGAGGTCGGCGGTCGAGACCGACTCGGGAAGGTCGGCGATGATTCGAACCGAGCTCCTGCAGGAGGGAAAGAAGAAGAAACCGGTCAGCAGGAGTCCCGGGCTCTGGCCCTTAGGAACCCCCTCCGACGGTCAAGTTAGCTCCTGAAGATGATTCGATTCAGAAGGCAAAGAGTAGCTTTAATGCTATTTGGACCGTAGTCCTTAAGGGTCTCAGAGGCATAGAATTGCATACCTTTGGCAATAAATAGCGGTGTATTTATAGCAGAGGATAGATGATGGTTAACGGTGGCAGCCGATATAGGACTAAACGCGGGCTTACTGGAAAACCGCCATAGTACCTGGTCCGCCACCGGAGTGGGCAGGACTCGGTTATCGGGCCGAAGGGGGTTGGGCCGCTGATGGGCCGAAGCCTGTTGGGCCCGGAGCTGCTGCGCTGTTCCCGGGCCGTAGGCTGGTGGGCCGCTGACGGGCTGAAGCCTATTGGGCCGGGAGCGACGGTGCCGCTTATGGGCCGAAGGCTGCTGGGCCGCTGATGGGCCGAAGGCTTCCCTGAGGGCCTTGCACTGCTGCTGCTGGGCTGAGCGGGGTTTGGGCTTGTTTAAATGGGCCGAATCGAATTCTGCCTCATCAGAAATTATGAAGTGTGTGTGTGATGAGTTGATGCGATGGAAAATCATGTGAAACAATGATGGAACTATGAAAACTAAGAAAGAAATTAGAGAAGAAAATGGTTGGTTTGGCTCCTTGAAAGTCTTGATCTTCTTGAGCTTCAATGGAGCAAAAGAATGAAGAGATAAGAACTCCTCTTGTTGTCCACGTTTTTCTTCTTAAGGGTTTCTAAAAACCTTGTTAGAAGCTTCAAATTCTCCAATAGTCAACCTTTTTCAGAGGTCAATGTCCATACATATTTATAAGAAGTGATTTTAGGGTATTTAGGCCTTCAAAGGGGCTTTCCCGCAGCTCGGACTTGCCCTGGACGATCATGAAGAAAATTGAAAACCCTTCCAACCTCGAAAACCAGACTATCTCGGCTAAATCATGCTTATCTGGAAACTTTTAAAACGCGTCGCCCAAGAGGGACGCCTTTTAGTTAATTAATGCAGCCAAAATAGAAAGAAATCCGTAAAGGGAAACCGAAAACAATTAGGAAACTTAAAAAGCGTCGTGTCTACGCGACGTGCTTTAGATAATTTAGAAAATTATATGGAATTATAAATAGTAAACCTAGGCGGATTATGACCTAAAAGGCGTCATGTAAGGGCGACGCTATTAAGTTAAATCCTCTTAATTTTACTAGTTTTAATTCCGAATTGATTTCTACTAAAAATCTAAATGGCGTCGCGAGACGGCGACGTGATTCAACAAATCTCTGAGAGAAAATAAAAAAATAATAATTAATGATTAAATATCAGACCATTCTGAGACATTATCATTGCGACATGAAATTTACTCAATATGATATCAAAATTAGCAGTCTACAACAACCCATGACAACACTCTCCACACTATGTCTGTCTGAAATCCTCACCTGAAAATCGTAGGGGTAAGTTTCATCGAAATGGACTCAGTAGGGATCCTTCGATCCCCACCACCTACTCGCGCACTCACAAGTGCAACAACACAAATATAGGCAGTTTAAATAAATAAAACAATAAACACAACTCCCAAAGATTCTCAAATTTCGATATAAAACGCATGCATTCATAAATGTAACATGCACAACTCTAAAACCACTCGACCACGGAGTCCACAACCAGTGTCTCGGCTAAAAGCATAAACCACACGACCGAACGCGGAAAACATCGACCCGTTGGGACCAAACAACAACCCCTCATATAGCGTGCTAGTTACTCCGGCCTATCTAGCTCTAGGTGGTTCTACTTTCCCCAGCACGAGTGACACTTCGAATGTACCCCTCCTATACCGGTACTAGCTATACTCCGGGGTACACCAGGTGACCTTCTCTCTAGGCGTTACCCCACCACTCCCACACTGGCGCCGTGTCACTCCCACACCGGCGCAGGGTGCCTAAGCGCTAACAACTATCACTCTAGGTCTGCGGTCGTACAAAACACAACATAGTACTATCCGATCACGTAGAAATCCTCGTCCTCAAGTACATTTTCAAGCATGCATTTAACCAAACCATCTAACAATGTAAACACATGTTAATTGCATGGATTAATGAGATTCTGTCTTGAATCGCGTCACCCGTGGCCGACGTTATTCAAGACCCTTAAACTGGTTCATACGAAACTGGCCTCAGAATATGACCTAAATCGCGTCGCCACTGGCAGCCGCCATTTAAAATGGTGTTGCTGTCTCTGTACGCTATTCACGACAGAAACATAACCAAGGATCGGGATGAACTGGGCTAAAATTGCATCTTAAGAGAAAACCGTCATTTAGAATGACGTCACTATCGCAAGACGCCTTTTAGCGCTCGCAAACTGGTTCTCCCTCTGGCCTCCCCTGAGTCACAAAGTAGGATTTCTCCCCAAATTCGCATAAAAAACGTACCAAAATAGGGAAGAAGGAGGAGAATCCAAATACCCGTTAAAAGCCCACCATTCCTCATTTTATAAAGTTAGCATTTTCACCCCAAAAATCTCCTAAACATGCTCTAAAGCGGGAAAAATATGGTTTTAATCAAACACAACGGAGATTGTCACCCTACCGGTTACTTGAACTCCTCCTCGCTCCTAGCCGCCGAACCGCCATGCTACGAACCGCCGCTGGTACCGTCGTGGACGCCGTTACTTCACTAAGATATCAGCCGCCGTCCGGAGAGAAATGCGCCGCAGAGGAAATAGTTGTGGTAGTGGTGGAAGTTAGGGGGTTGATGGAGTGGAGGGAGAGGAGGAACGGGGAGAGGAAAGAAAGGAGAATGGGGAGGGGCGCCGGAGGCTGGAGAGAAGAGAGGAGATAGAAGGGAAAGGAGAGAATGAGGGAAATGAGGGATGGTTTGCGAGGTCAAACCGAGATTGGCTAAAAACGCGTCGCCACAGAGCGACGCCAATTAGATGACAAGAGGGAGTCGTACATTGACAGATCAGGGCCGTACTCTGAATGGGGTCGACCATGCAAGACGCCATTTAGACGATAAGACCGGGGCCGTACTCTCGCGGCCCAAAGCTAGCCTACGTGGCACATTCTAAAACGCGTCCCCCTAACCGGACACCGTTTTGAACTGAACTCATGCCACAACCCCACTAGGGCCCAAACCTAGGGGTCTGATATCGAAAGTGAACCCTATAACCTGATCTGAAACCTCAATCCTTACACGTTTGATGTTTTTCCCCATAACTATTTGTAACCATAGTTGAATCATGTGATTTTCTCTCATTTAATGATACGAGGTGGAACAAAAAGTTTTTAGGTTTTGACATCCACAATTATCTGGAAAGTTCATTTCAAATGGTAGATGGCCGAAAATGAAAATATATTTGCGAGGAAACTTTGAATATTAGTGCACATATAGAAATATAAAAATACTAACTGGGTTGCTGTAAAAAGATTCAAAATACCAAAATACTGAGTTATCCTCCATGAATTGGGTATAACTAACTAGGTATCTTTCTTTATGGACATGAATATTTGTTTGAGTATCTTTCTACTTATTTCTTGATTAGATATTGATGTAGCCGAAGCTATCACAACCGGATTCCGAAGCTGGAATCCGAAGTAACGGATCCGGAGCTGGGTCGGATCGGTGTTTAAAGGCCCGACGGGGATCCGGAAGGCGATGAAGACAGAGGCGAAGCCGAAGGTCCGAGGCCGAGGATGGCTCGGTTGGATGCTGGCTTGTCTTCGGAAAGTGGGGCCGAGGCTCCTCCGGGCGGCGCGAAACCGAGTCTCCTTCGGTCGAGGGGCAGCCGGCGCACGGCGTCAAGACCGATGGGAGAAGTCCGAGATCGGCGGCTGAGACCGACTCGGGGAGGTCGGCGATGATTTGAACGAGCCCTTGCATGAGGGAAAGAAGAAGAAGAAACCGGTCAGCAGGAGTCCCGGGCTTCGGCCCTTAGGAACCCCCTCCGACGGTCAAGTTAGCTTCTGAAGAAGATTCGATTCAGAAGGCAAAGAGTAGCTTTAATGCTTTTTGGACTGTAGTCCTTTAGGGTCTCGAAGGCATAGAATTGCATACCTTTGGCAATAAATAGCGGTGTATTTATAGCAGAGGATAGAGGATGGTTAACGGTGGCAGCCGATATAGGACTATGTGCGGGCTTACTGGTAAACCGCCATAGTGCCTAGTCCTCTACCAGAGTGGGCCAGACTCGGCTATCGGGCCGAAGGGGGTTGGGCCGCTGATGGGCCGAAGCCTGCTGGGCCTAGGGCTGCTGTGCTGTTCCCGGGCCGTAGGCTGGTGGGCCGCTGACGGGCTGAAACCTGTTGGGCCGGGAGCAACGGTGCCGCTTATGGGCCGAGGGCGGTTAGGCCGCTGATGGGCCGAAGGCTCTCTGGAGGCCTTCTACTGCTGCTGCTGGGCTGAACTGGGTTTGGGCTTGTTTTAATGGGCCGAATCGGATTCTGTCTCATCAGATATAAATATTCGTCTTAGTGTTCTTGTACTTCCTCTAAAGCTTGTAGAACTTCTGCATGGTCCCAATCCATGTTCTTAGTGGAACATGAAGACTCATCTTGGATACTAAATATTAATCAAGAACATGGAATTTAGTGAGACCTATTTTCGATAATAGATCCATATTCAACTAGAACAAGAAACCTAGCAAATTTTCAAATCTAGCTTGGATCATATTTGACAATCAATTTACTTTGGAGTCCTTAAAGATTCTTTGAAAATGACACTAGAAACTTGGCCACTTGTCAACTTTGAGTCCTCATCCTTTAAGAATCTACTACACTTACAATAATTTATTGGTCTATTTAACTAACTAAATCCAATCTAATCAACTTACTTTAACTAATATGACTTTGTAACATATGGGATGTTACAAATTTAGAATTCAAAAAATTTCATTACGTTTCATATTAAATGTATACTTATGTTTCAATAATTTAAATTAAATATATGTGTTTATATTGGAATATACATATGACACATTGACATATGATTTACGTATATATTATTAATATAAAGTATATTTTATATTAAAATTTACTTTATTCAATTTTTTGGTTCGGTTTGGTTTGACATGTTGTGAAACCAAATCGAACAAGGTTCAATTTCAAATTGAGCTGAACCGAACAAAATCACCCAATTTGGTTCGATTTTGCAGTTTGAACTGAATTATGAATAGCCCTACTACGAATCTCCTCCTGATCAAAGTGTCCTTTGAGAATATGGTCTACCAAACAATTCTCGACGTGGTGATGTTTGAATTGAGAAGCTAAGTATTTTTTGGCTTGCCAAAAAAAATGTAAGCCAATTAAAAACGCTTGGACAAGGTAATAGTCATACAATTTGGTGTCACTTCTGTAAAGATGTGGGAGCAAGATAATTACTTACCAAATGGGCATATAATTAGTGACTTCCATTAAGGCTTCTATTGTGTCAACAATTTCCTAAAGTTGCATTTTGTGCTTCTCATTAACTTTTTATGAAGTGTTTTAATTGAAATAAAGTATAAAAACTCTCTCAAAACTACTATCATCCCAGTTCACATATGACACTACTTTTTTACGAAAGCAATTTTTGGTAAGATATTGTGAAAAATATGTTATTTCTTACTTGTAGAATAATGTTATAAAGACCGGTGTCAGCTCTACGACTAATTTTTATATAATTTTTATAAATATTTCTTATCATCAATATTAATTAGAATTTGTTCTCCTTTGATGTACTTTTTTACTTATATAAAAATCCACCCATCCTCACTTTCGATCATCATTCATGATATGTGACTAAACACTATAGTTTATTCTGATATGAATTATACCATAATTTAATATTTAAAATTACAAGCTTGCATGTTGTTCACGTGTGCAGCAATAAGTTGAGCTTCACGAATTTTAAAACTAACGACTCGGAGGCTAACCCTCAAAATCATAAAAGGGATTAGTGGATGATTCTTTTTGATAAATTTAAGAATGTCATATCTTAGACACATATGATTTATTATTATTATCATATTGAAAATAAATGTCAATAATATAGTGATAAGTTATTTTAATAAAATTTAAAATTTCTATGTTTTAATGTTTGGCAAAAAGGTACACGGCTGTGTGACTCTTCAATTAATAAGGGTGGATAAAAAAATGTTGCCTATAATGTTGATCCCGTGGCCCCTATGAAAGGTGTTTTTACTCTTCAATTCTTACAATCATTTAATTATATATGTAAACTCTTGTAATCTTCACATTTTTTTTTTTTTTTTTGGAAAGCTCTTGTGAAAGAGTCTCCAATTAGAATTCCATGTAAATTAAAATGATATAAAGTTTCTAAATAAATCTGAAGATCATAGCAGTTTATATGGGATTTGAAAGATTGGAATTAAAACTAAAAATTTTAAGACGAATTTGAACTTGAAACTTTATAAAATTTGCATCCCGCACGGACATGTGCTAACGTCTCTTTTTTCCCATAAACGAGTGCACCTACTAACTCTATAAATAGTCACCACCCAGCCCTTTTACTTCTTTCGCAAGTTTCCGAACCCCACACCACCCAACCCCGCTCCCAAGGCCCCGTCGTCTTCTCCCGTCGAAACCCACCCCGCTCCCAAGACGCCCACACCGCGGCCGAGTCACCGCTCCTCCGCCGCGCCTCCGTTCTCGGGCTCGCTTCCTGGATGTCTTCCTCCTGCCGGGACTCTCTCTCGCTCGGCGGCGGCGGCGAGAAGGCCACCTCCTCCTGCTCGTGATTGCTCTGCCGCGCTCGATCCGACGGGGGACCTCTTCACCGGAGACCCAGCAAACCGACGGTTGCTTCTCCCCCCACACCCATCTTGTCCCCCCCGCTCGACCTGCTCTGCTCCTGAAGCCAGCAGAGGAGACCCACTTCTCCATTTCTCTCTGCAAGTAGGGTGGCTCCAACCCTTCAATCCCTCCTCGGCCAACTGCAGCAGCTCTGTTTTCTCTACCACACTGCATGCAGAAAGAGCTCTCTCTCTCTCTCTCTCTCGCTCGCTCTCGGAGATGAACTGCTCATTGTCTGATCTGATTTATCTCTTGCCTTTTTCTTTTTTTCTTTTTACCTTCCCTCTGCCCCCTCGCACCTTCTGATTTCTTCGAGTTTACCATTATTCTTTGACTTGTGAAATTAGGTATAGGGTTGTTTGATGTGTGCCGCTTGGTTCTATAGAATGTAAAGGGCCGTTGTTTGAAATAGGTCTGTAATTCTATTGTCTGCTTCTTTTTTTTTTCTTCTTCTTTTGGAAGGTGAGGATTCCATACCTAGTTGACCAGCAGGAATCAGGTACCCCCATCCTAGATGGTCCTGTAAAGCCAACTTGACAGAAAATTCCTTACTGGCCACTGCTATCCACCCTCCAAACCGAGGTGTCCATCTTGTTAAAGTCCTTGTGCTGCCGCCTTGTAGGAGATCTAGCATGTCCGCTTCCTAGGTAGTCATAGTAGTCCTATTTAGTCACGGTCAAATTTTACAAAATTTCTTTCTTATTTCTTTTATTTTTTGTACCATGTATTTTATGTTTGTTCACATTAGTTCGCTTCATCTTTGTATATGAGAGGACACCTTCATTTCAATGCAATACTACTTTGCAGGTTCTGGATGTGATGAAGCATTTTGTGGGGTTTACTGACAAGCCCAGGGCTTGGAGATTGGTGGCATATACCCAATTTGTAGACCAGAAACTTTTAGACTGGTATGCACTTGTCTGGCTATTATAATAGTGTATTAAGTATTTTTGAATCTTATAATTCTCGTCAAAAGATTGTCAAAGCAAGATGTTTGTGATTTTCCTTGTAAATGCTTCCTTGAGGTTTACATTTATCTGGCTATTTGTCTGGAACTTTGTGGATGTGTGTGTGTGTGTGTTTTTTTTTTCTTGTTTATTTTCCTTATTATTTTCTAATTTTTTGAGGGGCCATTCTGTTATCTATTCTCTTTTGCAATAGTATGTTGTATCCATATTGATTTCTTGGACAGATTCTTCTACGGATAATTTTCACATTGTTTCTCTACTTGCCTGTTCTATGCCTCTAATGTTTTTTTGGAAATTTTAAGGCCACAATTTGTTAGATGTCAGACACAGATACATGAAATTAATCACGAGTTCACTTAGAGACAGATTTACACTTCACCCAATACCCGTTTGTTTAGTCAACAGAAATGCTAAAGCATCAATTAACCCCATTCTATAACTAAAGGTGTACAAGCATAGGAAGAAAACACCATCTCTATGTAGTCATATTTCTCCAATTCTGGATCTTCCACAGTGCAGTTGAAGCTTCTGAATTCTTTCTAGCAATTACTTTTAGCCATGAGCCAATTTAACAGACTTTTTGGTCATATCAAAAACAGCATGCCCTTTATGTATAAAAATCCTGTTTTTCCTTTCACACCATATTGTCCGCAGTATTGAAGTAGTAGTATCATGGAAGAAACAGGCTTGGAAGGAACTTGCTTGGGCAGATTTCCGATGGCTGACCAATTGAACGGGAAGATGCCCCATTTCCATGTTTTATTTAATGAAAACAGTGATCAGTAACTTTGTCGGGTGCAGAATAATAAGAGTTTTCTGGGAAATCATACCCAAGTGCTGGCACATAAGATGGTGAAGAGCCAACAATGTCTTAAAACTGATGGAAGTTGGAAGCTAAGATCTTGATCCAAAGTCCTGTTGGTTCCTTATCTATCTATCAATCGATTGATCGATCTATCGATCTATTTATCTAACAATCTACCTACCTATCTATGTTGTTTCGCTATCTAATTTATCGAGTTACTTATCTAGCCAGCTGTCTATCAGCCCATTTTCCTATCTTTCTACCCATATATCTACCTATCTTTCCTTTGCTATCCAGTGATCAATCTACCTATCTATCAACCTACCTTCCAAGCTATCTACCTATCACCTATTTGTCTACATATCAATCCATTTGTCTCCCCCACCTACCTACCTATATATCTATTTGTGTACCCAACTATCCATCTATTTATCAAAATATAAATCTATCCAATTGTCGATCTGCCTATCAATCTGTTCTTGCAGTGTAGCTATCAATCTATCTACTTAGCTAGCCATCTATCGAAGTATTTATCTACCTACCTACCTATCTATCTTTTTTCGCAATCTATGAACCTATCCACTAGTACCTTATCTATGTACCTCCCTCCCTCCCTATCAATCTATCTACCTACTTATCTATCAAACTACCTAGGGTCCTAGCTAGCAATCTATCTATCTATTTATCTACCTACCTACATATATCTACCTATCTATCTAGCTTCCAATATATCCCTTTTTCCCCCTATCAATCTACCTTTCTATTATCCTACCTATCTCCTGCCTACGTACTAACAATCTATCTATCTAACCATCTAGCTATCTATTTTTGTGCCTACATACGTATATCCAACTATCTATCTATCGATCTACATATCTACCCATCCATCTAACAATCTACATTCCTCTCTGTCTATCTTATCTACCTACCAAGCTGTATGGTAGTCTATACATCTAGCTATCATCTATCTAGCTTCCTGTGTATCTATGTAGCTGTTTAGCTACCAAGTTATCTATCCATCTAGCTAACTATCTCGATACCAAGTTATCTATCTATCTAACTATATGCCAAACTATCCATGTATTTAGCTATCTAGCTAGGTATGTAACTACCTACCTAGCTTCGTATGTACCCACCTATCTAGCTGTGTATCTAGCTATCTACCTACTTGTATAGCTACTTATCTACATATTTTTTAGAAGGTGTACTTATCTACATATTTATTCATCTAGCCATCTATCTATCTATCTATATATCTAACTAGCTAGCGACCTATTGATCTATTAAGCTTCCTATCTACATTAGTATCTAGTTGTCAATGATACCAATCTATTTATCTACCTATTGATCTTGTTAAATATCTATCAAACTATCAACCCACCTGTCTAGCTGTCTATCTACATATCGAACTATCTATGTTCATGACTGTCTATTTATGGTTCTATCTATCCATCCATTGATCTATCTAGTTATCTATTAATTTGCTTATCTATATTTCTATATTTATCTAACAATTTATCTGTTTATCTATGTTTACTATCTAGCTAGCTAGCTAGTTGTCTATCTATCTCTATATTTTTCTACCCATATATCTACCTATTTGTTTGTTATCTAGTTATTGATCTATCTACCTATCTAGCTATCGATCTATCTACCTATCTAGCTATCGATCTACCTACCTATCTAGTTATCTAGGATTCCACCTATCTATCTACATATCAATCTGTTATTTATCTACTTAAATAGCGACCAGTCTATCTAGTTACGAATCTACCTATGATTCATTTTTTGCTGCCTACTATCTATTTACGTACGTATATAGTTGTCTATCTGATTGTCTATATAGATGTTTATCTACATGTACCCATCTATCTTTTGTTGACGCCTATCTACCTATCTACTACCCAGTCTACCCTACTTTCTACCTCTTGCCTACCTATCGATCTATCTATCTATCTACCTAGCTAGCAATCTAACCATCTACCTATCCATCCATTTATCTACCTATCTATATAACTACCTATCAAACCTATCCATCTAACTGCCTAAATATCTCTCTATCTATCTACTATTATCTATCTATCGGGCAATCTGTCTATCTACTTGTCTACCAATCTGTCTTACCATGATATACCAAATTATCTATCTAGCTACCTACCAAACTATCTATCCATGTATCTATCTGTTTGTCTGTATCTATCTACCTACCTATTGTTTGCACCCTTAAATTTCTCTCTTAATAATTGAGAGCTAAAATCAACAGCGAGATCAATATGATGATAGATGCATAATCATGCTAAGACCCTAACAAAAGTCTGTGCATCAGAGAAACAAATTCTCACATGACCAAGCTATGCATCATATTGGAGGCAAAAAGAAAGGGATTAATGCTTGTTGACTTATAATGAATAATTAAAAAAAGGAAGGCAAGGACACAACCATAGTCCAAAAGAACCCTGATGTAAGACCCCCATAAAAGATTCAAGGGCATATCTATAAATTCCTAAAAAGTATAAACACAATTAGTAAAAGTTTAGGGTTTATAGTGTCAAAGACTTTTTTTATAAGGTCTTGATGAAATTATATAAGGATCAAAAGGTATCTTTAAAAAGTTGAAAAAGGCCCATCATCGATTACTTAATAAAGAAATGTGGGCATATGTATAATTAATAAAAGATATGGAGCTTAAATGCAAACTTGTTCATTTAAATTTAATAGGTTTATTGGGCTTAAGCCATATGCTTAGTGGGCTCCACAAATGGGCCTAAATGGACCTTAAAAACAGACCTAAATGGGCCGTAAATAGAGGCCATAATAGGCCACCTTAACCAGGTCCAATGGGCTCTGGTTAATGGGCAATCTACTGTTTAGCTACCAAGTTATCTATCTACCTAGCTATCTAGATACCAAGTCATCTATCTATCTAACTATATGCCAAACTATCCATCTATTTAACTATCTCGCTAGGTATGTATCTACCTACCTAGCTGCGTATCTACCCATCTATCCAGCTGTGTATCTAGCTATCTACCTACCTACTTGTATAGCTACTTATCTACATGTTTATTCATTTATCCATCTTACCATCTATCTATCTATCTAACTAGCTAGCCTCCTATTGATATATCAAGCTTCCTATCTACATTAATATCTTCTTGTCAATAATACCATTCTATCTATCTACCTGTTTATCTACTTAAATATCTATCGCTCTGTCAACCCACCTGTCTATCTATCTATCTACATATCGAACTATGTATGTTCATGACTGTCTATTTCTCAATCTATCTTTCCATCCATTGTTCTATGCGTCTTTCAATCTATCTTTTTATCTATTTATCTGCCTATCTGTCCATCTAACTATGCAATTCTTTATTTATTTAATTATTGACCAATCTATTCAGTTACCAATATACCTATCCATCATTTTTTTGCTATCTATTTACCTACGTATCCAGTTGCCTATCTAATTTTCTATATAGCTGTATATCTACCTCTACCGATCAATCTTCATGGTTCATGGTTTGCCAAATTGTATTGGATCATGGCAACTCATGCAGTTGACTTGTGTCTAGACGAGTCTCATCGCCTGACATGCATCGAGTCGGACCAGATCATGCTGACCCTATAAATGCATAATGGGTTATTTCAAATTGAGTTTTCCTTATTTGATAAGTAAAGCGCGGTAGGGGGGGTGTTGGGTGGTAGGCATGGGTAGGTGGGTTGGGTGTTGGGTTGTGGGTGCTGAGGGGGGGATGTTGAGGGATGTAGGGTGGTGGGGTGATGGTGGGATATCAAGGGTATAGGGTGGAGATGGATGGGTGTGCGGGTGGGTGGGGCTTGGGGTTGGGCCTTGATAGGTCGGCATGGGTAGGTGGGTTGTGTGTTGGTTTGAGGTAAGGGGTGGGCATAGGTAGATAGATTGAGGTGTTGGGCATGGGTAGGTGGCTGTGGTAGGGTTGTGGGTGGGGGTTGGGGGGCATAGATGGGTGGGTAGGGTAGTGGGGGTGTGGGTGGGATGTTGATGGGTGTAGGGTGGTGGGGGCTGAGGGTTGAGGGCGGGATGTTGAGGGGTGTAGGGTGGACATGGGTGGGTGTGGGTGGGATGTTGACGGGTGTAGGGTGGTGGGGGTTGAGGGTGGGATGTTGAGGGGTGTGGGGTGGACATGGGTGGGTGTGGGAGGGATGCTGATGGGTGTAAGGTGGTAGGGGTTGAGGGTGGGATGTTGAGGGGTGTAGGGTAGACATGGGTGGGTGGATGGGGCTGGGCGCGACGTGGGTGGGTTCGGGTGGTGGTGGATGGGTTTTCTACGGAGGGGGGGGATATGGTGGGTTGGAGTGGTTGCTTGGGAGGGAGGGGTCGGCATGGGTACACGGGTTGGAGTAGTGGGCATGCGTGGGTGGGTACATGGGTAAGGTGTAGGTGGGGGGGTGGGGGTGGGTGTGTTGGGGGTTAGGGTGGGTTGAAGTGGTTGCTTGGGAGGGAGGAGTCAGCATGGTACACGGGTTGGAGTAGTGGGCATGCCTCGGGGTCGGTTCGGACCGCCCGGATTCCGAGCGGACCGGGCGATCCGATCCGACCCGGACCGACCCGGCCGACCATGCTTTTGAGTAGCCTGGTTTTCTTGAGTCTCTGTTAGGTTATTACATGCAGATGGTAATGGAGAAGGAGTGAGGGTCTTGTTTATGTTCCCCAATAGTAATTAGCTGCCTCCTGTTGATCAAGTAGTCATCCACTGGTTCTTCTTGTTCATTTCCTCGGGTGGAACATTTTCTTAAACCACCGCCTCCAGCCCCGACAAGTAATAATTTGTCTTCTTGCATTTAGAACACCAATAGATACTTCTGATTCTGGGTTGTCTTGCATCACATTCTGTCATCATTGTCGCAGAGGCTTTTCTTTCCCTGATAGTTTTCTCTTTTTGTTGCCTTTCTTTTTCTTATGCTTTATGTTTGTAGTTCACTGGGCATGTGACATTCCCCCCTGGACTAGTATTGTTTCTGGGCAAAGTCCTCAACCTTTCACTTGAAGGTTGTTTTCATATCCTCAAGATGCCTTTAGTCTATTATTTAAGATTTTCTTAGGTTTGATGTTCTTTTCAGAACGAAGATTAGCATGTCCCATGCAAGAAGATAGCTTATGGACTTTTTAATGGCTCGGAGAACTTGTTGGCCTGGCCATTTTGTGGTTGCAAGATGAATGCACTTGTTGCTGGTATTATTTGATTAAATTTTGAGATGACTACCTCTGTTTTTTGAAGTGAGTATAATTCCTATTACTTGCCATTCATTTTTCCATCTAAGGTCAGAGATTTACAAGGCTCTTATCTGCGGGGTTGTCCTTGAGTAGTCAATTGAGGTATTTTCATGGTCAAGTGGGGAAGAGGTTTACTGTGGATGTTTGGATGGTGTATAGGGCTACTTTTTGTTGGGAGGAGGTTTCCTCTGGTTTTTTTTAACACTGTGTACACGATGTAATTTCTCTTTTTGTCTTATAAGATTGTGGTACCATCCACTTTCCGAAAGAAACCTGATATGGTAAATGCAGTTTGCATGTTTACTAACCTAACAGTTGCACAGAGGTACATCAAGCTGCAATCACCTGTGTATCTACACCTGGAAAGGCTAAAACACCATAGACAGTTCCAACATCTGTAGACCACAGCCAGTCTTTCTGTGCTTCATATGGTTTTATGGCCATACTGACCCTGGAAGGACAGAAACTAACAGATTAGTAGTATGGCCCACTCTTGCCCTACACGACAAATACTTGCCCGAGCATGTACAGTAGATAAACTTAAATTTTGATTCCATTTAAAATGCAACCTCCTCTGAAGAAAGGTAAGTATCTTTTAGTCAGTTTCTGATGGTCAGTTGAACTAATACCTAAATTGTGATTCTGGAAGGGATATGACATACAACATTTGCTGTAAGTATGTGGTCCTTTAACGAGTACAGTAGGAGCCAAATTTTTAAAATCCTTTGGTTTTGATTGGAATCCCTACTATTGGCTAGCCAATTAAGAGAAGACATAGCTTGTCAAATGGATGAGTTATGTCCAGTTTGCCAAAATAACCCTAATCTATAGACCATATGCTGTTCTACTGTGATTTTGCCAGAGCAGTATGGCCTTCATTCCCTCTTGACTACCACTCCAATCCGGATCACCTCACTTTGACGGATCGGATTTTATTATGGTCTACTTCACCTTCTGCAGGGAATCCCAAAGGCAGGAATTTCCTCTGCATGTGTTTCTCCATTCTTTGGCATATCTGGAAGAGAAGGTGCAAGTTTGCTATGGAAAGAAAGGCTCTTAATGTGGTTCTTACAGTTAACAATGCTTGTAGGGATTTCCAGTTTTGGCTCTCCTTAATAACCGCTGAACCTTCTACTACTGCTCACAATGTTAAGCAATCTGACATTGCCAGAGGGTGTGCAGAAAGAAGAGTCTAATAATAAGTTCTCTGTTAGATAAGAAAGAAAGAAAGAATAGCCCTAGGTTTTTTTTTTTTTCCGATATGACATTTTTGGAGTTCTAATAGAATTAAACTACCTTCGATCCAACTGAGGCAGATACACTTGATTCCTCTATCATAATTTGCATTACAAATAAATCTATATGGCAAACAAGGGGTGGGTACAACAAGTGCATCTGGGGAAGGCATGAAGGGGACAACAGGAAACTGGCTAGGAAGCACATGGGCGGTATCAGTACCAGTTAATTTGTCAGTGTGTAAACCCAACCTCCCTTTCTCCCAATCTGCCTGCGCCCCTCCCCAAAAGAAAAAAAGAAAAACACACGCAAAGAAACAGAGGTTTTTGACTCGTGTGACCAGTAAGTAATAACCCAGGTTGCGGGCTGCTTGAGGTGGGCAGGAGTGGGGGATTCATCACCATTTGGGCCAGTAGAAGTTAATCCCTTGCTACTTTTGGTGATGACACAATGACCATCTGGTAGGGGTGATCATGATTCGAAGGAAAAGAGGGACAAGTGAGAAGATTAGAGCCAGAAGAAACTGCCAAAACACTAAGTTCATAAAGACCCCTTCTTTATGACACAGAAACATACACAGACGTACATGAAGCACCTGCCAGATGCCGACTTCTTCCAAGTTCAATATTACAATATGTTTGTAGTGGCACCAAAGTTATCACTTCCTTGGTTCTGGGGTCGAGCGAGGGTGGATAGTAAAGAGCATGATTTTGTGATAACAAGAGAGAGAGAGAGCGATAGAGAGGGGTTGTAGAAGATATCTATGGGCTAGAGAGTTGAAAGGAAAAAGATAAACTTTTTGAAGGTACTAAGATTCAGACTACTGCTTCCAGATTATACCAAGTATATATTTTAGAGAGGCCTCATCATGCTTATTTCATCGTCCTTTTGCATTACTATGTTCAGTTTGTGAATTGTGATGAATTGTGACCTAGTGTAGTCCATGATACTCTAGAATAAAGTTAAGAAGTATTTTCTTTTCCAGCCCTGCATGTTGATTTGGCACCGCCAACTTATCATGCAGTTAAGAATTCTTATGTTCCTCTTGAGGTGTCAAACTTTTTTCTCGTATATTATCTGATTAGGCATCTAATTACCTTTGTTGTTTTCCTTTTTATTACCAGCATTATAGTGAAAGCTCGACTTCTTTCTTGTCCACTTTCATCTAGACATGTTCTGTTCCCCCATTTCATTTTTTACTGTTAAGATTATCCAAGCTTTTGATTATGACGTGCAAGGAGATCCAAAATAATCACTAGTAGTACTTTACAGGAAATATTCCTATTCTTTTGCTGCTCTAGATTTCCAATTTAGATTCTCAAGAAGCACAATAGGTTAAAAAAGGCTGAGAGATGGCCATTTCAACTTTTGACATGCAACTATTACCATCAGACTATGTAAACATGGAAAACAACAACTATTAGTTACTTATGAGAACCCACAAAAAATGTAGAGTACAGAAAAGGTAAGGGAAAAAAAAGGTACTTTACAATGAGGAAAGGAGAGGAAAGCATGACAGCATGATCAGTTCATCGCCTCTGTTCAGAGATGCAATGAGTGTCTATATGAAACTTCTTACACTGGTAACAGCCAAAAATTGATGCCATCAATCTAAAAGTTACATCGCTTCACATTAGAACATTATATTGTTCAGAGATGCAATGAACATCTATATCAAAAGAAAAAGAAAAGAATGCCAAGCAATTGGAAACTGTTTACACTGGAGACACCCAAAAATTGGTGCCACCAACCTAACTCAGAACTCAGCAATGCACTGAGCATCCATAAGAAAAGAATGTTAAGCATTCTGAAACTATTTACACTGGAGACGGGCAAAAAATTGGTGCCAACAATCTAATTTACAATACCACTTTTCATATTATAATCTGATATTGTTCAGAAATGTGATGGCCATCTATAAGAAAAGAAAGGGAAGAGAATGCTAAGCAGTCTATAACTCTTTACACTGGAGTAGGCAAAAGAATGTAGCCATCAATCTAAGTTACAATTAACAAGGAGTACTATTTGTTTAATTATATGGAGTAATAACAATTATCTGCCTATAGATCACAGGCTACATCTGTTTCTGGTGCAGTTATAAGCAAGTTGTACTATGAAAAAGCATTCTAGGCCCTTTATCCTGATGAAAATTATAGTGAAATTTGGTGACTTTTTTTTATTGCTCAATTACAATTTTTTTGGCCTAGATAATCTTATCATTTTTTAAAAAATCATAAAGCAGATATAGATGAGAATGGTGACATGGACCCCGAGTATTATAGGAGACAACTTAGTTGCATATGTCGCCTGTGTTGCTGCAGGAGAAAGGAGTGCTGAGTCTCATCATCAGGTGGGTCATGATCCGATGGTGCATGTAAGAAACTCCGTACTTAGTGGGAGCGCTTATACCCAAGAATTATTAGATGGTGCGGAATCTCGTTTTCATGATGTGGACTTGATAAGGATGTATTTTTATTCTTGTGTGATTTTCTTAAAAGTAGAGAGCTCTTATGAGACACTATTAGAATGAGTATGGAAGAAATGGTTTTTCATTTTCTTTTAATTAGGGTTGGAAGTCAAATCTAACAACACAAGAAAGGTTTCAACATTCTGGGGAGACAATTAGTAGGAAGGTTAATGAAGTAATTAATGCGTTAACATCAATCTTATATGAATATATTACTTTGCCACTTATTGATACATCAACATACATCGTTGAACATTGTGTATAAATCGTTTATTATATTGTGTCTTCGTATTTGTTTCAATGTTTAGTATTTTTTGATATTTTTATTTTATTAATAATCATTTTAAATTTTAAATTTTAAATAAAATTTAAAATATTTAAACTTTATTTAATTTAATTTTATATGAAATAGTGTATTCTTAAAATTAATTAATTTTGAAATTATTGATTGATAATATCTAAATTTAAATTTACTACTAAAAAATCCCTGAATTGTTTTTTAGTAAATTTGAACAGAGAATGGGATAGAAAAATGTTAATTTGAATTCAATGTTTTATGATATTTCAAGCTTTTAATTTTAATATATTATTTTTAAAAATAATATTATAATAATTAAAATTGCATAAAATGGATGTCAACCATTTTGAAAATATCATCCAAACACCCTTTTATATCACTTTTGAAATTGTTAAACTTCAACCAAACACCTAAAACGTTGTATTGTATCAATTTTGATATTAATACTCAATATCATAAAAATATCAATATCAACATTGATATTGTATCAAATTTGATACTCTAACTAAATAGGCCGTTAAGTCTTTGCATAAATCCAAGTTCAGTTATTCTACAAAGTAGATAGATTTCTTTTTAATCATATAAAATGTGACTTTTAGGTTTTATAGGGTCTACATCCCTATTTTTAATGTTTTTCATTATGTGCATTTGTAACGACCCGCCACCTTATAATTGAGGATCCGATTATTAAATAGGTACCGAATTATTAATTTGTAGTTAAACTAGGATTTAGATAAGTCTGAGAAATAAATAATAAATTAAGTTAAACATTCACATCGTATTGAATTGAAAAGGAAGTGCAATAATTATAAATTATTACCATGCGACTCGACTTAGTAAATAATTACATATTTCAATTGAAAGGAAATAATTAAATATACAGGCTAGAAAATAAAATAACAACTACATTGGGGGATACTCTAGAACAACGGCTGTTGGCGCGCAACTCAAGACAGCACTCTCCTCGCTACGTCTGCCTGGAACTTTCACTTGAAAATTACAGAGGTGAGTCTCATCGAAAAGATTCAGTAGGGATCCTTCGATCTCCACCGCTCACTCACGCACCCACAAGTGTAGCAACACAATTAAAGATAATTTAAACAAGTAAAGCAGTAAACACAATTCCTAGATTCGATATAAAACATATACATTCGAAATATAACATGCATAATTATGAAACCATTCTACCACGGAGCTCACAACCAGCGTCCCGGTAAAATACGCCAACCATACGGTCGAACGCAGGAAACACCGACCCGCTGAGATTAAACAGTAACCTCTCGGATAGCGCGCTGGCTATTCTGGCCTAATAGGCTCCAGGTGGTTCTGCTTCCCCCAGTACGAGTGACACTCTGAATGTACCACTTCCACACCAGTACTAACTATAATTCAGGGTACACCAGGTGACCCTCTCTCTAGGCGTCATCTCGCCACTCTCACATCGGTGCCGTGTCACTCCCACATCGACACAGGGTGCCTAAGCGCTAACAACTGTCACTCTAGGCCCATGATCGCACAAAACACAACACGGTGCGATCCGATCACATAGAATCCATCGTCATCGAGTATATTTCTAAGCATGCAATTAACTAAACTATCTAACAATGTAAACACGTGTTAATTGCAGGAATTAATGGAATTCTGATTTGAATCGTGTTGCCCAAGGCCGATGTCATTCAAGCTTCCTAAACTGGTTTATATAAAAATTGGCTCTAGAAAATGGCCTAAAACGCATAGTCATATGAAGCCGCCTTTTGAAAGGCGGCGTTGTTTCTAGTCGCCTGATAACGACAGAAATAGAGACAGGCTTCAGAGTGATTTCAATTAAAACGCGTCGTGCATGCAAGTAGCCATTCAAAAGGCGTCGCTGTCCCTGAACGCTCATCAGTCCAGAGACAGAGTCTGTTATTTGGGCTAAATCGCGTCGCGTGTGTAAGCTGCATTTCTAAAAGGCGTCGTTGTCCCCCGACACTATTTAACCCTCACAGACAGGTTCTTCCTTTGCCATCTCTCAATCCACGGGGTAGAATTTCTTCCCCCAAATCGTGTAAAACACTAAGAAAAGTGGAGAAGGAGGAGAAGAACCTAAATACCCATTAAAACTTCAAATTTCTCATTTCATGTAATTAGTGTTTTCACCCCAAGAACTCCCTAAACATGCTTCAAAGTGGGAAAAATATAGTTTTTAAACACAATACAACGGGGATCGTCACCCTACCGGTTACTCGAACTCCTCCTAGTTCCAAGCCGCCAACCTGTTTCGCCACACACCGCCGCCGGTACCGCCGTGGACGCCGCTACTCCACCGGGACATTGGCCGCTGTCCGGAGAGAAGTGCACCGCGGAGAAAGTGGTGGTGGTAGTGGAGGAAGTTGGTAGGGTAATGGAGTGGAGGGAGAGGAGGAATGGGGAGAGGAAAGGAAGGAGAGGGGGAAAGGGTTCGTCGGAGAGTCGGAGGGAAGAGAGGAGAGAGAAGAGAAAGGAGAGAATGAGGGAAAGGAGGGAGGGTTCGTGGGGTCAAACATAAGCTGGGTAAAACACGTCGTGTAAGCCTGACGTCATTCAGACGACAAGACCGGTTCGTACACTGACAAATCAGGGTCGTACTCTAAATGGCGTCGTCCATCCAAGACGCCATTCAGATGATAAGACCGGGGTCGTATTCTCGCGGCCCAAGGCCAACCCACGTGGCGCCTACGTGGCACAACTTAAAATACGTCCACATTGCTAGACGCCGTTTGAACTGCGTCGAGCTTGAAAAGGAAACTAAGTCTCAACCCCACCAGGGCCCAAATTAAGGGATCCGACTCCGAAACTGACTCGATAATCGGATCCGAAACCTCAATCCTTACATTCTCCCTCCCTTAAACGAATTTCGTCCCCGAAATTATCTGCTACTAAATAACGAGATTGAAAATAATGGTACAAGCTCACAAGAGAACTTACGAGAAAAGGTAGGGAAACTGCTCACGCATCTCATCCTTGCGCTCCTAGGTCGCCTCGCCTCCGGAGCGATGCTGCCAAATCACCTTAACCAGAAGAACAACCTTGTTCCGAATGACCTGTTCCCTGCGATCCTCAATATGTATTGGAAATTCTGGAAAGGACAAGTGCTCAGCGACTTCCAACTCTGAAAAATCCAAAACGTGAGATGGATCTTGAACATATTTTTTCAGCAAAGAAACATTGAACACATCGTGCACTCTTGCAAGACTGGGCGGCAAGGCTAGTTGATACGCCGTTTCTCCAATTCAAGTAAGAATGGGAAAAGGCCTAACATATCGCGGACTCAGCTTACTTCGCTTCCCGAATCTCATCACATTCTTGGAGGGTGAGACTCGGAGAAACACGTGGTCACCAACCTCAAAGTCAAGCGGTCTCCTACGGACGTCTGCATAACTCTTCTGTCTACTCTGAGCTGTAGTCAACCTCTGCTGCACTACTCTGGCCCTGCTATCTGCCTCTCACCAATCTCAGATCAATTCACAGGAGATCGACACGGCCGCTCGTACAATGCCTCATAAGGCGCCATGCCGATACTAAAATGATAACTGTTGTTGTAGGCAAACTCCACTGTAGACAAGTGCTACTCCCAAGAACCTCCCCAATCTACGCAACATGCCCTGAGCATATCCTCTAGTGTCTGAATGGTCCTCTCCGACTGCCTATCAGTCTCGGGATGATAAGCTGAACTAAAGGCTAACTGCGTGCCCAAGGCCTTCTGAAAAATCCTCCAGAATCTAGAAGTAAATTTCGGATCTTGGTATGACACAATGGATAAGGGCATCCCGTATAGAGAGATGATCCAGTCCATAAATAACTTAGCCAACTTGCCGACTGACCAGTCCTTCCTAATAGCTAGAAAGTGTGCCGACATGGTCAATCGATCAACAATGACCCAGATCGCGTCTCTTCTGTCAGGGGATACAGGCAATCCCGTCACAAAGTCCATAGTTACGTGTTCCCATTTCCATTCTGGAATCGGCAAAGGCTGCAACAATCCTCTTGGTCTCTGGTGTTCTGCCTTAACCTGCTGACAAGTCAAACACCTTGCCACATAATCAGCCACATCCTTCTTCATATCAGGCCACCAAAAGAGTCTCATCAAACAATGATACATCTTAGTCGTTCCGGGATGCACTGCATATCTGGAACGGTGCGCCTCATCCAGGACACTCCTGCGCACGTCCTCTTCGGCTGGGACATATAGTCTGCCTCTAAACCTGACCGTACCATCATCCCACAGCTCCACCTCTGGTGTCTGGAGAACCTGTGGTAACTCTGCATCTGCCCTCTGAGCTTCGATTACGGCATGGTACACTACTGGCCTCACAGTTAAGCTGGCCAACACGGCTCTGTCAGTCTCTCGCGGAATCCTAAAGAAAGATTCCACCACCTGCTCTTAAAGCCTCCATTCTTGAACCATGAGATATGACACGACCGCCTTTTGACTCAAGGCGTCTGCCACCACATTTGCCTTATCCGGATGATAAGAAAGGTCGAGATCATAATCCTTGATAAATTTTATCTACCTGCGCTGCCTCAAGTTCAAATCCTTCTACGTGAATACGTACTTCAGGCTCTTGTGATCGGTAAAGACCTGAAATTTCTCTCTATACAAATAGTGTCGTCAGATCTTCAGTGCAAATATTACAGCTGCCACTTCTAAGTCATGAGTGGGATAGTTCTCCTCATGCTTCTTCAGCTGCCTAGAAGCATAGGCCACAACCCTATCATACTGCATTAGAACTGCACCTAAACCTCGACGAGATGCATCTGAATAAACCACAAATCTATCAGAACCTGATGAAAGCACCAGCACTGGAGCCGAAGTGAGGCGAGTCTTCAACTCAATGAAACTCTGCTCACACTCTTCGGTCCACACGAAACGAACTCCCTTACGAGTCAACCTTGACAAAGGGGTTGCTATCGAAGAAAATCCTGGGCAAACTATATGTAATAACCTGCTAACCCCAAGAAGCTCCTGATCTCCGTTACTGTTGTCCGTCTGCTCCAATCCATTATTGCCTCAACCTTGCCTGGATCCACTACAATACCATCTCTATAAATGACATGTCCTAGGAAGTGCACCTTATCTAGCCATAATTCACACTTGCTAAATTTGGCAAAGAGCTGGTGCTCTCTCAGAACCTGCAATATCACCTGAAGATGTGCGGTATGCTCTTCCTCAGAAAAAGAGTATACCAAAATATCATCTACAAATACCACTACAAACTGATCTAGGTAAGCCCTGAAGACCCGGTTCATCAAATCTATGAAAGCCGCCGGAGCATTGGTCAAGCCAAAAGACATAACCAAAAATTCATAATGTCCATACCGAGTCCTAAAGGTCGTCTTACTAACATCAACCTCACGGATCCTCATCTGATAATACCCTGATCTCAAGTCAATCTTTGAAAACACCTTCGCAGACTGCAACTGATCCATCAGATCATCGATCCTCAGAAGTGGATACTTGTTCTTTATCATCACTTGGTTCAACTGTCTATAATCAATACACAACCTCAGAGAACTATCATTCTTCCTGACAAATAGAACTGGAGCACCCCACGGAGAAGTACTGGGACGATAAAACCCTTATCCGGCAATTCCTGTAACTGCGCCTTCAACTCAGCGAGTTCGACCGGAGCCATCCGATACGGGGCCTTAGACAAGGGCGCCGTACCGAGTACAAGCTTGATAGAGAATTCAACCTCTCGCTGAGGAGGAAGGCCATGTAACTCCTCATGAAACACATCAACAAAGTCATAAACTACAGGCACCTCCCAAGGACCGGAACTACTACTAACATTAGCTAAAACAACAAAGACAAGGAAAACCTCACAGCCACCAACAAGCAATCTCTGGGCCTTAAAGACAGAAATAAGAATACCACGAGAAGAGAGCCTAATACCTTGGAAGTAGAAGGTCGGGATGTTCAGAATAGAGAAACGCACCCTCTTCTTGTGGCAGTCCACCTCGGTATAATAAGCCTCCAACCAGTCCATGCCCAAGATGACATCAAAGTCGCGAATAGCAAGTACAACTAACTGGGTAGGTAACTCATGGCCCTCAATGGTCAAGGGAACCTCACTCAAACAGTTATAAGACAACATGAAATCCCTAGAAAGAACCTCTACCATCAGTCCATTAGACATCTCAATAACGGATGCAGAAAGGATATCTACGAACTGCTCAGAAATAAAAGAATGCGAAGCGTCCGAATCAATTAACACATGTGCAGAGTTCCCAAAGACAGAAAGTGTACCTTTCACTAAGTTGGACGTACGTGCCTCCTTCCTGGTGATAGTTAGAACTCTCCCCTAGGTCCTCGGCTTCTTCTGATCACCTGGCCCCTTCCCCTGACTATGCCTCTGCGGGTAATACCTCGCCAAATGGCCCTACTGGTCACAAGTGTAACACCTCCCAGAAAATGCAAGACACTGAGTCCCACTGTGAGTAACACCTCTACCATAGTAATTACTGCTTTACTTATTTACTTTACCTTTATTTGTGTTGCTGCACTTTGGGTGCGTGAGTGGGCGGTGGGGATCGAAGGATCCCTACTGAGTCTTTTCGTTGAGATTCACCCCTGGGGTTTTCAGGTGAGGATTCCAGACAGGCTTAGCGAGGGGAGTGCTGCTTTGGGTTGCGCGCCAGCATCTATTATTCCGGGGTATGTTCCGACGTAGTTGTTATTTTATTTTCTGGCATGTACACTTAATTATTTCTTTTCAGTTGGAGTATGTAATTATTTGCTGTGTCGAGTTACATTGTAATAACTTTTAATTCTTGCACTTCCCTTTTAATTTAATGCGATGTGAATGTTTAGTTTAGTTTAGTTAATTATTATTTCCCAGACTTATCTAGATCCTAGTTTGGCTCCAAATTAATGATTCGGTACCCATTTAGTAATCGGATATCTGATTATAGGGTGGCGGATCGTTACAATTGGTATCAGAGCATTCGGTCTGACAAATAAATGAATAACTAGGTTAAATATTGTAACTCCGGCAAATAGTTACATTATCTCGTACAGACACGGCGGTAGTGTTAGGTTTTAGGATTCTAATTAGAACTTTTTGATTTTTGTGATTGTAGGCGATTAGATGGCTCATAGGAAGAGGATGCCAGTTATTAGAGAGCGGGGAGATGTTCCTAGTGAATCTGAGGCCGGTAGGCCGAGTATAGAGTATTTCATAGAGGCTATGATAGACACGATGGCTAGATATCAGACCCGAGACCCTAGTGAGAGTTCCAGTGCTCGGGGAGGATCTTCAGTTACACTGGAGAAATTTCTGAAGTTAAGGCCGCCTCATTTCACCGATCGTCCCGACCCTGATGAGGCTGTTCATTGGTTGAGAGAGATGGAAAAGACTTTTGATACTATGGATTGTGTGGAAGTTGAGAGGACTCCGTTGGTTACCTTCATATTGAAGGATGATGCCTATGATTGGTGGACCACTTTGAAGAGTTTGTCATATGCGGATAGGAGTCTCAGGGAGATTCCATGGGAGACTTTCGTGAAGGAATTCAATGC
This sequence comes from Zantedeschia hybrid cultivar, assembly GCA_030544215.1. Classification (NCBI taxonomy): domain Eukaryota; kingdom Viridiplantae; phylum Streptophyta; class Magnoliopsida; order Alismatales; family Araceae; genus Zantedeschia; species Zantedeschia hybrid cultivar. The sequence continues at coordinate 34,320,451 of JARZZO010000012.1, read as the reverse complement.
ACAGTATTTCCCTAGGTATGTTTAGAGGGTCAAGGAGAGAGAATTTATGGAGCTGACCCAAGGAAGTATGTCAGTGCTTGAGTACCAGACGAAGTTTGTTTCACTTGGGAGGTTTGTGCCTTTTATCTTAAGAGACGAGGAGCGTCGGACTGAGAGGTTTGTGGATGGACTGAGGTCCAGTCTGAGGAGTTTTGTGGCGTCCCACTGTTGTACAGATTTGGCATCGGCGGTTAGGTGTGCCGCGGCAGTAGAAGCGCAGCAGAATCAGTCAGCCCGGGAGAGGGGATTGACTATTCAGGGACCAGTTCGTGGGAGGGGGAAGGCAGCAGCAGCAGCTCCTTCGTCCGGATCAGGATCATCTTCACTCGGCTCCAGGTTCAGGAGATTCTTTCGAGGCAGTGGCAGCAGTAGCGGCAGCAGCAGACCCAGCAGAGTCAGTCAGTGTCCAACGCTCAGCAGGAGACAGCTCAAAGGTTTCCGGTAGCTTGTCGGCATTGCGGTGGCACTCACGATGGGACTCAGTGTCCTGCTTTTTCTGGGAGGTGTTACACTTGTGGCCAGCAGAGCCATTTGGCGAGGTATTGCCCACAGGGGTATGGTCAGGGGCAGGGACCAGGTGACCAGAAGAAGCCGAGGACCCAGGGGAGAGTTCTAGCTATCATTAGGAAGGAGGCTCGTGCATCCAACTTGGTGGAAGGTACACTTTCTGTCCTTGAGAATTCCGCACATGTGTTAATTGATTCGGGTGCTTCGCATTCTTTCATTTCTGAGCAGTTTGTAGATGTTCTTTCTGCACCCATTGATGAGATATCTGATGGAGTGATGGTGGAGGTTCCTTCTGGGGATTTCTTGTTGTCTTATAACTGTTTGAGTGAAGTTCCCTTGACTATTGAGGGCCATGAGTTACCTGCCCAGTTAGTTGTACTTGCCATTCGCGACTTTGATGTCATCTTGGGCATGGACTGGTTGAAAGCCTATTATGCCGAGGTGGACTGCCACAGGAAGAGGGTGCGTTTCTCTATTCCAGATATCCCGACCTTCTACTTTCAAGGTATTAGGCTCTCTTCTCGAGGTATTCTCATTTCTGCCTTTAAGGCTCAGAGGTTGCTTGTTGGTGGTTGTGAGGCCTTCCTTGCCTCTGTTGTTTAAGCTGATGTTAGTGGTAGTCCCAGTCCTTTGGAGGTGCCTGTAGTTTGTGACTTTGTAGATGTATTTCCTGAGGAATTGCCTAGCCTCCCTCCTCAGCGAGAGGTTGAGTTTACTATTGAGATTGCACCGGGTACGACGCCCTTGTCTAAGGCCCTGTATTGGATGGCTCCGGTCGAACTCGCTGAGTTGAAGGCGCAGTTACAGGAATTGCTGGATAAGGGTTTTATCGTCCCAGTACTTCTCCGTGGGGTGCTCCAATTCTATTTGTTAGGAAGAAAGATGGTTCTCTGAAGTTGTGCATTGATTATAGACAACTGAACCAGGTGACGATAAAGAACAAATACCCACTTCCGAGGATTGATGATCTGATGGATCAGTTGCAGTCTGCGAAGGTGTTTTCAAAGATTGACTTGAGATCACGGTACTACCAGATGAGGATCCGTGAGGTTGATGTTAGCAAGACTGCTTTACTTGTTTACTTTACCTTTATTTGTGTTGCTGCACTTTGGGTGCGTGAGTGGGCGGTGGGGATCGAAGGATCCCTACTGAGTCTTTTCGTTGAGACTCAACCCTGCGATTTTCAGGCGAGGATTCTAGGCAGGCTTAGTGAGGGGAGTGCTGCTTTGGGTTGCACGCCAGCATCCGTTGTTCCGGAGTATGCCCTGACGTAGTTGTTATTTTATTTTCTGGCCTGTACACTTAATTATTTCTTTTCAGTTGGAGTATGTAATTATTTGCTGTGTCGAGTTGCATTGTAATAACTTTTAATTCTTGCACTTCCCTTTTAATTCAATGCGATGTGAATGTTTAGTTTAGTTAATTATTTATTTCCCAGACTTATCTAGATCCTGGTTTGGCTCCAAATTAATGATTCGATATCCATTTAGTAATCGGATCTCCGATTATAGGGTGGCGGGTCGTTACAGTAGGGACAACAAACCTTAGGCTTCCATCGGGAGACATCTTATTATTGGAAGATTGTTATTATGTTTCTAGCATAATAAAGAACATCATATTAGTATCTTGTTTGGACAAGATAGGATATAGGTTGACTATTGAGAACAAAAGTTGTTCGATTTATTATGATAATAAATCAATTGTTTTAACATCTTTAGTCAACGGACTATATTTTTTAAATATTTCTTATTATAATCTTCATATTGATAATGCTCTTAAGAATAGCAAGAATTGTGCGAATCAAGCCTACATGTGGCATTATAGACTTGGACACATTGGTGAAAGTAGGCTCAAAAGTTACACCGATATGATTATTTAAATACATTCGATTATGAATCGTTTGCGACATGTGAGTCCTACCTTATGGGAAAGATGGTAAAGTCTCCATTTACTAGATATGGAGAACATGCCAAAGATATTTTGGAACTAATACATTCAGATATATGTGATCCTATGTTCACCCAAGCCAAAGGTGGCTTCTCATACTTTATCACGTTTACTGACGACTTCTCGAGATTCAACTATATGTACTTAATGAAGTACAAGTCAGAAGCATTTGAGAAGTTCAAAGAGTTCAAGAATGAGGTAGAGAAGCAATCAGGAAAACGTATTAAAACTCTTCGATCAGATCGAGGAGGAGAATACTTGAGTACTTTTCACACAATTCTTAAAGGATAATGACATCCTTTCTTAGCTGACCCCTCCATATACACCACAGATGAAGAGGGTTGTCCTGCTTATGTAAAGAGGCAAGATCCAGACAAGATGGAATCATGAACTGATAAATACAGGTTTGTGAGATACCCAAAGGAGACATTTGGATACTACTTTTACCATCCTAGTGAACAAAAAGTGTTTGTCGCTAGGAAAGCTGTCTTCTTGGAAGAACAATATCTTCTTTAGGAGGACAGTGAGAGTCAAATAGTACTAGAAGAGTTTTCAGATCTCCAAATAGATGCGATATCATCGGATGAGATATCAGTTTCTGAATCTGTTCAGGTACATACAGATGAGCCTTCTAGATCTGGTAGGGTATCTAACTACTCAAACGATATGTGGGACATATCGATAAAGGTAAGTGTAAGGTAGAATATAATGATGATAATGATCCTAAATCCTACCAAGACTCCTAATGAGAAGGCATTCATGGATATAGTACCACCCTGTGCCTCTGCCATAGTATCTATCATGTATGCCATGCTATGTACATGGCCTGATGTAGCATATGCTCTAAGTGTTACGAACAGATTTCAGGTTGATCCAGGTAAAGAGCACTAGAAGGTAGTGAAATGCATCCTTAAGTACTTGAGAAGAACTAAGGATATATTTCTTGTCTATGGAGGAAGTGACTTGAAACTGCGAGGCTTCATTGACTCGAGTTTCAAGTTAGATCTAAATGATAGCAAGTCTACATTTGGATTTGTGTTTACTCTAAATGGAGGCGCAGTGTGCTGGAAGAGTTTCAAGTAGGAAACCACTGCAGATTCGACGACTAAAGTTGAGTGTTGTAGTTGAAACTACCAAGGAAGCAATGTGGTTGAAAAAATTCATCCTCAGCTTATCCATGACCAGTATGATTCTGGTACCAATCATCCTCATGTGTACGTAATCTCCAACCCCACTTATAAAGAGGCTCAAGATCAAGCTAAGCCTTCGTCTGCCAACCCTCCTAATCTGGTTACCGTCTTGGGAGCCTTAGTTACCCACGTGAATCTTCAACAACTCGAGGCTATCCAATCCATTCTCAAGGGGAAGACGCCTTTGCGTTCTGCCGAACCGAATCCCGCGGTTCCCCTTGTTACTCATCAAGTTCCTCCTCCTCGCCATGCTTCTCCCATTCATTAGGCTATGGAAGGTCTTCATATTTCAACTTCCCGGACATCCGGGCCACAATTGTCCTCCTCGAGATATCCGGCTAGATCGCATACGGCGACATACCAAAATGCCTTCGGGCATGGCGGATGTGCTGTCGGACCTCAACCATATTGTCCCCCTTGCCCCACTTATTCCAGGAGCCAATCTTATCATGCTCCACCACCTCCTCCTTCCCAAATTGATCCCTTGACTCAGGCTCTACTCATGAAGATGGATCGTATGGACGAGCAGTTCAATAGTTTCAAGAAGATGATGGGACTCAAGGCTGTATCTGGGATCACTCTCCCCAGTTTGCCAGTATTTCATTTGCCATCTTTTGAAATGCCAGTATATAGAAAGTACAATAGTTCTGGTAACCCCTTCACCCACCTGAAGGAGTTTATGTACGAATCTTCCTTCTGGCAGAACGACAAAAGGTCGCTAGCATTCTTGTTCAGGAAATCATTAGAAAGACCAGCTCTCGAGTGGTTTTTCTCTTTGGATTCATTTGATGTGAAGGATTATGACATTGTATTAAGGAAATTCATCCAACAATCAAGACATAATTGCACCGTCGTTATCAATAACTGATTTAGTAGCTGAAAGGATGAAGTCAGATGAAGACTTCATCACCTTTGCTGATAGATGGAGGGGTATGGCAGAGAAGATAAAGGATCACATGTCTGAGTTAGAACAAGTAAAGATGATGATTGCCAACGCCACACCCCAGTACAAGCTAGTCCTCACGTTGAATAATTTAACTAGCATGGCAGAATTATACGAGATGGCGCGTTATTGCCAGAACGCTTTCAAAGATTCAACCTTCTCTAACATCTTTGACCCCTATAAACCCAGCAAACCTCCACCTCGGAAGCCTGCAATGTCAAATTCTCCTAGCATGGGTTCCACTACTGAGGGTACACTCTTCCATGAACAAATCAACATTATGAACAATAACCAACTGCAGTTCATGAGAAACCAACAACATCAGCCGTAGTATACGGGGAAGAGACCACCGAATCAGCAGGGCTTTAGGCCACCTCAGCAATCATACTAGTCAGCCTACAATCAGTCTTAGCAGCAGTATCAGTAGACATTCAACTAGTCATGTCAACAGCCAGCATACCACTAATGTGCCTCCTCCGGGTGATTATAATCAGCAGAGAAAACCTCCAAGCCCGAAGAAGGCGTCCTATCCTCAGCTCCCGGAGTCTCTAGTAGACATATTCAACACCCTTATGGCAGCCAATGCTTTGGTCTTGCCAAAAGAGAAAACAGTCTGGTCCCAGACTGTTGATGCCTCCAAGTATTGCGTCTTCCATAGACAACCTGAGCATATAGTGGATGTATGTTTTCAATTCAGGGACTACATCCACGATCTGAATGAGTAAGAGGGTATTGACTGGGAGGAGATGAGAAAATACATAGCCGCCTTGAAGTTGAGGAGACCACAGCAGCAGCACTAACAACAACCACAGCAGCAGCAACAACAGATACAGAGAGCACCAGCACATGCAGTAATACCATCAAACATGAGTATAGTGCAGAACCCGCTGCCGGAGCATCAAAATTAGGTCGCCCCAATTCTTACTAATAGCCAGTCTGAGGCTAATAGGGAGCAACAGTGGAAGGAAGAGGAGTCCTCCTCTGTCTACTTAACATGCCACATCCTGAGTACCACCGAGCAACTGCCTCGCCGCATACTCAAACCAGAAACTATGACCATCACTCTTATACCAACACTCGTCTACCATAAACCCAAACCGCAATCCCAAACCCTTAAACCTGTTACCCCCATTCCACCACCTACATTCCCTAAACCCATTACCCCCTCCACCACCATACCTCCACCAAATAATCCTCCACAACCTGACCACAAACCCCTCATTACTTCTAAACCATTGCTACGTATACCATTTCCTACATCACCTGCACCAACCACTCATCCCAACCTTCAATACCATACAACCTTCCAAACCACTCATCCGCATCCCAGCAGCTCTACCAAACAATCCCCCACCATCACCCGTTTACAAACCTATTACCCCCTTTAAACCCTTCATCAACACGGCGGTACTCAAGATATCATCTTCCAATGATGATCAACACATGCTCTGGAGGAGGAGAATCTTCAATAAGATTTTCCCTCAGTCCACAGTAAGAGACGGTCCATCACAGCCGTCAGAAGAAATTCAGAATGAAGAGAGTGCACCTGACACTCAGCACGACTTACTGAAGCAGCTGGATAGAACACCGGCACACATTTCCATACTAGAAATGATCAAAAGATCTAAGATCAATCAAGAGGCTCTGATGGAATATCTACAGAAAGTAATGGTCAGTGCAGACGTGCCGGCAGAAAAGATCACTGCACTGCTAGTTCCACAGGGGGATTGATCGCTCAAAATTATATGTCGTTAAGCATATTCGAACATCAATCTTAAAATTCTAATTTTCACATATAATTATTTGAAAAATAGCAAGTTGTGATATTGGGTCAAATCTACAAGGAAATATATTTTTAAAGTTGAAAACATTGAGTTTTTAGAGGAAAAAACAGAGAAGGAAGAAGAGGGAGCATGATGATTTGATAGATAAGAATTGAAATTAATCGGACTTACTATGAACTCACAAAAAGAGTACCCCTAAAAGAGCAGAATAAGACTATCTACTGAACTAAGACTACCTCTAAAACACTAATTAAAAGTAGAATATAAAGTTTGAGTAGTATCAACAGAAGAAAAAATAAAAGTTGTAGAACAAAAACAGGGAGAAAAGATAACTTTTTTCAAAGGAGATACTATCATTCATTAACAGAACTATATGAAGTTTTACAAAGATATTGAAAATAAAAAAATAGTATGACTTTCATAAGGAAATTTTTACAGAAAATATTCAAAATGTAGTGTAATATGGAGAACTCAAAAACTAGAGAGAGAGGCGATGGAGAGAGAAAACTGGTATTTGCAGCCGTCGTAGCTCTTCGCACGGATCCTTGGTAGCCTTAGACTCCTTCCAGTAGTCAGTTTCAGTGTCTTGAGAGAGAGAGAGAGAGAGAGAACAAAAATTAGAGAGAGGGGGGGCTGCTACAGTACGCGGATACTGTAGCTGCTATAGTATACGGGTACTGTAGCAATGAGAGGGAGAAAGTGAGAGAGAAAGAGAAAAGGCAGGAAGGAGAAGAAGGAAAAATAACGGGAGAGAGAAAGGAAGGAAAGAAGGAGATTCTTTTTAAAAGGGGAGGGTATTTTCAAAAGGAGGAAAGAAGGGAAGAAAGAGGAGGCGGCTACTCTACGGTTCCTTCTTGAACATAAATTAGGGCAACCTTTAGAGAGTAGTCAAAGACCATTTTATCCCTGCGCTATTAATTTTTCTAAAAAGGTAGTTGTTTTTGTTGAGATTTGAACCTTGGACCTCCTATAAGTCTGTAAAGACTTAACTATTGCACCACATCGTCTTCATATCCTGTTTACATAAAAATAAAAGTAAATTATGATATTATCATGAATAAAATTACATTTATGTTGAAATGAATTTATTTATTATCTCGATTTTGCTGAAAAAATCGCAAATATACTACACTCTGTTTTTCACATGAAATGATGATATTTTTAATTCGGAATTTGATAAAATTGGTACCGTTGGAATTAGTGCAAAATTATCTATCATTTCATGCAATTTTAAATATAAAATCATGAATATAGTGCATGCATTTGTTTTTTTAACGATCAAAATTATCAACTTATCACACTCCCCAACTTACTCATTTCTAGTCCCTTAGCAATGTGAATAGAAGACAAATTGGGACAACAATGAACTATCATGCTTCATTTGTAGTTATCTATCACAATCAATTAAATAGTAGCTGATCTCGGTTAAGCTAAAGTACTCATTTCCCACTACACCTTGGTTCGTAACAGGTGATTGTACATGTAAGTTGGCATGCTTGGAAGTCGTTTATGCCCTTTCCGTTATATGATCGCCTTTACTAACACTCTAGATAAAACTACCTGGGGAAGAGAAGATAAAAGGGATTTCCCGATCAGTTTGAGAGGATCGTTTTTCAACTTCCACCCCAACTCAGCACTTTTCACAACTTGGTCGTATTTTTTTAGTATGAGGGACTTTTAGTTAGCGCGGTTTTTTTATTTAGTTGCGCTTTTGTCTTTGAGAGTGCGTACTTTTTACTGCTCTCTTTAATTTGTCTGAGGGGAGGTGCGTATTTTTTGCCACCTACCTTCCTTTAGTTCTTTTTGACAGCTTATTTGACATTTAATGTTTACAAATGTCCCCTTTTAAATGACCGCCTCTTTAGAGTGTTGAGTGGGTCAGTCCCCTATTACTAATCCTAACGTTCTTTTCATTCAACCCAAAAGAAAAAAAATTAGAATAGGTAGTCTTATCCTTAAGGTTAATTCCAATAATTTTATACTTTCAAGGTCTTTCACTCATTCTAAGTTGCTGTGCGTGTGTAAAAATCATTCATGTCGTGGCCTCTTATGGAGTGGGATATTTTGAACTTTAATAGCTCTATCCAATTTGACTAATATAAAATTGATTTGATTATGATTCACTTAATGAAACATGATTCCAGGCAACTTACGTGGGATGTGAAAAGAAGTTTTTGAAAATTTTTGACCATTTTCTCAGTAAAAAAATATATATCAATTTTCTTCAAAAGATGTTTCAAAAAATGCATATTGATTGCCTCCTCCCAAACTTGAATGGCATCGTCCTCAATGGCATAAAGGAATTGAACAAAATGCTAGTCTTTGGATCTATGATTTTAACAGCTCCATGGTCAAAGGTCTTAAGGACCAGGAAAGGCCCATCCCACCTTAATTTTAGTTTTCCTGGAAATACTCGAAGCCTAGAATTAAATAGCCAACTTTTTGATTTAGATGGAAAGATTTTCTCACAATGTGTTTATCGTGAAAGACTTTGGTTTTGACTTTATAAATCATGAAATTCTCTATTACGCAATTCCTCTAGCTCACTTAATTGTAAGGTTCTATGGGAACCGGCTTAGGCTAGGTCCAGATTAACTTATTTGATGGGCCAATACGCCCTATGTTCTAATTCCATAGGAGGATGGCAGACTTTTTCAAAAATCAGGCAATAAGGAGACAAGCCAATATGAGTTTTATAAGCAGTTTGATAGGCCTACAAAGTATCATCCAATCGTTCAGACCAATCTTTCTTATCGGGTCTAACGGACTCTTGCAGAATACTCTTGATTTCCCTATTAGATACCTCCACTTGGCCACTGGTTTAGGGATGATAAGAGATAACCAATATGTGATTAATCTCATATTTTTTAAGCGGAAATCAAAATTGAGAAGTTGTGAAATGCGTGTCCCCATCACTTATGATAGTTTTGGGCTACCCGAACCGTAAAAAGAAATTTTTCTAGACGAATTTGATAACCACTTTATGATCATTAGTTCGGGTGGCTACTGCTTCAATCAACTTAGAAATATAATCCATCACTACTAAGATATATTCATATCCAAAAGAAGATGGAAAAAGTCCCATAAAATTTATTCCCCAAACATCAAAGATTTTAACCACTAAGATTGAGTTGAGTGGCATCATGTCCCTTTTTCCCATATTTCCTATAGCTTGGCATCTGAGGCAAGTTTTGCTGAATTCATGAGCATCTTTAAAAACTGTGGGCTAGTAAAAATCACTTTGAAGGACCTTGGCAACAATTTTCTTTTCTGAAAAATGGCCCCCACAAGAAAGATTGTGGCGGAAATTCAACATACTTTGTTGTTCTTCCTCGGAGACACATTGCCGGATAATTTGATCAGGACAAAATTTGAATAATTCAGGATCTTCTTAAAAGTAATACTTCTCCTGAGCGAAGAATCTATTATTTTCACTTTTGGTCCATCCTTCTGGGAGCTGATGGGCTACCTTGTAGCTTGTAGTTGGCAATATGGGCATACCAAGGTGCAATGGTGTGAGAAATGGCTAATAGATGCTCATCAAGGAATGAATCAGTCATTAGTTCACTCTTAAAAATCAGAATTCGGGACAGGTGGCCAGCTACTACATTCTCAGAACCCTTTTTATCTCGAATTTCTAAATCAAATTGTTGAAGGAGTAAGATCCATCTGATGAGTCTGGGATTTTCATCCTTCTTGGTCAAAAGATATTTCAGAGTTGAGTGATTAGAATAGATTATGACTTTTACCCATAAAAAATAAGATCGGAATTTCTCTAGGGCAAAAATCACAATCAATAATTCCTTTTCCGTGGTGGTATAATTCATTTGGGTATCTGCAAGGGTGCGACCTACATAATAGATCACCACGGGACACTTGTTAATTCTTTGTCCCAAAACCGCACCAATAGTATTGTCAGAAGCATCACACATGATTTCGAAAGGCAAAGACCAATTAGGAGATTGAAGAATTGGAGCTTTGGTCAAAGCTTCTTTCAAAGAATTGAATGCCTTTATGCATAGTTCATCTAGGTGGAATGGAACATCCTTAACTAGGAGAAGAGTTAGAGGTCGGGCGATTTGTGAGAAATTTTGTATGAACCTACGATAGAAACTGGCATGACTAAGAAACGAACGGATTTGTCTGCCCGAGGTGGGAGGAGAAAGATTAAATATGAGATCAATCTTAGCTTTATCTACTTCTATCCCCTTCTCATATATAATGTGGCATAGAACAATGCCTTATCGAACCATAAAATAGCTCTTCTCCCAGCCAAGTATCAGGTTGGTTTCTATGCAACGAGTTAGCACCTATTTCAGATTTTCTAGTCAATTTTCGAAAGATTCTCCGAAGATCGAAAAATCATCTATAAAAACTTCGAGGAACTCTCCCACCATGTTGGAGAATATAGCCATCATGCACCGTTGAAATGTGGCAGGTGCATTGCATAATTCAAATGGTATTCTCCTGAAGGCAAATGTGCCATAAGGGTATGTGAAAGTGGTCTTTTTTTGATCTCTCGGGTAAATAGCCACTTGATTATACCCGGAGTACCCATCTAAGAATCAGAAAAATTTCTGGCCCGATAACTTTTCAAGGATCTAATATACGAATAAGAGTGAAAAGTGGTCCTTCTTAGCCATGATATTGAGTTTTCTATAATCAATACACACTCTCCATCCCGTAGTGAACCTAGAGGGTATCTCTTCCCCATGATCATTTTTAATCACCGTCAATCTGGACTTCTTGGGTACCACTTGAGTTGGGTTGACCCATTTACTATATGATATGGGGCAAATGATATCCGCATCAAGTCATTTCACAACCTCCTTTTTTACCACTTCTTTCATATTTAGGTTAAGCCGCCTTTACATTTTCTGACTTGGCTTGAAATTCTCTTCCATATAAATGTGATGCATGCAAATAGACAGGCTAATCCCCTTTAAATCTACCACCGACCACCCAATGGCACCCTTATGGGCTGTATGGACTTCAATTCGTTGGACCTCCTGCGGCGAGGTGAGGCTTGCCGCGATGATGACCGGAAGAGTCTGGTCGGGATCCAAGAAGACATACTTAAGAGACTCGAATAAAGGCTTGAGTTCGAATACACGTGGGTCCTCTAAAGATGGCAGAGTGGGCTCAGATTGCAAGGCAAGTAAAGGTTCCACCTTGGGCCAAGATGTTAAAGGTTTAGGAGAATTCTTTAGAGCATTGACTTCTTCTAAAAGGTCCTGAGTAAGCATCGCATTCTCTTCAACCAAATTATCCAAGATATCAATGGTGTGACATTCTTCTTCATGATCCGGATATTGGGATGCTTTGAAGACATTAATCTTGACTTTTTGACCCCCAAAGGATATGTCCATCACGATAGTTTCACAATTTTTATTAGCTTTGGCAGTGGCTAAGAATAAACGTCCTAGGATGATCGGGGTATGAATGAGTTCCTCAGGTGATGCCATATCTAGAATAAGAAAATCCACGGAAAAATAACAATCATAGACTTTTACAATGACATCCTCAATCAATCCCCGTGGAGTCTTCACAGCTCTATTAGCTAATTGTAAGATGATGGATGTGAGCTTTAGTTCTCCAATATCAAATTTTTCATAAATGACTGTTAGCAAAAGGTTCATACTAGCACCTAGGTCTAATAAAGCTCTATCAAATGTGACTCTACCTAAGTTACATGACATCAAAGGTGTCCCGGGGTCCTTTAACTTCTTGGGAAGATAATTCATCACAATTGCACTTACATCTTCCAAAAGTCTAACTTTTTCAGGTACCATTCTAGATTCCCTTCGCAGTGTGCATAATTCCTTAAGAAATTTAGCATAAGTCGGCACATGCTTAATGGCATCAAGGAGTGGAATATTAATTTGTACTTGTTTGAATAATTCTATCAACTCCTCATTCTGAGCCAGTTTCTTCCTAGCATTGGGCTTGGCCGCTAAAGCATTTGGGAAGGGCACCCTTGGTTGATATGAACTTGGGCCTTCATCTAGTTTCTTTTTCCCTTTGGAATTCCCCTCCAACTTCTCTATATTGGGCTTAGCTTTACTCTTACTTTCAACCTCATGAGGTCCATTAATGGGCTCTTCTGCCACCTCCCTATCTCTCTGTGGGTTTTCCAAACTCTTTCCACTCCTTAGAGCCGAAATAGCTTTAGCATTTTTAAATTGCGGTCCTTTCGGTTGTGATAATGGACCGGGTTGAGGTAAAAGGCCCGATTGAGGCAGAAAACCTAGAGGCTGATTTCTCGGATTGGCAATGGGTTGACTAAGAATTTGGCCCATTTCCCTTCTCATAGTTGCCTCAGCTAATTTGCCCATTTGACTCTCCAACTTAAAAATAGATTGTTGTTGGGTTAAGATAAGTTGTTGGAGTTGTGTGAATTTATCATCAAAGTTAGGCTGAGGAGGTGGTCGGTAAGTGGATAGAGGAGGATATTGGGTTGGTTGACCTAATTGGAAAGATTGATAGTTGGTTGGTTGAGAGAATTGGGCTTGAGAGAATTGGGCCTGTGGCCCCCACGTAGCCCCTACAGATATATTCCCATAGAAATTGGACTGATGTTGAAAGGAGTTATGTGACTTTTGGGCTTGATGCGTGGAAGGATTGGATATTTGTGATGGAGCTTGTTGATTCTTCCACGCAAAATTAGGATGATTCCTCCAACCAGGATTATAAGTGTTCGAAAATAGATCATTATTGGGCCTGGAGAACTCTGGGCGGCCGAACTTGTTCTTGAATGAATGGTGGAAGGTGGGCCGCAGTTGGGCATTCAGTTACTTGATTGGCCGGACTTGCGCACAAAGCACAAATGTCATGAGAGATGGAAGATGGGCCCTTGTATGGATTAGATGGTGTTGGATAGGTAAGTTCTTATTTGTTTAAGGCCAAGAGTTGGTTTAACTTTTGGGCCAAAATGTCTACCTTATCTAATTTCTGATTGATCAAATTGATGTCCATTATGGATTCGGACTCTCCTCGAGCCTTCAGTTCATATATTCCGGCCCGTTTAGATGGCCCAACAGACCTCTCGTAAGATGAGAGAGAGGTATGATTGATGGAGTTTTCACTTAGCATCTTAAATAAATCATAAGCCTTATCTTCATTTTTCATCATAAATGCTCCTCCACATGAGGCATCCACCATTTGTCTGAATTGTTCAGACAACCCTTCATAGAATGTTTGGACAATTTGCCATTTTGATATCCCATGATGAGGGTATTTCCGAAGCAATTCTTTTAATCTCTCCCAAGACTCATGAATTAATTCACTAGGAGTCTAGGTAAAACTTGTGATGGCCCTTCTCATGGTATTGATCTGTCCTATAGGATAAAACTTCTTGAGAAATTCTTTTTGCTTTTTTTCCCATGTCCTAATAGGCCTACCTATAGTCCCCAGCCAATATTTGGCCTTATCTTTAGGTGAAAAGGAGAATAGGGTCAACCTAAGGGCATCATCAGTGAAATTCTAGATTTTCACCGTGGAACAGATCTCTAGAAATTCATCCGGATGCTTATAAGGATCTTCATTTGTATTCCCATAAAAAGATGAGAGCGTTTGAATGGTACTTGATTTAATCTCATATTGATTGGCCGGATTTTGACGAAGGTGAATGCAAGATGAAGGTTGATATTGATTTGGAATGAAATAGTCCTTCATTTGCTTTGGGGGATCATAATTCTTGGCCATTTGATCTTGAGGTGGATTTCTTTGATGAATAATTCTCTCGATTTCAGCAATTGGTCTTAGAAGGTTAGGGCTCTGAGATCTCCTACCTTGCATACATTAGGACGAAGAGAGAGGAGGAATTGAATTTTTTTTTTCTTTTAATTTTTTTTATGCAAACAAATTAACAAACAATATTAACCTAATGACTTAAGGTTGACCTAGACTTCTATGTGAATTTTCTCATAAGGTGAATGGGGTCCACCATAATCAGTCAACGGCTAGATAAGAGGTGGGGCAGTGGGAGGCTCCCCTTACTTTCATAAGGACCTAATTAAGGAACCACTTTCCCGCTTAAGCGTTTGCCATTTAACCTCTAGTCTAGACACTGTTGCCAAAAGGGGAGGTAACTCGAGATTTAAACCGCTTATAGTGTGAATCCTAAAGTCCCTTTCGACTTGTTTTTATTAGGTTTAGTAAATGCTAATGCAAGAAAGGTGATTTGTGGGCTAAGGAAGGGTGATGAAATCCCCACCTTATGTTGTTATGAGAATTGCCCTTAAAAGTCTTTTTCAATGCAATGCAACAGTCAAATCAAGCAAGAGGTGTTTATGCAATCATGAATGACAGATAAAGAATAATTACACTAAATGCAAAATAATCAAAATTAAAAATCTAAATCCTTGGCAACGGCGCCAAAAGTTGATCATTTGAAATTATGTGTCGTTAAGTATATTCGAACATCAATCTTAAAATTTTAATTTTCACATATAATTATTTGAAAAATAGTATGTGGTGAGATTGGGTCGGATCTACAGGGAAATAAATTTTTAAAGTTGAAAACCTTGAGTTTTTAGAGGAAAAAAACAGAGAAGGAAGAAGAGAGAGCATGATGATTTGATAGATAAGAATTGAAATTAACCGGACTTACTATGAATTTACAAAAGGAGCACCCTTAAACGAGCATAATAAGACCATCTATTGAACTAAGACTACTTCTAAAACACTAATTAAAAGTAGAATATAAAGTTTGAGTAGTGTCAACAGAAGAAAAAATAAAAGTTGTAGAACAAAAAGAGGGAGTAAAGATAACGTTTTTCAAAGGAGCTACTGTCATTCATTAACATAACTACCTGAATTTTTACAGAGACATTGAAAATAAAAAATAACATGACTTTTATAAGGAAATTTTTACAAAAGATATTCGAAATACAGTGTAACATGGAGAACTTAAAAATTAGAGAGAGAGGCGATGGAGAGAGAAAACTAATGTTTGCAGCCGTCGTGGCTCTTCGCACGGATCCTTAGCAGTCCTGGACTCCTTCCAGTAGTCAATTTTAGTACCTCAAATTCACCTCTTCCCTTGGCAGCCTCTAGTTTGAGAGAGAGAGAGAGAGAGAGAGAGAGAGAGAGAGAGAGAACAAAAGCTAGAGAGAGGGGGGGGGAGGGCTACTACAGTAAGCGGGTACTGTAGTTGCTACAGTACCCGCGAGTACTGTAGTAAATAGAGGGAGAAAGTGAGAGAGAGAGGGAGAGAAGGCAGTAAGGAGAAGAAGGAAAGACAACGAGAGAGATAAAGGAAGGAAAGAAGGAGATTCATTTTAAAAGGGGACGGTATTTTCAAAAAGAGGAAAGGAGGGAAGAAAGAGGTAGCGGCTACTCTACGGTTCCTTCTTAAGCAGAAATTAGGGCAACCTTTAGAGAGTAGTCAAAGACTATTTTACCCCTACGTTAATAATTCTTCCAGAAAGATAGTCGCTTTTGTTGATATTTGAACTTTGGACCTCCCATAAGTCTCCAAAGACTTAACTACTGCACCACATCGTCTTCATATCCTGTTTACATAAAAATAAATGTAAATTAAAATATTATCATGAATAAATTACATTTATATTGAAATGAATTTATTTATTATCTCGATTTTGGTGAGAAAATCGCAAATACACTACACTCTGTTATTCAGATAAAATGATGATGTTTTTAACTCGGAATTTGACAAAATTGGTACCGTTGCAATTAGTGCAAAATTATCTATCATTTCATGTAGTTTTAAACATAAAATCATGAATATAGTGCATGCATTTGTTCTTTTAACGATCAAAATTATCAACTTACTAAGGATCAACCCTCTATCTCATTCCATACATTTGAGCTAACACCACTAGTAGCCAGGAGCATGGCACTAAGCATTATAGTTAACATTTGCAAGAAGGCTGTAGATGCATGTCTAGTTGACACAGGTGCCTCTATCAATGTACTATCACTAAAGCCTCTGGAATTATGTGGTGTACCCAAGGAGAAATGGTTGCCTTCCCCTATTTCTGTTACCGCCTACGACAACTCTACCCATTCTCCTTTAGGAATAGTTTACTTAAAGGTAGAGTTAGGTCCCGTTTGTCATGCCGAGGTCGAGTTTTACATCTTGGTGATCGACCCTTATTTATAAGGTATCCTTGGTCGTCCTTACATCAAATCTCTTGAGGCCATACCTTCTACAAACTATCAATGCCTCAAGTTTTCTTATAAGGGACGAATCATTAAAGTAACGAGCATGCCAATCCTTACTGCTGCTCATTCTTTGAACATCAAGCCGACTCCTTCACCTGACCGACAACCTATTCTGTCGGTATTATAGGTTTATTCTCCTTCGGTTGATCTTTTGAAAACCACTATACCTGCTCCTTGCCCAGTCGATGCTGTGAAAAGGGAGAAGTGTGTTAGTACCCCTGGCTGGGATATCATGATGAAGGGTGGTTACCAACCAAGAAAGGGCCTGGGCACACAGCTGCAGGGCAGAACCGGGCCTATCAAAGACAGCAGAAGAGCACCGGCTAATGATTTGGGCTATAGGCCGGCAAAGATGAAACGGCATATTGTTCAACAACAGGAAGATGAGCACGGTCAAAAAGTCTGGAAGACAATGACCACCCCATGCAAAGAAAACCGGGATCCCTTAACTTGGACCCTATATACACACTTCATTAAGGGACCCGTGATAAATCATGACAATGATAACACGGTGGTAATCACTTCCCACTTTGACCAACATGACATATATGGGAGAGATCTAGCCAGGCACTATTCTGAGTTGCTGACCTACCAATCCTTGGAGGCTCTACAGCCATGAAAAGGAGGAATATTCAAGATCCAGAATGTGAGTGGTACTGCTGGTTCGACACATGGGACCTGTACATTGCACTAAATAGGCTATTCCTGGATCCCTCAGAATGAAAGTGGCCGCCGTTGATAGATGAGCTGATTGAAGGGCCTGGGGCTATTTTTGATAAGAGAATTTTGTTGAGTAAGGAGACAGACGAAGGGGAGCCTGATGACCCTTACCAACCTCGACTCACCACTGATCTTCTCTAGAGGAAAACCTATCTCCATCATGTTTCCACCCTCCATACACTGCTCTGCACTCTGCTCCTGACCCCGACTTGGTTGAGGGTCGTTACTGAAGATATACATCAAGCTCTGCCCATCATTATCACTTTGTCCCCATGGTGTTGGGATTCGGGCGGGACGCGAAGAACGCAGCGGAAACGACGAATAAAATAATTCCTGTCCGATGCCTGCTGATCCGATTCGGAACGAAAAATGCAAACCGAAAAACGGGTCGAAATCTGATTACCGTGCGCAGATTCAAATCCGCTTCCGTCTCGGTTCCGTCGAGGCGATGCCGCGAGCCGCACAAGCGTCTAGCCTCCAACGGTATCCATGCGATCCTCCACAGTGGTTCGTCTTCGATCCCTCGTCCGTATCAGCTCGTTCGCTGAAGATCCGTCGCCGCAACGATTGCCGAAAACCCGCCGACAGAAATTACCGACTTTCGGAAATCACGTACGGTGGAGAGGGAGACAGTCTCAGCGCCTCGAACGGGGTGCCCAGAGGAGGATAGAGAAAGGGGAGGATGACGGCCAACAAGGAGAAATCTTGGAGCTTGGCCCAGGGTTTCTCAACAGGGCGTATATATATATTAAGTCGGCGCGACTTTTCACAAAAGTCCCCGAGTTAATATAAATCCCACTTATGTACCACCAACTGAGAATCTTATTGCGTGTGACCCTCTAGGCTCATTTACCAGTCTAGTTTTCAGCCCGTTAAGTCCAATAACTAGTTATTGACTTATTGTAATTAATTAATATCTAGATATTAACTAATTACTTAGCCGAATTAACATCGCATGTAAATTCGGTCGGACTTCCGATCAAGTTGGGTGCTAAGCAACACCGCATGATCTGAGAAGGTTATGGGGTTCAGCAACCCACTCATGGAACTTGTTCGTCCACAGTTATCGCGTGGCTATAATCTTTCGTTCGCACAATGCTCTCGAGTTAACCTAGGGTATAGTCAACTGTCAAATCCTAGATGGTCAACTAACTCGAATCAGACTCCGCTGTACAATATCCGAAAATATCTTTTCTGATATTATTTCTGCTCTGGCCAGAGACTCCTACGGATCTATTCTAGAGCATTCTCTCTCCAGTTACCTGAGAGCGAACAATCCTTTATTGAACACACAATCACCTTCGAAGGTCTTCCGCTGGACCCGATCCTTGACTATTAGAGATCTCGTGGAGAGGGATTCGTAGGTCAAGGTCAAAGTCCAGAAGTCCACCGACAAGGTGTCTTTGGTGTCTCAAGTCCAAGGATCAACCACGCCACTGTGACGATAAATCAAGCCGATTGACAGTCAGGTAAATTACCATTCGGCGATTCATGTCGGATCAGTTCAGTGAACTCATTCTCCAATGAGCACTTACAGGTTTACCATTGTGTCTCAACACTAGTAACTAACGAGATCAGTCATCCTCATCATATGAGTTGGAATAACCTGTACTAATCTAACCGGATGTTTGATGTCCTTCTCAAATATCCTACGACTAGGAACAATTAAGAATATGTGTTTATAAGTCATCAGTCTTATTATTATGATCTCATTATAATCTGACGACTATTGCACATATTCATGGACTTCATCATACACGATTATTAATATGCCAATCTACATAATGATTCTAATGTCATTGATTAGTGAACCAGATTGAAATAAGTGCCTTATGATTGGCTTAGAGGACACCTATATCCATCAATCTTCCACTTGGACTCAAGCTAATCACCTTCGCATTTGATCTCCATCAAATCTTGGTGATGCTCACAAAAAGTCTGTGACTAAGACTTGGTCAGGGATTTGCTAAATTATCTAAAGATGGAATATTTTCTATTACGTTATTTCCTCTTTATCTTTTGTGTCTGAACCTGTGAAAGAACTTCATAATATTCTGCACCTTCTGAAGAGACGGTGACTCGATCACACAATTCATTGCGCCCACTGTTGTCCTATAATGATAGGATGGTATTGGAGACCTTTTAGAGCTACATCTAGTTCATAGATGAATCTTTTCATCTATACTGTTCTAATAACAATATCACTTATTTATGTCATCACCTTAATATCGAGTTCTGGATTGGAACCATTCTAATCTATTCCTTTCTACTAGAAGGTTGAATCCATTATTTGACTTGAAATTTGAGTCAATGTGACCTCATAGTTTCAAATCATTCTCTCTATATACGTGAATGCATCCTTAGCACTTCTCAAGCGTTTAATGATGCATTTCACTTCTGTATCCTTTGATGAACCTTTTCTTTAAAGACATAAATTCCATATCTCAACAATTAAGACTTATTATGAAATTTATGTCAAACATTTTAACATACAGGTCAATATAATATCCCCACCGATCTATCTTAATAGATTCGTATTTCCAATACGTGGGATATTATAACTAAATCCATTATGGAGGAAACCATAGTTAACAATGCTTTCACTAATAGTAACATCTCGAAGTCAATCTTAATGACTTTGATGTTATTATCATAAAGCATTACTAAAATGACCGTACTCCCACTGTCCTTTCTGAACACACACAATCCGTGATCATTCTTAATGATCACATAGTATTTGACTATTAAGTCAAAACTTTTATTACAACTTAGGAAGCTTCAGTTTTATTCAAAATAATCTTGAAATCATAACTTGCTTCCTAGATATTCTAAAAACTTTACAGGTGTATCATATACATCATTACCTCAATCACATTGAGAGAGCGCTTTTATTATCCAACTGTCATCATCTCATAATAATGATAGGCATTATTGACAACTTATCAATCTCAAAGTTGTAATGACAGAGAGTATCATTATCATAGATTTTAGATCATAATCTATTTTGAGCTCCTCTCATCTTGCTAAATTAGATATGTCAAACATATCCTTCTAGTCACTGAGAGAATCTCAAAAATTCTATAAAGCTCTCTGATGTGTGTCATGAGTGGTTCCAAATAACTAAAGATTATCTAATAATCTTATGTTAACTTGTGAATCTAGAATATCTTCTAGTTTTATCAGCTCTTACTGTCTTCTCTGATGATATATTCCTCTTCATAGAGGATAGCTTTCAGGACACAATTATTTCATTATCGCCTGGCCAATAACTGTAGCGTCCAAACTCTTTAGACATTCACAAATTCACATCACGATAATACATGACTTTAAAAACAGGTTTGTTCATAATTCATATCTCATATGAATTATTTGGTTTTCATATTTTATATGGACACACACTGACTTATTTGGAACCATCTTTAAAGTATGGACATCTAATGTTCATACTCATGTTCAAAAGGATAAGAATTAGACAAATCTTATTATGCATTACACCATATCTTAATAAGGTGCAATCTCTCATTCTATCATATTACTATGATATACAATGAGGATCAGTCGAGCGAGGATACAATTATCCTCTTAATGATTTATATGAATCATATACTTAAGTATTAATTTCTTTGATCAAATCAAAAATTTTAATACTTCATATTGATCTTATACCTTAATCTCTCATATGCATTCGTCTTGTACTTCAGTAAATACATACAGTCGAATCATTCTGAGAGTTAACTATAAGGTAAGTCAATGAGAGTGATTATCTTTGGCCTTTGAGCTGTTTACATCAGTATGTATCAGTACTAATAATTTCTTATTGTATAACCCTGTGTACAATACCATAGATAATCAAGATTCACATAGTTCATATCTATAGGAGACTTGTGAATATTCATCATATGAAATGTCACATCAAGAATGTATAGTGTATTGATTGATTCGAACAACTATTATTCTTTCTCAGTCAATTTTATTCTTAATATCTTATGTAACTAAATAACAATTATTCAGTTTCATATTTGGCTCCTATAGATATACAAAGATTTACTATCTAACAGTAACCTATAAATATTATGAACAATTGTTGAGTCTAACTCAACACTTATATTTTCTCGATTTCCTTTTACTTGTCTAAATCTACATATCATCGCAGCTATGAGAACCATTTTCAATATCCTATATTGGATACGTTAATTCTCCAATAAACATACAAAAATTGATAATAAGAATATCTGAAACTTCTTTCAAGTTTCATATTCGTTTTGTCTTTATCAGTATTCTTATATTGGTTGCAGTTAGAGAACTGTTACTTCTCTATCTCAGCTGACTTTCCTTTATCTTTTTCAGGTATGGATTCGATTGTTTAAAATTTTGCCACTTGCCTTTTTCAAAGGCACATCATAAATATCTCTTCATCTTGCTCTATCCAAATAAGAGATTTCATGATAATTATTACCTTTTAAAAAAAAGCATACCATGAGCACCTCTTTACCTTAGTTTATTCAAGTAAGAGGATTCATGATACCTGATTAGGATAGTGACTTTCACTCTCTCCTAAAGATATTCTTTAGAGTTTTTTTTAGTCAATTTGAATATGAGAAGTATTGACATCCAACATGCCAACATCTCGAATAGACGACATATTAGTGAATCGAAGGAAATAACGTGATTTAAGCAGATAGTTCTTATAATTCAATTATGATCTTTTATCTTGAATTATTTCCCACTATTTTTCGACAGACTGTATAACCTTCAGGTATACATAACGGAAGACTCCGACGGTTTCCTAGTGCGGATCAGAATCTCCAAGAATCACAGTATGACCTCGGGTAAACACATAGTATCATACAATTATCTTAGAACAACCATCTCATGGTAATTACAACTCCTTACAATATCCGATCTTATTTCGGCTCCCAGATCTTTAATGGTCCTGGATAAATACAGTAGACCATTATACCTGGTCTAAGCTTTACCATCAATACGTGACAGAGTAGAGTAAGAATGCAGCTCCCGGGTAAACGCGAGGATAGCTACACCATTCCTCTATTCCAATCTCAAGGCATTATAATGCCATAGTTAATAGTCCTTTCATCAGATGGTGGCAGATCTCGGGTAAACACATAGAAACTACCATCACTAAATCAAGTTCTAAGAACTATATTGATGGAGAGCCACGCGGTACATTCTCAATGACTCGCGCTCCGGCTTAGACTTTATGTTGAAGGTTTTGTTTATGTTAAGTTGGTTTCATCCTAGGCGATAATTTATAATATATCGAATATATTTAACTATACCTAGATATTAGCAATCGATTCATAATCACTAACTAAAAACATGCATCATTCATACATGTTCATTATGTAGTCATAGACAGCACGGTGATTAACTGGAGCCAAATAATTAATCACAAAAACTATATAACATTTACATAATTTAAACATGCAAACACAACCACTGGTGATCTCATCTCCTGTCGCCTTCCTGGTTGCATTTGTGGATTCTCCTCGCCTTTCCTCGGCCGGCGCGATCAATTACAAAATTATATTAATTTTGAAACAATTTTAAATACAAATAAATTGCAAGTGAAAGCCTTATGGCCGAGTACGATGACAGAAGGAGATAGAATTACAATGGAATGAGAAAGAGAGGGAGACATGCATGCCTCATTAATTAATACTTAATTAATGTATATCACATCCCATAATAATCCACAAAATCACACACCATCACATGATATGAAATTAACTAAGTGCATGTCCATGACCACCACAAATTTTAACTATCCACACATGATAAAGCACATCACATGAATGCTAAAATTTTGAAATTATAATAATTTTGGCTTTCTTAAAACCTGGGAACCAATCAAAATTGGACAATTTCAATTTTGGAAAATCTTATTTTCTAACATGCAATAAATCTAATTTAAAGCATCAAACACATCAAAATGTGCACACAAAACTAAAATTAAAATTCTAAAATATTCCATGCATAAGTTAGAAGAATTCTAAATTAATTAATCTAACACTTAGATTAATTTTAATTCACATTAATAACAATTATTAATATGAAACAATCTAACATTTAGAAAGAATTAAAAATTTCTAAATAACATTTATAAAAGAATTTCCAACTCAAATTATTAACTCCTTAACAACTTCTTGTTAATTAACCCCTTTATTAAACCATAATTCTCAATAACAATTATTAAGAAAAATTAATTAGAACAATTCTAATCAAAATAGTCTAACATTTTAGACTAAATTCAATCTTTTAATAACTTTTATTAAAAGATGATTATTAAATAGATTAGATCTTCGAAAACATTATTTAAGAGATACTTGAGAAAATTAATTAATCATCTTAATAACCATTATTAAGACTTAATTAACTTTTAATAACTTTTATTAAAGTTTATTCTCAAGAAATAATTAACTTCATTATAACAATTATAAAAAGTTAATTAAATACTTAACAACCTATTATTAAGAGTCTCTTAATTAAATAATTAATTTCATAACAACAATTGTTAAGAAATTAAATATATCCAATCACTTAACTTAAATAAATTAACAACATTTGTTAATAATATTTAAGGTCACAACTTGAAATGATTAACAACACTTGTTAACATTAATTTAAGATCATATCTTAAATTTTTAAACCCCTTTAACAACTTAATTTTAAAACTAATTAACAACACTTGTTAATTAATTCAAGATCATATCTTTAATTTTTTAAATCCTTTCAACACTTAAAGAAATGTGAATTAACAACAATTGTTAATTTGAGTTAAGATCACATGTTAATGAACTCCACTAATCACTTAAAAATTATATAGATATATTAACAACGTTTATTAAAGGGATTAAGATCATATCTTAACAATAAAACCCCTTTAAACTAAAAAATAAATTTAATATTTAAAACATATTTTAAACATAACTTAATTTCAATTTTGAACTTTAATAGGGTGAGATTCTCTCATAAAAGGGGTTTATTGGGGCTTAATTGGGCCGGATCAATTGGGCTGACCCAATAGAGCCTGGGCTAGGGCTCGGCCTGGGGGGGTTTAGCCCGGATGGTCCGGACCAAGGGGCGGCGTGGCTCGGGCCTACCTGGCCCAGCCACCTGATGCGCCTGGGCGCCTGGCACGCCCGACCGGACCCCGGCCCGCGGTCGAACCGGCGCGGGACCGGCAGGTTCGCCCCCCCCCCCCAGCGCCAGCCCCTTTAGGGTTTTACAAGTTGCAGGTTTGGGGTGTTTTGGGGCGGCGCCGCCGCCGGAGCTGGTGGCTAGGGCGGCTGGAGGCGGCGAGGGGTCGGCCCCTTTAGCATCCCAGCTTCGGCGATGACCGGACGGCGACCCCAGTCGCCGGGAAACCCCTTAAAATCGCCGGTGGAATCCTAAAAGATGCTGCAAATCACGGATTGAAACCGTGACAACCCCTTTTATAGACTCCATTCCGGTAGGCCGGTGGCAGGCCCGGGGGTTGCAGGGGTTGCACCCCCTATTCTTCCCCGACGTCGGTGAAGTCCGGTCGGCAAGCCCCTTGCCGCCGGTTGCCCCCAAAGATTGCGGCTAAACAATTTTTAAAACCGTAACTTCCCTTTTGTTATCTCTTCCAACATTTGGAAAAACAAAGAGATGGGAGACTCCATCGTCTGTCGTCGGCCATAACACGGATCTTAGGGAACTTGCAAAGACTGCCGGTCATACCGGGCTCCACCATGGAGGTGGTTGTTCCCCATTAAAACCCCATCCATGCCCACGAACATGGGTTCTTCATCTCCATGAAGAACACGATGAAAAACCCCATTAATAACAGAATTTTTCCTACAGAAAAATAAATCGAACATCGAATGTTCGTTTTACGAAGGATTTATAGCGCGGGAAAAATAAATACAACATGGAATTTATTTTAGAAGATGCACAAGCGTCCGGCCTCCAGCGGTATCCACGCGATCCTCTGCGGTGGTTCATCCTTGATCCCTCGTCCGCATCAGCTCGCTCGCTGAAGATCCGTCGCCGCAACGATTGCCGAAAACCCGTCGACGGGAATTCCTGACTTTCGGGAATCACGCGCGGCGGGGACGGAGACAGTCTCAGCGCTTCGAACGAGGTGCCCAGAGGAGGAGAGAGAAGGGGGGGATGACGGCCAGCAAGGGGAAATCCTGGAGCTTGGCCTAGGGTTTCTCAACAGCACGTATATATATATATTAAGTCGGCGCGACTTTTCACAAAAGTCTCCGAGTTAATATAAATCCCACTTATGTACTACTGACTGAGAATCTTATTGCGTGTGACCCTCTAGGCCCATTTACCAGTCCGGTTTTCAGCCCGTTAAGTCCAATAACTAGTTATTGACTTATTATAATTAATTAATATCTAGATATTAACTAATTACTTAGCCGAATTAACATGGCATGTAAATTCGGTCGGACTTCCGATCAAGTTGGGTGCCAAGCAACACCGCATGATCCCGGAAGGTAATGGGGTTCAGCAACCACTCATGGAACCTGTTCGTCCACAGTTACCGCGTGGCTATAATCCTTCGTTCGCACAATGCTCTCGAGTTAACCTAGGGTATAGTCAACTGTCAAACCCTAGATGGTCAACTAACTCGAATCAGACTCCGCTGTACAATATCCGAAAACATCTTTTCTGATATTGTTTCTGTTTTGGCCAGAGACTCCTGCGGCTCTATTCTAGAGCATTCTCTCTCCAGTTACCTGAGAGCGAACGATCCTTTATTGAATACACAATCACCTTCGAAGGTCTTCCGCTGGACCCGATCTTTGACTGTTAGAAATCCCGTGAATAGGAATTCGTAGGTCAAGGTCAAAGTCCAGAAGTCCACCGACAAGGTGTCTTTGGTGTCTCAAGTCCAAGGATCAACCACGCCACCGTGACGATAAATCAAGCCGATTGACAGTCAGGTAAATTATCATTTGGCGATTCATGTTAGATCAGTTTAGTGAACTCATTCCCCAATGAGCACCTAAAGGTTTACCATTGTGTCTCCACACTAGTAACTAACGAGATCAGTCACCCTCATCATATGAGCTGGAATAACCTATATTAGTCTAATCGGATGTTTGATGTCTTTCTCAAACATCCTATGAGTAGGAACAATTAAGAATATGTGTTTATAAGTCATCAATCTCATTATTATGATCTCATCATAATCTGACGACTATTGCACATATTCATGGACTTCATCATGCACGATTATTAATATGCCAATATACATAATGAATTTAATGCTATTGATTAGTGAACCAGATTGAAATAGGTGCCTTATGATTGGTTTAGAGGACACCTATATCCATCACATGGGACCTCCTCCCTCGGATCCCTCTCGACCCTGAGAAGATTTATGATATGATCTGGGACATACTATTGTATGATCCCCCCAATCCTTTGGCCTTGGTGCCGTTACCTCCTCATCCTCCTCCTTTCCAAATTCACTTTAATTTTATTATTAACCCTTAAAATCTCCAAAAAAAAAACACCAATTTGGCAACTTCCACCCCCCAAATCCTCGTTGATGAAACTTCATATTACTTGTCCGAATATACCCCATCGTATGGGTCACTCGGGCATGATTATCTTCTAGACCTACTTTGCCTCTCCTCTCGGGAGGATTCACCTGTATCACATCCTGTTTCCCTTGATTTTTATCTTCCTTCATCCTCATTAGATCAGGATAGAGAGTCTAGTTGTAGAGAGTCTAGTTCTAGGTAGCTTAGTTGGGTTAGGAAGTCTAAAGGTAAACAAATTCCAGATAGATACCTCCATGATCTAGTTTTAAGATGTTTTTCTTACCCTCAGATTCCCCAGCTGTTAGAGAATCTCATTCAGATGCCAGAAGAATGCGAAGTTGACGAGTTAGTCAACTATGGATATGGAGTGTGTGAACTTCTATATGAGAAAGACCCTATTACTGAAGATGAGGAAGATGACGAGGACGCGGCTGAGGCGTATGTCAGTGGAGTGAAGAGATTTGATGAACCCTCGACTGCCGTAGAAGAGTCTATCAAAGAGATTAATCTAGGAACTAAAGAAGAGCTTAAGGTAGTCCTCATTAGTCAAAATCTTTCAAAATTAGATGAGGAAGTAATGGTCCAAGTTCTTAGAGATTACAAGGACATTTTTGTTTGAAGCTATGAAGATATGTTGGAGTTAGATTCATCCCTAGTGGAGCACCGATTAACATTGAAATTAGGAGCTAACCCAGTTAAACATAAGTTGAGGCGATTCCACCTTCAGATGGCTTTGAAGATAAAAGAAGAGGTCGATAAGTTGCATAAAGCCAAATTTATTAGAGTTGTCCTCTATCTGCAATGGTTGGCAAATATAGTCCCGATTATGAAAAAGGATGGGAAAGTCAGGGTTTGTATTGACTTTCAAGATTTGAATCGGGCATGTCCTAAAGATGATTTTCCACTGCTTCACATAGACGTAATCATTGACAACACAGCTGGTTATGAAACATTGTCATTCATGGATGGATTCTAAAGGTATAATCAGATTCGCTTGGCAGAAGAGGACCAAGAGAAGACGTCGTTCACTACACTTTGGGGCACATATCGTTATGTTGTCATGCCATTTTGACTGAAGAATGCTGGAGCCACTTACCAAAGGACTATGATGGCCATATTCCATGACATGATGCACATTGATTTAGAAGTGTATGTAGATGATATATTAGTGAAATCCAAGACCAAGGCTGAGCATGCCAAGGTATTGGCGAGAGTTTTGGAATGGTCAAGAGAATATCAATTAAAGATGAATCCCAAAAAGTGCTTATTTGGTGTATCATCAGGGAAGTTGATAAGATTCATCGTGAGCAAACGAAACATTGAGATCGATCCCAACAAGGTTAAGGCTATCAAAGAGATGCCACCTCCTTGAAACTTGAAAGAATTAAGAGGATTGATTGGGAGGTTGCAATTTATTCGCCACTTTGTCTCCTAGCATTCGCAAAGGTGTAAGCCATTTTACGAGCTTACT
Organism: Zantedeschia hybrid cultivar; assembly: GCA_030544215.1. Classification (NCBI taxonomy): domain Eukaryota; kingdom Viridiplantae; phylum Streptophyta; class Magnoliopsida; order Alismatales; family Araceae; genus Zantedeschia; species Zantedeschia hybrid cultivar. The sequence goes on along the minus strand of JARZZO010000012.1, from coordinate 34,292,114 downwards.
AAGTCGGGAGTCAAGTTTGATTGGGACGATAAATGTCAGAAGCGTTCGATGGATTGAAGAAATATCTTGCAAGTCCTCTTGTCTTGAGACCACCATCTGGACAAACCTCTAGTTCTTCGTATCTCTATCCTGGATGACATGGTGGGGGTGAAGAATGGAAAGAGAGGACAGCCTACTATCTCTCTAAACTTCTCAACCCCGTAGAAAAGAGATACATAGCGATGGAGAAGACCTATGCTGCATTGGTCTGGGTGGTTCAGAAATTAAAGCACTACTTTCTAGCTCATGAAGTCCATCTCATCGCTAGAATGAATCCAATCAAGTTCCTTCTCGAGAAATCTATCCTTATTAATCGATTAGCACGATAGCAAAGCTTTCTATCTTAATTCAATATCATTTATATTTAGCGAAACGCAATCAAAGGCTATGCCATCGTAGAACATCTTGCTTATCACCCCCTTCCTCGTTTTGATCCAGTCCGACCGGAGTTTCTGGATGAGGAACTGATGTTTATAAGCAGAATCAAAGACGATAATATGGACTCTGCATTTTGACGGAGCTCTGAACTCTTATGGTAAGGGTATCGGCATTGTTCTACTATTATCTGAAGGTGTCACTATTCCACAAGCCTTTCAGCTTGACTTTCCTATCACCAATAACATTACTGAATATGAGGCTCCTCTAGTCGGCCTTGAGGCTGCTCATCTTCATGGTGCCACCAAGCTCCGAATTGTAGGTGATAGATAGTCAGCTAATCTTTCGCCAAGTGCTTACCAAATATCACACCCTTGATCCTAAACTCGAGCCTTATCAAGAACTCACCTCAACTTATGCCAAACTTTTCATCAAATTGATCTTCGTCTATGTTCCTTGAAATCAGAACATCTTAGCTGACGCTCTAGCTTCTCTTGCATCATCTCTAAATTTCCCGATCAGCAAACAATCTGAATCGATTATCGTCCATAGGCATCTTTCACCCGCCGTGAAAGACCCTTCATTCCTTAAGATTAAAGAGAAATTATTGAAGAAGGTTAGAGATAGAGATATTGTGGAGAAGAGAGAGATCATACTATTAGAATTGCAAGAAGAGATGGAAGATGAAGAAAAATCAAGGTATTTTGAGATTGCTAAATACTGTGAAGATCAGTCGTACCCTAAAGAAGCTACAACTGAGGAGAAAAGGGCTATCAGGAGAGTTGCTCGGAGATACACCATAGTTGGAGGAGCACTTTATAAACGAGGTTTTGATGGTGTTCTTCTAAGATGCTTGGATGAAGGTGAGCTTTGGAAGGTTATGGAATGAGCTCATGCCGGAGTTTGTAGGGGCCACGTTAATGGACATATGTTATCAAAGAAGATCCTCAGACAAGGATTATACTGGCTCACCATGGAAGAAGACTGTGTAGGATATGCTCGTAGGTGTGCCAAGTGTCAACTTCATGCCGACAAGATTCATTCCCGCATCTTCACTCCATTATGTCTTGTTTCCTCCCCATGGTCTTTCTTCATGTGGGCTTTCGACATCATTGGACCTCTCGGTGATCCCAATTCTGGCATTAAGTAGAAATCCTTTATTCTCACAGCAATGGAGTACTTCACCAAGTGGGCAAAAGCCAAAGCTTATGAGAAGTCAAAGCGTCAACCGTCTGCAAATTCATCATGAAGAACATCATTACAAGATTCAAAATTCCAAGTACCATCGTCACCGACAATGGACCACAGTTCATATCCCAAGAATTGAAGGACCTCTGCAACAAGTATAAAATTGCATTGCATCATTCATCATCTCATTATCCGCAAGGCAATGGCCAAGCAGAGGCAACTAACAAGACTTGGATAAAAATCATCAAGAAAATGTGTGAATCCAATAAGTTCTCTGACTGGCCAGAGAAATTAATAGAGGTTTTATGGGCATACCGAACTTCAATCCACACGCCCACTGGGAAGACTCTATATTCTTTAACATTCAGAATGGAGGCGGTAGTTCCATACGAAGTCCTCGTCCCATCCTTAAGAGTATAGTTGAACAAGGAGTTTTTCATTGATGAGTACCGCTCAGCACTCCTGGCTCAATTGGAACTTTTAGATGAGAAAAGATGGTCAGTTGCTAATCATGCACGAGTATATCAAAACAGATTAGTACGTTTTTATCAAAAGAAAGTGATTGAACGAAAATTTAAAGTTGGTGAAATAGTTGTTAAAAGAATCTTCGTAAAACTTGGTGGTCTACGTTCCAAACTCCAATCTAATTGGGAAGGTCCTTATGTTATCTCGCATGTTTTTCCTGATAATGCCTATCGCTTAGTTAATGAAGAAGGGCAGGAGTTAACTCATCCTTAGAATAGCCTCTATCTTAAGAAATATTACCTTAAGATAAGTGTGTCGATTAGCATGGTGCAAGGACTAGTGGGGTCTGAAAATTCGAAAACTCAAATTCCCTCATTAGTCTTTGATAATCTAATCCAAACGCATTATTACACACAAACACGTTTGGTTCGTAAGTAATAGGAGATGCAAAGACCGAGGAATACCGAAAGCTTGACTAAAGGTATAAAGTACAGTTCATTCTTCTTTAAACAAAACTTCTGTTTTAATCTCGGCCCACGATGTCGAAACAAGGCTTAGACAAGACTACCGAGAATACCTGCCACCTTAGTAGGAGGCTGTCATAAAAAAAAGTGGGGAGATCTACCCCACAAAAAAAAGCAAAAGGGCAAAAGCCAACAAAATCAAAAAACCATTCTACATTACAAACATCACATCAAAAGGCCACAAAATCAAATGAAAGGGAGCGCAAGGTCATTAAATACCCCGTAAGAGTGAAAATGACTGAACCCCAATAGATAATAGGGTAAAAAGAGAGACATCTTTCTGGATCTCTAGAACCCTCTCGTGGGCTTTCTAGACCAATTCTTCCTTCTTCTTCTAAAGAGGCGTACTCCAAACTTGAGATATGACTTAGGTTGACCAAGGGTCGGACCATCGAATAGGATCACGATCATAAACATAATTCAAGCACGATAACTCTGGATTAGGCTATTAAAGAATGATTTGGGAATTAAGTTAATGAATGAATATTCTTTTGATCAAAGTATCATACTAGTCCTTAGGTTAGTCGAATATTGAAAAACCACAAAAAAAATTGAATATTTCAAAATCACAAAAAAAGTCGAATATTGTAAAATCACAAAAAAAAATTGAATATTTCAAAATCACAAAAAATTAAATATTTCAAAACCACAAAATATTGAATATTTCAAAACCACAAAAACATTTCAATTATCATTTGCTTGTTAGATCATGAATGTTGCATGTCTTTAATTTTCAGTGAGCATTTACATGGTTGTATGTTGCATTCTAATTATTGTCTCTTTATTTGCCTTCGTTAAATAAAGGCTTTGCCCCTTGACCCTTCTACCAAGGATAAGATCAGGTTGCCAGTTACTTAACTGGCAAAGGGTTAAGCCTGAACATATATTTAACTTGTTTGTTCAAAGCCATGCGCAGGTATAGAAGGAAAGTCAATGGAGAAGGGTACAAAGACAACTCAAGAAACTCTCTTCATATATATCAAAATTATCCATATACAAGTGTATGTCCATCTGCAGGACTTCAAAATGAAAGCAAGATATAGCAAAGCAAAAGAAGATACATCAATATCAGTAGCCCTCATGGCTAACTTTCTCCTGCACCCTCATCATACTGACTCTGGGCCTCATCCGGTCCATCTGGCCCATGAGTTGGTGGAGGTGGTGGTCCTATAGCACTTGGCCCCGCATTGCCCAAAGAAATCGCGACGCTCGCAGTAAAGGTGCTCACCTATCCCCGCTCTAGAGCCCGCAAACGAGTACGTCGATAACGTTCCTTTATGTTGCGCCTCTCATGCTCGTCCACTCCAAGCTGGACTCGGAGAGAGGACATCTTTATGTCAATCCGGTGCCTCTCCTGCCGCTCACATTCCCTCTCCTCAGTAATAACCTCCAGGCGTAATCGGAGGTGTGAAAGCTCCTGAGGAAGGTCACCTATGGAGATTCTCGCCAACTGCTCCTCCAACTCGGTGACACGGGCCGCCCTACCCCGAGCCTCCTCAAGAGCACGACAGAGCTCTTGAACCTACAGCAGAAGACACTATCAGTCAACTAATCAAGCAAGTAAAGGATGCCATGTAAAAATGAAGGAAGCAAGTTGAAGACTTATACGGGTAGCAACATTGTCCTCAGCCTGGGTGGCACGGTAGATGGCTAGGGCCAACTGACTATGCAAATTAGTGATGGTGGCCTCATGCGCGGCACTAGAAGACGAGCCGGTGGCAGCAGAAGAGGAGGGAGGAGCCGCATGAGTATAAGCGGCGCGCTGTAACAAAAAAGAGAACACCGTCAGTGCACCAATGTCAAAACAATTTGATAAAAGAAAGCATTTATGATTCATATTGCATGTCATGCTCACCAGTTCATTCAGTTACTTTTGTACTTGTTTCAATTGGGCCTCTGCATTTTGGAGGTGGCCCCGAAGGGTGATTATGGTGGCATCCCGCGCATCCTACATATTGATACCATATCATGTCATACATTCACAAATATAAGCAAGATAATAAAATAAAAGAAGCATTCATGTCACGTATATCATGTCACTTACATCGAGATGATGGAGTAGTTGGAGGTGGGCCGCATAGTGGGTCTGGTATTGTTGCAAGTGTTGCAGGTAAGCATCGTTGCTCACTGCCTGTGACTCTACCGGTATCCCATACCGATGCCAGTTATCCCGCTGATCCGGGAACTTGGCACTCCAGTCGGTGCGGGCTTGCTTGCCCCGCATGGTCCTCCCGATCCCCTCCGGGATCTCCTCCTCCACCCACTCCTGATGCAGCCCTAATGTCCGCATCACCAGCCTCAGGCGCAAGAGGGCTATCTCATTCATGCAGTGTAGCCACACCTAGTGCCCGAATCGGCCCCGCCCCTGCTCTACCTAGAGCTATCCTGCATCGTCCATACCGAGGTACGGACGCCAGATGACCTGCATTCATATAGGTTAGTCGCATTGCATATCACATACAAAATAATTAATAAACTGTGTCATGTTCAAAGCAATAAACATCTAATAAGACGTAAATTCAAATATTCATCACTCAATCATTTAACATTTAACAAACATGTTAATAAAACATCTAATTAAATTAATTAAACATGCTAATAAAATATTTAAACACCATACAAGACATTCTAATAAAATGTTTAAACATTCTAATAAACCATGAAATAGTTAATAATGACAAGAAAATAATTTTAAAACTTACCAACAACTCTGGGTAGTCTAAAAGCTGAAGATAGAGAGCTGTCAGCTGGTGATGTTGTGGCGCCGTATCCACTATCAGATGCCACCGTCTGGCCAATGGTACTGTCGCCGACTGAGAGGATGGCCTCGCTCGGCCCAGAGGGAAGTAATAATAACTTTAGATCTGTATAAAAAAACATACAGGTTAGAATCATATGCATTGCACTATAAGCATTTGATGAAATGAATAGATTTATAAACAAATTAAATACCTAATGAAACGGCGCGAAGCCGCTGATGGTGGTCTCCCGGTCCGACGTAACTATGGAGAGGTCGGTGAAGAGGTAAGCTAGAAGGACTACACCCCATGCATACTCGTCTAGTCTATCTAAATCTGCAAGGAGACTCAAGAAATGATAGTGGATATAGTCGCCGTTCGTCTCGAACAGGAGCCTACCAAAGAAAAACACTAAGAATCTCCTAAGATCTCTATCTACACTAGGCCTATCACTCAGATCCTGGGAGTAAGTAGACTGCACTAGTTGCTCTAGCCAGTCTCTCCCTCAACTTCTCCCAAGACTCATCCGTTTACTGCCTAAGCTCTACTAGTCCTAGGGATCCCTTGACAGCTATCCTCAAGAGAGTCCGAGACTCTTGGCCCTCTATCCCTGTCACCTCTAAGCCTAGGAGCTCTAATGCTAATCCTCGATAATTGGGATACGTGATCTCACTAATTGTCCGACCTTCCACCCGAAGGCCGGTGATCCTGGTGACGTCCTCGAAATTGGGGACCATGTGTCCCCAGAGCATCAGAAATGCCCGGCTCTCGGCATGCCATCTCTCCCTCAATACCTGCAACAACACTAAATCTATCCAAAACAGCTCTATCTCTAAGATCTCTCTAAAGCCCATCTCCGCCAGTCGCACCTTTTGCAAGTCCGGGAGACCCCTGTAGGCGGCCACCACCAAGTCCTAGGAGATCCTGGTCATCATCGTGCCCTACAATTTTCAAATAATTGATCAGAATCATCGTTAGAACACTAATAATCAAATTTTAAATTAATTTTGAGGTTTAATCACCATTCTTGAATCGCGTATGGCCAGGTTGACGACGCGTTTCAAAACGCGTCCCTGTCCCCAGAAACCTTTCACTACAAGTTTCGAGAACCTGTGGCTGAGTTCCCTTTCTCCCAAAAAATTGAAATTTTAGTATAAATAGGGTGTTTTGGGCGTCTTACCAAACGTGGACCAGCTTCTTCGACCGGTGCCACCGTCGCTTCTCCCTCTTCTGTCGTAGGAGGGGCATCTTCGGCTTCCATGAAGGCCGCCACCTCCGCGAGTTCCGCTGTCACCTCACTGTCTACTCCGGGAGTTTCTTCGCCCTCAGCAATTTCTACCACCTCGATCACCGCCACTCGGCGTTGCTTCCCGCCAAGATCGCTCGGCCCACCTTGTTCCATGGCGAGTATAGAGAGAGAGAGATAGCTAGGGAGAGAGGGGATGAATGAAGAGGAGAAAGGAAAGGCCGGCGGTGGTGGAAGAGCCGCTGGTGATCGTCAGAGACGTCGAGGATGATCGGAGGAGAGGAAAATGGCTGGAAACCACCGTTGTCGCCGGAGAGGAGGAAGAATATGAAGAGAGAGAAAGTGAGAAGGAGAATGAGGGGAGAAGGGGCTCGAGCTCGCGCGACCCTATTTGAAATCGTTAAATCGTGTCTGCCGATAGCGACGCTATTCAGTGGCATACAAACTGAGATGGCAAGAGTAAATTTTTGAAATTTGTGAAAAGTGTCCCCTATGAGCGACGCTTTTTGGGTTTTACCGTCTCTTTTGGTCAGGGCCATACCATAGAAAATCTGGAAGAATTATTATTAGCGACTCCCTTACCAGACGCTATTCAGATAGTTACTGCCATGAAATCTCTAGAAAATAGGAGAGAGAAAATGAAAAGGCGTCTTACTGAGCAGACGCGATTTTGGCTTTTAAAGAATTAAATATTTATTTTTGAAGATTAAATTTGACTGAAAAGCGTCTCTCTGAGTCGACGCGATTTGAATTAAATAAGCCCGAACCTTAAGGGATGATTTTTATTGTAATAAGGGATGATTCTTCATTGAAAATAAAATCAAAGTGCACCAAGTTGGAAGATGAGATTGAAGAGTTTTCAAGGACGGATCTTCTTAGGCTTCTTTGCATAAGCTTTCGATAATTCTCGATTGGCTTCATAAGGAAGTTTAACACAACGGGTGAATCCGATGTTCCACAGACCTGCAATGAGTTCAGTCGCCTCGAAATCTTTATCAGTTCGTAAGGCCTGCTTTTAATTGGAGAAAGAGAATATATTTATGAAAATTCATAGTGCGGCATACCAAGTTGATGATGACAACGATGTGGATTATAGAGAACGAATTCGGTTGCCCGATCAGTCGGAGTTTTGTGCCAATACGATGGTGTACTCGAACTGCCTTTTCCCTGAGAGCAAGTGGCTTGGATTCGAATCCAGTTCTGGGCATAGTCTTGAAGTAAGTACGACAGTTAGCTCGAGTCTTGAAGTTGGGCACCCGATTGCTCATGTTGTCATTGAACTTCACTATGTTAGAGATGTGGAAGGTAGGACTTCGTTGATATATTTGGGATATCTTTGGAACTTTTTCCTCATTGTGGTTGAACTTGAAGTGGAATTCCACCCACAAAGTTAAGAGAAACATACTGCCATAAGGAGGTTGACCTGTAGAAGTTGCAGAGAGCCCACTATATAGGTAGGCTAGAACCACTGTGCTAATTTATTTTCCCTCGAAAATCCCATTGATTGCGCTTAACTGATCATCTTCTAGAACATTGTCTTAGGCAGGGAAGAATAAAACTCCAGTTAAACATGTGGAGAACGCCTTCATCACGTTCTCTGTTTCTTCATCCTAGAGATCTTCAATCTTCTTCAGAGTCCATTCAGCTAATTTAGCAAGATTAATTCCTTTTCTTTTGAGACAGTCTTGAATTTCTTTTAGATTCTTCATGATCCTATTCAAGAATTGATAACCATTGATCTTTTCCCTCATAAATATCATCTCAGTCAAATCAAGTTCATCATTATTAATCTTGAGTATAGGAAGACCCAATAAGAGTTCGGCTTCTTCTAGGAGGATAGTGACATCGAACGTGACAAAAAGAAAGGTATGAGTTTGAGGATGCCACAGTTCAATCAAAACACCAATTGCCGCCCAATCCATGCACGCGCTCTTGTAATGTTTGGTATGAATCACTAGTATATGCCACTTGGATATATAAGATTGTATGGAGAGATTGATCTTCTTGTTAACAAGTTTTTGGACTCAAGGAAATGAAGAAAATCTTCTTGGACCGGTGAAGAAAGGATATACTAGATAAAAAAAAGAAATTGGAATAGTTACATCTTGTTTATTGAAGAATTGAGAATTTGAAAAATATGTAAAGAGAATTGAAGAACATAAAAGGGGAATTGATTAGAGTAGAGATTAGCTTACTTGTAAGTTAGGATCTCACCCACTTAGATGATCTTTCACTTTACAGAGCTTTTCAGTGGTCTTTCTCATCCTTTTACTTGAAGAATTCACTATCTTCGTTGAATAAATCGATTGCTCAATTCGCCTTGATTTCTTCTTATTCTTCCTCTCTTTCTCTTGAGCTTTGGAGAGAATTCTCTAGCTTTCCTTCTTGATTGCTTGTTGTAATGTTTTGATATAAAGGAGAGGCTTTATAGAGGAATTTGCGAGATTGAGAAGCCCTTTCCAAATTGGAAGGGGGATGTGCATTGAGGGAAAGTAGAGTTCATATTGGAGTTAGAACGAAGAACAGTTTCTGTAAGTTAAATGGCGTCTAGACGGGGCGACTTCATTTAAATGACGTCTGAGAACAGCGAAGCCATTTGGTCAACTTTTTGAATTTCTATTATTTTTTCAAAATTCCATAATTGTTGATATTTGATATTGATTACTATTTGTTTGGAGTTACTGACAAATTTTGAGTGCAGGAAAGAGGAAAATTCAAGAAAATTTCACTAAGGTCCTATTGTAGGAGTTCATGAGTCTCAACTGTGACTAAAAAGATGGTTATCCCTTGTATCTTGTATTCTATCATGTAATTGCTTTGCATTATTATTACTATATGATAAATATTTATTAGAGTATATCAAGGACCTTGTGGTTTTAATAAAACTGGAATTTGAGTTCTCCTTCAACAATACTAGTGATAATTCCAGAGAACTCTTAATCGTACAGATAGGCCATTAGATTGTTAATTGATGGGGAGGATGGTTCCGCTTTTGTGAAACGGTGCGTAGATAAACGAGTTTCGACTTAGTACTGAATTGCAGAATTAGTATCTTGACTCATCAATGATAGTTCAACAATATTATCCTTGATTAATTTATATTTTAATTTATTTTACATTTTTATTTTTAGCTCAGCATGCATCATGTAGGACTTTGAAACAGTTGTGATAAAAATTAATTCTTGATTAAATGTCAGACCATTGATCAAATAAATCCCAACGTGATGTGAAATATTCCATTTTGAATTGATCTCTCAATTATCTTTGAGGTTTTCTTGAAGATATCTTTAGAATTCTATATTTGCTTGGATTCTTTATCTTAAATATTTCTTATTTCTTTTTAAGATCCATCATGGTTATAGCATGTCCACATTGGCTGATAACCGCTCTCTATGATGAAACTTGCAGGGTTTATGACTTAGGGTACTTCCCAATAATAGAATTTGATCGACCTTATTTGTTTTCATTTGTCTCTTTCATTCAGACATGATTGATTCTATTGATATCTTTGACTTACTTTACTGATTATTTTGAGAAAAATTCTCATCATACGATGTTGAGAGCGTGTCTCATCACACTTTGGCATCACCTTTTTAGTACATTCTATTTTATTTCACTCCCTTGCAAAGTCAATGCCAAGGTGAGGAAGCTGTAGACATCCTAATTTTGACCTCATTTGAGTAAATTTCATGTCACAATTATTATGCCCCAAAATAATTTGATGTTTAATTATTAATTAATTTTTATTGATTTTTCTCGGAATTTGTTAATTAGCGTCGTACATGCACGATGCCATTTAGATTTCTAGTAGAAATCAGTTCGGAATTAAATTTCTAAATTCATAGATTTAATTGAATAGCGTCGCCCAGGGGAGACGCCATTTAAGTCCAATCCGTCTGCGTTCTTGATTTTTAATTCGAATTAATTTTCTAATTATCTAAAGCACGTCGCTTTAGGGAGACGCGATTTAGGTTTCCTAATCTTTTTCGGTTTCCTTTCTATTTTGGCCGCTTTAATTAGCCAAATGGCGTCCCGTCTGAGCGATGCGATTTGAGCGTTTCCTAATAAATATGATTTGGCCGAGATAATCCAGTTTCCAACGTTGGGAAGGCTTCTAACTTCTCCATGCTCATCCAAGGTAAGTCCGATTGTGGGAGAGAGTCCTTTTGAAGGCTAAAACATCCCTAATTCTATTCTTATAAATAATACACCCATTGGACCTTTGAAAAAGGTTGACAATTGGTGATTTTGAAGTTCAAGGCAAGGTGTTTAAAGGCTCTCAAGAAGGAAAATGTGGACAACAAGAGAAGCTTCATCCAAGGCTTCCTCTTCTTCATCCTCTTCACTCTTTGAAGCTTTTAAGACCAAGGCTATGGAGGAGCCAACTAACTATCTCCTTTCCTTAATTTCTTTCTAGTTATTTCATAGATTCATCATTATTCATCTCAGCACTTTATGTTCACACATACCCATATTATTATTTTCCATACCCATATTCATGTTAGGGGTTTAAAGAACACCAATCAAGTGAGTAGATTAATTTAATTGTATGATTAAATTCTTTATCAGAATAGATACTACTCTACTTTAGTTCTAATTAGAATTATTATTATGTGTTTAATCTGTCTTACCCAAGAAGAAGGAAAGGAGATTCAAAATAACAACAACCAAGAAATCAAAAGTAAGAACATATCAACAAAATGGCTCTCTTTCTTTGGCCGGCTAAAGAGAGGGAATCAATGACTCAATCTCCTAAGTTAGAAAAGGTAAGCAATCAATCTTTCTATGAAACTTTTAAAATTTCTGGCAATCACATTTTCTTTAAATAATTTTACTATTCATATAAACAATATAAATTCATGAACATCACACACACGATTTAAGCATTCACAAGGTTGTCCTGCTTATGTAAAGAGGCATAATCCAGACAAGTTGGAATCATGAATTGATAAATGTAGGTTTGTGGGATATCCAAATGAGACATTTGGATACTACTTTTACCATCCTGGTGAATAAAGGTGTTTGTCGCCAGAAAAGTTGTCTTTTTAGAAGAACAATAGCTTCTCTAGGAAGATAGTAGGAGTAAAATAGTATTGTAAGAGATTCCAGATCCCCAAACAGATGCGATATCATCAGATGAGATATCAGTTTCTGAATCTATTCATGTACACACAGATGAGCCTCATAGATTTGGTAGGATACCTAACTTGAATGATATGTGGGACATATCGATAAAGGTAAGTCTAAAGTAGAATATAATGAGGATAATGATCTTAAATCCTACTAGGAGGCTATAGAAAGCCCAGAAGCCGGGAAATGGTGAGAAACCATGAACTCCAAAATCTAGTTCATGTACACCAACTAAATTTAGAACTTGTAGGAATTGTCTGAGGGTATTGTACCCATTAGATGCAAGTGGATCTTTAGGAGAAAGATCGGTGCCAATGGACGGATAGACACTTATAATGCAAGGTTGGTGGTAAAGGGATATCGTCAAAGGTAAGGAATCGATTATGATCAGATTTTCTCATCAGTTGCCATAATAAAGTCGATAAGAGTTCTACTCGCCATAGTTGCGCACCATGATTACAAGATCTGACAGATGGATGTGAAAAACTGTCTTCCTCAACAGTAACCTTGAGGAAGAAGTGTATATGATACAATCAGAAGGTTTTACGTCCAAAGAATCTCTGGATAGATTGTGCAAGCTTCAGAGGTCGATTTATGAATTGAAGCAGGCTTCCCAGAGTTGGAACATAAGATTTGACGAAGTAATCAAATCTTATGACTTCATTAAGAATGAAGATGAGCCTTGTGTGTACAAGAAGATCAGTGGGAGTGCAGTCACCTTCTTAGTTCTTTACATAGATGACATATTACTCATTGGGAATGATGTAGCTATGACGTCATCGGTAATGATTTGGCTATCGAAAAACTTCTCCATGAAGAATTTAGGAGAAGCATCCTATGTATTAGGAATACGGATCTATAGAGATAGGTCTAAGAAGATGCTTGGAATGACCCAATCCATATACATAGATACTATTGTCAAAAAATTTGGTATGGAAAATTCCAAAAGAGGTCTCAAACCGATGAGACATGGAATTTATCTCTCAAATGAGCAGTCTCCTAAGACTCTTAATGAGAGGGTATTTATGGATAGAGTACCCTATGCCTCTGCCATAGGATCTATCATGTATGTCATGCTTTGTACACGGCCTGATGTAGTATATGCTCTAAGTAGTACGAGCACATTTCAGGCTGATCCAGGTAAAGAGTACTAGAAGGCAGTGAAATGCATCCTTAAGTACTTGAGAAGTACTAAGGATATGTTTCTTGTCTATGAAGTAGCTAACTTGAAACTACGAGGCTTCATTGACTCGAGTTTCTAGTCAGATTTAGATGATAACAAGTCTACATCTGGATTTGTATTTACTCTAAATGGAGGCGCAGTGTATTGGTAGAGTTCAAAGTAGGAAACCACTGCAGATTCAACAACTGAAGCTAAGTACATCACTGCAGCTAAAACCGCCAAGGAAGCAGTACAGTTGAAAAAATTCATCACCGACCTTGGCGTAGTTTCCAGCATCTCTGAACCTGTTCTATTGTTGTGCGACAATAATGGAGCTATAGTACAAGTGAAAGAGCCTCGGTCTTATCATAAATAGAAACATATTCTGAGGTGCTTTCATCTGATCAGAGATATTATTTCTAGGGGAGATGTAGTGGTGGAAAGAATTCTATCCGCTGATAATGTAGCAGATCCACTGACAAAATCGTTGTCTAAAATTGTATTTGAGCGTCACCTAGAGGCTATCGGTATATTGCATAAAGGTGATTTACTTTAGTCAAAGTGGGAGATTGTTAGTCTTAGGTAGCCTACAAGACAATATGACTTTGTAATTTTGTTCATTTATTAATAATATGACAATTAATTTATTTTGTCTAATTCGTATTATTATCGTCTCATACTGAAGTCCGTGAATATATGCAGTAGTGATTAAATTGTGATAAGATCATACTAATGAGACTGATTACTTATACACACATTCTTAATAGTTCATAGTCGGAAGATATCCGAGAAGGACATCGGATATCCGGTTAGACTAGTACAGATTACTCCTGCTCATTTGATGAGGATGACTGATCTCATAGTCATTTGTGTGGAGACACTAAGGTGAATATGTAGGTGCTCATTAGAGAATGAGTTCATTGAACGGATCCGAATGAATCGTTGGATAGTATTGTACCTTACTGTCAACCAGATGGATTCTATTGTCACAGTTACGTGGATGGTCCTCGGACCTGAGACACTAAGGACACCTTCTCGGTGGGACTTCTGTGTTTTGTCCTTGGTTTATGAATCTCTATCCATAGGATTCTAAACAGCCAAGGATCGGATACAGTGGAATACCGTTAGAGAAAATTGAGTGTCGATAAAAAATCATTCACTCTCGGTACTAAGAGAAAGAATGCTCTAGGTAGGATGCGGGGAAGTCCCTAGACAGGACAGATGATAATATCGAGAAATGAGTTTTCCGATATTATTTAGTAGCATCCAATCTAATTGAGTTGATCGGTCAGGGTTTGACGGTACACCATATCCTAAGTTAACTCGAGAGTATTGAACGAATGAATGATTATATCCATGCGGTAACTGTTGGCGAAAAGGTTCCAAGAGTAGGTTACTTAACTCCGATACCTTCTGGGTTTACGTGGTATCGCTTGGCACCCAACGTGATCGGAGGCCCGTTCAAATTTAATATGCGATATTAATTTGATTGATTAATAAATTAATAATGAATTATTAATTGATTAATTAGGCCAGTAAGGAGTCACTAGACTTGTTGGGCCATTAATCGGACTGGTTATTAGGCCTAGAAGGTCATATGCAAATGATTCTCAAGGCAATGGATAATAAGTGGATGATTTAATAGTAAATCATACCCTAGGTCAATTTGGGAACATTGTAGATGAAGGATTATATCTGCACAGTAACCGTTGACGAAAAGGTTCCCATAGTGGGTTGCATAAACCCCAATGCCTTTTGGGATCACGCGGTGTTGTTTAGCACCCAACGTGATCGGAAGCCCGTCCGAATTTATTATGTGATATTAAATTCAGCTGATTAATTAATATAAGGATAATAATTAATTCAGGGGGTTCGTAAAAGGTTACTGGACTTAATGGGCCATTGACTGGACTGGTATTTGGGCCTAGAGGGTATGACACAAAAGGTTTTGAAGTCGATGGATAATTTGACGATGTTTCGGATAAGTGTGGGCTGTTCTGAAAAATTGCCAATCACTTATTATAAAAATACCGGGGCTAGGTTAGGGGTAGGCAACCCTGACCAGTCGCCCCCTACGTCTGGCCGGCCCCGGAGACTCCGCTCTTACTCCTGCCTACTCCGCCTCTTGTCCGACGGGAATTCTGAATCCACATGTCGCGGAGGATTACGCATAGCTAGATGGGATTTGCGGATGCTGCAGCGAGTGAGGAAGTGAAGACGATCCACCGAGAGGAAGACCACGTGGATATCGCTGGAGGCCAGGCACCTGCGTGGCTTGCGATATCACACCGATGGAACCGGATAAATGCGGATTCGAATCCGCGCATGGTAAATCCGACTTACCATTTAAATTTTGTTTACCAAAACAGGATGGATCCAATAATTATTTTCTACGGTGTTTGCTCGTATCTGGACACAGAGAAACCTAACAGAGAGAGTATTGGCTGCGATAAGTGCATTGAAAATGTCAAAGAGAGACTTTAGGAGTGGTGGGTATGAAACTCTCTTAGGACCGGGAGGTTTACTTTGCTGAGAGTACTCTGTGGGGGTAGCCAGGCTATTGACGATGCTAATTATAGGTATACTGGGGAGACTGTCGTGGGGGCTTGAAGCTTGGTTGGTTTTGAGGCCACTGCCCATTGTAGTGCGGTGGCTGATTTCTCACAAATGGAGCATGATTATTGTTCACAGTGTTGACCTGCTCGTAAGACATGGTACCCTCAGTGGTTGGACCTGTACTAGAGGAACTAGGAGCATTAGACTTCCTTGGTGGAAGCTTGTTGGGTCTATGGGGGTCAAACACACTAGAAAAGGTGGAGTCTTTTAAGGTATTCTGGGTATAGCGCTCCCTCTCATATAGATCTACCATGTTGGTAAGGTTGTTAAGGGTGAGGACCAACTTGTATTAGGGAGCGGCATTAGCAATCATTATTTTCACTTGTTCAGATTCGGATAAGTGGTCTTTCATTTTTTCAGCCATTGCCCGCCATCTGTCTTCAAAGGCAATAAAATCTTCATCCGACTTCATCTTTTCAACCACTAGATCAGTAATGCACAGGGACAGAGCAACCCGATATTTGTACCTCTGTATGAACTTCTTAGACATCGCATCAAAATCTTCAGCATCAATGGGGTCTAACAAGAAAAACCACTCGAGGGCTGACCCCTCCAATGATCTCGTAGAATGATTACTCATACAATAATTTCTTCAGATGAATAAAAGGATTATCAGTACCATTGTATCTTCTGTAAATGGGCATTTTAGATGGTAACAAGTGGAAAATTGGTAAGGCCGGTACAAAGATTTCAGGAGCAGCTTTTGTATCAATCATCCTTTTTAAGTCTTTGTATTACTCATCCATCTAGTTTATCTTGGTAAAGAGAGCTTGAGTAAGCGGATCGGTTGATTGTGGCTGAGGGGTATGGAATGCTTGCCTCCTAGAGTAACTGGGGAAAGGTGGACAATATGACTGAGATCCAACAGTATTTCTGCTGTGTCCAAAGGCATTTGGAAGAATGGGAGTATGTGGTTTGACAAGATACTGAGAGGTAGAATGTTGATGGCCCGCTTGCCGCGGGGTGGAGATACGAGGGCTCTCTATGGCCTAGGTGGGGATATGATGAAAGACAAGAGGAACTGGGATAGTCGGCTGAGAGGAAACCTAAGGGAGTCTTACCTTTCAAGATGGATTGGATTGCCTCGAGCTGTTGAGGATCCACATAGGTAGCGAGGGCTCCCAAGATAGTAACTAAATCTGGAGGGGGTATGGACGAGGTCTCAGTTCTATCTTGAGCTTCTCCAAAAGTAGGATAATATTCAGATCCTACAATGTGAATATGAGGATGAGAACCATCTTTTGGATTATACTGGTCATATTGAAAGTGGACATGGTTCTGAGGGGCATAAGCATCTTCCTCGTGTCTAACTTGGAATTGGGTAGGATTCGGAGGGGCATGAGCATCCCCCTCGTCTTTAGAATGAGAGTGGTCATAATTCTGAGGGGCATGAGCTTCTCTCTCATACTCAAACAGGTTGTCATATTCATAGGAAGCCATGCCAATGATCCTACTTGAACGTAAACATCATAGTGACTAATCAATCAAAGGCCGAAACAATTTAGC
Organism: Zantedeschia hybrid cultivar; assembly: GCA_030544215.1. Classification (NCBI taxonomy): domain Eukaryota; kingdom Viridiplantae; phylum Streptophyta; class Magnoliopsida; order Alismatales; family Araceae; genus Zantedeschia; species Zantedeschia hybrid cultivar. The sequence goes on along the minus strand of JARZZO010000012.1, from coordinate 34,275,125 downwards.
ACAAAAATTTTCAGACAAGTGGATGTTTACGTGGCTTAAGGATTTCTTGTTGAAATTAGATGGATTTTAAAGACAAATTCACTCAAAGGGTAGGATCCTAGTTTTAATTTGATTTTTCTCTGTTATTTTCTATGGCTTCAACTCACAACAATGACTATCCGAAACTTCAATGGTACGACTAGCCCAATGAGCAAAGAGGAAATCCTTCGTTTTTGGAGACTTACGGAGGTCTTGACACAAACCACTCTAGTCTAACTGAGGGACCAACCCTAATCAGAGAGAAGTAAGAGTGCCGAGAAGAGTGTTTCCTAGAAGAGGGAGTAAACTCCCGATGCGTATGACCTGTGACCAGGATGGTCTCTAATGCAATAGATAATAATAGTAATACAAAGATAATCAAGGACCTGAAGAGCTGATGGTCGGAAAGTCTTCTACTTAAATCGCTTCGTCTGGTGTCGGCGTGATTCAAGACAGTAGACTCTGTCAACAGTGCCTCGGGCAGTAGAGAAACCGGCTTAAATGGCGTGGGGCCTGGCCGACGTGTTTCAAATAGCCCATACACAGTTCAATAAAAAGGGGCACTCCCCTTCAGATAGGCAGAGTATGGAGGAAATAAAAGATCACGTAAAAAGCTACTCAAGTTAACAGTTATCAAGCAAATATCAATTAAAATAAGTCAAGTATCATGCTTTCACAATCACAATTTTTAAGCAATCAAGGGAGGGCAAAATTTTGCCGCTAAGGGCGTGCACGAGGTGCACGAAGGGAGAAAACCAACCAATCAATTAAACATACCCGAGGGACACAGAGATGCATACGAGGGTGCTAAGCGGTGCACACGAGAGTGCAAAATGGAAACGAGAGTAAAATATAAAAGAAACAGTAAGAATAGGTCCCATCGTGATTGTCGAAAGGCTGTGAATGCTCAAATCAACATGCTATCATATCATTATTAATATCAACGTGAAAACATAAAAATTGTGATCGCTAGAGATCAAGGAACTCGAAAGAAAAGATTGATCGCTACTTACTTGTCAACTTGGGAGATTTTGATGTGAGTTCTTCTATTTCCTCCTCTACGACCGGCCGAAGAAGAAGAGCCTTCTTTAATATTTTTATTCTCTTTTTGTTTTTTTTTCTTTTCTCTTCAAATCCTTGCAAGAAAAGACAAATAAAATGAAAGAAAAAAGAATACGATTAGAACTATAAACGTAGTACAGTATCTATCCTAATAAGAATTTTAAGCATGCAACTAAACCAAAAGACTCACTTGTTTTGTTCTCTTTTAAACCCCTAACACGTAGGTGGATTGATGTGAATATGGTGCGTGTGTGAAAAAGAAGTGAATATGCTATGAAAAACTATGAAAACAGTGAGAAAGCAACGATCAAACTATGAACAATTAGAAAGAAAAAGAAAGGGGAAAGGAAAAGGTTGGCCCTTTTATAACCATCTTCCTTCAAAGCTTCAAAGGAAGAAGATGGAAGAAGAAAGGAGTGCTCCACATGTTGGCCACATTTTCTGCAAGAGGACCCTTCTTTCACCTTGATGGGAGCTCCAAATCTCTCAATTGCCAACCTCTTTGAAGGCTCAAAGGGGTCAATTATATATAGAGGACTCTTTGAGAGCAATTTAACTCCAAAAGGGTTCTCCCACGCATCCAAATTGCCATGGATATGTATCATCAACTTAGAAACCTTTCTAACCATGGAAACCTAATAATCTCGGCCAAAGCGCGCTCACCATTATTCCTCTAAATTGCGTCGCTCCTAGACGACGTCATTTGACTAATTAGAGGGACAAAATAAGAAAGAAAATCCAAAAGGAAAGTGTTAACAATTAGGAAACCTAAATGGCGTCGTCCATAGAAGACGTCATTTAGATAATTAGGAAATTAACTCGAATTCAAATTGGCAATCAGGAAGGATTAGAAAACCTAAATGGCGTCGTCCGTGGGCAACGTCAATCAGTTTAATCCATCTCGATTAAGGAATTTAAGTCCGGATGGATTTTGGCTAGAAATCTAAATAGCGTCAACCATGGGCGACATCAGTTAGCAAAATCTGAGAAAAATCATTAAAAATTAATTAATGATTAAAAATCAGACTATTTTGGGACATTATAATTGTGACATGAAATTTACTCAGTGTGAGGTCAAAATTAACGTGTCTACAAATGTGTGCAAGAGTCTTCAGATTATAGCGAGATCATAATAATGAGAGTAACGACTTAGAAACATATATTCTTAATTATTCCTAGTCGTAGGATATTTGAGAAGGACATCAAATATCTGGCGAGACTAGTACATGTCACTCCAGCTCATGTGATGAGCGTGACTGGTGTCATAGTCACTTGTGTGGAGACACTATAGTGGACCTATAAATGCTCATTAGAGAATGAGTTTACTGAACTGATCTAACTTGAATCATTGGATGATAATTTACCTAACTGTCAACCAGTTTGATTTAGTGTCACAGTTGCGTAGTTTGTCCTTGGACGTAAGATACAAAAGATATCTTGTCGGTAGACTTTTGAGCTTTGACATTAGCTAGTGAATCCCTAACCATGGGGTCTCAATCAGTCAAGCGATCAGATTCAACAGAATATCTTCGAAGGTGATTGTGTGTATCAATACAGGATCATTCGCTCTCGTTAATAAGAGAGAAAATGTTTCGAATATGATGCGTAGAAGTCCCTGGCCAAGGAGGACACTTTATCAAAGAATTAGTTTTCTAATATTTTACAAAGTCCCTACCCTAGGTTGACTTAAAAACATTGTAGGCATGAAGGATTATATCCACGTGGTAATTGATGAGGGAAAGGTTCTTTGAAGGGGTTGCTGAATCCCCTTACCTTTTGGGATCATGTGGTGTTGCTTGGCACCCAACGTGATCAGAGGCTTGGCCGATTAACGTATGCGACATTAATCCGGTTAATTAATTGGTTACTTTGGGATATTAATTTAATAGATTAAGTCAATAAAGTGTTATCGGGCTTAATGAGTCATTAATTGGACTAGTATTTAGGCCTAGAGGGTCAGACGTGTAAAGATTCTCGGTTCATAGATCTTAAGTAGGTTTTGTATTAATTCTGAGTTTTTATGAGAAAATGCTAAATTTAATAATATAAATATAAGTGGATAGGGAAGCCCTGGGCTAAGCTCCAGGCTCTCTCTTGGTTGCCCCCCTCTCTCTGGTGACCTGGGCTCTCTCCTCAGAGCCAGGCGCCCCCTTCGTCTGCTTCCACTGCTTCCATCTTCGATCATCAGAGGGTTCATCCGCATGCCGTAGGTGTTATTGCGGAAGAGAAATCTCGGCAATCACGCCAAACCAAGGCAGGGGACGAGGATGATCCATGAAGAGGACAATTGTGTGGATACCACTGAAGGTCAGGCACCTGCATGGCTGGCACTATCACACCATCATAATCGAACGGTTGTGGATTCGAATCTGCGCAAGGTGATGTTCGATCACTAGTTATTTGTTTTGTTCTCCAACATGGATGATGACAGTGGAAATCATATATTTAATTTTATTTTCCCCTATATTCTTCGATATCCGGCTCGATTCCTTGTAGTGGTATTAAAGCTAGGTTCAGTATATATGTTTCGATTCGCTGAAATAATTATTTCTAGAGTAATTTTAATGTAAAGATTCCACTTTTCTAATAGAAATTTGTTCATGGGATGAACAAGAATAATTAGATTAATTTTGCTACGTAAAATCAAATTTTTCTTTGGGATTTTTAGGGGTGTTCTTCATGTGATGAAGAATGGCTTCATGGGCCACCCACCAGGGGGACCGTCAACCACCACTGGCATCGCAGGTGTGACCAGCAGTGATCGTCGGCTACGTCGGCCTTGTCTAAGGCGGCGGTGACCGGCGGGTGCCCTGTCCTCCACCCCTCCCTCTCATGTGATGAGGAGGGTGGAGGGAGGATGGAAGACGGAGGCACTAGCCGGGCACATCAGAGACACCTTTGGTGGCGCTAGCCTAGCCAACTGAGCGAACCAGTCTCGAGGGGGGTGGGGGAAAGCCAAGCGGCACCGCCCCATCCCCTCCATGCCAATTACAAGGGAGGGGGTGGTGTGGTGGCGACTAGGGCAAAGCCTTAGCTGCGCACCTACATTGGGTAGGGCTCGAGCCCATCTAGGCCGGCCCACCCACACCTGGCCCAAGTCAAGCTTGACCCCCTTGGGGCCGGCCTGGCTCGGGCCAAGGGCTTAGGCCAGGGGGCCAGACCGGCCCAGGGCCAACCCAAGCTAGCAAGGGCTGCCCTGCCAGTCCATTAACTTCTCCCCACTGGCCCATTTAATATGTTTTAGAATAAATTATATTTTAACATTACTTTAAATTAAAATTTTATTTAAATTCTATTTAAATGAGGCCAATTTAAAATTTTCTCATCCTTATAAAAGTTAACAAATGTTGTTAATTTTTACTGATTAATCTAATTGTTAGATTAATTATTAATGGCATCTTAATTATCTAATTGTTAGATTGATGTCATTTAACATTTAAAAATGTTCTAATAGGCATGAAATATTCTAGAAATTGTTATTTTAGCATATGTGCACATGTCATGTGTGTTATTGCTTTTCAATTTAGAATTAAAAGCATATTTAAAATCTAAAATTTTCAAAAGTTCAAATATTATCCCGATTTTGTGATTGGAACCCAAGTTTTATTAAAATCAAAATATATTATTTTTGAAAATTTCAGCTACTTGTGATGCGCCATGTCATGTGTGGCTGATCAAAAGTTAATCGCGATCATGGATATGCACTTTTATTTATTATGTCATGTGATGATGTGATAATGTGGGTGTAGAATGTTTATAAGATGTGATTAATTATTAATTATTGAGGCCTGCATGCCTCCCTCTCTCTCACTCTGATGTACTTCTACCTCCTCCTTTTATGTGCTCACGATTAGGCTTTCTTCATTGCAAATGTAATTTTAATAATATATCGATTTCAATTTTGTAATAATGATCGTGATGGATGAAGAGAAGGATGATCCATAGGTGCAACCAGAAAGGTGGGGAGGTGAGATCCTCCACTTGTGTTAATGCTATTTTAATTTTGATATAATTGTTATATTGAAATGATTCAGGCTCTATGCGAGAGATGGGATGATAAGAGCCGGACACATGGTCCTCAGCCTCGAGGACGTCGTGTAGATCACATGGTACCCACCATTCTAGTTTCTATTTCTGCAATCTGGTAGTGCATACGTGGGCCTTCTCATCGCTCTACTAGGGTTTCCTTGTCCTTGGGTTGCCCATGGCACTGCGGGCGATGGCTCCTCTATGCAGGGGCCAGGCCAAGAAAGCTCCCTACTGCCTCTTCACATCGCCAAAATGTTCCTCTCACCAGCCAAGTCTTATGCTGTTGTTTCGTATTCTTCCTCTCGTCATTCTCTCTAGGAACTTGCAACTGAGAATCCCTTCAAGCCGACCTTGGAGTAAACATGTCCAACGTCTCAATAAAAATTTCCTATGGTCTTTTTTCTCCAAAGAAGAAGTAACGAAGTTCTCTGCTCCATTCAAACTATGCTTGATCTTTAAATTTTGTAAAGATCACCCCTTGATTGAGGTTATCAAGACAACTTTTAAGAATAGATGGAACGTTCACAACGGCATTTCCATATCTCACTATGATCGACGACATGTTATTGTTCATTTTTTTACTTATGAAGATTTTATCAAGATTTGGATGAGGGAGAGTTGGACCTGGCTTAAGCAAACCGTTGAGATTTTCAGGTGGACGCCTTGGTTTTGACCAAGTTTGGAGTTTCTGTTGGTGCTGGTGTGGTTCAATCTTCCTCTTTTTCCTCCATGTTTTTATAATCAAGGTGTGCTTGACTCTATAGCCTCTTCTATGGGTCATCTTCTTCATATCGGTCTTGCCACGAAGTCGATTTCCCATCTAGAGGGTGCCCGCATATTCATTGAAGTCGACGCCCCTAAACCTATTCTGTCGGAGGTCTGGATTGGTATGGACGATGTTGGTATTAGGAAACATTAATCCCAATCTTTGTGCCGTTCTTTTGTTCTTCTTGCTTGAAGTTAGGTCACGAGGCCTCTACATGTATAAAGTGTTGGGATCCGGACGGGACGCGAAGAACGTAGCGGAAACGATGAACAAAAATCCCGCCCGATGCCCGCTGATCCGATTCGGAATGAAAACTAAAACTAAAAACTAACGGGAGTAATCCGATTACCGTGCGCGGATTCGAATCCGCTTCCGTTTCGGTTCCGTCGAGGCGATGCTGCGAGCCGCACAAGCGTCCGGCCTCCAGCGGTATCCACGTGATCCTCCGCGGTGGTTGGTCCTTGATCCCTCGTCCGTATCAGCTCACTCGCTGAAGATCTGTCGTCGCAACGATTGCCGAAAACCCGCCGACGGAAATTCCTGACTTTCAGGATTCACGCGCGGCGGAGACGGAGACAATCTCGGCGCCTCGAACGGGGCGCCCAAAGAAGGAGAGAGAAAGGGGGGATGACGGCCAGCATGGGGAAATTCTGGAGCTTGGCCCATGGTTTCTCAACAGCGCGTATATATATTAAGTCGGTGCGACTTTTCACAAAAGTCCCCGAGTTAATATAAATCCTACTTATGTACCACCGACTAAGAATCTTATTCTGTGTGACCCTCTAGGCCCATTTACCAGTCCGGTTTTCAGCCCGTTAAGTCCAATAACTAGTTATTGACTTATTATAATTAATTAATATCTAGATATTAACTAATTACTTAGCCGAATTAACATGGCATGTAAATTCGGTCGGACTTCCGATCAAGTTGGGTGCCAAGCAACACCGCATGATCCCGGAAGGTAATGGGGTTCAGCAACCCACTCATAAAACCTGTCCGTCCACAGTTACCGTGTGGCTATAATCCTTCGTTCGCACAATGATCTCGAGTTAACCTAGGGTATGGTCAACTGTCAAACCCTAGATGGTCAACTCACTTGAATCAAACTCCGCTGTACAATATCCGAAAACCTCTTTTTCTGATATTGTTTCTGCTCTGGCCAGAGAATCCTGCGGATCTATTCTAGAGCATTCTCTCTCCAGTTACCTGAGAGCGAACGATCCTTTATTGAACACACAATCACCTTCGAAGGTCTTCCGCTGGACCCGATCCTTGACTATTAGAGATCTCGTAGATAGGGATTCGTAGGTCAAGGTCAAAGTTCAGAAGTCCACCGATAAGGTGTCTTTGGAGTCTCAAGTCCAAGGATCAACTACGCCACTGTGACGATGAATCAAGCCGATTAACAGTCAGGTAAATTACCATTTGGCGATTCATGTCGAATCAGTTCAGTGAACTCATTCTCCAATGAGCACCTACAGGTTTACCATTGTGTCTCCACACGAGTAACTAACGAGATCAGTCACCCTCATCATATGAGCTGGAATAACCTGTACTAGTCTAACTGGATGTTTGATGTCCTTCTCAAACATCCTACGACTAGGAATAATTGAGAATATGTGTTTATAAGTCATCAGTCTCATTATTATGATCTCATTATAATCTGATGACTATTGCACATATTCATAAACTTCATTATGCGTAAATATAAATATACCAATCTACATAATGAATTTAATGCCATTTATTAGTGAACCAGATTGAAATAGGTGCCTTATGATTGTCTTAGAGGACACCTATATCCATCATAAAGAATAAAGGGGAGAGGCCTCTCCCTCATCTCGGATTGAGCCTTCTAAACCTAACCCTGCTAAGAATTGTGTGTGGAAACCTACTAACAAGGAGGCTGTTTGTCATGATATTCAGGAAGAGGAGGTTCAGGTTATTGATTCGGTCCCATCTTATTTTGGGACCAACAAAGTTGAGATTTTATCTCAGTCTTTATCTAACCAGGCCAGAGTTTTTGATCCTGTCGGTACTCCAGGCAATATTGTTTCTCTAGTTATCTCCTATGCCAGCTATGTGTTGGAGTTAGCAAACTTGAATTTGGGAGTTTCTTCTCCTTAGTTCTTTTAATAAATGTTGTGGGAGTTTGTGGATTATATAAATGGGAGATGGGTTACAAGGAAGGTTCCCATCCATTGTAGAATTGTAGTGGTTTCAAGAGAAGCTTGTAACCTTGGTGTATTAAATAAGTAACTCTCCAAGAGTTACTCTTATACTCGGCCTATATAAAGGGGCCATTCTCACCATTCATATCTAAGTGCAAGACAAGACAAGTCAAGAACAGAGGAATTTATTTATGTGTTCCCACTCCTTGTCTTGTGTGAGTTATTATATGTGTTGGAGAGTTTTCTCTCTTAAATCCTCCTTATATCCTTTAAGATATCCTTTAGCTTTGCATAACAATAAGATACTTAGAGCCTAGTTCCAAGTTATTAAAGCCCAACAAAGTGGCATCAGAGCCAAAAAGTTCCTCTAGGTTATCCTTTTGTTATCCCTTAGTTGTCAAGAAGGCGTCCAGTTTTATGCAACATAAAATTCCCAAGCTGATGAAAGAAAACTATGAGAATTGGTGCATCCAATTCAAGGCTTTGTTTGGGTCACAAGATCTATTGCAGATTGTCTTTGACGGAGACATGGAACCCACTCCCAAACAAGAGGCTGGTTACACCTCAGAGCAAAGAAGTGCTTTAAAGGACCAGCGGAAGAAGGATAAGAAGGCATTCCTACTCTACCAAGGGTTGTATGAAGTGACTTTTGAGAAGATCGTCGAGGCACCATCAAGCAAACAAGCCTGGGATATCCTAGGCATGATCTACAAAGGTGTGGATCGGGTGAAGTGAATTTGCCTTCAAACTTTGAGAGCTGAATTTGAAGCTTCTCGCATGAAAGAGGATGAAAGCATCTCCAACTATTATTCATGGTTACTTATACTCATGAATCAAATGAAGCGGAATGGTGAAAAACTTGAGGACGTTCGCGTCTTCGAGAAAATGCTTCAGTCTCTCACATCGAAGTTCGAGCATGTGCTCATCGCCATTGAAGAGTCCAAGGACTTGGAGGCTCTCTCGCTTGAAGAGCTTGTAGGATCGTTGCAAGTTCATGAGCGAGGAATCCAAAAGACGTCCCAGTCCACTATCATTGAGCATGCACTAGAGTCTAAATTGACTCTTGATGATCAATAAAAAAGTCGTGGTGGAGTTAACAACTGCGAAATAGGTCGTGGTCGTGGTCGTGGTTGTGGAAAACCACAAAACCACGATGAATCCCCACAAAATAAAATGGATCATGGACGAGGTTGGGACAAGTCCAAAGGTAGCCGTAGAAACGTCAACTGCTACAATTGCTACAAATATGGACACTATGCATCAAAATGTTGGAGCAAAAAGTTAGATCAAGGTGAACAATCTAACTTTGCAAATGGTTGAAATATTGATGAGGATCCAACTGTTCTGCTTGCACCAAAAGAGGCACTCGACTAGCAAAACGTGTGATTCGGGAGCAAGTTACCACATGTGCTGAAGAAAGGAGCTCTTTGTGGAGTTTTCCAGCCATACTCACAACACTATCAGCCTTGGAGATTCGTCAAAGCTTGTTGTAGAAAGTGAAGGAAAAGTCAGAATTTTCCAAAAGAACGGCACGCCTCAATACATTTTCGATGTGTATTATGTGCCTAATATGAAAAGTAATATCCTCAGTATTGAGTAGCTCCTAGAAAAGGAGTACACAATACACATGGAAAATTGCAAGCTTAATTTGACAAATAAAAAGGGGACGCAAATTGCACAGGTGCAAATGGCAAAGAATCGAATGTTTCCTCTCCATTTGAAGACTGAAATACAAAAGTGCTTCCATGGACTCATAGAAAATGAGTCATGGAAGTGACATCTTCGATATGGGCATCTCAATTTTCACAACTTGAGGCAGTTAGCAGTAAGGGGCAATGTGAAAGGATTGCCCAACATTAAAGATGCAAAACATCTATGTGAAGCATGCACTCTCGAAAAGCAACGTCGACATCCCTTTCCAAAGGCCGTGTCCAGAAGAGCATCCAATCGACTAGAGTTGGGTTATATAGACATTTGTGGTCCATTGGAACCTATATCCATTGGTGGTAATCGTTATTTCATTACCTTTATTGATGATTTTAGTAGGAAGATCTTGGGTGTATTTTATTAAACAAAAGTCTGTTGGTTTTGATGTATTTAAACACTATAAGTGTCACGCCCCGGCCAGGTAATCCATAATATACAAAATAACTACAGAGATGGCCAAAGCGCAACAGGGGAAAAAGACCCCTCAGAACAGATAATTGGGAGGATACTATGTTTCAAATGGAAGCGTAGTATAAAAATTTGTAAGAAATCTAAATACTAAGGAAGTTTCACCATTCACATCATTATACTAAAGCGCTGCATAGTATATTGCCTTTTTTACATATCAGGATCTTCATTATACATTCTAACAAAAATATAGCATAAGTATATACATGGTTCAATCCTCTAGATTCGCCCAAAAAAGACGTCTTATGCGAACCCTGAGTGACCCCACCTCAAGCTCACTCTGCTTCTCCTTATGTCCGATCACCTGAAAAGTAGGCGTGAGTACCAAAGAAATGGTAACTCAGTAGGTAGATGAGGCAGTCTTTCATAAGAATTTGCCATCCAAATAATTAAAGCAGAATATGTACATTACATAAGAATATTAAACATAACAGAAAACAAAACTAACACATAATACATATGTGCATCAGAATTTTATGCCAATACGGAAATTGAGATACATGATTCATAATATCATGCCTACTGTGAACAAAGCTACACAAGCTTATCAATATATGAACAGAGCCAGAATACAGAACATAATACAGAACTTAAGATTATTAAGTTGATTTACTGAAATAACATATAGATTGCGAGATATAATTTTTTTTATTTTTCAGACCATAAGTTCTAACTTATTATTGAAATGTCCGGACAAACATCCAACCGCCACTATGAGCCCTTAACAGAACACAGAAACTGAGCTCCTAGGCATGTACAAAGGTAAGTCATGGGTGTAGCGCTACCCCGAGGATCGTCACCCCATCTTAACAAAGGATTTTTACCCGTGGTCCCCGGGTAACAGAACTAATGGGTTTTGGAGGTGGCTCCCACCGTTTTAGGTGTAGCACGTAGCCCCATAATAAATGGGTTCTAGTGGGGATGTTATCACCATTTCCCCAGAACAATACTCATTTAGCGGCTATATCTGATTGGCAATATTTATTAACAGTATGAGAACAAACTTAATATTTATGTAGCTATAACAACATATACATAAGAAAATGACTAACCACTTTAGAGATTTTGTTTTCAGGAATTCATAAACTAAGAATACCTCGAAATCATAATTAAAAGGATAAATAAATCATGTTCTATGATGAATTTAAATACAACTTGTTATAAACTCAGACAACACATATAAGTAAATCGCAAATCTCCTACAGAAGTAATATGTCCACATTTAAAACACTGATTTTATTAACATATAAAAGTACTTCCAAAAATACTTCAAATTTCACATATTGTACTAATTTATATTAGGTATATCCTGTAAAAATTTGGGCTCAAATGGTTTTCCACAAAGATAGCAGAAAATCAAACATCAGGGTACTATCCCTGAGTTACTGAAATGTCAGAGTGGAGTATGAACCCTGTTACACATACCAGGATCCATTATCATATGAACATTAAAATTCCTAAAACTTTTTATAAATATGTATAATAATGAAACTATTATGTAATAAAAATTTTATATCATTCTGTAAAGCATATAAATTACTAAAATTCACGTTCTAACATGCTAGCAAATGAAATATGAAAACTGTATCTACAAATTATACTATATTGTCCGACATGGAAGCATCACCATAAGAATATACAAATTTATAAAACTTTTTATAAAGATGTATATTGGTATGAGTATTATGTTATAAAACTTTCAGATTATTTTGTAACATATGTAAATTACTAAAATTCATGTTCTAACATTCTATCATTTGAAGTCTGAAAACTACATTTACAAATTATATCCTGTTACCTGACCTGAAAGCATCATCATATGAACATAAAAATTCATGAAACTTTTTCTGAAGCTTTAAACTAGTATGAGTATTAGGGCATAAAAATTTCAGATTATTTTGTAAAGTATATAAATCACTAAATTTCATATTCTAACATGCTATCAAATGAACTCAGAAAACTGTATCTGAAAATCACAGTCCTTTTCATGACCTAGAAGTATTACCATATGAATATGAAAATTTATGATGATTTTTATGGAGATGTCCAATCATGTCTTAGTTATGTCATAAAAATTTCATAAATTTTATATACAAAATAAAATCATAAAAATTTTAAAGTTACCCCACTGCCATAAGAATTGCAGAAAAATCTGGGTTGCAGAAATTTAACTTCTACTATGCTTAATATATTCTAGGATTTTAAAAATTTAAATCCCTACATTATTCAACTATTTCACACTTAAAAACTTCACAAGAACATATAATTTGAAAATATAAAAAAAATATATTACAGATTTATTGATTTCTTATGATTAACTATGCTAAACTCTTATGAAATTAGCACCCATGCAACCTACCTTCTTCAAGAATACCAAGAACACTTCAAGATGGCCTCCCAAATCCTTTCCTTGCTGCTCCCATGTTTTCGTGCAGAGCATATGCCAAACCAATTCCAAAACCTAAGTTAAGGTCCCTTAAATAGGATGGGTTTAGTTAGTTTTACCATGGTTACTTAAATGACTTTAAAATTTATTAATTCTAACCATCCAAGTTACATTAACTTAACCATCCCACTAACACTAACCATGGTTAATACTAACTTTGACCAACCCACTAACTTTTAACCAAGGTTAAACTAACTTAACTATTCCACTAACTTTAACTAAGGTTAAAACTAATTATGACCACCCCACTATCTAATATATTACTAATATTTCTAGGATAAGCACTAACTAATAAAATACAAATTTCTAACCATAGGTTTTAGGTTTCTACTACATAAATTAATTATTCATCAAATGGTCTTCCTACTTTTAATAATTGCATACTTACCCTTAATCTCCAATTAATCATTTTAATCTAAATCCGATTATGATTTACACTAAGTTTTCTATCACAATTGATCATATCTAATTATTTTATGGGACTTAACCAACCAAGTTTAAATCTTTGTACATATTTTAACATGCATAATCTATTAGCTCAAAATTAATTAATAACACAATTATCCTAATTACATGCTAATAATCGATCGTTACAATAAGGCTCGTGCTGAGCAAGAAATTGGTTGTAAATTAAAGTTCTTAGATATGACCGAGGTGGGGAGTACACCTCAAATATGTTTAAAAACTATTATAGATAGGAAGGCATCAAGCAGCAGTTTACAACTTTATACACACCACAACAGAATGGCGTTGTTGAGAGAAAGAGCCGCACCATTCTACAGATGGTGAGGACCATTATGAGGGAGAAAGATATGCCTAAGTCATTTTGTGCTGAAGTTGTTGCATATACAAGTTATCTTCTCAACCGAAGTCCAACAAAAGCCTTGATGGGCATGACTCAATAAGAAGCTTAGAGCAGGAAGAAGTCAGATGTCGATCACATATGCATTTTTGGGTGTATCGCATACATACGAGTACCTGAAGAGAAGAGGAAAAAGCTAGATGACCGTAGAGAAAAATGCATCTTTGTCGGCTACGCTGGTGAGTCAAAAGCTTACCGTCTCTTTAATCTATTTACTAATAAAATAGTGGAAAGTAGAGATGTTACTTTCAGTGAAGAAGAGGCATGAAGATGGAATAATGAAGACGACAAACAAGTGGTGATGGAAGAAACAGAGGTTGAACAGCAACAACCTCTGCCACAGCCTACATTGCCACCTCCTCCACAAACTCCTTCTATTGAAGGAAATAGTGCTTTATTCCAAAGTACTCTATCGACATTACAAGACTCCAACTCGTCAAGGTGAACTTTAATCAAAATGAGAAGCTTGAGAGATATTTATGAACAAACAGAAGAAGATGGAGAGACAAATCTTTTTTGTTTGTATGTAGATCACAAGCCCCTTACCTTTGAGGAGGCCTTAGAAGAAGATTGCTGTAGCTCGGCCATGGAGGATGAAATCCATGCCATCGAGAAGAACCAAACATAGGAGTTGGATACATTCCCAAAATGTTATAAGGCTATAGGTGTGAAATGGGTATGCAAGATCAAAGACACTACTGATGGAGAGATGAAGAGATATAAGGCAAGGCTTGTAGCCAAAGGTTACAAATAGAAGCATGGCGTGGACTACGAAGAAGTCTTTGCTCCAGTTGTCCGGCTTGACACTAAAAGGCTATTAATTTCCCTTGAAGCTCATCACAGGTGAAAAATTTATCAGTTAGATGTCAAGTAAGCTTCTCTAAATAGTCCTCTTGAAGAAGAAGTATACGTAGAACAACCACAAGGTTTTGTGATTGAAGCTAAGGAGCACAAGGTGTATCACCTAAAGAAAACACTTTATAGGCTAAAGCAAGCACCAATGCCATGGAATTCATGCATTGATGGCTATCTTCATGAACATGGCTTCATCAAATGCCTTTATGAACATGCTACGTATGTGAAGAAAAGCAACCATAGAGAGTTACTCTTTATTTGTCTTTATGTTGATGACTTACTGTTCACAGGAAATAGCTAGAAGATGTTTGAGGAATTTGAGCAGTACATGTTCAAGGAGTTTGAAATGACAGATTGTGGACTTATGTCTTACTTCCTCGGCATAGAGGTGAAGCAACAAGAAGATGAGATTTTCATATCCCAGAGTAAATATGCAAAGGAGATTCTCCAAAAGTTCAAAATGGAGAATTACAAAGCTGTCAAACTCCTATAACGACGAGCTTGAGGTTGACGAGAGATAGAGTAGAAGAAATTGTGGAACCAACTCTATTCAAGAGTTTGGTTGTCAGTTTAAGATACCTCACTATTACTAGGCCTGATATTATACACAGTGTTGGCCTTGTAAGTAGGTACATGGAAATACCCAAGAATTCTCATTTGATTGCTGCGAAGAGAATTCTTAGGTATATCAAAAGTTCGTTGGAGAAGGGTCTCTTCTATCTTTATGGAGGAGAGGCAATACTTTATGGCTATTCTGATAGTGATTGGGGTGGTAATCTAGATGAAAGGAAGAGCACCACAGGATATGTTTTCTACTTCGGCCCAATAGCTTTTTCATGGAGTTTAGAGAAATAAAGTGTGGTGGCCTTATCAACATGCGAGGTCGAGTATGTGGCAGCATCCTCTACTGTATGCGAAGCATTATGGCTGAGGAATTTGCTTAAGGAGTTACATCATCCACAAATAGAAGCTATATCTATTTTTATGGATAATAAGTAAGCAATAAAGCTCTTGAAGAATCTAGTGGAGCATGGGCGAAGTAAGCATATTGACTCCAAGTTTCACTTTATCAGAGATCATGTGAAAGAAAAGAATGTGAACCTTGAATATTGCAGCACTATGGATCAAGTGGCTGATATATTCACGAAGCCCTTACTTACCAATACTTTCACAAAGTTTAGAGAAATGCTTAGCATGAAGACAATTTAAGTTTGAGGGGGCATGTTGGAGTTAGCAAACTTGAATTTAGGAGTTTCTTATCTTTAGTTCTTTTAATAAATGTTGTGGGAGTTTGTGGGTTATATAAATGAAAGATGGGTTACAAGGAAGGTTTCCATCTGTTGTAGAATTGTAGTGGTTTCAAGTGAAGCTTGTAACCTTGGTGTATCAAATAAGTAACTATCCAAGAGTTACTCTTATACAAGGCCTATATAAAGGGGCCATCTTCACCATTAGTATCTAAGTCCAAGACAAGACAAGTTAAGAAGGGAAGACTTTATTTATGTGTTCCCACTCCTTGTCTTGTGTGAGTTATTAAGTGTGTTGGAGAGTTTTCTTTTAAATCCTCCTTATATCCTTTAAGATATCCTTCAGCTTTGCATAACAATAGGATATATAGAGCCCAACTCCAAGTTATCGAAGCCCAACACTATGGAGGTCCCTTCTATAGACGTGGTGTTTGCATGCATCCATCATCATCGCAGATCAAAATCTAAGGCTGATATGATATCCCATGTTTAGGATGATTATCAAAATCTCGGCCTTCTATCCATATCAACTATCAGTGATAATATTGCAAAAGTTTCTTTGTTGCAGGATAGACTAGCCTCCATTCACACCTTCAAGGAGTTTTAGCTTAAGATGTCTAACAAGCTGTTGGAGATCAAAGTCTATGATACGAGTGGTTTTGATGTTGTGGATCCAAATTCTTTTGTTTCTATGATGTCTTCTGTTTTAGTAGCACTTGTCCAGGCACCTCTAGTTATTCCTCCAAAGATTACACGTAAAAGGAAGGTGTATAAACGAGCCGAAGAGGGTATTCATCTCTGCACAAGGTCTACTATGAGGTCACAGTGTTCCAAAGATGATTTATTCCTATGACTACAGGTATGGTGTGGAATGCCTGGGTGGCGGGCAATAAAAATACCATCTCTAGAATTCATCAAATTGCTATTCAGCACCGTTGCAGCTTTGCTACCATACTGGAACCTATGCTTTCCAATGATAATATTTCTGATATCTGTAAGACTTCTGGTTTTCATCATTATGCTTATAACTTGGATGTTTCTCCAAAAATCTGGGTGTTTTGGAATGATGATGCTCGCCATGACCAATTTTGTCCTTTGGTAATCCTCAGCATCCCCTAGCCTATGTTACCTTTGTTTATGCAAAATGGTCAGTGGCAAGCCGCAGAATTTTATGGGATGAACTGGTGCAATTCGGGAATTCTATAAACATTCCTTGATTCATAGGTGGTGATTTCAATGCTATTTGTTCTCTTGAGGAGAAGCTGGGTGGTAGTGCAAGTATTGGAGTGAGCATGGATGATTTTGATTCTTTTATCCAATCTGCTTCTGTTATGGATGCTGGCTTCGAAGAGTCTTGTTTTACTTGGTGGAATGGTCATTGAGGGGCTAACTCTATGTTCGGTAGATTCGATAGTGGATTGTACAACTCCAAATGGTTGACTTATTTCCCTGTTACCAGAGTTTCTCATCTGGCTCGCTTGTATTAAGATCACTCTCCTCTTCTGATTGTTTTTATGGATGCTTTAGCTTAGGGCCCAAAGCCTTCTTAGTTCCAGAACATGCGGGTGAGACATAACAACTTCATGGAAACAGTGGGCAGATCTTGGAATAGTCCCATCTCGGCAAGGCCATTGTATAAGCTGGCTTTTAAGCTCAGACGACCGTAACATGAGCTTAGGAGATGGAATAAAGAAATCTTTGGGAATATCTTTTCCAACATCTCTAAAGCTGATGCTCCAGTGTGAACGGTCTTTTACCTCGGATAGCTCTGAGGTGAATAGGTTGTTAAAGGATGCATGGCACGAACTTGGCAACCTCTAGATGATGGAAGAAATCTTTTGGAGGCAAAAGTCTCATGTTAAAGGGCTTCTTTAAGGGGACCACAATACAAAACACTTTCATGTTGTAACCCAATATAATAGAAAGAGACTGTCTATATCTTCACTTAGGGATATGTAGGGTAATACTTATTCCAATTCTTGATGTTATTGTGCAATGTGCCATACTTTTATAGTCACTTGTTCACCTATGAAGGCAGTGTACTTCATGATGACTTGTTTGATGTTATTCCATCCTTGATACCGAGGAGGAAAACAACAACTTGCTTGCGGTTTTCTAATTGTGTATTTTTAGAAATTAAAAGGTAGAATTCATACATTATACTCATGATTTTATAAGTGATATCATATGAAATGATAGCGAATTTAGTCTTCTTTCCAATGATATTAATCTTGTGAAATTCTGAGTTAAAAATATTGTCAATTTATGTAAAAAATTGAGTGTCTGTATATTTGAGAAAATTCCATTCTCGATAGTGACTTTCTTACAATTCTTAGAACGTGAGGGGCATTTAAATAAATGTCATTGCATGAGCACAACTTTATTATTTGCAGAGGCTTAATCATAATTTTTTGTGTGTATACGACAGAGGAAGCAAGTGGCATAGCTGATTAGACCATTTGGCTCCTAGGTGACTAGGGTTAAATCCCTAGCAGCATTAATAATTAATTTTTTGCAGGAATATCAAAGCAGGGCGATTATGGACATTGCGCTCACCATGAGGGGAGCCCTAGGGCATCCCATCAGATCTGATCCTCTTCTACCAGCCGCCTACGTCCTATTTCACAAGAGAAAAAAAAGGGTTTGAAAAATCTACAAATCAAGGAGAAGATAAAGCAAGCTTTTATGGAGAGATTTTCTTGGAGATAAAGAAGGCAAGAGAAGAAAGGGCCCAGTTGGCCCTAATCGAGCTTGGAGATGGCAACCCTCCCATCCTCTCATCTCCCACACTCAATCTCAGTCTTCCATCACCACGAGCCCATCCTAACTGCTCATTTTTTTCTCTCTCTATTCTTGAAACCCTAACTCCCACCATTTATAAGAAGCCAAAGAAGAGCTCTCTTTATTCTTTTCTCTCT
This sequence comes from Zantedeschia hybrid cultivar, assembly GCA_030544215.1. NCBI lineage: Eukaryota > Viridiplantae > Streptophyta > Magnoliopsida > Alismatales > Araceae > Zantedeschia > Zantedeschia hybrid cultivar. The sequence goes on along the minus strand of JARZZO010000012.1, from coordinate 34,256,576 downwards.
CTCAATCCTCCCCTCTCTTAGCGACTATTCACGTGTTACTATAGCAGCTACAATAATATGTGAACAGTACCTCCATCTCTCCCTCTCTCTCTCTAACTCCCTTCACCTCTTTCTATCTCTCTCTATTTCAAGATTTTTTTCTATTTTTTCTCTAAAATCTCTCTCTGATTTTTTACTGTTCTTCACCAATTTTTACACCCTCTTTATCTCTGATTTTCTGATTTTTGAAAGCTCTCACCATATGTCTTGATCTCTCTTTGGCTCTCTCTCTAGCTTTCATTCTCTCTCTCTACATCTCTCTCTAACTAGTAGCTGCTGGGGGCTGGAGATGGACTCAAGACACTGCAACTGACCACTGTAAGGAGACCAAGCTTGCCACAAATTTGCACATGAAGGGCTACAATGGCTGCAAATACTAATTTTCCCTCTCTATCTCCTCTTTCTCTACTTTTTGGGTTCTCTATGTTATACAATGTTTCGAGCATTTCCTATAACAATTGTCTTCTAAGAGTGATATTATTTTTTTCATTTTTAATCTCCCTGTAAAATTTTGTAAAATTTTGATGTTGTTTGATAGTAGTTTGTTTGAAAAAAATAGCATTTCTTCATCCTTTTCTTCTACGACTTTCTTTTTTTATTTTGTTGACACCACTCAAACTTTGTACTCTTTATTTTACTTAATATTTTAGGGTAGTCTTAGTGCAGTAGATGATTTGATTCTTCTCGTTTAAGGGTGTTCTTTTTATAAGTTTAAAGTAGGTTTGTCTAGTTCTACTTGTTAGGATCCGAGCGGGCGCGATGAACGCAACAGAAGCAACAAAATTAATCCCCTTGGTCCCCGCTGATCCATTTCAGAACAAAATCATAAATCGAAAACTGGTTGTGATCACATCACCTTGTACGGATTTGAATCCACGACTGTTTCGGTTTCGTCGAGGCGATGCCGCTAGCCGCACAAGCGTCTGGCCTCCAGCGGTATCCACGCGATCCTCTACAGTGTTTCGTCCTCGATCCCTCGTCCATATCAGCGCACTTGCTGAAGAATCCTTGCCGCAACAATGTCCGAATCATCCATACGGTAATTATTGACTCTCGGGAAACACACGTAGCGGAGACGAGAAGTAACCTGATGCCTCGAACAGGATGCCCAGCAGAGGAGGAGAGAGAGAGAGGGACGGCCAGCCTTGAGAACTCCTAAAGCTTGGCCCAGGGTTTCTTAACATCGCGTATATATATATTAAGTTGGCGCGACTTTTCACAAAAGTTCCCAACTTGATATAAATCCCACTTAAGTACCACTGACTGAAAATCAGTTTGCATGTGACCCTCTAGGCCCATTAACTAGTCCGATTTTTAGTCCGTTAAGTTTAATAACATTTTATTGACATATTGTAATTAATTAATATCTGATATTTAATTAATTACTTAATCAAACTAACATCTCATAAATTTGGTTGGACTTCCAATCAAGTTGGGTGCCAAGCAACACCGCATCATTCCGAAAGGTAATGGGATTTAGCAACCTACTCATGGAACCTGTCTGCCCATAGTTTCCGCGTGGCTATAATTCTTCGTTCGCACAATGCTCTCGAGTTAACCTAGGTATGGTCAGCTGTCAAACTCTAGATGGTCAACTCACTTGAATCAGACTTCGCTGTACAATATGTGAAAACACCTTTTCTGATATTGCGTATGCTCTAACCAGAGACTCCTGCAGATTTATTCTAGAGCATTCTCGCTCCAGATACCTGAGAGTGAACGATCCTCTATTGAACACACAATCACCTTTGAAGGTCTTCCGCTAGACCCGATCTTTGACTATTAGAATTCTCGTGGATAGGGATTCATAAGCTAAGGTCAAAGCCCAGAAGTCCACCGACAATGTGTCTTTTGTAACGACCTGTCACCCTATAATCAGAGATCCGATTACTAAATGGGTACCGAATCATTAAAATTTAGAGCTAAACCAAGATCTCGATAAGTCTGTGAAATAAATGATAAACTAAGCTAAACAATCCACAGCACATCAAATTGTAATGGAAGTGCATGAATTAAAAATTATTACAATTCAACTCGACTCAACAAATAATTACATATTCCAACTAAAAAGAAATAATTAAGCATACAGGCCTGAAAAGAAAATAACAACTACACCGGAGCATACCTCGGAACTGTGGCTATTGGCGCGCAACTCGAGACGAAAATCTCTACGCTATGCCTGCTTGGAACCCTCACCTGAAAACCATAGGGGTAAGTCTCATCGAAATAGATTCAGTAGAGATCTTCTGATCCCCACCACTTACTCACACACCCACAAGTGCAACAACACAAATATAGGCAATTAAATAAGTAAAGTAGTGAATACAACTCTTAAAACACTCCACCACGGAGTCCACAACCAGTGTCTCAGCTAAACACACAAACCATGCAGCCGAATGCGGAAAACATCGACCCGTTGGGGCCAAATAGCAACCCCTCGGATAGCGCGCTGGCTATACTGGCCTGTCTAACTCTAGGTGGTTATGTTTACCCCAGCTACGAGTGACACTCCGAATGTACCACTCCTACACCGGTACTAGCTATATCCCGAGGTACACCAGGTGACCATCTCTCTAGGCATCACCCCACCACTCCTACACCGACGCTGTGTCACTCCCACACTGACATAGGATGCCTAAGCACTAACAACTGTCACTCTAGGTCCACGATCACACAAAACACAACACACTGCGATCCGATCACGTGTAAACACATGTTAATTGCATGAATTAATGAGGTTTTGTCTTGAATCGCATCGCCCGTGGCCGACGTCATTCAAGACCACTAAACTGGTTCAGTTTTCGCAAAGCCACTGGGACTAGGGATACTGGCATGAATGGCGTCGCCTATGGCCAACGCTATTCAGCTCTTTATCCCACACTGGCCTCGGAAACCAGATAACTGGGCCGTTGAATCGCATCGACTCAGGTCGACGCCTATCTCAAAGCGTCGGCCTGATTGGACGCCATTTAAGCTTGAAACTGCATTCCATCGAGCCAAACCGAGGGTCCCTCTTCTCCCCAAAAACCCCCAAAAAACACAAAGGAGACAAGGGGAGAAGTTACTAACCGATGATCACCCAAAACCCCAATTCATAAAAATATTCATTTTCATCAAAAACCTCTTTAAAACATGCTTTTCGACCCAAAACCTCTACGTACAACGCATGCTTTAAAACTGGAAAAACATGGTTTAAAACAAAACACAACAAAGATTGTTACCCTATTGGTTACTTGATTTTCTCATAGCCGTCAAACCGCGACGCCACGAGCTGCCACCGGTACCGCCGTGGACGCTGTCACTCTATTGGGATGCCGGCTGCCATCCAGAGAGCAAAGTGCTATAAAGGAGATGATGGTGGTAGTGGTAAGGTTTAGGAGGTTGATGGAGTGGAGGAAGAGGAGGAATGGGGAGAGGAAGGGAAGGAGGAGGGGGAGGGGAAATGGAATGTTCGGAGAGGAATGGAGAGAATGAGAGAAAGGAAGGAGGGCTTCAGAACGTCAACCAAAACTGGCTAAAACACGTCGTTCCAGAACGACGCCAATCAGGCGACAGGACGGGGTCGTATATTGACAGATGCCTGAATCGCGTCGTCCATGCAAGACGCTATTCAGATGACACAATCGGGGCCGTACACACGCGCCCCCACACCCGCCCATGTGGCACCCCTGCAAAGCTCCTAAATGGCGTCCTCTAAGGCCGACACTGTTCAAAATTGCGTTGAGCAAGCTCGACGCAAAAAATAGCCTATGCCCCAGCCTCACAAAGGCCCAAACCAAGGGGTCCAACACTGAAACCGACCCGATAACCGGATCCGAAACCTCAGTCCTTACATTCTCCCCCTCTTAAAAGAATTTTGTCCATGAAATTATTATTATATAAAAATAATGAGAACGAAAATGATGGTACAAGCTCACAAGAGAACTTACAAGAAAAGATAGGGAAACTATTCTCGCATCTCATCCTCTCGCTCCCAGGTCGCCTCGCTTCCGGAGCGATGCTGCCAAATCACCTTGACCAGAGGAACAATCTTGTTCCGAAGGACCTGCTCTCTGCGATCCTCAATACGCACTAGAAATTCTGGAAAGGATAAGTCCTCAGCGACTTCCAATTCCGAAAAGTCCAAGACATGAGACGGATCATGGACATACTTCCTCAGCAAAGAAATATGGAACACATCATGCACTCCTGTAAGACTTGGTGGCAAGGCTAGCTGATACGCCATTTTCCCAATTCAAGGAAGAATGGGAAAATGCCCAATATGTCGCGGACTCAGCTTACCTCGCTTCTCGAACCTTATCACACCCTTGAAGGGTGAGACTCCAAGAAACACGTGGTACCCAACCTTGAACTCAAGCGGTCTCCTACGGATATCTGCATAACTTTTCTGCCTGCTCTAAGCTGTAATTAACCTTTGTTGCACCACTCTGGCAACCCCAACACACTGTTGTACTAACTCTGGCCCTGCTATCTGCCTCTCGCCAATCTCAGACCAATTTACAGGAGTCCGACACAGCCGCCCGTATAATGCCTCATATGGCGCAATGCCGATACTAGAATGATAATTGTTGTTGTAAGCAAACTCTACCGTAGACAAGTGCTGCTCCCAACAACCTCCCCAATCTAGGCAATAACCCCTGAGCATATCCTCTAGTATCTGAATCGTCCTCTCTGACTACCCATTAGTCTCGAGATGGTAAGTCGAGCTAAAGGTTAACTTGGTACCCAAGGCCTTCTGAAAACTCCTCCAGAGCCTAGAAGTAAATCTCGGATCTCGATCTGACACGATGGACAAGGGCACCCCATGTACAGAGATGATCTAGTCCACAAACAACCTAGCCAACTTACCGACTAACCAATCCTTCCTAATGGCTAGAAAGTGAGCTGACTTAGTCAATCGATCAACAATAACCCAGATCGTGTCTCTCCTATCAGGTGGCACGGACAGTCTCATCACAAAGTCCATAGTTACATGCTCCCATTTCCACTTCGGGATCAGTAATGACTGCAACAACCCTCCTGGTCTCTGATGTTCTGCCTTAACCTATTGACAACTCAAGCACCTAGCTACATATTCAGCTACATCCTTCATGCCAGGCCACTAAAAGTGCATCCTCAAACAATGATACATCTTAGTCATTCCGAGATGCACTGTATATCTCGAATGATGCGCCTCATCTAGGACATTCCTACGCACCTCTTCTTCAGTTGGAACATAGAGTTTGCCTCTAAATCTAACTGTGTCGTCATCCCACAACTCCACTTCTGATATCTGGAGAATCTGCGGTAACTCTGCATCTGCTCTTTGAACCTTGATCACAGAATGGTACACCGCTGGCCATACAGTCAAGCTAGCCAACATGGCTCTATCAGCCTCTCGAGTAATCCTAAAGGAAGATTCCACAACATGTTTATATAACCTCCATTCCTGAATCATAAGATGTGATACGACTGTCTTCTGACTCAAGGCGTCCGCCACTACGTTCGCCTTGCCCGGATGATAAGAAAGGTCGAGATCATAATCTTTGATATACTCCATCCACCTGCGCTGCCTCAAGTTCAGATCCCTCTGCATGAATACATACTTCAGGCTCTTATGATCAATGAAGACCTAAAACTTCTCCCCATATAAGTAGTGCCGCCAGATCTTCAGTGCAAATACCATAGCCGCCAACTCCAAGTCATGAGTGGGGTAGTTCTCTTCATGCTTCTTCATCTGCCAAGAAGCATAGGCCACAACTTTACCATGCTGCATCAGAACTACACTCAAATGTCGACGAGATGCATATGAGTACACCACGAATCCACTAGAACCAGATGGGAGCACTAGAATGGGAGCCAAAGTGAGACGAGTCTTCAACTCAATAAAGCTTCACTCACACTCCTCAGTCCACACAAAACGAACTCCCTTACGAGTCAAACCCGACAAGGGGGTCGCAATCGAAGAAAAATCCTAGACGAACCATCTGTAGTACCTGCTAATCCCAGGAAACTCTTGACCTCAGTTACTGTCGTCGGTATTCTCCAGTTCATCACTGCCTCAATCTTGGCTAGATCTATAGCAATGCCGTCACCAGAAATAACATTCCCCAGGAAGTGCACCTTATCTAGCCAAAAATTCACACTTATTAAACTTGGGATAGAGTTGGTGCTCTCTTAGAACCTGCAACACCACCTGAAGATGCGTAGCATGCTCTTTCTCGGAAGAAGAATATACTAAAATATCATCTACAAACACCACTACAGACTGATCCAGGCAGGCCCTGAAGATTCAGTTCATCAAATCCATAAAAGCCACCGCAACATTGGTTAAGCCGAAAGGCATAACGAAAAATTCATAATGTCTGTACCGAATCCTAAAAGCCGCCTTACTCATATTAGCCTCACGGATCCTCATCTGGTAATACCCTGACCTTAAGTCAATCTTCGAAAACACCTTCGTAGACTGCAACCGATCCATCAGATCATCGATTCTCGGAAGTGGGTACTTGTTCTTTATTGTTACATGGTTCAGCTATCTGTAATCGCTATCGATACACAACCTTAAAGAACCATCCTTCTTCCTAACGAACATAACTGGAGCTCCCAACGGAGAAGTGCTGGGATGGATAAAACCCTTATCCAGCAATTCTTGCACCTGCACCTTCAACTCAGCGAGTTCGACCGGAGCCATCTGATACGGGGCCTTAGACAAGGGCGCTGTACTAAGTGCAAGCTCAATAGTGAACTCAACCTCCCGCTGAGGACGAAGGCCAGGCAACTCCTCAGGAAACACATCAACAAAGTCACATACTATAGACATCTCCTAAGGACTGGAACCACTACTAACACCAGCTAACTACTGAGGCAAGGAAAGTCTCACAGCCACCAACAAGTAACTTATGGGCCTTAAAAGCAGAAATAAGAATATCACGAGAAGAGAGCCTAATACCTTAGAAGTAGAAGGCCAGGATGCTCGGGATGGAGAAATGTACCCTCTTTTTGTGGCAGTCCACCTCAGCATACTAAGCCTCCAACTAGTCCATGCCCTAGATGACATCAAAGTCACGAGTGGCAAGCATAACTAATTGGGCAGGTAACTGATGGCCCTCAATGGTCAAGGGAACTTCACTCATACAGTTATAAGTCAATATGAAATCCACAGAAGGAACCTCAACCGTCAATCCATCAGATAACTCATCAACGGGTGCAGAAAGAACATCTACGAACTGCTCAGAAATAAATGAATGCGAAGCACTTGAATCAATCAACACATGCGCAGAGTTCCCAAGGACATAAAGGGTACCTTCCACAAGTTGGACGCACAAGGCTCCTTCCTGGTGATAGCGAGAACTCTCCCATAGATCATCGGCTTCTTCTGATCTCCCGGTCCCTGCCCCTGACCATGCCCCTGGGGGCAACTCCTCGCCAAATGGCCCTGCTAGCCACAAGTATAACACCTCCCAAAAAATGCGGGACACTTGAGTCCCACCGTGAGTACCACCACAATGACGACAAGCTGCTGGAAGTCTTTGAGATGCCTCCTGCTGAGCGTTGGACGCTGACTGACTCTGCTGGGTCTACCTTGGTCTGCTACTACCACTGTTGTCGCTGCTGCCGCCACCATCTCGAAAGAACCTCCTGAATCTGGAGCGGAGCGAAGACGATCCCGATCCAGACGAAGGAGTTGCTGCTGTTGCTATCTTCCCCTTGTCATAAGCCGGCCCCTGAGTAACTAGTCCCCTCTCCTGAGCCGATTGTTCGTGCTGTGCCTCTACTGCTGCAGCACACTTAACTGCCGATGCCAAGTCCGTACAACAGTGGGATGCCACAAAACTCCTCAAGTTGGACCTCAATCCGTCTATGAACCTCTTAGTCCGACATCCCTCATCTCCAAAGATGATGGGTACAAACCATCCTAAAGTGACAAACTTCATCTGGTATTCGAGTACTGTCATGCTCCCTTGGGTTAACTCCATAAATTCTCTCTCCTTGGCTTTCTGAACATGCCTAGGGAAGTACTTCGCATTGAACTCCTTCACAAATGTCTCCCACAGAATATCCCTGACATTCATATCTGCATAAGACAAACTCTTTAAAGTAGTCCACCAATCATAGGCATCATCCTTCAACATGAAGGTCGTTAACGGAGTCTTCTCAACTGCCACATAGTCAATGGTATCGAAAGTCTTCTCTAACTCCTTTAGCCAATGAACAGCCTCATCAGGGTTGGGATGACCAGTAAAATGAGGTGGCTTCAGCTTCAGGAATCTCTCTAGAGCAGCTGAAGGCCCTCCCCAAGCACTAGAACTCTCACTAGGGTCTCGAGTCTGATATCTAGTCATCATATCCATCATAGCCTCCATAAAATGCTCCATATTAGGCCTACCGGCCTCAGACCCACTAGGAACATCTCCTCGCTCCCTAATAATTGGCGCTCTCTTCTTAGGAGCCATCTAATCGCCTACAATCACAAAAATCGAAAATTTCTAATTAGAACACAAAACCTAGACTACCGATGTGTCTCTACGGGATAATATATTTATTTACCGAAATTACGGTATTTAACCTAGTTATTCATCTATTTTCCTGACCCAATGCTCTGATACCAACTGTAACGACCCGCCACCCTATAATCGGGGATCCGATTACTAAATGGGTACCGAACCATTAAAATTTAGAGCCAAACCAGGATCACGATAAGTCTGGAAAATAAATGATAAACTAAGTTAAACAAACAACAACACATCGAATTGTAAAGAAAGTGCAGGAATTAAAAATTATTACAATTCGATTCGACTCAGCAAATAATTACATATTACAACTGAAAAGAAATAATTAAGCATACATGCCTAAAAAGAAAATAACAACTACACCGGAGCATACCCCAGAATAGTGGCTATTGGCGCGCAACCCGAGACAAAAACCTCTATGCTACACCTACCTGGAACCCTCACTTGAAAACCGTAGGGGTGAGTCTCATCGAAATGGACTCAGTAGGGATCCTCCAATCCCCACCACTCACTTACGCACCCACAAGTGCAACAACACAAATATAGGCAATTAAATAAGTAGAGCAGTAAACACAACTCTCAAAACACTTCACCACGGAGTCCACAACCTGTGTCTCTGCTAAACACACAAACCATGCAGCCGAATGCGGAAAACACCGACCCGCTAGGGCCAAATAACAACCCCTCGGATAGCGCGTTGGCTACTCTGGCCTCTCTAGCTCTAGGTGGTTCTATTTCCCCCAACTGCTAGTGACACTCCGAATGTACCACTCCCACACCAGTACTAGCTATACTCCAATGCACACTAGGTGACCCTCTCTCTAGGCATCACCCCACCACTCCCACATCGGCTCTGTATCACTCCCACACCGACAAAAGGTGCCTAAGCGCTAACAATTGTCACTCTAGGTCCACGATCGCACAAAACATACACACTGCGATCTGATCACGTGGAAACCTTCATCACGGTATCGAACATGCATTTATTCGATTTATCTAATAATGTAAATACATGTTAATTGTATGAATTAATGGGGTTCTATCTTGAATCGCGTCACCCGTGGCCGATGTCATTCAAGACCCCTAAACTAGTTCAGTTTTCGCAAAGCCACTGGGACTAGAGATACTGGCCTGAATGGTATCGCCCATGGCCGACGTTATTCAACTCTTTATCCCACACTGGCCTCGGAAACCAAGTAATTTGGCCATTGAATCGCATCGACTCAGGTCGTCGACGCCTATCTTAAAAGGCGTCGGCTTGATTGGACGCCATTTACGCCCGAAACTACGTTCCACCGAGCCAAACTGAGGGTCCCTCTGCCCCCAAAAAATACAAAGGATACAAGGGGAGAAGTTACTAACCGATGATCACCCAAAACCCCAATTCATAAAAATAATCATTTTCATCAAAAACCCCTTTAAAACATACTTTTCTACCCTACTACTTGAACTCCTCCTTGCTCCTAGCCGCCGAACCGCTATGCCACGAGCCGCCACTAGTATCACTGTGGAAGCCGTCACTCCACCGGGACGTCGGCCGCCGTCGGGAGAGTAAAGTGTTGTGGAGGAGATGGTGGTGGTAGTGGTGAAGGTTAGGAGGTTGAAGGAGTGGAGGAAGAGGAGGAATGGGGAGAGAAAGGAAGGAGGAGGGGGAGGGGAAATGGAGCGTTTGGAGAGGAGGGGGAGGAGAGAGAGGAATGGAGAGAATGAGAGAAAGAAAGGAGGGCTTTGGAGCGTCAACCGAAACTGGCTAAAACGCGTCGTTCCAAAACAACGCCAATCAGGCGAGAGGACAGAGTCGTACACTGGCAGATGCCTGAATCGCGTCATCCATACAAGACGCTATTCAGATGACACGATTGCGGCCGTACACACGTGCCCCCACACCCGTCCACGTGGCACCCCTGCAAAGCTCCTAAATGGCGTCCCCTAAGGCCGACACTGTTCAAAATTGCGTCGAGCAAGCTCGACGGGAAAAAGAGCTTATACCCCAGCCCTACAAGGGCCCAAACCAAGGGGTCCAACACCGAAATCGACTCGATAACCGGATTCGAAACCTCAGTCCTTACATCTTTGGTGTCTCAAGTCCAAGGATTAACTATGCCATTGTGACGATGAATCAAGCTATTGTTGGGATCCGGGTGGGATGGGAAGAACGCAGCGGAAACGACGAATAAAATATTATCCTGCCCGATGCCCGCTGATCCAATTTAGAATGAAAAACTAAAACCGAAAATTGGGTTGTAATCTAAGTATCGTGCGCGGATTCGAATCTGCTTCCGTCTCGGTTCTGTCGAGGCGATGCCGCGAGCCACACAAGCGTCTGGCCTCCAGCAGTATCCACGCGATCCTTCGCGGTGGTTTGTCCTCGCTCCCCCGTCTGTATCAGCTCGCTCGCTAAAGATCTGTCGCCGCAACGATTGTCGAAAACCCGCCGACGGGAATTCCCGACTTTTGGGAATCATACGCAGCGGAGACGGAGATTGTTCCGGCGCATCGAACGGGGCGCCCAAAGAAGGAGAGAGAAAGGGAGGATGACGGCCAGCATGGGGAAACTCTGGAGCTTGACCCAAGGTTTCTCAATAGTACGCATATATATTAAGTCGGCGCGACTTTTCACAAAAGTCCCCGAGTTAATATAAATCTCACTTATGTACCACTGATTGAGAATCTTATTGCGTGTGACCCTCTAGGCCCATTTACCAGTCCAGTTTTCAACCTATTAAGTCCAATAACTAGTTATTGACTTATTGTAATTAATTAATATCTAGATATTAACTAATTACTCAGCCGAATTAACATCGCATGTAAATTCGGTCGGACTTCCGATCAAGCTGGGTGCCAAGCAACACCGCATAATGCCGGAAGGTAATGAGGTTCAGCAACCCACTCATGGAACCTGTCCGTCCACAGTTACCGCGTGGCTATAATCCTTCGTTCGCACAATGCTCTCGAGTTAACCTAGGGTATGGTCAACTATCAAACCCTAGATAGTCAACTCACTTGAATCAGACTTTGCTGTACAATATCGAATAACCTCTTTTTTGATATTGTTTCTGCTCTGGCCAGAGACTCCTGCGGATCTATTCTATAGCATTCTTTCTCCAGTTACCTTCGAAGGTCATCCGCTGGACCTGATCCTTGATTATTAGAGATCCCGTAGATAGGGATTCATAGGTCAAGGTCAAAGTCCAGAAGTCCACCGACAAGGTGTCTTTGGTGTCTCAAGTCCAAGGATCAACCACGCCACTGTGACGATGAATCAAGCCAATTGACAGTTAGGTAAATTACCATTCGGCGATTCATGTCGGACCAGTTCAGTAAACTCATTCCCCAATGAGCACCTACAGGTTTACCATTGTGTCTCCATACGAGTAACTAACGAGATCAGTCACCCTCATCATATGAGCTATAATAACCTGTACTAGTCTAACCGGATGTTTGATGTCCTTCTCAAACATCCTACGACTAGGAACAATTGAGAATATGTGTTTATAAGTCATCAGTCTCATTATTATGATCTTATCATAATCTGGTGACTATTCCACATATTCATGGACTTCATTATGCGCAAATATAAATATGCCAATCTACATAATGAATTTAATGCCATTTATTAGTGAACCAGATTGAAAGAGGTTCTTTATGATTGGCTTAGAGGACACCTATATCCATCAATCTTCTACTTGGACTCAGGCCAATCACCTTCACATTTGATCTCCATCAAATCTAGGTGATGGTCACAAAAAGTCTATGACTATGACTTGGTCAGGGATCTGCTAAATTATCTATAGATGAAATATTTTTCATTACGTTATTTCCTCTTAATCCTTTGTCTCTAAACCTGTGAATGAACATCATAATGTTCTGCAACTTTTGAAGAGACCATGGCTCGATCACATAATTACATAATTGATCGCTCCCATTGTTGTCCTACAACGATAGGATGGTATCAGAGACCTTTTAAAACTACATCTAGTTCAATGATAAACCTTTTCATCCATACTGTTCTAATAACAGTATCACATTTTTATGTCGTCACCTTAATATCGAGTTCTAGATTGGAACCATTCCAATCCATTCCTTTCTACTAGAAGGTTGAATCCATTATTTGACTTGATCACTGTGATCTCATAGTTTCAAATCATCCTTTCCATATACGTGAATGCATCCTTAGCACTTCTCAAGTACTTAATGATGCATTTCACTCCTGTATTCTTTAACGAACCTTTTCTTCAAAGGAATAAATTCCATATCTCAACAATTGAGACTTGTTATGAAATTTATGCCAAACATCTTGACATACAGGTCAATGTAATATCTCCACCGGTCTATCTTAATAGATTTGTATTTCCAATACGTGGGATATTATAATTTGATGGGGCTGAATCCGATTCGGTCCATTAAATAGGCCCAACACTGAGATCAGTCCAACAGCAGCACTAAGAAGCCTCCTGGCAGCCTTCGGCCCGTTAGCGGCCCAGCAGCCCTCGGCCCATCAGCGGCCCAGCAACCTTCCGCCCATCAGCGGCCCAATAGCCTTCGACCCATTAGCGGCTCAGTAGCCCTCGGCCCAATAGGCTCCAGCCCACTAAGCGGCATCTGGCCCTTCAGCGGCCTAACCCCCTTCGGCCCAGTAGCTGTATCCGGCCCACTTCGGTGGGAGGGTTAGGCACTATGGCGGTTTACCAGTAAACCCAGAACATAGTCCTATATCGGCTGCCACCATTAAGCAACCTCTATCCTCCGTTATAAATACACGGCTATTTATTACCAAAGGTATGTCTTCGAGACCCCAAGGACTACAGTCCAAAAGCATTAAAGCTATTACTTCCTCTTCTCTGACTTCTGAATCGAATCATCTTCAGAAGCTAACTTAACCGTCGGAGGGGTTCCTTAGGGCCGAAGCTCGGGACTCCTACTGACTGGTTCTTCTTCTTCTTTTCCTCCTTCTGCAGGGGCTCAGTTTGAATCTTCGCTGACCTCTCCGAGTCGGTCTCAGCCGCCGACCTCGGGTCTTCTCCCTCCGGTCTCGACGCCTTTCGCAGGCTGGTTCGCCCCGTCCGAAGGAGCTTCGGCCACGCCTTCCACAGGCTGGTCTGCCCCGTCCGAAGGAGCTTCGGCCACGCCTTCCGCAGGCTGGTCCGCCTCGTCCGAGGGAGACTCGGCTTCGCTCCTGGCGAGTTCTCGCCGGGGCATCTCTTGGCCTTGAATTTTCGGCCCCGTCTCCGCCCTCGCCTCGCTTCGGATCCCCGTCAGTCCTCTTCACCGATCCAATCAAGCTTCGGGTCCAATCTTCGGATTCCAGCCCCGGAACCCGACCGTGATAGCTTCGGCTACATCATAACTAAACCTATTATGGAGGAAAGCATGGTTAATAATACTTTTACTGATAGTAACATCCTGATGTCATTCTTAATGACTTTGATGTTATTATCACAAAGCATTACTAAAGCGACCGTACTGCCACTGTCCTTTCTGAACACACACACAATCCGTAATCATTCTTAATGATCACATAGTATTTGACCATTAAGTCAAAACTTTTATTACAACTTAGGGACCTTCAGTTTGATTCAAAATGATTTTTTGAAATCATAACTTGCTTCCTGGATATTCTAAAAGTTTTAAAGGTGTATCATATACATCTTTTCCTCAATCATATTGAGAGAAAGCTTTTCATATCCAGCTGCCATCATCTCATCATATGATAGACAGTATTCTTAAGTAGAATTCTAATAAACTTATCAATCTCAAAGTTGTAATGACAGAGAGCATCATTATGATAGATTTTAGATCATAATCTATTTTTGAGCTCCTCTCATCTTGCTAAATCAGATATGTCAAACATATCCCTCTAGTCATTGAGAGAATCTCAAAAATCTATTGAGCTCTCTGATGTATGTTATGAGTGGTTCCAAACAACTAAAGATTATCTAATAATCTTATGTTAGCTTGTGAATCTAGAACATCTTCTAGTTTTATCAATTCCCACTGTCTTTTCTGAGGACATATTCCTCTTCATAGAAGACAACTTTCAGGACGATAATTATTTCATTATCGCTTGGCCAATAAATGTAATGTCCAAACTCTTTAGACATTTTACAAATTCACATCACCGTATAACTTGACTTTAAAATCAGGTTTGTTCATAGTTCATATCTCATATGAATTATTTGGTTTCCATATCTTATATGGATACACATTGACTTATTTGGAACTATATGTAAAGCATGGACATCTAATGTCCATACTCATGTTCAAAAGGATTTAAGAATTAGGTAAATCTTATTATATATATTGCACCATATCTTAATAAACTGCAATTCCTCATTCTATCATATTACTATGATGTACAATGAGAATCAATCGAGCGATGATACAATTATCCTCTTAAAATTTGTATGAATCATATACTTATTAATTTCTTTGATCAAATTAAAGAATTCTAATACATCATATCGATCTTATACCTTAATTTCTCAGATGTATTCGACTTGTACTTCAACAAGTATATACAGTTGAATCTTTCAAAGAGAAACTTATTAAGGTAATTCAATAGAAGTGATTATTTTTTGCCTTAAAAAGATATTGAGCTGTTTACATCAATATGTATTAGCACCAATAATTTCTTATTGTACAACCCAACCCTGTGTACAATACCATAGATAATTATAATTCACACAGTTCATTTCTATAGGAGACTTATGAACATTCATCACATGAAATGTCACATCAAGAATCTAAAGTGCATTGACTTATTCGAACAACTATTATTCTTTCTCAATCAATGTTATTCTTGATATCTTATGCAACTAAATAATAATTATTCAGTTTTATATTTGACTCCTATAGATATACAAAGATTTACTGTCTGACAGTAACCTATAAATATCATGAACAATTGTTGAGTCTAACTCAATACTTACATTTTCTCGATTTCCTTTTACTTGTCCAAGTTTGCATACCATCGCAGCTCTGAGAACCATTCCAATATCTTATATTGGAGACGCTAATTCTCCAATAAATATGTAAAAGGTAATTAATAAGACTATCCGAAACTTCTTTCAAGTTTCATATTCGTTTTGTCTTTACCGGTATCCTTATATTGGTTGCAGTGGGAGAACTGTTACTTCTCTATCTCAGCTAATCTTCCTTTATCCTTTCAGGTGTAGGTTTGACCTTTTATAATCTTAGCACTTGCCTTTCTCAAAGGCATATCATAAATATCTCTTCATCTTAGTCTATCCAAATAAGAGATTTCATGACAATCATTACCTTTAAAAAAGGCATACCATGAGTACCTCTTCACCATAGTCTATCTAAGTAAGAGGATTCATGATATCTGATTAGGATAATGACTTTTACTTACCTCTAAAGACATTCTTTAGAGTTTTCTAGTCAATCTGAACATGAGAAGTATTGGCATCCAATATACCAAAAATTTCGAATAGACGACATATTAGTGAACGAAGGAAATAACGTGATTTAAGCATATAGTTCTTATAATTCAATTATGGTATTTTATCTTGAATTATTTCTCACTATTTTTCGACAGACTGTATAACCTTCAGGTATACAAAACGGAAGACTCCGACGATCTCCTAGTGAGGATCAGAATCTCCAAAAAATCACAGTATGACTTCGGGTAAACCCATAGTATCATACCATTATCTTAGAGCAACCATCTCATGGTTTTGCAACTCCTTGCAATATCCGATCTTATTTCGGCTCCCAGATCTTTAATGGTCCCAGGTAAACACAGTAGGCCATTATACCTGGTCTAAGCTTTACCATCAATACGTGACATAGTAGAGTAAAAATGCAGTTCCCGGGTAAACGCGAGGATAGCTACACCGTTCCTCTATTCCAATCTCAAGGCATCAAGATGCCATAGTTAACAGTCCTTTCATCAGATGGTGACAGATCTCGGGTAAACACATAGAAACTGCTATCACTAAATCAAGTTCTAAGAACTTTATTGATGGAGAGCCACGTAGTGTATTCTCAATGACTCGCGCTCCGGCTTAGACATTATGTTGAAAGATTTGTTTATGTTAAGTTGGTCTCATCCTAGGTGATAGTTTATAAATATATCGTATATATTTAACTATACCTAGATATTAATAATCGATTCATAATCACAAACTAAAAAGCATGCATCAACCATACATGTTCATTATGTAGTCATGAACAGCACGGTGATTAACTGGAGCCAAACAATTAATCACCAAAACTATATAACAATTATATAATCTAAACATGCAAACACATAGCCACTGGTTATCTTATCTCCTGCCGCCATCCTAGTTGCATTTTTGGATCATCCTCGCCTCTCCTTGGTCGGTGCGATCAATTACAAATATAAAACAGAATTTGAAACATTTTCAAATACAAATTAATTGTAAGAGAAAGCCTCATGGCCGAGTACAATAATAAAGGGAGATAGAATTACAATGGAATGAGAGAGAGGGAGGCACACAGGCCTCATTAATTAACACTTAATTAATGTACATCACATTCCATATAACCACACACCATCACATGATATGAAATTTAATTAAGTGCATATCCATCACCACTTCAAATTTTAACCATTCACACATGATAAAGCACATCACATGAAGGCAAAAATTTTGAAAATATAATAACTTTGGTTTTCTTAAAACCTGGGCACTAATCAAAATTAGACAATTTGAATTTTCGAAAATCTTATTTTTTAACATGCAATAAATCTAATTTAAAGCATCAAACACATCAACATGTGCAAACAAAGTTAAAATTAAAATTCTAAAATATTCCATGCATAATTTAGAACAATTCTAAATTAATTAATCTAACACTTAGATTAATTTTAAATCACATTAATAACAATTATTAATGCGAACAATCTAACATTTAGATGTAATTAAAAACTCCTAAATAACACTTATAAAAGAATTTCTAATTCCTATTTTAATTGATTAACAACTCCTTGTTAAGAATCCCTTTGTTAAATCATATTTCTCAATAATAATTATTAAGAAATAATAATGAGAACATTTCTAATTAAAATAGTCTAACATCTTAAACTTAATTTAATCTTTTAATAACTTTTATGAAAGATCAAATTCTAAGTAGATTAGATCAATAATAACTATAATTGAGAGATCCTTGAGAAATATTATTAATTATCTCAATAACTATTATTGAGAGTTTGAAAAAAAATAAATAAATCCTTACTAACAGTTATTAAGGGTTAATTCTCAAGAATTAATAAACACATTAAAATAGTCAATTAAACACTTAATAACAATTATTAAGTGTCCCTCAATTATAAAATTAATTTCCTAACAACAATTGCTAAGAAATTAATATATTAATCTAATCATTAACTTAAATAAATATTAACAACATTTGTTAAATATTTTAAAGTCACAACTTGAAATAATTAACAACACTTGTTAACATTTAATTTAAGATCATATCTTAAATATTAAAGCCCTCTAAACACTTAAAAAATATATTAACAACATTTGTTAATACCTTTTATGTTAATAACTTAAAATAGTTAACAACCCTTGTTAATTATTTTAAGTTCACATCTCAAATAAAATTATTCAACAACAATTGTTAAACTATATTAAGAACACTTCTTAAAATAATTATAATCTTATATAAGATCATATCTTAAAATTAACTTCTAATTATTTGATTAAAAGGTTAATTAACAACAATTGCTAATTAAAGTTTAAGATCATATCTTAAATCTATTACCTTTATAACATAAAATAATGAATCAATATATAAAACAAATTTTAAATATGATTCATCATTTGATTTGATGTTAAAGAGGGCTAAATAGGTTAACAGGGAAAAAAATGGGTAAATGGGCCGGGTTAATCGGGCTGACCCAATAGGGCCTGGGCTAGGGCTCAGGCCAGGCCGCTGGCTCGAGCCAGGGTGGCTTCTGGCTCGGGTTTGGCCCGGACCTAGCCCAATCCGGGTGGGCGACTGGTGTGCCTGGCCTGTGCCCAGCGCCCCCCGGTTCAGCCGGCGCCGGGTTGGCCGGTCCAGGCAGCCAGCGCCTGGTTCGACTGGCGTTCAACTAGGGTTTCAGACCCTTTTGTCGGTGATCTAGGCGGCGCCGCCGCCAGCGTTGGAGGCGAGGCCGGCTGGAACCTGCAAGAGGGGGGTATCCCCTTCGTCCTTGGCGCCGGTGGTCGCCGGCCGGCGATCCCTTTAGCCGCCGATGGCCTCCCAAAAGTGCCGATTCGGACTAGTCTCATCCCCTTTTGTTTTTCAACTTTTGAAAATCTACAAAGATGGGAGGCACCATCATCGGCCGCCAATCCAAACATGGATGTTCTGGGGTTAAGGAGGGTTTGCTGGTCATACCAGCGAGGTAAAAGAGGTGTATGACCACCATGGTACCCTTCTATGAAGCCCACAAAACCCAGTTCTTCATCTCCATGAAGAACACCATGATACCCCATTAAAATAAAATTTTTCCCCACAGAAAAATAAATTGAACATCGTATGTTCGTTACATGAAGGATTTCCAGTGCGGGAAAAATAAATACAGCATGGAATTAATTTTAGAATATTAATTTCGTCGTTCCGAAGCGGATCAGCGCGGAACCTGGCTCTAATATCACTGTTGGGATCCAGGCGGGACGCGAAGAACGCAGCGGAAACGACGAAAAAAATATCGTCCCGCCTGATACCTGCTGATCCGATTCGGAACAAAAAACTAAAACCGAAAATTGGGTTGTAATCTAATTGCCGTACGCGGATTCGAATCCGCTTCCGTCTCGGTTCCGAGGAGGCGATGCCGCGAGCCGCACAAGCGTCTTGCCTCCAGCGGTAGCCACACGATCTTCCGCGGTGGTTCGTCCTCGCTTCCTCGTCCGTATCAGCTTGCTCGCTGAAGATCCATCGCTGCAACGATTGTCGAAAATCCGCCGACGGGAATTCCCGACTTTCGGGAATCATACGCGGCGGAGACGGAGATTGTTCTGGTGTGTCGAACAGGGCCCCCAGAGAAGGAGAGAGAAAGGGGGGATAACGGCCAGCATAGGGAAACTCTGGAGCTTGGCCCAGGGTTTCTCAACAGCGCGCATATATATTAAGTCGACGCGACTTTTCACAAAAGTCCCCAAGTTAATATAAATCCCACTTATGTAACTCTCACTGAGAATCTTATTACGTGTGACCCTCTAGGCCCATTTACTAGTCTGGTTTTCAGCCCGTTAAGTCCAATAACTAGTTATTGACTTATTATAATTAATTAATATCTAGATATTAACTAATTACTCAGCCGAATTAACATCGCATGTAAATTCGGTCGGACTTCCGATCAAGTTGGGTGCCAAGCAACACTGCATAATCTCGGAAGGTAATGGGGGGTTCAGCAACCCACTCATAGAACCTGTCCGTCCACAGTTACCGCGTGACTATAATCCTTCGTTCGCACAATCTCTCGAGTTAACCTAGGGTATGGTCAACTGTCAAACCCTAGATGGTCAACTCACTTGAATCAGACTCCGCTGTACAATATCGAAAAACCTCTTTTCTGATATTGTTTCTGCTTTGGCCAAAGACTCCTGCGGATCTATTCTAGAGCATTCTCTCTCCAGTTATCTGAAAGCGAACGATCCTATATTGAATGCCCTATCACCTTCGAAGGTCTTCCACTGGACCCGATCCTTGACTATTAGAGATCCCGTAGATAGGCATTCATAGGTCAAGGTCAAAGTCCAGAAGTCCATCGACAAGGTGTCGTTGGTGTCTCAAGTCTAAGGATCAACCACGCCACCGTGACGATGAATCAAGCCGATTGACAGTTAGGTAAATTACCATTCGGCGATTCATGTCGGATCAGTTCAGTGAACTCATTCCCCAATGAGCACCTACAAGTTTACCATTGTGTCTCCACATGAGTAACTAACAAGATCAATCACCCTCATCATATGAGCTAGAATAACCTGTACTAGTCTAACTGGATGTTTAATGTCCTTCTCAAACATCCTACGACTAGGAACAATTGAGAATATGTATTTATAACTCATCAGTCTCATTATTATGATCTCATCATAATCTGATGACTATTGCACATATTCATGGACTTCATTATGCGTAAATATAAATATGACAATCTACATAATGAATTTAATGCCATTTATTAGTGAACCAGATTGAAATAGGTATCTTATGATTGGCTTAGAGGACACCTATATCCATCAGCTGGTTGACAGTCAGGTAAATTACCATTCGGCGATTCATGTCGGATCAGTTCAATGAACTCATTTCTCAATGAGGACCTACAGGTTCATCATTGTGTCTCCACACAAGTGACTAACGAGATCAGTCACCCTACGATTAGTCTTATCAGATGTTTTATGTCCTTCTCAAGCATCCTACGGCTATGAACAATTCAGAATATGTATTTATAAGTCATCGGTCTCATTATTATGATCTTATCATAATCTGATGATTGTAACACACATTCATTGATTTCATTATACGTAATTATAAATACGCCAATCTACATAATGAAATATAAATGCCATTTAATAATGAACCAGATTGAAATAGGTGCCTTTAAGATTGGCTGTAAGGACACCTATACCTATCACTACTTTATGAATTATCAAATCATTTTGCTCTTTCTCCCCCCCCCCCCCCCCCCCCCTTTTTCTCTCTTTAAAAGCCCAATGTTTTCAACTTTAAAATCTAGGATCTCCCTGTGGATTTGACCCATGCTCACCAATTGCTTCATGCCATGTGCTTACAATTCGTGAGTTTGGTTAGTTTAGATTGACAATTGCACGAGTTTTTAACCACGCACATATGTGATCGATTACAGTCCCCACTCTTGAAAAAATTCAACACATTATTTTTGCCATGGCTGGTGATAGCGCCTGGGACCGGATGGTTTCTTTGGTGTTTTCTTTACCTCCTATTGGCCGATTGTAGGTGCAGATGTAATTAATGCTGTTGTGGATTCTTTCCAAGGCTCTTACCTACTTTGGTCCTATACTTCCTCGTTTCTGGTTATGATTCCTAAGGTGGAGCATCCGGTTAATATCTCTGACTTTCGCCCTATCAACTTATGCAACTTTGTTTACAAGATTGTAGGAAGGATTTTTGCAGACAGATTGGGTCTTATTCTTCCTCGAATCATCTCTAAGGAGCAAGGTGCTTTTATGAAGGGTCGCTCCATTTTTGAAAATATTTGCCTTTCTCAAGAACTCATGCAAGAACTTCCACGCCCTTCTCGAGGAAGGAATGTTGTTCTTAAGCTAGATATGATGAAGTCCTATGATAGGCTCGAATGGAACTTTCTGTTTGAAGTGTTGAGGAAAATTGGTTTTGCTAAAGCCTGGATTTCTAACATATAGACTATGTTTACTAATTGTTGGTTTTTAGATGCTCAATGGTTATTGCATGTGGTATTTTAAATCATCTAGAGGTCTAAGAGAGGGTGACCCTTTAGCTGCAACACTTTTTACTTTTATAGAGGCACTCAGTAGAGGATTGCATAACCTTTTGAATATTCATGTCCAGTGTAGATTTAAAGTCCCATGGGGTTACCCTCTTGTTTCACACTTGTTGTTTGCAGATGATACTCTCATTTTCACTAATAGCTTGTGTTCTTCTCTTAAATACTTCGAGATTTTTTAAATCTTATGAAGAAGCTTCTAAATAGAGGTTTAGTGCTCCTAAAAGTTGTTTTATGATGGCCGCAATAGCTACAAACTATCATATAAGCAGGGTTATTAAGTGTACCGATTTTAAACATCAACAGGGTCATATGAAGTACCTTGGCACCCCTATTTTCCCTGCTCGATGTATGGCAACATTCTTTGATTTCATTGTCTCTAAAATCCAATCTAAGGTTTCTTCTTGGTTGGGACGTTTACTGTCCTTTGGGGGAAAGAACTCTCATTAAACATGTCCTTTGCTCGATGCCAACTCATATCCTTGCTGCAATGTATCCACCCTTTGTTGTCTTGCATAAATTAGAGACTATCATGTCTAGATTCTTATGGTGTTTAGAATAAAATTCTCATAAGCATCAGTAGTTGTCTTTGAAATCTGTATCTAAACCATTTGCTAAAGGTGGGGTTGGCTTTCATTCTCTTCGAGACTTATTTGATGCTTTTTCTCTAAAAAGGTGTTGGGTTCTTTTAATCTTGAAATCCTTATGGGCACTATATATGAAGGCAAAATATTTTCCTTTCACCATGTTTGAAGCTACGTTGAAAGCTTGTGGTTTGCATGCTTAGTGCATACTTTTGCGTTCAAGGGATGTGATGCAGGAATTTTGTCAATGCACTGTTGGAGATGGTTCTCCTCTCTTCTTTCTGCAAAACTGGTCTGGACATGGATCTCTTGATCCTTTTGTGTCTAAAGACCAGTATCTTTTCAACACACGCAGATCACTATAAATGAGGCCATTGACTCTGGTGGAGAGCTTCTTGACAATATTTGTCATATGTTCCTTCCTGAAATTCTGCATGCATTGTGGTGAGGGCACTTCCAGTCCCACACTATGGCTTGGAGACGATAGATACTATTAAATATGTTATTTCTGCATCTTTGTTTTGTTTTAGTTTATGAAGAACACTTAAGGCCCACTTTGTGGCCCATTTATGTTAGTTTTGCTATTTTAGTAAGTTTCTATGGGCATTTTAGCCTTTAACATCCATCTAGGATATGACAATCCTTTTTGTTTTGTGTAAAGGACGTAAGAGTCGAGTGTTTTATGAGCTCTCCATTAGAGGCTCACCCCTCTTGTAATGGTATAGCATGAATGAAAATCCCGTTTTTAGAATTCTTGTGGTGAGAAGCCATGATGCAAGTTGGAAACTCCTAAAGGGGGAGGCGAGAAGCCTTATTCACAACCCATAACCCCCACCTACTTCTCCCTCTCCCCTTTCACCCTCTCTATCTAGCCACACCCCCCTGTCTCTCTTTCCCATCTCCTAGAGCAGCCATGCTCTCCCATGTCTTCTACCCCTTCTCTCTCGTTCTCCCCCTACAGGCTACATATCTATCTCTCCCATAAGCAGATCACAATTATGCTTTCCCATTTTTTAGCACCTCCAGTACCTGTCCTCCCTCACTTATTCTTAGTACAGATCACATGGCCATCCATTTTTCCCAACCCTGCAACTAGCATCCATCTTTCACAATTTTCCAATAGAACTGAACATCTAGAGAGAGTAGCAGGAGTAGATCCAAGAAATATATACACATATGATCTTCTACATCAACATCGGCATCGTCTCCAAGACTATAGTAGGTGGCATCTTCTCCAACAAGATCCAAATGTGGCAAAAGGCGACATCTCCATCACAACACCAATAGAATCCTCATCTTCCCTACTTGGATCAAATTTATGAAGTGTTTCTATCGAGGTTGAAGGGTCCCTTGAGTTCTGACAATTACGAGAAGACCCTTCAACTTCTGAAGTAACAACTGGTGGTTCTTTGGCTTTCGGGTGTTACAAAAACTCTTTAGCTTCTGGGAGTTACAAATATTCTTCATATTCTAGGAGTTTAGCCCAGGCCCTTTCAACTCCCCTCCCCAATTTATTGCTTTAATTATCCCCTGTGATTCCCCTTCCTAAGTCCACCCCTCTTGCATGAGGCATTTCGCATTAGTTGTAATACTTTCTGCAGAAATTCTTCACCAATGATGTGCATACATCGACGTTCATCTTTGTCCGCGACCACATCTTTGATCGGGATTGGTTTTCGCAAACCAGTAGGGTGCGTGAGTGTCCCTTCTCCTCATATAGTTGCTTGTTTGTCTAGTATTTACTTTCATCATTATGTGCCGTAAGAGAGAGCACCACGTCCACCAAATTTGTGTGCATCACTGTTGGGCGAGAGAGTACTTGTGAGAACCCACACTCCAAGAGAATCTAATCTGACCCTTAATGATGGATACACCCAAATTTTAAGGTGGAGACATAGCTTCTCTTTGCCCACTTATCTCTAAGTGGTCTAATCTGCGGGCGTGCATAACCGCTCGATCATCACGAGTTCACCACGTGAACTAAATTGAGTCATCATTGTGAGTGCTCAAATTATGTGTGTGATTATCATGAATTTCATTTTGTTTATATGATGAATAAAACTATTAAAAATTAAAGAAAACGTGATCGCCAGAAACTGTTAAGTTTCAAAAGAAAAATGATCGCCTTACCTTTCAAATGTGGGAGAGTAGAGTTCTTGATTCCCTCTCTTTGACCGTCCAAAGAAAAGGAGCCCTTTTGTTGATGTGTTCTTGCTTTTTTGCTATTATTGATTGTTGTTATTTTGAATCTCCTTCTTTCTTCTTCTTTGTACCTTGTAGAAAAGATTAAACAACAAAAATAAAAATTCTAATTAGAATTAAAATAGAGTAGTATCTATTCTATCAAATATTTCAAACATGAAACTAAAATAATCTACTCACTTGATTGGTGTTCTTTAAACCCTTAATGTGCATATAGGTGTGAAAAATATGATGTGTGTGTGTGTAAACATGAAGTGATGAGATGAACAATGATGAATCTATGAAATAACTAGAAAGAAATTAAGGGAAGAAGATGTGGTTGGATCCTCCATAGCCTTGATCTTTAAAAGCTTCAAAGCATGAAGAAGATGAAGAGGAAGAAACTTTAGATGAAGTTTCTCTTGCTGTCCACACTTTCCTCCTTTATAACCTCCAAACACCTTGTCTTGAGCTTCAAAATCATCAATTGCCAACAACTTTAAAGCTCCAAAGGGTATTGTATATATAGAGAGTGGTTTAGAACTGTTTTGGGCTTCAAATGGACTTTCTCCTGCAGTCGGACTTACCTTGGATGAGTATGGAGGAGTTTGCAACCTTCCCAATTTCGAAAATCGGATTATCTCGGCCAAATCATATTTATTAGGAAACTCTCAAATCGCGTCGCTCAGACATGACGCATTTGTTTAATTAAAGTGGCCAAAATAGAAAGAAAATTCGAAAAGGAAACCAAAATACATTAGAAAACCTAAATCGCGTCTCTTCAAGGCGACCTGCTTTAGATAGTTAGGAAATTAATTCGAATTAAAAATCAGAAACCCAGATGGATTAGGACCTAAATGGCGTCTCCCTCAGGCGATGCTATTCAGTTAAATCTATCTGAATTTATGATTTTAATTCCGAAATAATTTCTGCTATGAATCTAAATGACGTCATGCGTGAACAACGCTAATTAACAAATTTTGAGAAAAATCAATAAAAAATAATTAATAATTAAGCATTAGACCATTTCGAGACATTATAATTATGATATGAAATTTACTTAATATGAAGTCAAAATTATCGTGTCTACAACTGCCCTACCTTGGCATTGACTTTGCAAGGGAGTGAAATAGAATGAAATATACTGAAAAGATGATGCCCAGGTGTGATGAGACACGCTCTCAACATCATATGATGAGAATCTTTCTCAAAATGATCAATGAAGTAACTCAAAGAGATCAATAGAATCAATCTTGTCGGGATGAAAGGGACAAAAGAAATAAAATAAGGTCGATTAACCTCTATAGTTGGAAAGTACCCTAGGTCGCAAATCTTGCATGCTTCATCATAGAGAACGATTACCAACCAATGTAGACGTGCTACAACCATGATAGATCTTAAAAGGAAACAAGAAAATTTGCGATAAAGATCCAAGCGAGGATAGAATTCTAAGGATATCTTCAAGAAAACCTCAAAGATAATTAAAAGATTAATTCATAATGGAATATTTCATATCACGTTGGGATTTATTAGAACAATGGTCTGAAATTTAATGAATAATTAATTTTTATCACAATTATTTCAAAGTCCTACATAATGAATGCTAGGCTAAAAGAAAATTTAAAATTAAATAAAATATAAATTAATCAAAGATAATATTGTTAAACTGTTATTGATGAGTCAAGACACCAATCCTGCAATCCAGTACTAAGTTGAAGCTCGTTTGTCTATGCGCTGTTTCACAAAAGCGTAACTATCGTCTCCATCAATTAACAATCTAACAGCCTATCCGTGTGATTAAGAATTCTCTAAAATTATCACTGTTTTTGTTGAAGGAGAACTCAAATTCCAGTTTCACCAAAACCACAAGGTCCTTGATATATCTAATAGATATTTATCATATAGTAATGATGATGCAAATCAATTACATAATGGAATACAGGGATAGAGATAACCGTCTTTTTAGTCACGGTAAGGACTCAGTGAAATTCCCACAGTGGGATTCTTATTTGAAACTCAACTTCATTTTCATTCCGTTAATTTCCTGCACTCAGAATTTGTCAGTAACTTCAGGTAAATAAATATTTAACACTAAATGTTAGCAATTATGGATTTTCAGGTAACTATCAGAAATTCAGAAAGTTGACCAAATGGCGTCGCTCTTCGCAGACGTCATTTAAATGACATCGCCCCGTCTAAACACCATTTAACTTACAGAAATTGTTCTCTGTTCTGACTCCAATCCAAACTCCACTTTCCTACATGCACATCCCTCTTCCAAGTTTGAAAGGGCTTCCCAACTTCGTAAATCCTTCTATAAAACCTCCCTATCTTCATATCAAAGCATTACAATACGCAATCAAGAGGGAAAGCTAGAGGATTTTCTTCAAAGCTCAAGAGAAGGAAAGGAAGAACAAAAAGAAATCAAGGAGGAAAGATGGCGAATTCTTCACAAGATTCTTCAAACAAAAGGATGAGGAAGACCATTGAAAAACTCTCTGAAGTGAAGGATCATCTAAGTGGGCGAGATTCTAACTTACAAGTAAGTTAATCTCTTTTCTAATCAACTCTTTCTTTCTTTATGCAGCTCTCCATATGTTCTCCAAATTTCAATTCTTCAATAAGTAAGATAGAGCTATTCTAATTTCTTTCCTTTATCTAGGGATATCCTTTCTTCTCCGGTCCAAGAAGATTTTCTTCTCTTCCTTGGATCCAAAAGCTTGTTAACAAGATTAATCTTTCTATACAATCCTATATATCCAAGTGGCATATCCAAGGTTGGTTATTCATGCCAAACATTACAAAAGCACAATCATGGATTGGGCTGCAATGGGCTCTTTAATTGAACTGTAGCATCCACAAACTTATCATACCTTTCTTTTTGCCACATTCAAAACCACTATCCTTCTTGAAGAAATTGAACTTTTATTGGGTCTTTCTAAGCTCAAGATTAATAATGATAAACCTGATTTGAGTGATATGATACTTATGAGGGAAAGAATCACAGATCAACAATTGTTGAAAAAGATTAAGAAAAATCCAAAGGAGATTCAAGGTTATCTTACTAAGAAGGGAATCAATCTTGCCAAATTAGCTGAATGGACTTTGTAGAAGATTGAAGATCTCAAGGATGAAGAAATAGAGAACGTGATAAAGGCGTTCACCACATACTTAGCTGTAGAAGATAGTTAGATAAGCGCAATCAATGGGATTTTTAAGGGAAAGCAAATCAGCACAGTAGTTCTAGCCTACCTCTATAGTGGACTCTCTACGGCTTCTACAGGCCAACCTTCTTATGGCAGTATACTTCTTTTAGCTCTGTGGATAGAGTTCCACTTCAAGTTCAACCATAATGAAGAAAAAGTTCTAAGGATATCTTAGATGTATTAGTAAAGTCTTATCTTCCATATTGCCAACATTGTCAAATTCAACGACAACATGACCAATTGAGTGCTCAACCTCAAGACTCAAGTTGACGGGCGCGCTTATTCCAAGATTATGCCCATAACTGAATTCGAATCCACGCCACTTGCTCTCATGGAGAAGATGGTTTGAGTGTGCCGTGGTTCTGGCATAGAGCTCCGACTGATCGGGACGAACAAACTTGTTCTCTATAATCCACATCGCTGTCATCCTCAACTCGGCATGCCACACTACGAATTTCTTGAGATTTCCATCCTCTCTCCAATTAAGAAGCGGACCTTGGGAACTGATGAAGATTTTGAGGCGACTGAGCTCATAGCTACTCTTTGGAACATTGGCTTCACCCGTCGTGTTAAACTTCCTCATGAAGCCAATCGAGAATTATGGAAAGTTTATATAAAGGAGCTTATGAAGATTCGTCCTTGAAAGCTCTCAATCCTTTCGTCCAACTTGATGTATTTTGCTTTACTTTCTTGAAAAATTATTCCTTTATTGCAATATAAAAATCATTCATTAATGTTATGCAATTTTTCTTGAATTTTTCCTTGAATAAATCTATGATTTTTCCTCAAAATACCAAGGTTCGGGAAAATTTATTCAAATCGCGTCTTGATAGAGAGACGCCTTCTTTCTCGTCTCTCTCTTATTTATCCAGAGATTTCCAACATTAATTCACTGAATCGCATCCTCCTTCAGAGACGCGTATCATTGATTACTCCGTATTTCCATGGTACGGCCCTGACCGAAAAAGGCGGTTAATTCCAAAAGGCGTCAGCCATGGGAGACGCGGTTAACAAATTTCAATATTTTCTCTTATCGCCTCAGTTTGTGTGCCACTGAATGGCGTCGTTGTCCCCAGACACGATTCAAAGAATTCAAACAGAGATTTGCAAGCCCGAGCCCCTTCTCCCCTCATGCTCCTTCTCACCTTCCCTCTCTTCATCTTCTTCCTCCTCTCCGACAATAAGAACAGTTCTCCGGTGATCTCTTCCTCTCCTCTGGTCATCCTCGACATCTCCAGTGATCACTGGCGGCTCTTCTACCACCGCCGGCCTTTCCTCACTCCTTCTCATTCATCCCCCTCTCTCTCTAGCTCTCCCGAGCTCTCCCTCTCTCTCTAGCTCTCTTACATACACGAGCTTTCTCTCACACTCCCTCACACCATGGAACAAGGAGGGCCGAGTGATCTTGGTGGGAAGTGACACCGAGTTGCAGCGATCGAGGTGGTGGAGGTGCTTGAAGAGATACCCGAAGCGGCACCGGCCGAAACGGCGGTAAGACATGCGGAAGTAGCGGCGTTCATTGACGTCGAGGGGGCTCCACCTGCGGCTCAAGAAGGGGATGTGGCGGTGGCATCGGCCGAGGAAGCCGGCCTACGTTTGGTAAGTCTCCCAAAACACCCTATTTATATTAAAATTTCAATTTATGGGGGGAGGGAACTTGGCCACAGGTTCTCAAAACCTGTGGTGAAAGGCATCTGGGGACAGGGACGTGTTTTGAAATGCGTTAGCCTGGCCAGACGCGATTCAAAAATGGTGATTAAACCTCAAAATTAAATTAAAAATTGATTATTAGTGTTCTAACGATGATTTTGATCAATTATTTGAAAATCACAGGGCACGATGAGGACTAGGATCTCCAGGGACCTTGTGGTGGCCGCCTACAGGGGTCTCCCGTACTTTCAAAAGGCACGATTGGCAGAAATGAGCTTTAGGGAGATCTTAGAGATAGAGCCATTTTGGATAGATTTGGTGCTAGTTCAGCTGTTGAGAGAGAGATGGCGTAATGACCCGCCACCCTATAATCGGGAATCCGATTATTAAATGGGTATCGAATCATTAAAATTTGGAGCTAAACTAGGATCCCGATAAGTATGGAAAATAAATGATAAACTAAGCTAAACATCCACATCACATAGAATTGTAAAGGAAGTGTAGGAATTAAAAATTATTACAATTCGACTTAGCTCAGCAAATAATTACATATTCCAACTGAAAAGAAATAATTAAGCATACAGGCCTGAAAGGAAAGTAACAACTACATTGGGGCATACCCCAGAACAATGGCTGCTGGCGCGCAACTCGAGACAACACTCTCCTCACTACGCCTACCTGGAACCCTCACCTGAAAACCGCAGGGGGTGAGTCTCATCGAAATGGACTCAGTGGGGATCCTTTGATCCCCACCACCCACTCATGCACCCACAAGTGCAACAACATAAAGATAGGCAAGTTAAATAAATAAAGTAGTAAATGCAACTCCCGAAGATTCTCAATTTTCGATATAAAACGTATGCATTCATAAATGTAACATGCATAACTCTAAAACCACTCCACCACGGAGTCCACAACCAGCATTTCGGCTAAACACACAAACCACACGGCCGAACGGGAAAAACACCGACCCACTGGGACCAAACAGCAACCCCTCGGATAGCGTGTTGGCTATTCTAGCCTGTCTAGCTCTAGGTGGTTCTGCTTCCCCCAGCACGAGTCACACTTCGAATGTACCACTCCCACACCGGTACTAGCTATACCCCGGGGTACACCAGGTGACCCTCTCTCTAGGCGTCACCCCACCACTCCCACACCGGCGCCGTGTCATTCCCACACCGACACAGGGTGTCTAAGCGCTAACAACTGTCACTTTAGGTCCACGGTCGCACGAAACACAACATAGTGCGATCCGATCATGTAGAAATCCTCGTCTTAAGCACGTTTTCAAGCATGCAATTAACCAAACTATCTAACAATGTAAACATATGTTAATTGCATAGATTAATGAGATTATGTCTTGAATCGCGTCGCCCGTGGCTGACGTTATTCAAGACTCCTAAACTGGTCCATATGAAAAATGGCCTCGGAAGATGGCCTATATCGAGTCGCCCCTGGCAGCCGCAATTTAAAATGGCGTCGCTGTCCCTAGACACCATTCAAGACAGAGACAGAGTCTCCTAATATGGGCTAAATCGCATCTCGGGTGGAAGCTGCTATTTAAAATGGTGTCGCTGTCCCAGACGCTATTCAACACTCGCAGACAGGTTCCCCCTCCAGCCTCCCCGAGTCACAAAGTGAGATTTCTCCCCCAAATCGCGTAAAAACGTATCAAATTAGGGAAGGAGGAGCAGAATCCAAATACCCGTTAAAAGCCCACCATTTCTCATCTAATAAAGTTAGCATTTTCACCCCAAAAATCTCCTAACATACAGTATATTGTTAGGATCCTAGTGATAGGGTTAGAGCATATAAGGATCTTAGGAGATTTTTAGTGTTTTTCTTTGGTAGGCTTCTCTTTGGGACGAAGGGCGACTACATCCACTGTCGCATCCTGAGTCTCCTTGTAGATTTAGATAGGTTAGGCAAGTATGCCTGGGGTGCGGCCCTTCTGACCTACCTTTTTACCGACCTCTCCGCGGTTACGCCTGACCGGGAGACCACCATGAATGGCTTCGCGTCGTTTCTTCAGGTACTTAATTTATTTTATTTTTGTTTACTTCATTAAATGCTTACTATGCAATGCATGTGATGGATATGATCATGATGATTCTAACCTATATGTTCTTGTATGTAGGTGTTGAGCTATTATTATTTTCCTCTGGGCCGAGCAAGACCTTCTATATAGCCGGCGGCAGTTCCACTTGCCCGGCGTTGGCGTCCGGTGGTAGACACGGCACCACAGCACCATCAGTTGACGGCCCTTCGTCGTCAATTCCTTGACTACCCAAAGTTGTTGGTAAGTTTTAAAATTCTTTTCTGGTCACTTAATAATTGTTTCATGGCTATTAGAATGTTTAAACATTTAATTAAACACTTTATTAGAGTATGTTTTATCAACATGTCTATTAAATGTTAAATGATTGAATGGTGAATATTGGAATTTACTTCTTATTAAATGTTTATTGCTTTGAACATGACATAGTTTATTGATTCATTCTATTAATTATTTGATATGTGATATGCAATGCGACTAAACTATATGAATGTAGGTTATTTGTCGTCCGTACCTTGGTATGGACAATGCATGACAGCCTTGGGTAGAGCAGGGGCAGGGCCAATTCGGGCGCCATGTTTGGGGGCATTGCCTGAACGAGATTGCCCTCTTGCGCCTGAGACTGGCGATGCGGACGCTGGGTCTGCATCAGGAGTGGGTAGAGGAGGAGCTCTCTGAGGGGATCGGGAGGACGATGCGGGGTAAATAGGCTCGTACTGACTGGAGGGCAAAGTTTCCGGACCAGCACGAGGATTGGTTCAAGTATGGAGTCCCGGTAGACTCGCAGGCGGTAAGCAATGATGCTTACCTATAGCGCTATCAGGCCCACTACGCGGCCCACCTCCATCTACTCCGCGCTCTCAATGTAAGTATTATGATATGCATGCTTATGAATGCGTCTTTCATTTTGTTAATTATCTTGCTTATATTTGTAAATGTACGACATGTTATGAAAAATGCACGATGCACGGGGATGCCACCATCATCACCCTCCGTGGACACCTCCAGGATGCCGAGGCCCAGCTAGAGCAAGTATAGAAGGAGCTGAATGAACTGGTGAGCATAATATGTATGGATAACATGAATTATGAATGCTTCCTTTTTATTATTAAATTGTTTTGACACTTGTACACTGACGGTGATCTCCTCTTGTTACAGTGTGCTGCTTATACTCACACGGCGACCCCCTTATCTTCCACTGCTGCTGGTCCTTCTTCCTCTTCTACTGTCCATGAGGCCGCCATGGCTGACTTGTGGAACCAGTTGGCCCTAGCCATCTGCCGAGCTACCCAGGCTGAGGACGATGCTACTGTCTGGGTAAGTATTTCTTCTTACATCCTGGCATGAGTTTGTCTGCTTGCTTGATTAGGTGACTGACAATGTCTTTTGTTGTAGGTCCAAGAGCTTTGCGTGACTTTTGGAGAGAGAGATGCTGAGTTGGCACAGGCTCGCGGTTTAGTAGCCTGAGTTGTTGAGCTGGAGGAGCAGTTGGCAAGGCTCTCTACGGGTGATCTTCATCGCGAGCTTGCACGACTCTAGGTTCAACTGGAGATCTTGACTGAGGAGAGGGATCGCAACCAGTCCCGATTGGAGAGTCTCCAGGGCCGACTATCAGTGGGGGAGTATGAGCGCTAGAGCATAAAGGCTCCATACCAGCGTGCGCGGTAGCGAGCGTTGGATCGAGGATAGGCAAATGCCTTCACCACTAGCATAGCAGTATCTTCCGGTCAGGTTGGGCCGAGTATCATGGGACCATCACCGCCACTAGCACGAGGACCGGACGTCCAGAACGAGGTGCAGAGCCAACTGGACGAGGGCGCGGGAGAAAGCCAGTTGTGACGGCTGCCATCATGTATTTCTTTTCATTTTTGAAGTCCTGCGGATGGACTTACATCTTGTACACAAACTCTTTTGATATATGAAAAGACTTTCTTCATACTTGAGTTGTCTTAATACTATTCTCTACTGTCTTTCCTTTTCATACCTACACATTGCTTGAACAATCAAATTAAATGTCTGTTCAGGCTTAGCCACTTGCCCAGTTAAGTAACTGGCTACTTTGATCCTATCCTTGGTAGAAGGGTCAAGAGGCGAAGTCTTTATTTAATGAAGGCAAATAAATATAATTAAAGGAAAATAAACGGTAAAATGCAACATACAAGCATGCAAATGCTCACTGAAAATAAAAAAGATATGAGAATAAAAAAGATGTAACACACGTGATATGACAAGCAAATGCTAATTGAAATACTTTTGTTTTGCAATTGCAATTTTAGAAATATCCATTTTTTTTGGGTTTTGCCATATTCAATTTTTTTATAGTTTTGTAATGGTGTATTCAATTTTTTTTGTGGTTTTGAAATATTCAATTTTTTTTTGTAGTTTTGAAACATTCAATTTTTTTGTGGTTTTGAAATATTCAATTTCTTTTGTGGTTTTCTTTTGCAATATTTGACTAATATGAGGACCAGCATGGTACTTGGATAAAAGAGTATATTCATTTGTTAACTTAATTCCCAGATCATTCTTTAATAGCCTAATCCAGATTCATTGTACTTGTAATATGTTCGTAATCGTGATCCCATTTGATGATCCGACCTCAGTCAACCTCGTCGGTTCCTCGAATTTGGAGTACACCTCTTTAGAATGAAGGGAAGAATTGATCTAGAAAGCCCGCAAAAAGATTCTGTAGACTTAGAAAGATGTCCTTCCTTTACCCTATTATCCGTTGGGGTTCGATCATTTTTACTTTTACGAGGTATTTAACGACCTTGCGCTCCCTTTTTATTTGATTTTGTGGCCTTTTGAGGTAATATTTGCAATGTTGAACGGCCCTTTGATTCTGTTGACTTTTTGCCTTTTGCTTTTTCTTTTGCCTTTTTGTGGGGCGGATCTCCCTCTTTTTTTTTATGACGGCCTCCTACTAAGATGACGGGTATTTTCTGTAGTCCATTCTCAGCCTCGTTCCAACATCGCGGGCTGATAGTAAAAACAAAAGTTTTGTTTAAAAAGATTGAGTTGTACATTTTCATTTTTAGTCAAGCTTTTGGTATTCCTTGGGCTTCACATATTTTGTTACTCACGAACCAAACATGTTTGTGTGCAACAATGTGTTTGAATTAGATTACCAAAGACTAACAGGGGAATTTGAGTTTTCAAATTTTCAGACCCTATTGGTCCTTGCACCATGCTGATCAACTTTTTAACCTAAGGATAGTATTTCTTAAGATACAGACCATTCTAGGGGTGAGTTAACTCTTGGCCTTCTGTATTAACTAAGCGATAAGAGTTAGCAGAAAAGGCATGCAATATGACATATGGTCCTTCCCAATTAGGTTAGAGCTTAGAACGCAGACCACCAGGTTTTACAAAGATTCTTTTAACGACCATTTCATCAACTTTAAACTTTCGTTCAATGACTTTCTTTTGATAAAAACGTGCTAATCTATTTTGATATGCTCGTGCATGGTTAGCAGCTGACCATCTTTTCTCGTCTAAGAATTCTAATTAAGCGAGGAGTGCTGAGCGATGCTCATCAATGGAAAACTCTTTATTCAATTGTACTCTTAATGACGGGATGAGAATTTCGTATGGAACTACTGCCTCCATTCCAAATGTTAAGGAATACGGAGTCTGTCTAGTGGGCATGCGGATTGAAGCTCGATATGCCCATAGAGCCTCAATCAGTTTCTCTGGCCAGTCTATGAATATATTAAATTTGCACGTCTTCTTAATGATTTTTATCAAAGTCTTATTAGTTGCCTCTGCTTGGCCATTGCCTTGCGGATAATAAGGAGACGAATGATACAATGCAATTTTATACATGTTGCAAACGTCCTTCAGCTCTTGCGATATGAACTGTGGTCTATTGTCGGTGACGATGGTGCTTGGGATTCCGAATATTGTGATGATGTTCCTCATGATAAACTTGCAAACTGTTGATGCTTCGACTTCTGGGTAAGTTTCGGCTTCTGCCCACTTGGTGAAATATTCCGTTGTCGTAAGGATGAAGGAGAAGCTTAATGCTGGAATTGGGATCACCGAAGGGTCCAATGATGTTGAAAACCTACATGGAGAAAGACCATGGGGAGGAAACAGGATGGAGTGAAGAAGCAGAGGAATGGATCTTGTCGGCATAAAGTTGACACTTAGCACACCTACGGACATACCCTACACAGTCTTCTTCCATGGTTGGCCAATATAATCATTGTCTAAGGATCTTCTTTGATAACATATGTCCATTAACATGGCCACCACAAACTCCAGTGTGAGCTCCTTCTATAACTTTCCAAAGTTCATCTTCGTCCAAGCATCTCAGAAGAACACCCTCAAAACCTCGTTTCCTACAACTAGGATGTATCTATGAGTAACTTTCCTAATAGCCCTTTTCTCCTCAGCTGTGGCCTCCTTAGGGTAGGATTGATCTTCACAGTATTTGGCAATCTCCAAATACCATGATTTCTCTTCATCTTCCATCTCTTCTTACCACTCCAATAGCATGATTTCTCGCTTCTCCACGATATATCTATCTCTGACCTTCTTCAGCAACTTCTCTTTAGTCTTGAGGAATGAAGGGTCTTTCATGGCGGGTGAGAGATGCCTATAGACGATGATAGATTCGGATTGTTTGCTGATTGGAAAATTCAGGGATGATGTGAGAGAAGCTAGAGCGTCGGCTAAGATATTCTGATTCTGAGGAACATGAACGAAGATCAGTTTAGTGAAAAGCTTAGCATACGCGGAAGTGAATTCTTGGTAAGGCTTGAGTTTAGGATCAAGAGTTTGATACTTGGTAAGCACTTGGCGAATGATCAGCTGACTATCACCTACAATCCTGAGTTTGGTGTGTTAGGAATCGCCTAAAACGCAGCGAAAAATAAATGATTCCTATGTATCGGTTGCTTGGATCGTAAAACGGACAACAAAATTAATGCGGAAAGAATTGTTCTTCACCTTTGCCGGGTTTCGAATCTCTCGTAGATTCGACCGATTCGGTAATAGCGCATACGCAAGATCTCCAGAGGTATCTACACGAGCTTCCGATGCAGACGCGATTCCCTTCTCGGCTTGAGTACTTCGACCCGATCTGAAATCCACCATGCGCGGAGAGAGAGAGATCTACTTCAAGAGAGAGAAGGAGAGAGAGAGAGGAGAGAGAAACTCCAAGAAGTGGTTGTGTACATCCAACTCCATCCACCCCCCCCCTCCCCTGGCCTCCTTATATAAGGATAAGCACAAGGATTAATTCTCATGATTATCCAAGAGTTTGGCCTTGGATAATTCTCCATTAAATATTCATATTTATCCTGCGGCTTTTCACAAAATAGGAGAGAGATTCGAAAAGCGTCTACAAAGGCAGATGCGTTTAAGCGTAATATGGCATTTTAAGGAATTAATCTTTGCAATTTCAGAAATTAATGAAGGTTGAATGGCGTCTTCCTGAGTGGACGCGATTTACATTAAGTAAATTTGAAACTTGATGTTTTAAGGAAAAATCATGGTTTTGATAGAAGAAAAATCTTGAATAAATCACAGAACATTAAGGGATGATTTCTATAGTATAAAGGATAGATTCTTTATTGAAAATAAAATTGAAATTATATCAAATGTAAATAAGAAAGAGCTTTCAAGGACGAATTTTCTGAAGCTCTTTTAAATATATTTCTGATAGTCCTCTATTGGCTTCACGAGAAGGTTGTACACAACGGGAGAACCCGATGTTCCATAGAGTAGCAATGAGCTCAGTCGCCTCATAATCTTCGTCAGTTTTCAATACTCGCTTCTTTATTGGAGAGAGATTAGAAAACTCAGGGAATTCATAGCATGGCATGCCAACTTGTGGATGACAATGATGAGGATTATATAGAACAAACTCAGTAGCCCCGATCAGTAGGAGTTTTGTACCAGCACTACGGCGCACGCAAATTAGTTTCTTTATGAGAGCAAGTGGTGAAGATTCAAATCCGTACTTTGGCATTTTCTTCAAATAAGCACACCAGTCAGCTCGAGCCTTGAGATTGGGCACATGATTGATCATCTTGTTATCAAACTTCACAATGTTAGAAATGTGAAAGATGGGACTTTGTTCATATATATTTGAGATATCCTTGGAACGGTTCTCTCATTGTGATGGAACTTGAAGTGGAATTCAACCCACAATGCAAAAAGTAATATACAACCATGAGGAGCCTGACCTATAGAAGCTGCAGAGAGTCCGCTGTAGAGATAGGCTAGGACCGCCGTGCTGATTGGCTTTCCCTTAAAGATCCCATTGATTGGATTCACTTGATCATCTTCTATGATATTATCTTGAGAAGGGAATAGTAAAACTCCAGCTAAGCAAGTGGTGAACGCTTTCATCACGTTCTCTGTTTCTTCATCCTTGAGATCTTCAATCTTTTTCAAGGTCCATTCAGCTAACTTTGCAAGATTTATTCCTTTCTTCATGAGACAACCTTGAATTTTCTTTGGATTCTTCATAATCTTTTCTAGCAATTGTTGACCAGTGATTTTGTACCTTATAAGCATCATATCATTCAAATATGGTTCATCACTGTTCATCTTGAGTTTAGAAAGGCCAAATAAGAGTTCAGCTTCTTCAAGAAGGATAGTGGCTTCAAAAGTGAGCAAAAGAAAGGTATGAGTTTGTAGATGCCATAACTCAACTAAAGCTCCCATAGCCGCCTAATCCATGTTTGCGCTCTTGTAATGTTTGGCGTGAATGATCAACCCTTGGATATGGCACTTGGAAATATATGATTGCATGGATATATTGATCTTGTTTACAATCTTTTGGATCCAAGGAAGTGAAGAGAATCTTCTTGGACCAAAGAAAAAATGATATCCCTAAATAGAAAAGAATAATTTGTTCTAATCTTAACATGAAGAACATGGAAGAGGATTTGATTAGAAGAATAGAGATAATACTTACTTGTAGGTTAGGATCTCTCCTACCTAGATGATCTTTTACTTCAGAAATCTTCTCGAGTGTTTGATTAGAAGAATAGAGAGATTTGAACATGAAGAACATGGAAGAGGATTTGATTAGAAGAATAGAGAGAATACTTACTTGTAGGTTAGGTCTCTCCCGCCTAGATGATCTTTTATTTCAAAAATCTTCTCGAGTGTTTTTCTCATCTTCTTGTTTGAAAAATTCATCTTTTCCTCTTGAAATCTTAATTGTTCTTGAGTTTTTGGAGAGAATCCCTTATTTTGATCTTTAGATTGTGTATGGATTTGCCTTGATACAAGTTAAGGAAGCTTATGTATAGATGTTTGCGACATTGAAGAGTCTTTTCCGAATTGGAGAGAGGATATGCATTGAAGAGAATTAGACTCTGGATTGAACACATGGAATATTTGCTTGAAATTAGTCTTTTCCCAAAATTCCACGTTTGATGGTTAATTGAATATTTTCATGAAATGATTTCTGAGTGCAGGAAATTTAAAGATATGACAATGAAACTGAAACTCTAAAAATAAGATCCCACTGTGGGAGTTAATGAGTCCGGACCGTGGCTAAAAAGACGGTTATCTTATCTCTATCCTTGTATTCTATTATGTAATTGATTTGCATTGACATTTACTATATGTTAATATTTATTAGACTATATCAAGGACCTTGCAGTTTTGATGAAACTAGAATTTGTGTTCCCCTTCAACAAAAACTGTGATAATTCCAGAGGATTCTTAATCGCACGGATAGGCCGTTAGATTGTTAATTGATGGGGACGATGGTTGCACTTTTGTGAAATGGTGCATAGACAAACGAGCTTCGGTTTAGCACTGAATTGCAGAACTGGTTTCTTGACTCATCAATGACAATTTAACAATATTATCCTTAATTAATTTATATTTTATTTCATTTTATATTTTTTCTTTTAGCCCAGCATACATCATATAGGACTTTGAAATAATTATGATAAAAATTAGTTATTAATTAAATTTCAAACCATTGATCTAAATAAATCCCGACATGATATGAAATATTCCATTCTAAATTGAGTATCTTGATTATCTTTAAGGTTCGCTTGAAGATATCCTTTGAATTCTATCCTTACTTAGATTTTTTACCCCAAATATTTCTTGTTTCCTTTTAAGATCCATCATAGTTGTAGCACGTCCACATTGGCTAGTAACTGCCCTCCATGATGAAACCTGCAAGGTTTGTGACCTAGGGTACTTCCCAATCGTGGAGGTTGATCAACCTTATTTTGTTTCTTTGTCTACTTCATCCAAACAAGATTGATTCCATTGATCTCTTTAAGTTGTTTCATTGATCATTTTGAGAAAGATTCTTATCATATGATGTTGAGAGCATGTCTCATCACACCTTGGCATTACCTTTTCAGTACATTCAATTTCATTTCACTCTCTTACAAAGTCAATGCCAAGGTAGGGCAGCTGTAGACACGTTAATTTTGACATCATATTGAATAAATTTCATATCATATGATAATTCCTCAAAATGGTCTGATTTTTAATTCCTAATTGATTTTTATTAATTTTCTGGATTAACTATCTGAATGACGTCATTCAGTGACGACACCTTTTAAGTTTATTAGACCATTTCGATTTCTAATTTGATTTTTAGTTAATTTTCTAATTAACTTAAAAATGTAGTGCTAGCCCGACGCCTTTTAGGTTTCCTATTTTTTTCGGCTTCCTCCTGCGGATTATTATTATCTCTAATTTAGCTAAAAGATGTCTCCCTGGGCCACGCGTTTTAGTTAATTACAGATAATGATGATTTGGCCGAGATTATCTTCTTCCCTTAGTTAGATTGGCTTCAAACTCTTTCAAGTTAATCCATAAGCAGCCGTAGAGGCGCGTAATGGTTATAACACTACTTCTATATAAACCCAAGGCCTTAATCATTGAAAAAGTTAGAAAAGGAGTTGTTTAGAAATCAAGTGGGAAAATAGTTTTGAGTTTAGTTTAGAAATCAAGTTGAAAAAGGAGTCAAGTTAGAAAGTGTGGAAAAATCATTGAAGAAGCTTCATTCTCTTCATTCTTCATCCTTCAAGATTCATTCAAGACTCAAAGCTTTAAGGGGCCATCTAAAGCTTTTCTTTCATTAATTTTTTATTCATCATTATATTCATACCACTTCATGTTCACACACTCACTCACATAGTATTTTTCTAACAACACACATGCTATAGGGGTTTAAACAAATATCAAGCGAGTGAGTTTCTTGTTTTAGTTGCATGATTAATGATTTTGTTAGGATAGATTCTACACACCACTAGTTCTAATTGGCTTTTTCTCTTTCCTTTTTTCATTGTCTTGCAAGGAACAGCAAAAGGAGTATCAAAGGATAAAGAAAGGATCATAAAGAAGGAATTCT
Source organism: Zantedeschia hybrid cultivar (assembly GCA_030544215.1). Classification (NCBI taxonomy): domain Eukaryota; kingdom Viridiplantae; phylum Streptophyta; class Magnoliopsida; order Alismatales; family Araceae; genus Zantedeschia; species Zantedeschia hybrid cultivar. Next base: position 34,215,536 of record JARZZO010000012.1, on the reverse strand, counting down.
GGAGCGAAAAGGGATGATCTCCAAATCAAGTAAGAACAAAAGCAAAAAAGGCTTTCTTTCTTCAACCGGCTGAAGAGAGGGAATCAAGAACATTCATATCTCCTTCATTTTAAATAGGTATGCGATCAAATCTTTCTTTTGAAACTTTTTAGTCAAAAGTTTCTGGCGATCACACGTTAGTTTTTAATTGTTTTATTGTCATTAAACAATACCTGATTCATGATAATTACACACCCAATTTGAGCACTCACACATGCCCAAAGGCATTTTGATAAACTGGAGTATGAGGCCTAACATGGTATCGCGAACTAGATTGTTGATTGCCCATGGGCCGAGGAGTAGAAGTACGGAGGCCCTCCTTGGCCTGAATAGGGACTTGAGGTATAGTATGACGAACCGAAGGGTTTGGTTCAGAAGAATTCAAGGGAGTCTTTCCTTTCAAGATAGATTGGATTGCCTCAAAATGATGAGGATCCACATGATTAGACAGAGCCCCCATGAGGGTAGTAAGATCGGCAGGGTGAGAAAAAGGCCCAGCTTGGTCTTGGGTTTCTTCGTAGGTGCGGTTAGGGATGACATGAACATGGGGGTGATTGCCCATATCCAGATTGTATTGATCATAAGGGGGATGAGATTGAAACTGAGGGGCATGAGCATCTCCCTCGTGTATAGTTTGAAACTAATTGGGATTAGGAGAGGCATAAGCATCTCTCTCATCTTCTGAATAAGACGGGTCATAAACCCGAGGGGCATGAGCATCTCCCTTGTACTCCACCACATCTTCTTATTCAAAGGCAACCATGCCGAGAGTTCTACCTGAATGTAATATCATTGTGTTTGATTATCAAACGTTCAGACAAGTTATTCAAAGATTAACACACTAGTTGATGATTACGTCTTCTTAGCATTCCTTGTAGGGTTTAAGTAGATTTTTAATTGAGGTTCACTAAAGGAAGGGTCCTAATTTCAGTTCAGTTCTTCCACTGTGATATTCTATGGTTCACTCACAGCGGCATGAAAATCTATCCGGGACTTCAAATGGTACAACAAATCCGATGAATAGAGAGGAATTCTCCGCTTTTGAGGACTTATGAAGGTCTTAACACAAACCACTCTAGTCTGACTGAGGGACTGACCCAGTCAGAGAGAGGTGAGAGTGATAAGAAAAGTGTTCTTAAAAGAAGGGATGAGCCCCAATGCAAATGACCTGCAGCTTGGATGGCCTCTAATGTAGTATAATAAATATAGGTAATCAACAAATGATCAGAAATCTGAGGACTAATGGCCAGAAGAAAGACTGCCAGAAACGCGTCGATCTGAGTTGACGTTATTCAAGACAGTGGCTTCTGGTCACAGTGGCTCGGGCGGGCAAACAAGCAGGTATGTAGGTTAAATAGCGTCATCCACGGGCGACGTCCTTTAGAAAGGCGTCGATCTGTGCCGACATTATTCAAGTCCGAAAAATAATAAACAAAAAAGATATCAAGGGCAATCCACTCCCAACTAAACAGGATAATTAAAAGATCAAACACTCGTACGGAAACAGGTTAGATAGATAGGCTAATCATGCAACATCATGGATATCAATTCAAATAAAACACACTCTTCAATACCACAACTCAAGGCAATCAAGAGGAGGATAAAATTTTGCCAAAGGATTGTACACGAGGTGCACGTAGGGATAGAAATCAAATAACCAATCAAACAATTATCAAACGTGCCCAAGGGACACAAGCGGTGTACTGAGGGTACCCTATGGAAAATAACAAGAGTAAAATAAAAAGAACAGCAAGACAAGTCCCACCATGATCGCCAAAAAGTTGTAGGTGCTCAAATTGTGTGTGTTATCATCATGATATAATGTGTTATATAATTAACAAATCCAATATAAATCATGATCACCAAAAACCAATGATTTCAAAAGAAAAAAATTGATCACTTTACTCACGTTGTAAAAGCTAAAAGATTGGGTTCTTTGTTCCTCTCTTTCGGCCGGCCGAAAAAGAAGAGCCTTCTTTTTTTTTTACTCTTGTTTTGTTCTTGTTGTGGATTTTACTCATTTTTTAATCTTCTTTCCAAGCTTCCAAAGCGTTCAAACCTTGCAAAAGAATCAAACAAAAAAAATAGAAAAAAAGTAGATTACAGCTATGATGTAGTGTAGTATCTATTCTATCTAGTGGTCTAAACATGCAACTAAACAAGAATAACTCACTTTTTTGTTTCTTTTCTTTAAACCCCTAACTCATGTAAGCATGGAAATATGATGTGGGTGTGTGTATGATGGAGTGATGTGATGAAGAATTATGTAAAACAGTAAATAAATGATGGAAACTATGAAGAAACTGGTAAAGGAAAAGAAAGGGGGTGAGTGTGGTTGGCCCCTCTATAGCCTTGGTCTTCAATGACTTCAATGGAGAAGGAAAAGGAGGAAGAAGAAGCTTTCAAATTTCTTCCACGTATTCTGCAGTAGAGGGCTCCTTTTCACCTTGATTTTAACTCCAAAACACCAATGGCCAACCTTTTTCAAAGGTCCAAGGGGTGTATTATATATAGAGGCTTCAATTAAGTTTATTTGGGCTTCAATAGGGCTCTCTTCCGCAGTCGGACTCGCCTTGGATAAACATGGAAGGAATTAGAACCCCTTCCCACCTCTGGAACCGGATTAGCTCGGCCAAATCAAGCTTATCAGGAGAGTGATTGAAACGCATCGCGATCAAAAGACGCCATTTAGCTAATTAGGAGGGGCCAACATAAAAAGAAATTCGCGAAGGAAACTGGAAAACATTAGGAAAGTTAAAAGACTTTGACCATGGAAGTCGTTATTTAGATAATTATGAAACTAATTCGAAATTAGAAATCGAAAATCCAGACGGATTAGGACCTAAACGGCGTCGTCCATAGGCAACGTCATTCAGTTAATCCTATATGAATTTAGGAATTTAATTCCGAACTGATTTCTGCTAGAGATCTAAATAGCGACGGCCATGGTCGACATTAATCAATGAAATTCGACAAAAATCAATAAAAACTAATTAATGATTAAAATCAGGGCATTATGGGGCACTATAAGTGTGACATGAAATTTACTCAATATAAGGTTAAAATTAGTGTGTCTACAGCTACCTGGTTCAACTGTCTATAATCAATGCACAGCCTCAGGGAACCATCCTTCTTCCTAAATAATAGAACCGGAGCACCCCAAGGAGAGGTGCTGAGACAAATAAAACCCTTATCCAGCAATTCCTGCAATTGCGCCTTCAACTCAGCGAGTTCGACTGGAGCCATCCGATATAGGGCCTTAGACAAGGGCGCCATACCCGGTGCAAGCTCAATAGTGAACTTAACCTCATGCTGAGGAGGAAGGCCAGACAACTCCTTAGGAAACACATCAACAAAGTCGCAGACTATAGGCACCTCCCAAGGACTAGAACCACTACTAACACCAGCTACAACTACTAAAGCAAGGAAAGCCTCACAGCTACCAATAAATAACATCTAGGCCTTAAAAACAGAAATAAGAATACCACGAAAAGAGAGCCTAATACCTTGGAAATAGAAGGCCAGGATGCCCGGGATGGAGAAGCACACCCTCTTCCAATGGTAGTCCACCTCGGTATAATAAGCCTCCAACCAGTCAATGTGCAAGATGACATCAAAGTCAGGAATGGCAAGCACAACTAACTGGGCAGGTAACTAATGACCCTCAATAGTCAAGGGAACCTTACTCATACAATTATAAGTCAACATGAACTCCCCAAAAGGAACCTTAACCATCTGTCCATCAGATAACTTATCAATGGGTGCAGAAAGAACATCTACGAACTTCTCAGAAATAAAGGAATGCGAAGTACTCGAATCAACCAACACATGGGCGGAGTTCCTAAGGACAGAAAGTGTACCTTCCGCCAGGTTAGACGTGCGAGCCTCCTTCCTAATGATTGCGAGAACTTTTTCCTAGGTCCTCAGCTTCTTCTGATCTCCTAGTCCTTGCCCCTGACCATGCCCCTGTGGCAACTCCTCGCTAGATGGCCTTATTGGCTACAAGTATAACACATCCCAAATAATGCAGGACATTAAGTCTCACCTTGAGTACCACCACAATGATGACAAACTGCTGGGAGTCTATAGGCTGCCTCCTACTGAGCGCTAGACACCGACTGACTCTATTGAGTCTGCTTGGGTCTGCTACTACCACTGTTGCCACTGTTGTCGCCATTGCCTATAAAGAACCTCCTGAATCTAGAGCCGAGTGAAGACGATCCCAATCCAGACGAAGGAGCGGCCGCTGCTACTGTCTTACCCTTGTCATAAGTTGGCCCCTGAGCAACCAGTCCCCTCTCCTGAGCCAATTGGTCAGCTGTGCCTCTAGAATTGTAGCACACTTAACTGTCGATGCCAAGTTCGTACAATAGTGGGACGCCACAAAACTCCTCAAATCGGACCTCAGTCCATCAACGAACCTCTCGGTCCGACGCTCTTCGTCCCCTAAAATGAAGGGCACAAACCTCCCGAGTGAAACAAATTTCATCTAGTACTCGAGCACTGTCATGCTCCCTTAGGTCAACACCATAAACTCTCTCTCCTTGGCCTTCTAGACATGCCTAAGAAAGTACTACCCATTGAACTCCTTTACAAATGTCTCCCACAACATCTCCCTGAGATTCTTATCTACATAAGACAAACTCTTCAAAGTGGTCTACCAATCATAGGCATCATCTATCAACATGAAGGTAGCCAACGGGGTCCTCTCAACTGCCGCACAGTCTATGGTATTGAAAGTCTTCTCTAACTCCTTCAGCCAATGAACGGCCTCATCAGATTGAGACGGTTGGCAAAATGAGGCGGCTTCAACTTTAGAAATCTCTCCAGAGCAGCTGAAGGCCCTCCCCGAGCACTAGAACTCTCACTAGGGTTTCGAGTCTGATATCTAGTCATCGTGTCCATCATAGCCTCCACAAAATGATCCATATTCTATCTACCAGGCTCAGAGCTGCTAGAAACGTCTCCCTGCTCCCGAATAACGGGCACCCTCTTCCTAGGTGCCATCTAATCGCCTACAATCACAAGAATAAAAAATCTCTAATTAGAGCTCACAACCTAAACTACCGCTATGACTGTATGGGATAATGTATTTATTTGCTAAAATTTACGGTATTTAACCTAGTTATTCATCTATTTGCCAGACCGAATGCTCGGATACCAACTGTAACGACCTGCCATCCTATAATCGGGGATCCGATTACTAAATGGGTACCGAATCATTAAAATTTGGAGCCAAATCAGGATCTCGATAAGTCTGAGAAATAAATGATAAACTAAGCTAAACAATCCACATCACATCGAATTGTAAAGGAAGTTCAAGAATTAAAAATTATTCCAATTCGACTCGACTCAACAAATAATTACATATTCCAACCGAAAAGAAATAATTAAGCGTACAGGCCTGAAAAGAAAATAATAACTACATCGAGGCATACTCCAGAATAGTGATTGTTGGTGCGCAACCCGAGACAAAATCCTCCGCGCTACGCCTACCTAGAACCCTCACCTGAAAACCGCAAGGGTGAGTCTCATGGAAATGGACGCAATAGGAATCCTCTGATCCCTACCACCCACTCACATACCCACAAGTCCAACAACACAAATAGGCAATTAAAATAAGTAAAGCAGTAAACACAACTCCCAAAGATTCCCAAATTCCGATATAAAACACATGCATTTATAAATGCAACAAGCACAACTCTGAAACCACTCCACTATGAAGTCCACAACTAGCGTCTCGGCTAAACACAAAAACCACGCTAGCTACTACAGCCTGTCTAGCTCTAAGTGGTTCTGCTCCTCCCAACCACGAGTGACACTCTGAATATACCACTCCTACACTGGTACTAGCTATACCCCATGGTACACCAGGTGACCCTCACTCTAGGCGTCACCCCATCCCTCCCACACCGGCGCTATGTCACTCCCACATCGACACAGGGTGCCTAAGTACTAACAACTGTCACTCTAGGTCCACGATCGCACAAAACACAACACAGTGCAATCCGGTCACGTGAAAACCACCCTCGTCTTCGAAGTACATTTTCGAACATACATTTAAACAAATTATCTAACAATGTAAAATAATGTTAATTGCATGGATTAATGAGGTTCTGTCTTGAATGGCGTCACCCGTGGCCGACGTCATTCAAAACCCCTAAACTGGTTCATTTCCTCACAGGCGCAGAGACAGAGGGATACTGGCCTGAATGGCGTCACCCTGAGTGGACGTCATTCAGCTCTTTATCCTGTGTTGGCCTCAGCAACCGAAAGAAATGGGCCGTAAATGGTGTCAACTCAGGTCGACGCCTATAGCAAGTGGCGTCCCCCTAAGTGGACGTGTTTTACACCCAAAACCATGCCAAACCGAGGTCCCTCTTCTCCCCCGAACACTCAAAAACACAAAGGAGACAAGGGGAGAAATCTAATAACAAGTTTAATGCCAAAACCTTATTTCATGAAAAAGGTCTATTTTCATTAAAAACTCCTTAAAACAAGCTTTCTACTAAAAAAATATCCACACACATCGCATGCTTCAAAGCGGGAAAATCATGGTTTTAAGCAAAACACAACGAGGATCGTCACCCAACCGGTTTAGCTTGAACTCCTCCTTGCTCCTTGCCGCCGAACCGCCCCGCCAAAGCCACCGTCAGTACTGCCATAGATGTCGTCACTCCACCAAGACGTCGGCCGCCGTTTGGAGAGCAAAGTGCCACGGAGGAGATGGTGGTGGTAGGGGTGAGAGGTAGGCGGTTGATGGAGTAGAGGAAGAGGAAGGATGGGGAGAGGAAGGGAAGGGGGGTCAGAGCCGTTTGGAGAGGAGGGGGAGGAGAGAGAGAGAGGAATGGAGAGAATGAGGGAAAGGAAGGAGGGCTTCGGAGCATTAACCGAAACTGGCTAAAAATGCGTCATTCCTAAACGATGCCAATCAGGCGACAGGACGTAGTCGTACACTGGCAGATGTCTGAATCGCGTCATCCATATAAGATGTCATTCAAACGACACGACCGGGGCCATACACAACACGCCCACCCATGCGGCACCCCTGCAAAGCTCTTAAATGGCGTCCCCCTAGGCCGACGCCATTCAAAATCGCATCGAGCTTGAGCCCATGCCTAGCCCTCCAAGGGCCCAAACCAAGGGGGGGGCCAACATCGAAACCGACCCGATAACCGGATCCGAAACCTTAGTCCTTACAGTTAATGACTGGATATAGGTCTGGATAGACTGAACCAGTATAAAGTTTCATGTTCATTGTGTGATTTCTCATTGTCTCTCCCTCCTTCTATCTAATTAGCTTTTTAATTCCGTATTTTATTCTGGCTAATTTTTAATTTCATTTTAGAAACTCATTCACCCCCCTCCCTCTAGGTTATACATAGCTAAGCAAAAAGTGGTAACAAAGCATGTTTATCTCATTCTATAGATCTAACGATCTGAGAGATGGCTATCTAACGTTTATGGTGAAGGTCAGTTTATCAACCGCCCTCCACTGTTCGATGGGGAAGACTTTTCCTACTAGAAGTGTAGAATGAAGTACTTCCTTAAGGATTTGGACCTAGATCTATGGAGTGTATTTGAGGATGGTGACTACATCATTACTATTCCCAAATAGAGATGGACAGATAATTAAAACGTATAATTTTTTATAAGTAACAAGTCTAAAAGTATACTATGTTGTGCACTTGGAAATAAGAAGTTCAATAGGACCTCTACCTGCAGATCAGCTCAAGTATGTGAAAGAAGTTGGAGCCGACATACGAAAGAACTAATAAAGTAAAACTAGGATTAACATCCTAGTTAGTCAATATGAGGAGTTCAAGATGGAGCCTTCTGAGACCATCACCTAGATGTATAGCAGATTCACAAACATTACAAATGGACTGATGTCTCTTGGGAGGGAGAACAACAGTGAAGACTTGGTAAGGAAAATTCTAAGGTCTCTCCTAAGCCAATGGACTCCTAAGGCGACACCAATTGAGGAAGCAAGTGATCTTAATTGTCTCAACCTTGAGAAACTCATTGGGTCCCTTATGGCCCATGAGATAAACATAGGAAGGCTAGGGTAGAGCACCTTTAAGAAGAAAGTCTCCACAGCTTTCAAGACAAGCATTCCAAGCTCAGATGAAGTCACCTCTAAAGAAGGAAATGAAGAAAATTTTGTCCCGAAGATTACAACAAATTTTGAAGAAGAAGAAGAAGAAAAAGAAGAAGAAGAAGAAGAAGCCTTAAAGAAAATCCAATGGCAGGTACATAAAGAAAGGATACAAAAAGGAGAAAAAGCAAGAATCCACTTGAGGGCTGACCGTCCTCAGCACAAGAAGAAGGATCACAATAAGAAGGACTACTCTAAGAACTCTAAGAGATTCTCCAAGAGAAAAACCATGGCTGAAACTAGGGAAAGCAAAGAAGACTCATCTTCCTCAAACTCAGAAGAAGAAGATGAATATGCAAACCTGGCCCATGAGTACCCCCACTAAATTAGAGGCAGATCCTCAAGGTAAGTATATAGATCAAAAGATCTATAGAGGTATGATAGGATCTCTACTGTATTTAACTGTTAGTAGATCAAATATTTTATTTAATATATGTATGTGTGCTAGGTTTCAAGCAGATCTTAAAGAATCTCATTTGACCTAAATCAAAAGAATCTTTAAACATATATGGTTGATACTATAAATTCAGATCTCTAGTATCTTGGAGGTTGTGATCTCAATTTTCTTGGATATTGTGATGCTAATTGTGTTGATGGCAAGATAGATAAAAAAAGCACCAACAATATCTGTCAATTTCTTGCAGGTTGTCAAAATTCATGGTCCTCCAAGAAGCAAAATTTTGTAGACTTGTCAACAGTAGAAGTAGACTATGAACCAGCTGGAAGCTATTGTGGGAAACTACTATGGATTAAGAACCAATAGAGGACCTTGGACTCAAGCTGAATGAAATTTCAATGATATGTGCAACATAAGTGCCAACAACCTTACAAAGAATTTAGTCCAGCATTCCAGGACCAAGCACATTAAGGTCAGACATCATCTTATTCGAAAGCATGTAGCTAATGGTAGTATTAATATGAATTTTGTTAATGTTAAACATCAACTAGCGGATATCTTTACAAAACTTCTTCCTGAAGATAGATTTACTTTGATCAAAAGAGAATTGGGCATGTAAGAGTTGTGAGTAAATTGATTACTTATGACTACCTAATTGAAATCTCCTTGTTAATCGATTCGTTTGTTGACTTAATCACAACCTTAATCACTTCTCTAATTAAGGACTCTTAATTGATTATTTCTTAGTACTCTGATTCATTTAGCTAATCAATATTCCACCTTAATCAATTTCTTTTGCTAATTGATTACCTTTGTTGTCTATTAATCGATTTGTTCTATTAATCGATGTCCTATCTTTAATCAATATTGTTCATTAATCAATGCATTCACCTAATCGATTATGCTCTCATTAATTGATTTGAGATACCAGTTAATTTGATTATAGTATGTTCTGTAATCAATTATCCTTTAGATCGATTACTCCTCACTTCAATTATGGATACTCTATTAATTGATTATGTATTATGGGTACTCTATTAATTGATTATGCCCTCAAGGCTAATGGATCCCTTTCTTTTAAATTCACAGATCACCTTTTGACCGAGTGCCTATGTAAAGGGAGGATTTGACCTTTCGTCTTCCCTCACTCCAAAAGCTACAACATTCATCTTCCTTGCTCTTGAACCCTCCTGTTTCTAGAGTTCCCGCGTAGAAGAAGATTCCTTGATTATCTGTCTTCAAGCTTGATTTCCTTTGAAAAGTAGAATCTCTTTACTCATCTCGGCCTCCTCTACCTTTTCCTCAGTCTATTCAATGATTTGATCAATGTTTCTCTCATTCTGCATTCTTTCTAAACCCTAGAATTATTAAGATGGCCACTTTTGGTTCTGCCTCTCACTCCTCTCCCGATGAGGTTGAAGTTATTGCTCCTGTAGCCTCCACAGTGCACTTCCTTTCAATATCAAAATATCAGAGATTCTTGACAGTCAGGATAGATTTTTGTAGCTACAAGAGAGTGGACTTTGAAGGTTTGAACAAGAAAAGACTTGAGAAAGTAGAGAAGCTTTTGGCTGAGTTGAAGTGGAAGGAAATGTGTGAGATAAATGAGACGTTGTACAAAGACTTAGTGAAAGCCTTTTATGTGAATGTTGTGGAAAAGACCAGTAGCTCCATCATCATCAACGTCAAAGGGAAAAGAATCGAAGTCACTATGAATATGTTGCAATGGCTATTAGGTTATGTAGCCACTGGTCTAGGACCAGATGCAAGTATAGACATTGTGACCAAGGCTAAAGCCATAGTTGGCCCTAGATATGTGTTGAAGAAGGAGTGTGTAGATGTCACCTAGTTATCAGCAGAGAAGAGGATGCTGCATTTGATAACAATACACATTCTAATTAGTAGAGGAGCTACTTTCTCCGTGATCCCATAAAAAGATTCAGGCTTTTTTTATTGGATGCTAAAGAAAGTAGATGAGAATATGTCTGCCCACATAATTTGGAATATGGTAAGGACCATAAAGGAGTTGAAGAAGCCACATAAATCACACAATGCCTGGCTTTCTTATGGACATCTACTCACATTTATCTTTAGGAATTTTTGGAATGGACTTCAAAAATGAAGAAGAGATGTTCCGCTTGCTCTTGACTTCTAGCAACTTGAAGAGAAGTCAGTTCTCATGTTTTGAAGACAGATGGTTCATATCCATAGTCCCTCCAGAGGACCTAGAGATTTTATTGGGTCAGGCACCAATAATAGTAGAAGAACAACCAGCAGCAGTAGAGGAACTAGAGGTAGCAATAGCAGCAGAGATAATAGCAACAACTCTAGATATCACAGAAGTTGTGGACGAGCCACAACTAGAAGATAATATAGATGTAGAGATGCAGGATCAGCCTACAGGTATCTGCACTGAAGGATTCATTCCTCAACCAGCATGTGTTGAGGGGAGGCCTTTTGGTGAGGGGGAGGCCCATGTACTTGATGAGTTGATAAGAGAGACTGGATTTCTGCATCTGGAAGCAGAATCCATACCCCTTCCTCCTCCTCCATTCATGCCTTAAAAAGAATAAGTTAGGAAGAGGCAAGAAGATAAATCAGTCAACGTGGTTGAAGTAATGAAGAGATTGGATCAGCAACATGTTGATCTTGATGAGTTGAAAAGTGGGATGCTAGAAATGAAGAGCTTCTTAAGAGACGTGCTCAAATCTGTATCTGAGCTAAGATTAAGTCAAATGAGAAGAAAGGTAATCCCTATTAGAAGAAGAAGGACTGCAGCTACTCCTCCTGCTACTTCACCCTCTCCTTCCTCTCCTTCAGAACCTTCCTCACCCAAGGAGCCTACACCCTCCAAAGGACCTACTCCTCGTAGAGTACCAACATCCTCTCATCCTTCATCTCCACCTCCACTTGTTGAGTCAATGGCTAAAGAACCTTCTTCTCCTCAGCTACCACCTATTGTTGCTATAAGGACTAAGGTTTCAGATCCGGTTATCGGGTCGGTTTCGGTGTCGGATCCCTTTGTTTGGGCTCTTGTGGGACTGGGGCATGGGCCCTTGAACGACGTCGGCCTAGGGGGACTCTATTTAGGAGCTTTGCAGGGGTGCCGCATGGGCGAGTGTGGAGGCACGTGTGTATGGCCCCGGTCTTGTCGTCTGAATAGCGTCTTGCATGGACGACGTGATTCAAACATTTGCCAGTGTACAACCTCGTCCTGTCGCCTGATTAGCGTCGTTCAGGAATGACGCGTTTTACCAATTTTGGTTTACGCTCTAAAGCCCTGCTTCATTTCCCTCATTCTCCCCATCCTTCCTCTTCCTCTACTCCATCAACCCCCTACCTCTCACCACTACCACCACCATCTCCTCCGTGGCACTTTGCTCTCCGGATAGCGGCCGACATCTCGATGGAGTAACGGCATCCACGGCGGTACTGGCGGCGGCTTGTGGCGCGGCGGTTCTGCGACAAGGAGCAAGGAGGAGTTCAAGCTAAACCGGTAGGGTGACGATCTTCGTTGTGTTTTGTTTAAAACTATGATTTTTCCGCTTTGAAGTATGCGATGTGTGTGGATATTTTCGAGTAGAAAGCATGTTTTAAGAGTTTTTTTAATAAAAATAGGCATTTTTATGAAATGGGGTTTTGGGTGATGAATTGGTTATTAGACTTCTCCCCTTGTCCCCTTTGCGTTTTTGAGTGTTTTGGGGGAGAAGAGGGGCCCTCGGTTGGGCTCAGTAGAATGCAGTTGCCGGCGTAAAAGGCGTCCACTCAAGCCGACGCTATTTGAGATAGGCGTCGACCTGAGTCGACGTGATTTGCGGCCTATTTATTTGGTTCCCAAAGCCAGTGTGGGATAAAGAGCTGAATAGCGTCGGCCATGGGCGACGCCATTCAGCCAGTATCTTTGGTCCTAATAGCTCTGCAAAAATTGAACCAGTTTAAGGGTCTTGAATGACGTCGGCCATGGGCGACTAATTAACATGTGTTTACGTTGTCAGATAATTCGATTAAATGCATGCTTAAACTCGTACATCAAGGCTAAGGATTTCTACGTAATCGGATCACATTGTGTTGTGTTTTGTGCGACCGTAGACCTAGAGTGACAGTTGTTAGCGCTTAGGTATCCTGTGTCGGTGTGGGAGTGACACAGTGCCAGTGTGGGAGTGGTGGGGTGATGCCTAGAAAGATGGTCACCTGGTGTACCCGGAGTATAGCTAGTACCGGTGTGGGAGTGGTATATTCGGTGTCACTCGTGGCTGGGAGGAGCAGAACCACCTAGAGCTAGAAAGGCCGGAGTAGCCAGTGTGCTATCTGGGGTTACTGTTCCATCCCAGCAGGTTGGTGTTTTCCGCATTCGGATGCGTGGTTTGTGTGTTTAGCCGAGACGCTGGTTGTGGACTCCATGGTGGAGTGGTTTCAAAGTTGTACTTGTTGCATTTATAAATGCATGTGTTTTATATCGGAATTTAGGAATCTTTGGGAGTTGTGTTTACTGCTTTACTTATTTTAATTGCCTATTCGTGTTGTTGCACTTGTGGGTGCGTGAGATGGTGGTAGGGGTCGGAGGATCCCTATTGAGTCCATTTCAATGAGACTCACCCCTATGGTTTTTAGGTGAGGGTTCCAGGCAGGCGTAGCGTGGAGGGTTTCGTCTTCGGTTGCGCGCCAACAACCATTGTTCCAAGGTATTCTCCGATGTAGTTGTTATTTTCTTTTCAGGCCTGTATGCTTAATTATTTCCTTTCAGTTGGAATATTTAATTATTTGCTGAGTCGAGTCGAGTTGTAATATTTTTTAATTCCAACACTTCCTTTACAATTTGATGTGATGTGGATTGTTTAGCTTAGTTTATCATTTATTTCCCAGGCTTATTGAGATCCTAGTTTGGCTCCAAATTTTAATGATTTGGTATCCATTTAGTAATCGGATCCCCGATTATAGGGTGACGGGTCGTTACAGTTCCTGACTTGACACTTTCTACAGTTCCTCTCTCTGAGAGTGTCAACATCTTAGATAATATTCCTGCACTCTCAGTCATCCATCCTTTTTCAGAACTATCTGAGGAACCTACCACTTCAAGAATCTCACCATCTCACTAACCTTTAGAACCATCTGGTGAACTTGAAACTGAGGTTTTTCCATCAGAATCTGTTGGTCCTTCCATTTGTATCAATCCCTTGGATATTTCCAGTTCCTCCTTTAGACCTTCTAGAGGATCTTCTTCATCTACTCTTCCTCATCTAATGATAAGCATTCATCAGGGTCCCTATCTCCTTCTCCTCTTCCATCACCTAGTCCTGTGTCTCTCATCTTTGTTGTTCCTCCTTCCCAACCTTCTATGGAGTCAGTTTCTGCTTCTTCTGAACCAGAGACCACTTCTCACATGACGTTCTCAGTCAAGCCAGAGCTAGAAGTGGGTACACAGCCAGAAATTAAGGATGACACTCACTTGGCAGAGGTATTGATATCCCATAAGAAGAAAAGGAAGGCAAAATCATACACAAAGGGGTCCAAGAAATAGAAGAAGAGAAGGTTCAGGACACCAGCACATATATTTCCTCTCTTCAAGGACATATTCCCTACTATTCCAAAGAGCGGTTGTTGTATATAGACTGCCTGGAAAGGAATACTAGGTTAGAAGTATTGGAGCTTCTTGTGCTATCTTTAGATGAGTACATTGAGAAATATATTGCTCAACATAAGATTACTACTAAGGAAGTTGAGCCTTTCCGAGAAAACTCAACATTCCAAACTGAAGAAGAGTGGAGAAAGAATCATCCTACTGACTTCTTAGAGTTTACTAGGAATAATCTGAGTAGAGCTGAGCAAGGTTTGCCTCCATGGAGTCTGCTTGAATGGATGGAGGCCATACATGAGCTCAAGTGGGGTAGATATAAGGATACAACAAAGTGGAAATTCATAAGTTTCTTAAACTTCAATGAAAGGAGAAGAGCTGCTAATGCATCAGAGGTCCTGTTCACCCAATTCCAATATCTTATCTGGGTGGAACAATTATCTCAACAGGGACCTTAGATTGAGCTCTCCTTGGACCTTGACTTGGACTCCATCTCTTGCTACATCAAGTATCCCCAAGTGCATTACTTGATGATGGATATGCTAGTAGGAGGAAGATTATAGAGTTGTTGCCAAAGTGAAAGCCAAGCAACATGACAAGTTTTACACTATGATGTCATTCCCTCAATTTTTAAAAAGAGCTCTTAAGAAGGATGTGATCTCCTCAACCACATTATAGCAAGTATACTCCCAAGCTGATAGATATAGTGAAGAAGAATGGGCAAAGGCTTATCTAGAGGCCCATAAGCAGTTGCTGGAGATTAATAGAGAGATAGGACCCAATAGGAAGAATCTATTCACTGTAAGAGAATTTGAGGATCAGTAATCCATAGCTCACTCTATATAATCCTACATCAACTGGAAGTAGAAGTATTTAGAAGTTTACAATAAGAAAGAACTATCTCAGAATCAGTTAAAGTGCCTGCTCAGTATCAATGCTTTCTTGAGATATGCGAGGAATCTAGTTCCTCCCATCTTAAGGACTAAGATTCCTGTTGCAAAGTACAATGCAAGGATGCAAAGAAGCTAGGAACAGTACTGTCAGAAGCAAACTGAGGCTGGTCAACCCATTGAACTATCTCTAGAGGCCTTCCTATCTAGATCAGAATTCCTTGAATAAAAGACCTAGGAGATTATCACAACTCATGCTCTCATGGTCCCTTAATCTTTCATGCAATTCCTGTAGTCCTTACTCTATCCATTTCCCCTTATCCTTTTTGGGTGATTGACAAAAAAGGGAAGAAATATTGTTTATCCAACATTATACGCCTTGCTAAATATTTACATTCTGCTATATACACACTGTATATTATCTGACAAAGGGGGAGAAATACCTCCTACACTGTATATACAAGAGAGTGGACTTTGAAGGTTTGAACAAGAAAAGACTTGAGAAAGTAGAGAAGCTTTTGGCTGAGTTGAAGTGGAAGGAAATGTGTGAGATAAATGAGACGTTGTACAAAGACTTAGTGAAAGCCTTTTATGTGAATGTTGTGGAAAAGACCAGTAGCTCCATCATCATCAACGTCAAAGGGAAAAGAATCGAAGTCACTATGAATATGTTGCAATGGCTATTAGGTTATGTAGCCACTGGTCTAGGACCAGATGCAAGTATAGACATTGTGACCAAGGCTAAAGCCATAGTTGGCCCTAGATATGTGTTGAAGAAGGAGTGTGTAGATGTCACCTAGTTATCAGCAGAGAAGAGGATGCTGCATTTGATAACAATACACATTCTAATTAGTAGAGGAGCTACTTTCTCCGTGATCCCATAAAAAGATTCAGGCTTTTTTTATTGGATGCTAAAGAAAGTAGATGAGAATATGTCTGCCCACATAATTTGGAATATGGTAAGGACCATAAAGGAGTTGAAGAAGCCACATAAATCACACAATGCCTGGCTTTCTTATGGACATCTACTCACATTTATCTTTAGGAATTTTTGGAATGGACTTCAAAAATGAAGAAGAGATGTTCCGCTTGCTCTTGACTTCTAGCAACTTGAAGAGAAGTCAGTTCTCATGTTTTGAAGACAGATGGTTCATATCCATAGTCCCTCCAGAGGACCTAGAGATTTTATTGGGTCAGGCACCAATAATAGTAGAAGAACAACCAGCAGCAGTAGAGGAACTAGAGGTAGCAATAGCAGCAGAGATAATAGCAACAACTCTAGATATCACAGAAGTTGTGGACGAGCCACAACTAGAAGATAATATAGATGTAGAGATGCAGGATCAGCCTACAGGTATCTGCACTGAAGGATTCATTCCTCAACCAGCATGTGTTGAGGGGAGGCCTTTTGGTGAGGGGGAGGCCCATGTACTTGATGAGTTGATAAGAGAGACTGGATTTCTGCATCTGGAAGCAGAATCCATACCCCTTCCTCCTCCTCCATTCATGCCTTAAAAAGAATAAGTTAGGAAGAGGCAAGAAGATAAATCAGTCAACGTGGTTGAAGTAATGAAGAGATTGGATCAGCAACATGTTGATCTTGATGAGTTGAAAAGTGGGATGCTAGAAATGAAGAGCTTCTTAAGAGACGTGCTCAAATCTGTATCTGAGCTAAGATTAAGTCAAATGAGAAGAAAGGTAATCCCTATTAGAAGAAGAAGGACTGCAGCTACTCCTCCTGCTACTTCACCCTCTCCTTCCTCTCCTTCAGAACCTTCCTCACCCAAGGAGCCTACACCCTCCAAAGGACCTACTCCTCGTAGAGTACCAACATCCTCTCATCCTTCATCTCCACCTCCACTTGTTGAGTCAATGGCTAAAGAACCTTCTTCTCCTCAGCTACCACCTATTGTTGCTATAAGGACTAAGGTTTCAGATCCGGTTATCGGGTCGGTTTCGGTGTCGGATCCCTTTGTTTGGGCTCTTGTGGGACTGGGGCATGGGCCCTTGAACGACGTCGGCCTAGGGGGACTCTATTTAGGAGCTTTGCAGGGGTGCCGCATGGGCGAGTGTGGAGGCACGTGTGTATGGCCCCGGTCTTGTCGTCTGAATAGCGTCTTGCATGGACGACGTGATTCAAACATTTGCCAGTGTACAACCTCGTCCTGTCGCCTGATTAGCGTCGTTCAGGAATGACGCGTTTTACCAATTTTGGTTTACGCTCTAAAGCCCTGCTTCATTTCCCTCATTCTCCCCATCCTTCCTCTTCCTCTACTCCATCAACCCCCTACCTCTCACCACTACCACCACCATCTCCTCCGTGGCACTTTGCTCTCCGGATAGCGGCCGACATCTCGATGGAGTAACGGCATCCACGGCGGTACTGGCGGCGGCTTGTGGCGCGGCGGTTCTGCGACAAGGAGCAAGGAGGAGTTCAAGCTAAACCGGTAGGGTGACGATCTTCGTTGTGTTTTGTTTAAAACTATGATTTTTCCGCTTTGAAGTATGCGATGTGTGTGGATATTTTCGAGTAGAAAGCATGTTTTAAGAGTTTTTTTAATAAAAATAGGCATTTTTATGAAATGGGGTTTTGGGTGATGAATTGGTTATTAGACTTCTCCCCTTGTCCCCTTTGCGTTTTTGAGTGTTTTGGGGGAGAAGAGGGGCCCTCGGTTGGGCTCAGTAGAATGCAGTTGCCGGCGTAAAAGGCGTCCACTCAAGCCGACGCTATTTGAGATAGGCGTCGACCTGAGTCGACGTGATTTGCGGCCTATTTATTTGGTTCCCAAAGCCAGTGTGGGATAAAGAGCTGAATAGCGTCGGCCATGGGCGACGCCATTCAGCCAGTATCTTTGGTCCTAATAGCTCTGCAAAAATTGAACCAGTTTAAGGGTCTTGAATGACGTCGGCCATGGGCGACTAATTAACATGTGTTTACGTTGTCAGATAATTCGATTAAATGCATGCTTAAACTCGTACATCAAGGCTAAGGATTTCTACGTAATCGGATCACATTGTGTTGTGTTTTGTGCGACCGTAGACCTAGAGTGACAGTTGTTAGCGCTTAGGTATCCTGTGTCGGTGTGGGAGTGACACAGTGCCAGTGTGGGAGTGGTGGGGTGATGCCTAGAAAGATGGTCACCTGGTGTACCCGGAGTATAGCTAGTACCGGTGTGGGAGTGGTATATTCGGTGTCACTCGTGGCTGGGAGGAGCAGAACCACCTAGAGCTAGAAAGGCCGGAGTAGCCAGTGTGCTATCTGGGGTTACTGTTCCATCCCAGCAGGTTGGTGTTTTCCGCATTCGGATGCGTGGTTTGTGTGTTTAGCCGAGACGCTGGTTGTGGACTCCATGGTGGAGTGGTTTCAAAGTTGTACTTGTTGCATTTATAAATGCATGTGTTTTATATCGGAATTTAGGAATCTTTGGGAGTTGTGTTTACTGCTTTACTTATTTTAATTGCCTATTCGTGTTGTTGCACTTGTGGGTGCGTGAGATGGTGGTAGGGGTCGGAGGATCCCTATTGAGTCCATTTCAATGAGACTCACCCCTATGGTTTTTAGGTGAGGGTTCCAGGCAGGCGTAGCGTGGAGGGTTTCGTCTTCGGTTGCGCGCCAACAACCATTGTTCCAAGGTATTCTCCGATGTAGTTGTTATTTTCTTTTCAGGCCTGTATGCTTAATTATTTCCTTTCAGTTGGAATATTTAATTATTTGCTGAGTCGAGTCGAGTTGTAATATTTTTTAATTCCAACACTTCCTTTACAATTTGATGTGATGTGGATTGTTTAGCTTAGTTTATCATTTATTTCCCAGGCTTATTGAGATCCTAGTTTGGCTCCAAATTTTAATGATTTGGTATCCATTTAGTAATCGGATCCCCGATTATAGGGTGACGGGTCGTTACAGTTCCTGACTTGACACTTTCTACAGTTCCTCTCTCTGAGAGTGTCAACATCTTAGATAATATTCCTGCACTCTCAGTCATCCATCCTTTTTCAGAACTATCTGAGGAACCTACCACTTCAAGAATCTCACCATCTCACTAACCTTTAGAACCATCTGGTGAACTTGAAACTGAGGTTTTTCCATCAGAATCTGTTGGTCCTTCCATTTGTATCAATCCCTTGGATATTTCCAGTTCCTCCTTTAGACCTTCTAGAGGATCTTCTTCATCTACTCTTCCTCATCTAATGATAAGCATTCATCAGGGTCCCTATCTCCTTCTCCTCTTCCATCACCTAGTCCTGTGTCTCTCATCTTTGTTGTTCCTCCTTCCCAACCTTCTATGGAGTCAGTTTCTGCTTCTTCTGAACCAGAGACCACTTCTCACATGACGTTCTCAGTCAAGCCAGAGCTAGAAGTGGGTACACAGCCAGAAATTAAGGATGACACTCACTTGGCAGAGGTATTGATATCCCATAAGAAGAAAAGGAAGGCAAAATCATACACAAAGGGGTCCAAGAAATAGAAGAAGAGAAGGTTCAGGACACCAGCACATATATTTCCTCTCTTCAAGGACATATTCCCTACTATTCCAAAGAGCGGTTGTTGTATATAGACTGCCTGGAAAGGAATACTAGGTTAGAAGTATTGGAGCTTCTTGTGCTATCTTTAGATGAGTACATTGAGAAATATATTGCTCAACATAAGATTACTACTAAGGAAGTTGAGCCTTTCCGAGAAAACTCAACATTCCAAACTGAAGAAGAGTGGAGAAAGAATCATCCTACTGACTTCTTAGAGTTTACTAGGAATAATCTGAGTAGAGCTGAGCAAGGTTTGCCTCCATGGAGTCTGCTTGAATGGATGGAGGCCATACATGAGCTCAAGTGGGGTAGATATAAGGATACAACAAAGTGGAAATTCATAAGTTTCTTAAACTTCAATGAAAGGAGAAGAGCTGCTAATGCATCAGAGGTCCTGTTCACCCAATTCCAATATCTTATCTGGGTGGAACAATTATCTCAACAGGGACCTTAGATTGAGCTCTCCTTGGACCTTGACTTGGACTCCATCTCTTGCTACATCAAGTATCCCCAAGTGCATTACTTGATGATGGATATGCTAGTAGGAGGAAGATTATAGAGTTGTTGCCAAAGTGAAAGCCAAGCAACATGACAAGTTTTACACTATGATGTCATTCCCTCAATTTTTAAAAAGAGCTCTTAAGAAGGATGTGATCTCCTCAACCACATTATAGCAAGTATACTCCCAAGCTGATAGATATAGTGAAGAAGAATGGGCAAAGGCTTATCTAGAGGCCCATAAGCAGTTGCTGGAGATTAATAGAGAGATAGGACCCAATAGGAAGAATCTATTCACTGTAAGAGAATTTGAGGATCAGTAATCCATAGCTCACTCTATATAATCCTACATCAACTGGAAGTAGAAGTATTTAGAAGTTTACAATAAGAAAGAACTATCTCAGAATCAGTTAAAGTGCCTGCTCAGTATCAATGCTTTCTTGAGATATGCGAGGAATCTAGTTCCTCCCATCTTAAGGACTAAGATTCCTGTTGCAAAGTACAATGCAAGGATGCAAAGAAGCTAGGAACAGTACTGTCAGAAGCAAACTGAGGCTGGTCAACCCATTGAACTATCTCTAGAGGCCTTCCTATCTAGATCAGAATTCCTTGAATAAAAGACCTAGGAGATTATCACAACTCATGCTCTCATGGTCCCTTAATCTTTCATGCAATTCCTGTAGTCCTTACTCTATCCATTTCCCCTTATCCTTTTTGGGTGATTGACAAAAAAGGGAAGAAATATTGTTTATCCAACATTATACGCCTTGCTAAATATTTACATTCTGCTATATACACACTGTATATTATCTGACAAAGGGGGAGAAATACCTCCTACACTGTATATATACACACTGCTATATACACACTGTATATGATCTGTCAGACCAGATATGTGACAATACTTTTATTGGCT
The DNA here is from genome assembly GCA_030544215.1 of Zantedeschia hybrid cultivar. Lineage (NCBI taxonomy): Eukaryota > Viridiplantae > Streptophyta > Magnoliopsida > Alismatales > Araceae > Zantedeschia > Zantedeschia hybrid cultivar. The sequence continues at coordinate 34,194,539 of JARZZO010000012.1, read as the reverse complement.
ACTGTGCATACTTTCTTTCTGTTCTGTATTATCAACCTGAGGATGTCTATATTTCTATTTGACATCTTTTATGGGTTGTTCAGCTTTCTAGAATCTTTTACTATTATAATGGATTTTCTGCTACACTGACAGATTAGGCAAAAAAAGTATAATTGCCATTTTGGTGTAACTTTTCGTTTCAAGTTCTTGACAGGAAGTTTACTAACCAATCTAAGCTTGTACCTGAGTGCTCTAGACTGTAGGTGCCTGGTTAATGAAAAGCTTCATAAAAATAGATAAACTCTTATTTATATGAAGAAATTCAAATGTTAAACTCAACGAGAAACCCTTGTCTAACGGATCATGTCTTGCTATCTAACGGGTTAATTTTGAAGACAGTTTAGATAACTGATAAGTTGTTATTTTTTATCATTAAAAGGGCAAATGCATACATTATTTATGATTTTATGTGTAAAATGGTATGAAATGATAGATAATTCAGTATCGATTCCAACGATACCAATTTTGTTAAATTCTGTGTTAAAAATATCATCATTTCATGTGAAAAGTGGAATATAATGCATTTGGCATTTTTTCAGCAAAATCGAGAAAATAAATAAATTTATTTCAGCATAAATGTAATATTATTCACGATAAAATTCTAATTTACATTTATTTTATGTGAACAGGATATGAAGAGAATGTGGTACAATGGTTAAGTCTCTTAAGACTTGTGGGAGGTCCAATGTTCAAATCTCAGCAGGAACATCCACCTTTTTGGAAAAATAAAAGAAGTAGGGGTAAAATGGGCATTTATATTATCAAGAAGGGTTGCCCTAATCCTTTGCCCAAGAAGGCCAAGAGGAGCCAGCCACCACCTCCCCTCTCCCCTTTCTTTATTTTAAAATCTTCTTTCCCCTTTAAAAGAACCCCTTTTTCCTTCCCCTCCCTCTCTCTTGCTTTTTGTCTCTCTCACCCCTAGGGTTCTTAGCCGTACAACATCCCTCTCCCTATTTTTTACCTCTCTCTCTCTCTCTCTGTGTCAGCCTCTCTCTCTTGTCCCATCTTCTCTCTCTCACTTTTTGCCTCTCTCTCCCTTCCCCACTCTCTGTCTCTGCCCCCTCTCTCTTCTGTTATCTCTCTCCCTCTCCTGTACACTCCCTATCTCTCTCTCTCTCTCCCCCACTTTTTCTATCTCTCTTACACGCATCTCCCTCTGTCCTCTCTCTTTTTCTCCCTATGTCTTCTCTTTCTTCCCCTTTATTTCCCTCTCTCTTCCTCTCTCCTCTCTCCTGCATGCCCCACTGACCACCTGCTACCCATACGCGCCAGAGCACATCCTGCAAAGCGCCCGCCTCACCACCCAAGCTCACCAGCCACGTGGAGCACCCAACGGGTTCGCTACCGCCCGCCTCGCCATGCACCAACACCCGAGCCCACCATCCGCCATGGCTAGGACCCACCAACGCCACTCGTCACCCCCGCGTGTTTCGCAGGGGGCGACATTGTCGCCCGTGCCACTACACAGGCGGCCGCCTCGCACACGGCATCGCGCCGGCCCTTCCCGTCCGCTCTCCTAAGCCACGCCCCGCCATACGGGCCCTTTGCGCCACCCATCTACTACGCCCACTGCTGCCGCCCGAGGAACCCAGTTTACTGTGCCAGCCCTCTTCGCCTGCTAGCCGAGCAGTGCACTGTACAGAGCCTCCTTCAACGCCAACCTGCTACCCTACTGCCTCGTACCCTGTTGGTCCTGTGCCCAGCTCGCCAAGAGCCCCCGTCTACTGTGACTCTTATTTTCCATTATTTGTTTATTTGCTTAAGATCAGCTATTTATTATTTGTTCATAGTTATTTATTTTTAAAGCCAAAATTTGTGTAATCTGAATTCTTTCTTTTAGATGATTGAATATGTTATTTTGAATTACAATTTGTTGTAGAATAATTGGTGTTTTTAGCCTAGGTTTTCTCTCTCTAAGTTCTATTTCTTCCTCAATGGTGGTTTTATTTATTTTCTTAAAATTAGTCCACTTGGTTAGATCTCTTTTAATCTTAGTTATTTTAGTTAATTGATTTGCTATTTAAGAAGATAATTAATTACTTAATTCAAGTCCTCTTTATTTTTTGATAATTAAAATCCAAAGTTTTCAAAGATTGATAATTTATTTCCCTGTGAATTCAACCCATGCTCACCACTTGATTCATTATATGTATTTTAAAATATGTGAGTTTGGCTTAATTTAGATTGATGTTTGCACAAGTGTTTAACGACACACGTGTGTGATCGATAAATTTTTGTCGCCGTTGCTGGGGACTTAGATTTTTAATTTTGGTAATTTTGGATTTAGTTTAACTATTCTCTAGCTAACATTTCTTTTTATTTTTTTTGTAGGTGCATTAAAAAAAAAGGAAAGTGAAATTATGGGTGAGTGAGTTAGAACTTTTCCTTTTTCATATTTTCTTTTTAGTTAGTTTCCTTTTTAGTGATTTTTAATTTAGAAAGTTTTTTATTAATTAAAAAAATAGAAAATTCAAATTTTAAAATCTCCATTTCAAGATTAGAAACCTTCCATGCTAGACATTCATCAATTTAGGAAAGCATGAATTAGTTTCCTTTCTTAGTTATTTCCTTTTTGTTGAAGATTGCGGAGGAAAGGTACGTTTTTCATTTATAGCAAGTCATTTATGATTGCATCAAAACCCCTTGCTTTGATTTGATTGTTGCATTGCATTACATTTAGAAATATTTGAAGGGCAATACCCCTAACAACATAAGGTAGGGATTTCATCACCCTTCCTTAGCCCACAAACCACTATTCTTGCATAGTTTCCTAGACCTAATAAAAGAAAGTAAAAAGGGACTCTAAGGTTTACACTTTGAGTGGTTTAAATCTTGGGTTGCCTCCACTTTTGGCAAAGGTGTCTAGGCTAGAGGTTAAAAGGTAAACGCCTATGCGGGAAAGTGGTTCCTTAATTAGGTCTCTACGAAAGTAGGGGGAGCCTCCCACTATCCCACCTCTTACTTGGCCATTGATTGATTGTGGTTGTGAGTTGAGGTGGATCCCATTCACCTTGTGAGAAAATTCATATAGAAGTCTAGATCCAATTTAGGTCATTAGGTTAATTTGCTTGCTAAATTGTTTGCATAAAAAAAAAGAACGAAAAGTGAAAATAAAAATAGAATATAAGTCCTTCTTCTCTCTCCTCGTCCTACTGTATGCAAGGTAGGAGATCTCAAAGTCCTAACCTTCTAGGACCAATTGCTGAAATCGAGAGAGTTCTATGTCAAAGAAACCCATTTCTAGATCCAATGGCCGAGAATCATGATCCTCTGAAGCAGATGAAGGATTATTTCATCTCAAATCAATATCAACCTTCATCTTGCATTCATCTTTTGCAGAATCCGACCAATCAATATGAAATCAAATCAAGTACCATTCAGATTCTCCCATCTTTTTATAGGAACACAAATGAAGATCCTTACAAGCATCTGGATGAATTTTTAGAGATCCAGAACTTCACCGATGATGCCCTTAAATTGATTATTTTCCCCTTTTCACTGAAGGATAAGGCCAAATATTGGTCGGGGACCATAGGAAGCCCCATTAGGACATGAGATGAAATGCAAAAAACATTTCTCAAGAAGTTCTATCCTATAGGGCGAATCAACACCATGAGAAGGGTCATCACAGGTTTCACTCAAACTCCCACGGAAGTGATTCATGAATTATGGGAGAGATTAAAGGAATGGCTTAGAAAATGCCTTCATCATGGGCTATCCAAATGGCAAATTGTCCAAGCATTCTATGAAGGTTTGTCTGAACAATTCAAACAGATGGTGAATGCCTCATGTGGAGGGGCGTTTATGATGAAAAGCGAAGATGAGGCTTATGATTTATTTGAAATGCTAAGTGAAAACTCCATCAATCATGCCTCTCTCTTATCTTACGAGAGGTCTATTGGGCCATCTAAACGAGTTGGGATGTACGAACTGAAGACTCAAGAAGAGCCCAAATCCAAAATAGACATCAATTGGATTAATCAGAAATTGGACAAGGTAGACCTGTTAGCCCATAAGTTTGATCAACTCTTGGCTCTAAACAAACAAGAACCTACCTACCAACCACCGGCTAGTCCATATGAGGGCCCATCTTCTATCCCTCAAGACATTTGTGCTTTATGCACAAGTCTAGCCCACCAAGTGACCGAATGCCCAACTGTAGCCCGAATTCCACCATTTATCCAAGAACAAGTCCAAGCTGCCTAGGGGTTCTCCAAGCCTAGTAATGATCCATTCTCTAACACTTGTAACCCTGGCTAGAGAAGTCACCCTAATTTTTCGTGGAAAAATCAACAAGATCCATCACCCATGACCAATTCTCCTATGCATCAATCCTAGAGGCCACCCATGAAGAACTCCTTTCAAAATCAGTCCAACTTTTATGGGAATGCTTATGTACCAATCCTTCCAATAAAGTGAACCAACCTAATATCCTCATCCTCCGCCCACTTATCAACATCCTCCTCAGTCCAATTATGATGAGAAGTTCACACAACTCCAACAACTCATCTTGACCCAACAACAATCTATTTCCAAATTAGAGAGTCAAATGAGCCAATTAGCTGAAGCAACCATGAGGAGAGAAATGAGCCAACTTCCTAGTCAACCAATATCCAACCCGAGGAATCAACCTCCTGTTTTCCACCACAGTTGGGCCTTTTACCTCAATCCGACCCATCAACATAACCTAAAGGGCCGTAATTCGAAAATGCTAAAGCTATTTCGGCCCTAAGGAGTGGAAAGACCTTGGATGATCCACACAAGGCTATGGAGGTACTAGAAAGCTCGACCAATGGGACCCATGAGGTCGAAAGTGAGAGTGAAGCGGAGCCCATTATAGAGAAGGTGGGGGGAGACCCCAAAAGGAAAGAGAAACTGGATGAAGGCCCAAGCTCATATCAACCAAGGGTGCCTTTTCCAAATGCCTTAGCAGTCAGGCCTAATAACAGAAAGAAACCGACCCAAAATGAGGAGTTGATGGAATTGTTCAAGCAAGTTCAAATCAACATTCCACTCCTTGATGCCATTAAGCATGTGTTGGCTTATGCTAAATTTCTTAGGCTTGCTTTGTTTGCGGAATAGGCCTGGAATAGGGTCTCTTATTCCACTTAAACCCTTTAACCCAGTTTGGCGGAGGGCATTGCTTAACCCAGGGGTGGAATACTTTATACCCGGTTTAAGTGGAATAGGGGCAGAATTACACGTTCTTAATAAATTATGATTAACGTTATTTGTTATTCAAATTTCTTATCAATAAATGGAGTATAAAAATTTTATCTTAATAATTAAATATGATTAATGTTAATTAATATTAGTTAATCAAAATAATATTAAATAATATTTAGTAATTAGTAAATTACTATTTAAATTAATAATAAACTATGATTAACGTTAATTGTTATTCAAATTTCTTATCAATAAATGGAGCATAATAAATTTTTCTTAATAATTAACTATGATTAATGTTAATTAATATTAGTTAATCAAAATAATATTAAATAATATTTAGTAATCATACTAATATTTATTAATATTAATATTTATGAATTAATATTTATTATTAATATGAATTAATGGTGATTAATAATATTTATTAACATTGTTAATAATAATTAACATTTATTACTTAACATTTTTAATATTTAATACTATTTAAATGGAGCATAATAAAATTTATATTAATAATTAACTATGATTAATGTTTGCTAGTATTTATTAATCAAAATAATAATAGTTAATATTTATTAATCATAATAATCTATATTAATATTGTTTAGTATGTATTAATCATAATAATATTTATTAATATTATCAATATTAATTAACATTTATTAATATTAATTAATATTTATGAATATATATTAATCAATATAATATTTTGAACTCTTTATTCCACTCTTTATTCTCTTCTTTATTCTACTTATTCCTACCAAATCACTTGGAATAGCGCAGTGCAATTCTACTTATTCTGGGTGGAATAACAACTACTTACCAAACTAAAATACCTCTTATTCTGGGTTAAGAAATCCCTTCCTCCTTATTCTGGTTTAAGCTATTCTGCAAACAAACTGATACTTAAGGAATTGTGCACACCAAGAAGGGAATCTAGAATGGCACCTGAAAGTGTTAGACTTTCAGAGGATGTGAGTGCAATTGTGATGAACCATCTTCCCAAAAAGCTGAAGGACCCCGAGGCACCTTTGATCTCATGTGACTTAGAAGGAGTCACATTTGATAGAGCTCTATTGGACCTAGGTGTTAGTGTGAACTTTTTGCCAATATCTATTTATGAAAATTTGATATTAGGGAACTTAAGCCCACATCCATCATTTTACAATTAGCTGATAGGTCTGTGAAAACTCCATGAGGACTTATTGAGGATGTTATTGTAAAAGTCCATGATTGCTATTTCCCCGTGAATTTTCTTATTCTTGATATGGGCTCACTTGAAGAGCTTATTCATACCCCGATCATCTTAGGACGTCATTTCTTAGCCACTACCAAAGCTAATATTAATTGTGAAACTACCATGATAGACATATCCTTTGGGGGTCAAAAGGTAAAGATCAATGTATTCAAAGCATCTCAATATCTGGACTATAATGAAGAGTGCCATACCATTGATATTTTGGACACTTTAATTGAAAAGAAGCTGGTTCTTACACATGACCTTTTGGAAAAAACTAATGCTCTAAGAATTCTCCTAACCTCTTAACATCTTGACCCAAGGTGGAACCTTTGTCAACCTTACAGTCTGAGGCCGCTCTACCATCTCTGGAGGACCCTCCCGCACTCAAACTCAAGCCATTACCCGAGTCTCTCAAGTATGTCTTTTTGGGCCCCGACCAAACTCTTCCGGTCATTATCGCGGCGAATCTCACCTCGCCACAAGAGGCCCAACCAATCGAGGTCCTTAAAGTCCGTAAGGGTGCCATTGGGTGGTCTGTGGCATATTTTAAGGGAATTAGTCTGTCCATTTGCATGCATCATATCTACATAGAATAGAATTCCAAACCGAGTTGCGAAATGCGAAGATGGCTCAATCCAAATATGAAAGAAGTGGTAAAGAAAGAGGTTGTGAAGTAGCTTGATGCAGGTATTATTTACTCTATATCGGATAGCAAATGGGTCAGCCCAACTCAAATGGTACCCAAGAAATCTAGATTGATGGTTATTAAGAATGATCATGGGGAAGAAGTACCCATTAGGCTCACCACGGGATGAAGAGTGTGTATTGATTACAGGAAGCTTAATGTCATGACTAAGAAGGACCACTTTCCACTCCTGTTCATAGATCAGATTATGGAAAAGTTAGCGGACCAGAAATTCTTCTACTTCTTAGATAGATATTGGGTATGATCAAGTGGCTATTTACCTGGAAGATCAAAAAACGACCACCTTTACATGCCCCCACAACACATTTGCTTTCAAGAGAATGCCATTAGGATTATGCAACACACCTGCCACTTTTCAACGGTGCATGATGGATATCTTCTCCAACATGGTGGAGGAGTTCCTCAAAGTTTTTATGGATGATTTTTCTATCTTTGGAGACTCTTTTGAAAATTACCTAGAAAATCTAAAACAAGTGTTGGCTCGATGTATAGAGACCAATCTGATACTTAGTTGGGAGAAGGGCCATTTCATGGTTCACAAGGGCATTGTTCTAGGCCACATTGTATTTGAAAGGGGGATAGAGGTAGACAAAGCTAAGATCGATCTCATATCTAATCTTCCTCCTCCCACCTCAGTCAGACAAATCCGTTCACTCCTTGGCCATGCTGATTTTTATCGCCAGTTCATACAAAATTTCTCCCAAATAGCCTGACCTCTAACTCTTCTCCTAGCCAAGGATGTCCCATTCCACCTGGATGAACCATGCATAAAGGCATTCAATTCTTTGAAAGAAGCTTTGACCAAAGCTCTATTTCTTCAAGCTCCTGATTGGTCTCTTCCTTTCGAGATCATGTGTGACGCCTCTGATTATGCTATCAGTGTGGTATTAGGATAACGGATTAACAAGTGTCCCATGGTGATCTACTATGCAAGTTGCACCCTTGCTGACTCTCAAATGAATTATACCACTACAGAAAATGAGTTATTGGCTGTGGTTTTTGTCCTAGAAAAATTTTGATCTTATCTTTTAGGGACAAAAGTCATAATTTATTCTGACCACTCGACTCTAAAATATCTGTTGACCAAGAAGGATGCCATGCCTAGACTCATCAAATGGATCTTACTATTTCAAGAATTTGATTTAGAGATTCGGGATAAAAAGGGCTCTGAGAATGTGATAGCTGACCATCTCTCCTTAATTCTCATTTCTGAAAGTGAACCAATTATAGATTCATTCCCTGATGAGCATCTCTTAGCCATTTCTCACACTGCTACACCCTGGCATGCTCATATTGTCAACTACAAGGTAGCCAATCAACTTCCTGAAGGATGGACAAAAAGTAAGAAGGACAGATTCTTCTCTCAGGAGAAGTATTACTTATGGGAAGATCCCAAACTATTCAGATTTTGTCCAGATCAAATCACCCGGCGATATGTCCATGAGGAAGAACAACAAAGTGTGCTAAACTTCTGCCACAATCTTGTTTGTGGGGGTCACTTCTCAGGAAAGAAAACTGCAGCCAAGGTCCTGCAAAGTGGATTTTTCTAGCCTACACTATTTAAAGATGCCCATGGATTCAGCAGAACTTATATCAGATGTCAAGTTGTAGGGAATATCGCAAGAAGGGGAATATGGCAAGAAGGGACATGATGCAACTCAACCCAATTTTGGTGGTTGAAGTCTTTGATATTTGTGGAATAGACTTTATGGGACCTTTTCCACCTTTTTTTAGACATGAATGTATCTTAGTGGCGATGGATTATGTCTCCAAGTAGATTGAAGCAGTAGCCACCCGAACCAATGACCATAAAGTGGTCATGAAATTCATCCAGAAAAACATCTTTTCAAGGTTCGGGTAGCCCAAAGCTTTTATAAATGATGGGGGCACGCATTTTACGAATTCTCAATTTCGATATTTGCTTAAGAAATATGGGATTAATCACAAGCTAACTACCCCTTATCATCCCCAAACTAGTGGCCAAGTGGAAGTATCCAATAGAGAGATCAAGAGTATTTTGTAAACGTTCGTTAGGACCGATAGGAAAGATTGGTCAGAAAGATTAGATGATGCTTTATGGGTCTATCGGACCGCTTATAAAACTCCTATTGGTATGTCTTCTTATCGTCTAGTTTTTGGAAAAGCATGCCACCTTCCTGTGGAATTGGAACATAGCGCGTATTGGGCCATCAAAAAAGTCAATATGGACCTAGCTCAAGCTGGTTCCCACAGAACTTTACAGCTTAGTGAGCTAGAAGAGTTTCGCAATGAAGCCTATGAAAACTCCAAGCTTTATAAAGCCAAAATTATAGCCTTCCATGATAAACACATTGTGAGGAAATCCTTCCATCCAAATAAAAAAATTTGGCTACTTAACTCTAGGCTTAGCTTATTTCCAGGGAAACTGAAATCGAGATGGGATGGACCATTTCTTGTCATTAAAGCCTTTGACCAGAGTGCTGTTAAAATCATAGATCCAAAAACTGAACAAACATTCATCGTTAATGGTCAACAGTTAAAACCGTTTGTTGAAAATCTTCAAAATTGTCCACTAGAGTCCGCGCTGAGTGATCCACAATGATTGCGCTTCCGTCTAGCTGAAGACGTTAAACTTAACTTAGCGCTTGTTGGGAGACAACCCAGCATTTTATATCATCTTTTACTTTTATTCATTTTCTTTTTAGATTTTCATGTAGCAGTCGGCTCTGACAAAGTCACCTCCTCATTGCCATAGGTTGTTTTGCTCCTTCCCAATTTTCTTATGGCTATAATTCTTCATATATTTTATGCTAGTGAGCACAATTCCACCTAAGTTGGGGGAGCAATCATTATGCATTTTTGTAAAAAAATTTGAAGAAAGCTAATATTTTTCATTGAAAAATGGTCAAAACTTTTAAAAAACTTCTTTTTCACATCCTGCTTAAGCTTGTGTAGACACGCTAATTTTGACGTCATTTTGAGTAAATTTCATATCATATAATATTGCCTCAGAATGGTCTGATATTTAATCATTGATTAATTTTTATTGATCTTTTTGAGTGTCGGGTCAAACAGACATGTTTAAATTAATCAATTAAATTGATTTTAACTCGAATTTCAGTTAAAATATGAAGAAGTCTAAAAGACGTCTACCTGTGTGGACGTCATTTATAATTTATTCTTATTTTAACGCTTAGAATTTGAATTTTAATCAGTTGATTAATTAACTAAAAGGCGTCTGTAAGGCACGACGCGTTTTAGGTTTCCTAAGCTATTTCTACTTCTCTTCCGGATGTTTATCCTTATCTTAATTAGTGTAAAAGACGTCTACACATGTAGACGCGTTTTAGCTAATACAGATAAAGATAAGTTTTTACCGGATGTTTATCTTTATCCTAATCAATCTAAAAGGCGTCTTCAGTGGCTGACGCGTTTTAGATAATTACAGATAAAGATGAATTAATCTGTATTTATCTGCTGGTTAAGGTGGATAAATCCTAAATTTTTTCATGTAAATCCGCGGACGCAGAAGAAGTCTATAAATACCCTCCTTTTGAAGGGGGTGACAATGGGTGATCAGTTAATGAGTGATTAGTTAGTGATTGAAGCGGTATCGAATTGAAGATCGAAGCAACGACGTCCAAACACCGAAGTGCTGCTGTTTCCAGAAGTCGGCGTCCATTCTTCATCCAATTCAAGATCAAAGCGTCCATTCTTCATGCATTCGGCATAAGTTTTACAATTCATTTCTGCATTCTTTTCATTTACATCTTCATTAATCTTGCATTCTTCATCATCACGCCATGCAACACACAACACTAGCATCCTTTTCAAAACCTATTTGATAAAGAGGTTTCAAAGGCTATTCAACAAGTGAGTTTTTCTATGTCTAGTTGCATGCTTAAAACTATGATTAGAATGGATACTACTTTTGTTTAAGTTCTCATCATCGTTATTTCTTTCTATTTTCTTGCAAAGGAGAATGAAAAGGGAAGGAAATCAACAAGCAAAATCACGAGAACTCTGGACAATCCTCAACAGCAATCACAGTAAGAACAAAGATAAGAAAGGGCTCTCTTTCTTCAGCCGACTGAAGGAGGGGAACCAAGAGCTCGACATCTCCCACGTTCAAACAGGTAGGCGATCAAAATCTTCTTTTGGAACTTTTAAGTCAAAAGTTTATGGCGATCACTTCACTTAGTTTCTTTTTGATAGGTTTATTTTGCACTTAAACAACATAGATTTTTCATGATAATCACACACTCATTTTAAGCACTCACAGCTTTTTTGGCGATCACGGTGGGACTTGGTCTCGCCATCTTTTAGTTCTTTTGTTCTTACTGTTATCAATCAGGCACCCACGGTGCACCACTTGTGTCTCTCGACACGTCCTCACCAATTGGTGAGTGTTTTTAGTTTAGTTAATTTTCCACGTGCACCACGTGTACATCCCAGTGGCAAGATCTTGCCCTCTCCGTTGATTAGTTGAAAAGTTGCTTTTTGTGATGAAATGTTGTGTGATTGATTGATATCTTAGTTGTTTAGTTAGTAAAATCATCCTGTTAAAACCTGAAACTAAAAAAAATCTTGCATGAGCTGATTATTTATTGTTTTTATCCTGTTTAAGGAGGAATCAATCTATAAATTCCTCTTGGAAAACTGCTTCTGCGACTTGAAAAGCGTCCAGGAACGTTGATGCGTTTCAAACTGTGTCAGTTAACCTAGACGCCTTTCAGTCTTATTTCTCTGCTGTCTGCAATCTGAGCTTCTGCGAAAAAATTAAGATTCTGTTTGAATAGAGTCGTCTACTCTCGACGCGATTCAGGCAGTTTCTTATTTCTTCTTCAGTTCTCAGATTTCTGTGATCTGTGTGCTAATTACCCATTATGTATTAAGCATTAGAGGCCATCCAGGCTGCAGGTCATACGCATTGAGGCTAACACCCTCCTTTTCTTAGGAACACTCTACTTGACGTCATCAACTCTCTCTGATTGGGTCGGTCCCTCGATCAGACTAGAGAAGTTGGCGTTGAGGCCTCCGTAAGTCCCCAAAATCAAGGTACTCCTCCTTGATCATCGGGCTAGTTGTACCAGTTGAAGTCCCGGTTAGATTCCATAAACGTTGTGAGAGAAAGCCATAGAACATAACGGTGGATATTGAACTGAAACTAGGATCCCATCCCTTGAGCGAATTTGTGGTTTAATTAAATCCAAATAACTCAACAAGGAATCTTAAAATCATGCTAAACATCCACTTGTTTGTTTAAATCTCTGTACAACTTGTTTGCCAATCCTTGAGAAAGAATCTGACATCATGCTGCTCCGATCAGGTAGGGACTTGAGTATGGCTCCAGATGCCATTGTCAACTATGAGGGAGATGCTAATGCTCCTCGTGATTCTGATTACAATTATGAGAACAGGAGAGATGCTGATGCCTCCCGTAATTCTGTCCCCGTTCCATTTCAACAAGATGGGAATGTCCAGACCCCTCTCTTTCATCCCCACGATCAATATCCTGATCCTCCCCCGCATGAGTATGCGATTCCTAATCCCATTCTCGAGGGGGACATGAATCAGAATGATCCCTCGTCCTCTGATCCTTCAGATCTCGTCAATGCTTTGGGAGTTTTTGCCTCCCGTCTGGACCCTCAGCAGTTCGAGGCGACCCAATCCATTCTGAAGGAGAAAGCACCCATGCAGCCTGCCGAGCCGAACCCTGCGGCTCCCCCTGCTGTCCCTCAGCAACCTCCTCTTCATCCTCCTTACATTCATCAGGCCATGGAAGGCCTCCATATCACTTCTCGGCCAGCTGGGCCGCAACTGTCATCTTCTAGGCAACCGGCTAGACCACTAACTCCTGCTTATCAAAATGCCCTCGGGCATGGCGGAGCTCTACCGGACCTCCTCTTTACTGTCCTCCTTGTCCGACGTACTCTAGGCAACAGGCCTATCAAGTACCTCCACCTCCTCCTCCTCCCCAGGCAGATCTGACAACGCAAGCGTTGCTGGCCAAGATGGAGCGCATGGATGAACAATTCAACAACCTCTAGAAGATGATGGGGGTCAAAGCTACACCTGAGATCAATTTACTGAGCCTGCCAGTGTTCCACCTGCCACCATCTGAGATGCCAGTGTAACGGAAGTACAATGGTACTGGTAACCCCTTCACCCACTTGAAGGAGTTCATGTATGAATCATCCTTCTGGCAAAACGACAAGAGGTCGTTGGCCTTTTTGTTCAGCAGATCTTTAGAGGGGCCAGCCCTCGAGTGGTTCTTTTCTTTGGAACCCTCCGAAGTAGAGGACTATGGTATCGTTTATCGAAAATTCATTCAACGATACCAAGACAGAGTTGCCCCCTCCCTGTCCATCACTGACTTAATAGCAGAAAAGATGAAACCCGATGAAGAGTTCGTCAGTTTTGCCGACAGGTGGCGGGGCTTGGCTGAGAAAGTGAAAGATCACTTGTCCGAGTCTGAGCAAGTGAAGATGCTGATTTCCAATGCCACGCCCCAGTTCAAGCTAGTCCTCTCCCTGAACAATCTGACCAACATGGCAGAGCTCTATGAAAGAGCGAGGTACTGTCAGAACGCCTTCAAGGATGCTACGTTCTCTAGCGTCTTTGACCCTCACAGACCTAGTAGGCCTCCACCTCGGAAGCCTGCAGTGCCAAATGCTCCCAGCATAGGTCCAACTACCGAGGGCACGCTCTCTCATGAGCAAGTCAGCAGCATGAACAACAATTCACCCCAGTTCGTGAGGAGTCAGCAACAGTACCAGAGGCCACCGCAGCCGAACCAGTAGGGATACAGGCAGCAGCCGAACCCTCAGTATCAGCAGCTCCAATATCAGCGGCCCCAGCAGCCGAACCAGCAACAGCCACAGCAGCCGCCGCAACGGCAATTGCAGTACTAGCAGCCACAACAACAGCAGTATCAGCCGCGCGCACCGCCGGCGTATCATAATGTCCCTCCTCCTGCTGACTACAACCAGCAGAGAAGACCTCCACGCCCAAAGAGGGCAGAATACCCAGCCCGCCCAGAATCTTTGGCAGACATTTTCAGTGCTCTGATGGCAGCTAATGCTTTAGTTCTGCCAAGGGAAAAGGCAGTTTGGCCTCAGAATGCCAACACGTCTAAGTATTGCTATTTCCATAGGCAACCTGGGCATACTATTGACACCTGCTTCCAATTTAGAGATTATATTCATGATCTCAACGAGCAGGGCGGCATAGACTGGGAGGAGATGAAAAAGTACATATCATCCCTGAAGGCAAGAAGACCACAACAGCAGCAGCAAGCGAGAGCACCAGCACAAGCAGCACCACCACCAAACATGGGAATAGTGCAGAACCCGCTCCCGGAGCATCAAAACCAAAACCAAGTTGCCCCTATTCTGACAAACAGCCAGTCTGAGACTGACCGTGGGCAACAGTGGAGAATAGAGGACTCTTCCTCTCTTTATTCAACGGGTCAAATTCCGAGTACCGCAGAACGACCACCACGCCATACCATCCACATACCCAGACCACAACCCATTACCATCACCCCTCTACCGACACCCACATATCACTCACCCGCACCCAATAACCCATTACCACCACCCGCTTTCCTCAAACCCATTACGCCCCACGCCACTACATCTCTACCATATAACCCCCCGCAAACCAACTACGCGCCTCTCCTACCATCCAGACCACTACTACGCGTACCATTTCCTACTTCGCCCGCTACCACTACTACCTACCCAGACACCATCCAACCATCCAGACCGCTACTACGCGTACTATTTCCCACTTCGTCCACTCCAATTGCGTACCTATCCACCATCCAACTATTTAGACCTTTAATCCGCACCACGCCACCACCACCTAACCCTACGCCATCACCTACATACCAACATCCCGCATCATCCACACCACCCAACCCTGCGGTACTCAAAGTGTCACCCGGATCTTCCACGGTTGAGGAACATGCACTCCGGAGTGGAAGGATTTTCAACAAAGTTTTTCCTCAGTCAACAGTTAAAGACGGCCCATCACAGCCGACAGAGGAAGCACACAATGAAGAGAGTCCACCAGGCACTCAATATGATTTGTTGAAACATCTGGACCGAACACCGGCACGGATCTCCGTGCTTGAACTGATCAAAAGATCAAAGAGTCACCAAGAAGCTCTGATGGAATATTTGCAGAAGGTGATGGTCAACGAGGACGTGCCGGTGGAAAAGATTGCAGCACTATAGTTCCTCAGGGAGATCAACCCCCCATTACATTTCATACATCGGAACTAGCACCGCCAGCAGCCAGAAGCATGGCTCTGAGCATCACGGTCAACATCTGCAAGAAGGCCGTAGATGCGTGCCTAGTTGACACAGAGGCTTCGATCAATGTCTTACCTCCGAAGACCCTAGAACTGTGCGGTGTGCCCAAAGAAAAATGGCTGCATAACTCTACCCGTTCCCCTCTAGGAATGGTTTATTTGAAGGTAGTGCTAGGCCCTGTAAGTCATGCTGAGGTCGAATTTCACATCCTGGAAATCGACCCTTCTTTGAATGCCATCTTGGGTCGTCCTTACATAAAAACTCTCGAGGCGATTCCCTCCACGAATCATCAATGCCTCAAATTCCCCTTTAAAGGACGAATCATTAAGGTTACGAGCATGCCGATCCTTGTTGCTACTCATACTTTGAATATTAAATCCACTGCTTTACCTGGCCGACAACCTTTTCTGTTGGTATTACAGGTTTACCATCCAGTGGCTGATCCTCTGAAAACTGCCACTATTTCTCCTTACCCGTTAAATGCCATAAAAAGGGGGAAGTGCATGAGTACCCCAGGATGAAGAATTATGATGAAAAATGGCTATGAGCCTGGAAGGGGTCTGGGCACACAATTACAAGGCAGCACCACTCCTATCAAAGATCACCGAGGAGCACCTGGAAGCGGCATGGGCTATAGGCCAAGAAAATTGAAACAAGACATCATTCAGCAAGCAGAGAATGAAGATGGTCAGAAAGTCTAGGAGACAATGTCTACACCACCCAAGGAAGGCCGGGATCCCCTAACATGGACCTTGTATACACATTTTGTAAAAGGGCCCATAATTAGCCATGACAACACGGTGGTCATTACTTCATGTTTTGACCTTCATGATATATATGGGAGAGACTTGGCCAGGCATTGCTCGGAACTACTCACGTACCAGTGCTTGGAGGCTCTGCGGCCTATGAAGAGGAGAAGATTCCATGATCCTGAATGCGAATGGTACAGGTGGTTCGATCTGAGAGACCTCTACATTGCACTGAACAGATTGTTTCTAGATCCTGCAGAACCCAAGTGGCCGCTGCAGATTGATGAGCTGATCGAAAGTCCCGGTGCTATCTTTGACAAACGGATATTGCTATCAGAAGAGATCGATGAAGGGGAGCCAGATGACCCCTATGAAGCTGGCTACACCACAGATCTGCTCTGGAGGGGGACATATCCTTCTCATGTTTTCATGCTCCATACTTTGTTTCGCACATTGCTCCTGACCCCGACTTGGTCGTGGGTCATTATTGAAGCTATTCCACGGGCTCCGCCCGTTATGATCACTCTGTCCTCTCGGGACCTCATCCCACCACCTCCTCTCGATCTAGAGAGGATGTATGATTTGATCTGGGACATACTTCTGTATGATCCCCCTAACCCTCTGGCCTTGGTGCCACTTCCTCTATCTAATTCTCTTTCTATTTGTATTCATTCCTGTTTTATGTTTAATTCCTCTATTGTCCAAAAAAAAAACGCCAATTTGGCAACAAATTCTTCCCAGATCCTCATTGAGGAAACCTCTTACTTGTCCGATCACACCCCATTGTGCGGGTCTTTCGGTCAAGATTCTCTCCTAGATCTACTCTGCCTCTCCCCTCGAGAGGATTCTCCTGTATTTCCACTTGTATCCCAGGATTTCTATCCTGCTTCATCTTCATTAGGTTATAATAGGGAGTTTAGTGAAGTTAGGCAGTCTAGTTCTAGGCAGGTTAGTCAAGTTAGGAAGTCTAGGAAGTCTAAGGGTAGGCGAATTCCAAATAGATATCTCCAGGACTTAGCTGATAAATGCTTTTCTTGCTCTTTAATCCCTCAGTTTTTAGAAAATCCAATTCAGATGCCAGAAGATTGTATGGACGATGAGTCAGTCAATGATGGGTATGGGGTGTATGAGTTAGTACATGAGAAAGACCCCATTATTAAAGATGAGGGAGATGACGAGGACACGGCTGAGGCATATACTAGTGGAGTGAAGAGATTCGATGAACCCTCAGCTGCCGTAGAAGAGCCCACCAAAGAAATCAATTTAGGAACTGAAGACGAACCTAAGGTTGTCCTCGTCAGCAAAAATCTTGCTATAGAGGATGAGAAGGCAATGGTCCAAGTGCTTAAGGACTATAAGGACACTTTCGCCTGGAGTTATGAAGATATGCCGGGGCTAGACTCATCTTTAGTTGAACACAGATTAACATTAAAGGAAGGAGCTAGCCCTGTCAAGCAGAAATTAAGGCGATTCCACCCTCAAATGGCTTTAAAGATGAAGGAAGAGGTCGACAAATTGTATAAAGCCAAATTCATTAGAGTTGTCCTTTATCCACAATGGGTGGCCAGCATAGTCCCGATTATGAAGAAGGACGGGAAGGTCAGGATTTGCATTGACTTCTGCGATTTGAACCGGGCGTGTCCTAAAGATGATTTTCCATTGCCTCATATTGATGTACTCATTGATAACACCGCTGGCTACGAAACCTTATCATTTATGGACGGATTTTCAGGGTACAATCAGATCAAGCTGGCAGAAGAAGATCAAGAGAAGACGTCATTCACTACACCTTGGGGAACATACTGCTATGTCGTCATGCCATTTGGATTGAAGAATGCTAGAGCCACTTATCAGAGGACTATGATGGCAATATTTCATGACATGATGCATATAGATTTGGAAGTGTATGTGGATGATTTATTGGTTAAATCTAAGACAAAGGCTGAGCATGCCAAAGTTTTGGCAAGGGTATTAGAGAGATCGAGAGAATATCAGTTAAAGATGAATCCCAAGAAATGTGTATTCGGGGTATCTTCAAGGAAATTACTTGGATTCATCGTCAGCAAACGGGGAATTGAGATCGATCCTAACAAGGTGAAGGCTATCAGAGAAATGTCACCTCCCAAAAATTTGAAAGAGTTGAGAGGATTAATCGGGAGGTTGCAATTTATTCGCCGTTTTGTCTCCCAGCACTCACAAAGGTGTAAGCCGTTCTACGAGCTTACCAAGCCAGGAGTCAAATTTGATTGGGACGATAAGTGTCAGGAGGCATTCGATGGATTAAAGAACTATTTGGCAAGTCCTCCTATTTTGAGACCACCATCTCCAGGCAAACCATTGATACTTTATATTTCTGTCCTGGATGATGCAGTGGGGGCTGTCCTAGCACAAGAGGATGAAGAAGGAAAGGAGAGGGCCGCCTACTATCTCTCTAAACTTCTCAACCCCGCTGAACAGAGATATACGGCGATGGAGAAAACATGTGCAACATTGGTCTGGGTTGTTCAGAAATTGAAGTATTATTTTCTGACCCATGAAGTCCATCTCATCGCTAGAATGAATCCAATCAAATTCCTTTTGGAGAAATCTGTTCTTACTGATAGGTTAGCGCGATGGCAAAGTTTTCTATCTCAATTCGATATCATTTATATTCAGCAGAAAGCGATCAAGGGCTATGCCATAGCGGAACATCTCGCCCATCATCGCCTTCCTCGATTTGATCCAGTGCGATCAGAGTTTCCGAATGAGGAATTGATGTCTGTAAATCAAATCAGAGATGATATGTGCACTCTGCATTTTGATGGAGCTCTGAATTCTCATGGAAAGGGGATTGGTATCGTTCTGTTATCACTTGAAGATGTCACCATTCCACAAGACTTTCAGCTCGACTTTCCAGTTACCACAATATAGCTGAATACGAGACACTCCTTGCTGGCCTCGAGGCTGCTCATTTCCATGGTGTCACTAAACTCAGGATTGTGGGTGATAGCCAACTAATTCTTCGCCAAGTGCTGACCAAGTATCGAACTCTTGATCCCAAACTCAAGCCTTACCAAGAACTTACTTCTTCTTATTCAAAGCTTTTCACGAAATTGATCTTTGTCCATGTCCCTAGGAATCAAAACATCTTAGCTGACGCTCTAGCTTCACTTGCATCCTCTCTTGATTTTCCAATCAGCAGGCAATCCGAATCAATCATAGTTCATAGGCGTCTTTCACCCTGTAAGGACTGAGGCTTTCGGATCCGATTTTCGGGGTCGGACCCTGTAGTTCAGGCTCCAGTGGGGCTGAGACTCTGTTATGTTTCGCGTATCGCGGGCTCGACGCGGTTTAAAAGGCGTCCAGCGATGCAGACGCGTTTTAGCTTGTGCCACGTGGGCTGGCTTTGGGCCGCAAGAGTACGGCCCTGTCATGTCGTCTGAACGGCGTCCGCGAGGGACGACGCCTTTCAGACTACGATCCTGGGTTGTCAGTGTACGGCGCCAGTCTTGTCGTCTGAACGGCGTCTTGGATGGGCGACGCGTTTCAGACTGCTGTCAGACCGTTTCAGAGTTCTGTCAGAGCGGCCGTCATGTCAACTGATAGGCGTCCGTACATCTCGACGCGTTTTAGCACTCCCTGGTTAACCCCGCGAGCCCTCCTTCTTTTCCCTCATTTCTTCCTACTCTCTTTCTCTCCTCCCTTCCCCCGACGACTCCGGCGACGCCCCCTTCCCCTCTCTCTTTTCCTCCCACCACTTCGTCTTTCCCTCCACTCCATCGACCACTTAGCTCTCGCCACTACCACCACCACTTCCTCCGCGGCGTTTACTCTCCGGACGGCGGCCGACGTCCCGGTGGAGTAAGGACGACCTCGGCGGTACCGGCGGCGGCGTGGGGCGAGACGGGTGGACGGCTTGGAGCTTAGAGGAGTTCAAGTAACCGATAGGGTGACGATTCCTGTAGTGTTTTATTTTTAAAACCATGTTCCCCCGCTTAAAGTATGCTACAGATCTATGATTTTTGAGTAGAATAAGCATGTTAGGGGCTTTTCCTTGATGGGAATAAGGGTTTCTATGAATGTGGGTTTATGATGGTTTGGCTTGCCCCTCTTTCTCCTCTGTTTTAGGCAATTTTGGGGTTTTCGGGGGTGAAAAGAGAGCCTTCGGGCAGGAGGCAGGGCCTGGTTCCTGGTGCTAAAAGACGTCGTGCATGGACGACGCCTTTTAAAAGGGCGTCGGACCATCATGACGCCTTTTTGGCAGAAACCATTCCACTCAGGCTCTATCAGTTAGGGGATTATGGCACTAAAAGACGTCATGCCTGGACGACGCGATTTGGAATAGCGTCGGGCCACCATGATGCCTTTTTAGGCTGAAACCCCCCATTAAGGTTTTCTACTAATTCCGGATTTCTGTGTGATCGGCGTCTGAGGATGTCGACGCCTTTTAAAAGGCGACTACCTGTAGCGACGCCTTTTAGGCCATGTTCTGAGGCCGATATTTCATGAACCAATTTAGGGTACTTGAATAGCGTCGGCCTTGGGCGATACGATTCAAGACAGAATCACATTAATCCATACTAGTAAAATGTGTTCACACTGCTAGATAGTTGGTTAAATGCATGCTTTAGTATACTCGATGATGATGAACTCTTCATGACCGGATGGCACTACGTTGTATGTCGTGCGACCGTGAACTTCTTCCGTGACCGGATCGCACCGTGCCGTGTTTCGTGTTACTATGGACCTAGAGTGACAGTTGTAGCGTTTGACACCCTGTGTGGGTGCGTAGGGACACAGCGCTGACGGGAGCAGTGGCGGGGTGACGCCTAGTGAGAGAGGGTCACCTGGTGAACCCCGGGGTTAGCTAGCTTGTACCGGTGTCGGAGTGGTACCTTTGGAATGTCACTCATGCTGGGGGAAGGAGTAACCACCTGAGCTAGTTGGACCGGAGTAGCCAGCGTGCTATCCGAGGGGTTACTGTTTTGAGGATACGCTGATTACGGGTTCCCTGATAAATTAGAATTATGCATGATAATTATACTTCGAATGCATGTGATTCATGTTGAGATTTAGGTGTAGTAATTACTGCTTTACTTGGTTACTATATCTCCGCTGTACTTTGCACTTGTGGGTGTGTGTGTGGGCAGTGGGGATCGAAGGATCCCTTCTGAGTCTTTTCGTTAAGACTCACCCCTGCAGTTTTCAGGTGAGGACTCCAGGCAGACTTAGCAAGAGGTGTGCGGCTGTGTATTGAGCGCCGTCGGCTGTAGTTCTGGGGTATGCCCCGACGTAGTTGTATCTTTATTTCTGGCCTGTATGTATAATTATTTCTTTTTTGTTGGAGTATGTAATTATTTACTGTATCGAGTCGCATTGTAATAACTTTAATACCTGTCTCTCCTTTTCAACTCAATGCGATGTCAATGTTTAGCTTAGTTTATTATTTATTTCCCATACTTACTTAGATCCTGGTTTGGTTCCAAATTAATCATTTGGTACCCATTTTGTAATCGGATCCCCGATTATAGGGTGGCTGGTCGTTACACACCCGCCGTGAAAGACCCTTCATTTCTTAGAACTAAGGAGAAGTTGCTGAAGAAGGTCAGAGATGGAGATATCGTGGAAAAAAGAGAAATCATGTTGATGGAGCTGTTAGAAGAGATGGATGATGAATAGAAGCTATGGTATTATGAAATTGCTAAATATTGTGAAGATCAATCATATCCCGAGGAAGCTACAACTGAGGAGAAGAGAGCTATCAGGGGAGTTGCTCAAAGATACACCCTAGTTGGGGGAGCACTGTACAAGAGAGGTTTTGATGGAGTTCTTCTAAGATGTCTAGACGAAGATCGAAGATGAGCTTTGGAAGGTTATGGAAGGAGCTCATAGTGGAGTTTGTGGTGGCCATGTCAACGGACAGATGCTAGCAAAGAAGATCCTCAGACAAGGATTTTATTGGCCAACCATGGAAGAAGACTGTGTAGGATATGTCCGTAGGTGTGCTAAGTGTCAACTTCACGTCGACAAAATTCATTCTCCTGTATCTTCACTCCATCATGTTTCCTCCCCATGACCTTTCTCCATGTGGGCTTTCGATATCATTGGACCCCTTGGTAATCCATATTCAATCCGAACTATGGGCCTACCGAACTTCAATCCGCACGCCCACTGGGCAAACTCTTTATTCCTTAACATTTGGAATGGAGGCGGTAGTTCCATATGAGATTCTTATACCGTCATTAAGAGTACAATTGAATAAGGAATTCTCCATTGATGAACATCGTTCAGCACTCCTTGCTCAATTGGAACTCTTAGATGAGAAAAGGTGGTCAGCCGCTAATCATGCAAAAGTTTATCAAAACAGACTAACACGTTTTTATCAAAAGAAAGTCATTGAACGTAAGTTCAAAGTCGGTGAAATGGTTGTCAAAAGGATTTTTGTAAAACCTGGTGGTTCGCGTTCTAAGCTCTAACCCAACTGGGAAGGACCTTATGTTGTATCGCACGTTTTTCTTGATAATGCTTACCGTCTTGTCAATGCAGAAGGAGAAGAGCTAACTCATCCCTGGAATGATTTACATCTTAAGAAATACTACCCTTAGGTTAAAGAGTCGATCGGCATGGTACAAAGACCAGTGGAATCAGAAAATTTATAAACTCAAATTTCTTTATTAGTCTGAATATTTTAACTTCAAACGCATTACTACACACACTGACACGTTTGATTCGTGAGTAACAAGAGATGCCAAGTCCTAAGGAATACCGAAAGCTTGACTGAAAGTGTAAAGTACAAATCATTCATTTTAAAGCAAAAATCTGTTTTACACTCAGCCCATGATGTCAGAACGAGGCTTAGAATAGACTACCAAGAATACCCGTCATCTTAGTAGGAGGCCGTCATAAAAAAATAGAGGAGATCCGTCCCAAAGAAAAGAAAAGAATAGAAAAGCAAAAGCAAAAGGCAAAATCCAAATGTCAAATCAAAAGACCATTACATTACAAACGTTACATCAAAGCCATGAAATGAAACAAAAAGGAATGCAAGATCGATAAATACCCCAGAAAGAAAATGACCGAACCCCAATGGATATTAGGGTAGGAAAGGAACATCTTTTTAGGTCTCCGGAACCTTCTCATGGACTTTCTAAACTTATTCTTCTTTTCCTTCTAAAGAGGCGTACTCCAAACTTAAGGAATGGCTTAGATTGACTAAGGGTCAAATCATCAAATGGGATCACGAATAGAAACACAAGTTCAAACACGATGGGTTTAAGTTAAATTGTTAAAGAGCAATTTGGGAATTAAGTTAATAAATAAATATGATCTTTTGATCTGGATACCATGCTGATCTTTTAGTCAAAATTAAAAAAAAAATACATATGTCAAAATTCAAAAAAAATACATATGCCAAAATTCAAAAAAAAAAAATACATATCTCAAAATTCAAAAAAAAATACATATGCCAAAATTCAAAAAAAAATACATATGTCAAAATTAAAAAAAAAATACATATTTCAAAACCCAAAAAAAAAAAGGATATTTAAAAAAAACAACAAAAATATTTTAATTAGCATTTGCTTATTGCTCTTGGTGTGTCTCATTCCTTTTATTTTCAGTGAGCATTTGTCTGCTTGCATGTTGCATTTTGGTTAAGTTTGCTTATACTTCAATTACCTTTGTTGATAAAGGCTATGCCCCTTGACCATTCCACTAAGAAAAAAATTTTGATCGACCGTTCACTCGGTCAGGCAAGGGGCTAAGCCTAAATAGATACTTGACTTGTTTGTTAAGTCATATACATGACACAAGGTATGAAAAGAGTTGGAATCCGAGTAGAGAACAGCCAGAAACCTGTTTCTGCGAGCAAAAGACGTCGAGGAGAACCGACACGTTTTAACATTGAACGGCGTCTACGCGACACGACGCGTTTTAACAATTCTGTTATTTACCTGAAATTATGTGGTCTTTGATGCTTAAATTAAATGTTTGTTTGGAATTATTAATGATTTTGATTGCAGGAAATTCAAGAAAACCTGAGCAAAGTTGAAAATGTCAAGAAGATCCCACTGTGGGAATTTATGAAGTCCTGACCATGGCTAAAAAGAAGGTTATTTCTGCCCTTGTACTATTTCATGTAAATCATTTGCATTACTATATGTTAAATATTTATTAGAGTACGTCAAGGACCTTGTGGTTTTGATGAAACTAGAATTTGAGTTCCCCTACAATAAAAACGGTGATAATTCCAGAGAATTCTTAATCGCACGGATAGGCCGTTTAATTGTTAATTAGTGAGGATGATGGTTCCACTTTTGTGAAATGGTGCGTGGATAAACGAGCTTCGGCTTAGCATTGAATTACAAAAATTGGTATCTTGACTCATTAATGGCAATTTAACAATATTATCCTTGATTAATTTATATTTTATTTGACTTTATATTTTTCTTTTAACCCAGCATGCATCATGTAGGATTTTGAAATCATCGTGATAAAAATTAATTATTGATTAAGTTTCAGACCATTAATCGACTAATCTCAACATGATATGACATATTCTATTTCGAATTGAGTATCTTGATTATCTTTGAGATTCGCTTGAAGATATCATTGGAATTCTATCCTTTCTTAGACTCTTTATCCAATATTTCTTGTTTTCTTTTAAGATCCATCATGGCTGCAGCACGTCCACATTGGCTGGCAAACGCTCCCCATGATGAAACCTACAGTGTCTACGACCTGGGGTACTTCCCACTCCGAGGAGGTTGATCGACCTTATTTTATTTCTTTGTCTGCCTCATCCAGCAGGATTGATTCCATTGATCTCCTTGAGCTATCTTCATCAATGATTTTGAGAAAGATTCCAATCATGTGATGTTAAGAGCGTGTCTCATCACACCTTGGCATAACCTTTTCAGTACATTCCATTCCATTTCACTCCCTTGCAAAGACGATGCCAAGGTGAGGCAGCTGTAGACACGCTAATTTTGACGTCATTTTGAGTAAATTTCATATTATATAATAATACCTCAGAATGGTCTGATATTTAATAATTTATTAATTTTTATTGATCTTTTTGAGTGTCGGGTCAAACAGACATGTTTAAGTTAATCAATTAAATTGATTTTAACTCAAATTTCAGTTAAAATTTGAAGAAGTCTAAAAGACGTCTACCTGTGTGGACGCCATTTATAATTTATTCTTATTTTAACGCTTAGAATTTGAATTTTAATCAGTTAATTAATTAATTAAAAGGCATCTGTAAGGCACGACGCGTTTTAGGTTTCCTAAGCTATTTCTACTTCTCTTCTAGATGTTTATCCTTATCTTAATTAGTGTAAAAGACGTCTACACATGTAGATGCGTTTTAGCTAATACAGATAAAGATAAGTTTTTACCGGATGTTTATCTTTATCCTAATCAATCTGAAAGGCGTCTTCAGTGGCTGACGCGTTTAGATAATTACAGATAAAGATGAATTAATCTGTATTTATCTACTGGTTAAGGTGGATAAATCCTAAATTTTTTCATGTAAATCCGCGGACGCAGAAGAAGTCTATAAATACCCTCCTTTTGAAGGGGGTGACAATGGGTGATCAATTAATGAGTGATTAGTTAGTGATTGAAGCGGTATTGAATTGAAGATCGAAGCAACGACGTCCAAACGCCGAAGTGCTGCTGTTTCCAGAAGTCGGTATCCATTCTTCATCCAAGTCAAGATCAAAGCGTCCATTCTTCATCCGTTCGGCATAAGTTTTACAATTCATTTCTGCATTCTTTTCATTTACATCTTCATTAATCTTACATTCTTCATCATCACTCCATGCAAAACACAACACTAGCATCCTTTTCAAAACCTATTTGATAAAGGGGTTTCAAAGGCCATTCAACAAGTGAGTTTTTCTATGTCTAGTTGCATGCTTAAAACTATGACTAGAATGGATACTACTTTTGCTTAAGTTCTCATCATCGTTATTTCTTTCTATTTTCTTGCAAAGGAGAATCAAAAGGGAAGGAAATCAACAAGCAAAATCACGAGAACTCTGGACGATCCTCAACAGCAATCACAGCAAGAACAAAGACAAGAAATGGCTCTCTTTCTTCAGCCGGCTGAAGAAGGGGAACCAAGAGCTCAACATCTCCCACGTTCAAACAGGTAGGCGATCAAAATCTTCTTTTGGAACTTTTAAGTCAAAAGTTTCTGGCGATCACTTCGCTTAGTTTCTTTTTGATAGGTTTATTTTGCACTTAAACAACATAGATTTTTCATGATAATCACAAACTCATTTTAAGCACTCACAGCTTGCATTAACTCATGCCTCATTAAGTGAATCTTAAACAAATCAGTTTTGTGTTAGCTAGTTAGATGAAGCCTTCAAAGTTCAGAATATCTCACTTCACAAGAAGCCATGACAGGAATGATTTTCACACACACACGGCAACTTAGAATGAGTAGAAGATTTTGAAAATATAAAATTGCTAGAATTAACCTTAAGGGTAGGACTACCTATCCTGATTTTTTTTCTTTTTGGTTGAATGAAAGGAACGTCAGGATTCGTAATAGGGGACCGACTCACTCAACACTCTAAGGAAACGGTCATTAAAAAGGGGACAATTCTACACTAAATGCCATATAAGATGTCAAAAAGAGCTAAAGGAAGGCAGGTAGCAAAAGGTACGCACCTCTCCTTAAGCAAATTACAGAGAGTAGCAAAAAGTATACACTCTCAAAGGCAAAAGCACAACTAAATGAAAAAGTCGCGCTAAATAAAAAATCCCTCGTACTAGAAATACGACTGAATCGTAAAAGTGCTGAGTTGGGGCAGAAGCTGAAAAATGACCCTTACTTACTGATCAGGAAATCCCTTTTCTCTTCTCTTCCCCAAGTAGTTTTATCTAAATGGTTAGTAAAGGTGAGAATATAATAGAAAGGACGGAAATAAATTATAAGCATGCCAATGTTTCATGCACGATCGCTTGTCGCGACCCAAAGTGTAGTGGAAAATGAAAACTTTAGCTTAATCAACTAGCTACAATTTAATTGCTTGTAATAGAAAACTTTAAATTAAGTGTGATAATTCATCGTTGTCCCAATTTATCATTAGTTGCACTGCTAAGGGACTAGCGATAAGTAAGTTGGGGGGTGTGATAAGTTGTTATTTTTTATCATTAAAAGGGCAAACGCAAGCATTATACTCATGATTTTATGTGTAAAACAGTATAAAATGATAGATAATTCTATACCGATTCTAATGGTACCAATTTTACTAAATTCTACGTTAAAAACATCATCATTTCATGTGAAAAACGGAATATAATGCATTTGCGTTTTTTTCAACAAAACCGAGAGAATAAATAGATTTATTTCAACATAAATGTAATATTATTCATGATAAAATTCTAATTTATATTTATTTTATGTGAACAGGATATAAAGAGAATGTGGTACAGTGGTTAAATCTCTTAAGACTTGTGGGAGGTCCAATGTTCAAATCTTAGCAAGAACATCCACCTTTTTGGAAAAATAAAAGAAGCAGGGGTAAAATGGGTATTTATATTATCAAGAAGGGTTGCCCTAACCCTTTGCCCAAAAAGGCCAAGAGAAGCCAGTCACCGCCTCCCCTCTCCCTTTCTTTATTTTAAAATCTTATCTCCCCTTTAAAAGAACCCCTCTTTCCTTCCTCTCCCTCTCTCTTACTTTTTGTCTCTCTCTCCCTTAGGGTTCTTAGTCGCACAACATCCCTCTCCCTGTTTTTTACCTCTCTCTCTCTCTCTGTTGCTCTGTGTCTGCCTCTCTCTTGTGTCCCCTCTTCACTCTCTCACTTTTTGCCTCTCTCTCCCTTTCCCCCTCTCTGTCTCTGCCCCCTCTCTCTTCTGTTATCTCTCTGTACACCACCAGCTCTCAGGCTTTGAGCAAGATCAAGCACTGCATTTTTCATTACAACAATTCTTAATCTTGATTTGTGCTTTTGATTTACATTGTATATCAGCTTATCAAGAGCATTTTTGTACACTTCATACATTGTACTTGTTGTATTGCTCTTCCTAGCTTTGGAAGAGAAGACTTGTCCAACGTGCAGGGTGATTTGTTCCCCTTTGTTGAAAGGGAAGATCTGCCTAGTGTGCCGGGTGGCTTGTTCCCCTTTGGTTGAAAGGGAAGACCCGCTAGAGTTCTGGATGTTGTTGTATAACCGGTAAGGGGTTAATACCTTGTGTAGTGGAAATCCCAAGAGGTTGCTTGTAAACTAGATGCAGTCTAGATAGACTGAACCAATATAAATCTTAGTGTTCATTGTGTGCTTGCTCCTTGTCTCTCCCTCCTTCTGTCCAATTAGATTTTTAATTCCGCATTTTATTCTAACTAATTTTTCATTTCACTTTAGAAACCCATTTACCTCCCCTCTGGGTTATACATAACTGGGCAACAAGGTTGACTTTTAAATTCTTGAGGGCTGGATCCTGTGGTCTGGGATTTTTGGACCTCAGATTGTGTTGATTTTTTGTGGAAATAGAAGGGGCTCTTGGAAACATAGTGCTCCTTAAGATTTCACCTAATTTGGACATGATTTGGTCACTTTTTACTCTAGGGCGCCTTTAAGTCCTCCAAGGGCTTCGATGAAGCTTCATACGTGTTGACCCATTTCAATGTCAGACTTTACGGACTCAAAAAAATGTGAAATTTTGTAGGCACCTTTGGGGTATCAAATGAAGATGTTCCTGTAAATTTCATGTTATTTGGATCCCAATTGGCCTCTTCTCTACTTTGACCTTTAGTGGACTTAAGTCATTGGCTACCCACTGAGTAACATAAACTCCTGAGCTTCAAATAAGCAAATTGGCATTTTTCCACCTTAAGGGTATTAAAACATAGCTATGTGCCAAATTTGGTTACATTTATATGTGTCCTTGATGTTGTTTAATTTGCAAGTCTAATGTCAACTGAAATCATCAACTTTGAAACTTCAAATTTGAGGAGTATCAAATTTGGATGCCTGCAAGTTTTTGTGGTCCTTTTGTCCTTCTTAAATAAACTAGAAAAATCTTATATTTCACATTATTTTTCTTTTCTAACTAATTATAACAATTATGTAAAGCTTGGTATTTTATTTAACTTTTATTAATAAAATAAAGTGTTATCTACTTAATTGTCTTCATTCACCTTTATTGAAGTATTTGTTTGTTGATATTTGCAATCTCCTAGCTTATGATTAATTGTGCCCTATAAAAGTGACATGTGTATGGATAAGCCCATTCAGGACACATAAGAGAGAGAGAGAGGGGGGGGAGGGGGAGAGAGAGAGAAAGCTTTAGCTATGTGCGAGTAACATCTTGAGATTAAGAAAACAGCCAAAGTTGGTCTAATGTTCCCATCTCAAACTATTACTGAGTACAACCCATTCTACATGTGAGAGAAACTTACAAGTATAGTACATCTCTAAGGAGAGAAATGGGCTCATCCATACACATTTCCCAATAATACAATTTCCATTGTAATGAATAACCAATTACAAGGAAATGCACAAGTTACATAACCACGAGTTTCTAGCAAACATATGCCCGAAATGTATCTCTCAAATATAAAGACAGTATCAACATCAATCATCAAGATGCCTTACTGGCCACAATCCACAAGGAGTCTAATCTACCACACTACCTGCTCCTACAAGAGGCTAAGTCTCTTAAAAGAAGATTCAATAGGGATCTTACATCCATAGACGCCCATGGAATTACTATCAAGTTAAATATCATACTATGATGACAGTAAGAAGGGAAAGTGAACCAAAATAAATCACAATCATCCATTTCGTTAATGGTCACTAGTCAAGGTCATCTATGGATCATATAAGGTCCATCTCACATGGAAGTACTTGGTGGTGCATTCCTGAGGTCATTTCTCGTAATACCCCAGTCCAAAAAGACATCGAACTGCTTAGGGATGGTTCTCTTAGGGTGGCATGTTACTAGTGTTAGTTCTATGTGTGGTCTCTAAGCCAATCAAACACGATCTTATTCAATTATTTAATTATGGCAATATACATTCATTATGAAATCAAATTCAATTCATAACTGTTACCGTAATTATTCGTGTCATAGTAAAGTCCATGAATGTGTGCAATAATTGTTGGATTATAGTGAGATCATAATATTGAGACTAACAACTTATAAACACACACTCTTAATTATTCTTAGTCGGAGGATATCTGAGAAGGACATCAGATATCCGATAAGACTAGTTCAGGTTACTTCCCTCATATAATAAGGATGACTGATCTCATGGTCGCTTGTGTGGAGGCACTATGTTGAACCTGTAGGCGCTCATTAGTGAATTAGTTCACTGAACTGGTCGAACTTAAAATGTTGGATGGTTAGTTACCTAACTGTCAACCAGCTAGATCCAATGTCACAATTAGATGGTCCTCAGACCTAAGACACCAGAGGCACCTTGTTGGTGGACTACTAGACTTTGACCTTGTCTAACAAATCCCTAACCACGGGTTTCTTAATAGTTAAGGATCGGGTTCAACATAAGACCTTTGAAGGTGATTGTGTGTTTAATAAGGAATTATTCGCTCTCGATAATCAGAGAGATAATGCTCTAGGCAAGATACGCGGGAGTCCTTGGCCAGGGCGTACACTATATTAGAAGTTAGTTCTCTAACACATATTAGACGCATCGAATCCAAGTGAGTTGACTGGCTAAGGTTTAACAGGTTACCGTATCCTAGGTTGACTCGAAAGCATTACACAGACAAAAAATTATATCTATGCAGTAATTGCGGATGGAAAGGTTCCTTGAGTGGGTTGCTTAACCCCATTACTTTTCGAGATTATGTTGTGCTGCTTGGCACCCAACTTGATCTGAGGTCCGACCAAATTTGCATGAAGATGTGATTCGATTAAGTAATTAATTAATTACTTTAAGCCAATAAAGTGTTATTGGGCTTAACGGGCTAAAAATTGGACTAGTACTTGGGCCTTCAGGGTCACACCCGCAAAGGTTCTCAGTTTGGGATGATTAAGTGGGTTTTATATTAAATTGGGGGTTTTTATGAAAAATCACCCGACTAAATATACATAATAGCTGTGAGGGAACCCTGGGCCAAGCCCTTGCTGGCCACCCCCCCCCCCCCCCACTCGACTTAGGTGCCCCCTTAGTTTGCCTTTGCCGCTTCCATCTCTAACAGTCGGAGAGCTCCACTGGCATGCTGCGGGCACTATCACGATGGAGGAATCTCGACAATTGCACTGAACCAAGCGTGGAGATGAGGACGATCCCTGAAGAGGAGAATCGCGTGGATACCGTTGGAGGCTCAACACTCGTACGGCTAGCGGCATTGATCCATCTGAACCAAACAGTCGCGGATTTGAATCCGAAAGGTGATGAATGATCACCCATACTTCATTCTAGTTTTCTCAAAATAGATCGGTGACAGTGAATTTTATTTTAAATCATTGTTTTCGTTGTGTCCTTATTCTTCTACCCGATCCTTATAGTGGTATTAAAGTCAGGTTCCCACTGTTTTTGTTTCAGATGAACATAATATATTATAGTTTGATTCCATGCCAAAAAGATTACGTCTTTCATATTTTTCTGAGTTCATAATGATGAAACAGATATGAAAAACATGTTCTTCATAAAATGATTTTTCAATTTTATTGTGAATATATATGTATATCTGCATTTTTGAGGGGGTTGCATGGCCACCGTCGGCCATCAACCGTATCCTCGATGACATTGGTACTGACCGTCGGCCCCAATAGGCCCTTGACAAGTGGTTGTAGGGTGGCATTGCTGCCCTCCTCACCTTCTTCTCCCTCCCATACGATGGGAAGGGGAGAGAAGAGAGGGAGGGGGCAGCAGAGCCAGGCTCCACCAACA
This sequence comes from Zantedeschia hybrid cultivar, assembly GCA_030544215.1. NCBI lineage: Eukaryota > Viridiplantae > Streptophyta > Magnoliopsida > Alismatales > Araceae > Zantedeschia > Zantedeschia hybrid cultivar. The sequence goes on along the minus strand of JARZZO010000012.1, from coordinate 34,162,477 downwards.
CTGTCGGTGGTGCCTATGGCTCCCCCCGGTGCCCACTGCGACCTGTAGGGCCGGCGGGAGGTGCCAGCAGTGCCACCCCCTCTGGAGGGAGCAGCTAGTGGCTACGGCGAAGCCCTAGTCACGCCTCTCCTCCTCGGTCTCGACCCTGTCGGGCCAGGCCAACCCAGACCCAAACCAACCCAGGCCGTTATTAGGGCCTAGTTTTGCCTGGGCTAGACTAGCCAGGGCCGGTTCAGCCTCAGGCCCAGACCCACTTAACTTAAAAGAAATGTTTTAAAAGCATTTTTTGTTAATGGGCAATTAGTTATTATTAATGGGCATGTTTTAACAGAGTTGTTAAAAGGTTATGGTTTGGGTTTTGTTTAACAAAAGTTGTTAAGAAATCAATCGAGATTGATAATAAGAGTTGTTATAAGTTAGTAGTATTAATCTAAGTGTTAGAATAACATATTTAAATTTCAAAAGCATTCTAAAATTTGTGGCATAGAATTAACTTTTAATTTATTTCATTATTATATGCACATGTGATGTGTTGTTAAATGCTTTTTAATTTAGAATTAAAAGCATGCTTAGAATATCGAGTTTTCAAAAATTTCAAAATACCCAATTTTGATTGGAATCTAATTTTATGAAAATCAAAATTAAACTATTTTCAAAAATTCTAGCCCACTTGTGATGTTCTCTATCATGTGTGGATGGTTAAAAGTTAACCATGGCTGTGTATATGCACATTTAATTATATCATGTGATGATGCATGTGGTGGATGTGGATTATTTGTGGAATGTGGTAGTTAAATTAATTGTTAATTTATAAATCCTGTGTGCCTCCCTCTCTCTATCATTCTGATGTAATTATATCTCCCTCCTTAAACGTATCCTACATTCTATATTACAAATGTTTATTTGATTTATTTGAATCAACTTATTTTAATTGATCGTTATGGCTAGATAAGGAGCGAGGATGATCCACAATTGCAACTATGAAGTCGTGAAGATGAGATCACTAGTTTTGTTCTTGGAAAAAATTTCGACATAACTGTTATAATAGAATTAGTGTGATTGACTGTGTGGCTCCAGTCAAATCATTGTGCTACCTATGACCACATTTATTAACATGTATGTTGATGCATGGTTTGATTATTTGATTATGAGTCAAATTGATTATCTAGATATAGTCAATATCCAAATATGTCTAATATATTTATTTACTATCACCTAGGATGAGACCAACTTAAAATAAAACTAAATCCCTCGTCATTAAATTTTAAGCCGTAGTGAAGTAGTTAAGAACATACTATGTGGTCGTCCATCATTATAGTTTTGGGACTAGATTTAGATTGAAACATATTTGTTGTGTTGTCTATAAGATTTGTGATATTTGAACACAGTCTAAAACTATGGTATTATAATGCCAGCTAATAAGGTAGAGGAACCATGTAACCTTGTTGTGTTGTCCACAAGGACTACATCTTAATCTATGCTCGTTAAGTAATGATGGTAATGCTTAAACTAGAACTTGATAGTTTGTTGGGTTGTCCATAAGGCCACTAACATTCTGGGGACCGAATGATGATCAGATATTGTAAGGGGTTGCAATTGCCAAATGTTGGCTACTCTCTGATCATAATATGACTTGTTGTGTTGTCTACAAGGCCATGTTGTGAGTTAGTGAAATTCTGATCCCCACTAAGAGATCGTCTGTAACGACCCGCCATCCTATGACCGGAGACCCGATCACTAAATGGATGTCGGCCCATTAACTACGGGTTCACACCTGGATCTCACACAATACATCTGGAGGAGTAAGCGTTAAACAAGGCTAAATATAACAATCACATGGACTACAAAGATAATACAAGTGCGCAGGAAGGAAGACAATAATGTCCGTATACAGTCCAACAATAATTACATGGTCCAACAAATTAAATAAGTACAGGCAGAAGCAAAGTACAACAACATCGGGGCATACCCCGGAACTGAGATAGCTGCTGGTCCGCACACCAAGGAGACTCCACACGCCGCCACACACCACGAGGTCCACACCTGAAAACCGCAGGGAGTGAGCCACACCAGAATTGGGCTCAGTAGGGATCATTCGATCCCCTGCCTCCCACTCACACACCCACAAGTGCAATAATACAGATATATGGCAATTAACTAAAGCAGTAAACATAGCTCCCAAACCTGATATGAAACGCACGCACAAGCAAAGTAACAGGTACCGTTCTAAGTAATCCGAAGAACCCAACACCAAGTCACGACTCATAACCAAGGTCCACGAAGCGACCAAACCACACTGTCGACTGCCAACAAACGTCGCCACACAACACCACCAACACTCACGCCTGTCCGCCCCTACAGTGTTCCGGGGCACTGTAGGGTGAGGCAGTGAGTCAAACTAGGACTAACTGGGACTAGTGAACCACCACTGTCTAGCTACGTGTGCACACAAGCAGTCTAGACTACTGTCCTACTGACCAGACTTCCTCCACGCCAGGCCTCGGCGCTTCAGGAGGGCCCTGGGGACCGGCGAAACCCCCGTCAAGCCGAAGCTACAGGAACTACCCACAACCCTAACCTCCCGGGCTGCGTCAGGCCAAAGGGCGAAGGGTACCACTCGTAACCTTGATCAAAGGTCACATCAGGCCCAGTGGCTAAAGGGGCAAAACAACTCCAACAGTACCACAACCAGCTCCACAGCAAGAAACGCGCCGGAAGCTGCCACGACAAACAGGGAAACCCCGACCCGCTGAGACCAAACAGCAACCCCTCGGATAGCGCACCGGCTACTCCGGCCCGACGGACTCAAGGTGGTTCTGCTTCCCTTAGCCAAAGGTAAAACACAACATGTACCACTTCTCCCACCGGTACGGCAACAATGCCTCACAGACACCAAGGCCCTTCCCCATCGGCCCAAGGTGACAAACGTAAACTACAGTTGTTCCGATTCCATATCCACATAAGCACACACACACGTTGTAATTCCATTCACGCAGAAATTCTCAGTCTCAATGTACAACTTAAAGTATGCATTTGAACCATCCGATCGTGAAACATGTGTTATTAACCAGAGTTAATGCAGTTCTGTCTTGAATCGCGTCGACCGAGATCGACGCCATTCAAGTCCCACCAACAGGTTCATTTAAATCCCATCCTCATATTCTGCCTTAAAACGCGTCATCCTGGGAAGCCACCCTTCAAAAGGCGTCAGCGTCCTCAGACGCCATTCACACCGAATTCCAAGATTTGCAGTCACTGCAGTCGGGATGATTTCCTGCCTAAAAGGCGTCGTCCATACATGACGTCTTTTAGCGCCAAATCCCTATACTCATGAAACCTCCAACAGGGAGATTTCTGCCTAAATGGCGTCATACTGGACCGACGTCCTTCAAAAAGGTGTCGACCAGGCACGACGCCGTTTAGCGCCAGAAACCTGGTTCCATGGTTCGACCCGAGGGTTTCCCCCTCCCATCCCAAACACCCCCAAAACGTCCAAAACAGAGGAGGAAGAAGGGAAAACCGAACTACCACGGACATCCACAAATCCACGTTCATAAACACGGCCATTCCCATAAGAAGAATCCCCTTAACATGCTCATTCTACCCCAAACACATCATACCACGCCATGGAAACCATAAACAAGATAATCACAATCCTTGCAAGGTTCGTCCCCCTATCGGTTCTTGAACTCTTCCAAGCTCCGTGCCGCCGACCCGCCGCACCGCAGACCGCCGCCGGTACCCCCGAGGACGTCGCCACTCCGCCGGGACGTCGGCCGCCGTCCGGAGAATGGAACGCCGCGAAGGAAGTGGTGGTGGTAGAGGTGAGAGGTAGAGAGGTGTTGGAGTGATGGAAGAGGAAGAAAAGGAAGGGAAAGGGGAAAATAGGGTCGGAGAGGGCGGAGAGGACGAGGAGAGAGAGAGTGGAGGCGAGAATGAGGGAAAGAAGGGGAGGCTCGCGGGGTCAATCAGAAACAGGCTAAAACGCGTCGACCGAGAAGGACGCCTATCAGATGATAGGACGGGCCGTACTGACAGCACTCTGAAACGCGTCGACCACCACGGACGCCGTTCAGCTGACAAGTCAGGCGCCGTACACTGACACCGCAGAGTCGTAGTCTGAATCGCGTCGTGCATCACAGACGCCGTTCAGACGACGAAACAGGAGCCGTACTCTCGCGGCCCGAAACCCGCTCACGTGGCGCCCACGTGGCACAACAGCAACAGACTTAAATGGCGTCCACCCTGCCAGACGCCGTTTGAAAGGCGTCGAGCAGTGCAGACGTCATTTAGTCAAAACTGTCAAGACCCCTCAGGGTCGAAACCAGGGGATCCGGCCCGAACCCGACCCGAATACTGAACCCGAAACCTCAGTCCTTACATCGTCGGAATCTCCCGTTTTGTATATTTGAGGGTTATACAGTCCGTTGACAATTTGTGGAAGTTAAACTAGATTAAAGACCATATCTTGTTTATAATATAAATAATTGAAGTTTTACTAATTATAATTTTATTTCTCCTGTAGGCAAGAATGTCGTCACACAATCCCCTTTATGGTATACTGGACGAATAAATTGATAGGCCCGAACTACTCCAACTAGCTAAGGAATATGAGGATTGTCTTCAGGTCTGAGGAACCTGCCTATGTCTTGGAGGATGAAGCTCCAGTTGAATAAGAATTGGATGTCGTTGAAGGAGATATGATAGCCTATAAGAAGTTGAAAGAGGATGTTAGATCCATGTTGGCCTCAGTGAGCAATGAGTTGCATAAGCAAGATGAGAAGATGGATGTTAGATCCATCTTTCTCCGTTTGAAGGAGCTATTTAAAGAGCAGAGTAGGGTTGAAAGGTTTGATATATCTAAGTCCCTGTTTAGGGCTCGGATGGCAAAGGGGTCTTTAGTGCATACTCATAGAAGATTGTAGAGTGGATAGAGAGGTTAGTAGTGCTTGGGGTAGACCTACCCAAAGAGATGACTATAGACCTCATCCTAGCTTCACTTCCTGACTCATATGTTTAGTTCATTGTTAATTTTAACATGAATAAAATTTAGGCAACTTTGCTGAGTTGCTTAACATGCTGAAACTACAAAGGGCAACCTTCAGAAGGAGAGGCCCATTGTCCTCATAGTTGGTAAGACCAACAGGAAGAGAAGAGCAATGTAGGCCTTTAAGAAATGCAAGGAAAAGAAACAGACTAAGCAAAAGCCACATCAAAAAGCAAGGGCAAAGGAGGTAAGAAGGGCGAGTGTTTCAAATATTACCAGAAGAGACACTAGAGGAGAAACTACAAGCAGCACCTGGATGACAAAGCTCAAGGAAAAATGAAGCTTGGAGAAGCTTTAGGTATCTATATGATAGATTTATACTTGTCAATTAGAGATTCATCATCATAAATATTAGATACTGGATATGCATCTCATGTTTGCAATCATGTGCAGGTGTTGACAAGTAGAAGAAAGCTGAGCAAAGGTAAGGTGGAGTTGAGGCTAGGAAAGGGCATAAAGGTTATAACACTCGTTGTGGAGACAATCGACTTCAAACTTCCATCTAGACAGAGGATCATATTACATGATTGTTATTATGTTCCTAACATAACAAAGAACATTATTTATGTTTCTTATTTGGACTGAGTATGATACAAATTAACCATTCAGTACAAGTATTGTTCTATTTATTTTAAAAATAATTTATTAGCATCTGTAGTGTGGTTAATGGTTTCTATGTGTTGGATGTTTCGTGTGATTCTCTTTGCCTTGATAGAGCTCCCAAGAGGTCTAGGAATGGTGTAAACTAAGCTTACCTTTGGCATTGTAGACTTAGACATATTAGTGAAAATAGACTCCAAAACCTGTATAAACATGGATATTTGGATCCATTCGATTATGAATCATATGAAACTTCTGAGTCATATTTGATGGATAAATTAGCTAAATCTCCATTTACTAGACGTGGAGAAAAGGCCAAGGATATATTAGAACTAATATATTTAGATGTATATAGTCCAATGTCCATCTATGCCAAAGGTGGTTTCTTATACTTCGTCATGTTCACCGATGACTTCTTTAGGTATAGCTGTGTGCTTAATGAAGTATAACTTAGAACCCTTTGAGAAGTTTAAGGAGTGTAAGAATGAAGTAGAAAAATCAAACTAGAAAGAGTATTAAAACTCTTCGATCAAACCAATGAGGGAAATACTTGAGTATAGAGCATTGGGATCCGAGCGGGACGCGAAGAACACGGCGAAAACGACGAACAGAAATTTATCCCGCCCGATGCCCGCTGATCCGATTCAGAACAAAAAACTAAAACCGAAAATTAACGGGAGTAATCCGATTACCGTGCGGGGATTCGAATCCGCTTCCGTCTCGATTCCGTCGAGGCGATGCCGTGAGCCGCACAAGCATCCAGCCTCCAACGGTATCCACGCGATCCTCCGCGGTGGTTCGTCCTCGATCTCTCGTCTGTATCAGCTCGCTCGCTGAAGATCCGTCGCCGCAACGATTGCTGAAAACCCGCCGACGAGAATTCTCGACTTTCGGGAATCACACGCGGCGGAGACGGAGACAATCCCGGCGCCTCGAACGGGGTGCCCATAGGAGGAGAGAAAAAGGAGGGATGACGGCCAGCATGGGGAAACCCTAGAGCTTGGCCCAGGGTTTCTCAACAGTGTGTGTATATATTAAGTCGGCGCGACTTTTCACAAAAGTCCCCGAGTTAATATAAATCCCACTTATGTACCACCGACTGAGAATTTTATTGCGTGTGACCCTCTAGGCCCATTTACCAGTCTGATTTTCAGCCCGTTAAGTCCAATAACTAGTTATTGACTTATTGTAATTAATTAATATCTAGATATTAACTAATTACTTAACTGAATTATCATCGCATGTAAATTCGGTCGGACTTCCGATCAAGTTGGGTGCCAAGCAACACCGCATGATCCCGGAAGGTAATGGGGTTCAGCAACCCACTCATGGAACCTGTCTGTCTACAGTCACCACGTGGCTATAATCCTTCGTTCGCACAATGCTCTCGAGTTAACCTAGGATATGGTCAACTATCAAAACCTAGATAATCAACTCAATTGAATTAGACTCCACTGTACAATATCCGAAAACCACTTTTCTGATATTGTTTCTGCTCTGGCCAGAGACTCCTGCGGATCTATTCTAGAGCATTCTCTCTTTTGTTACCTGAGAGCGAACGATCCTTTATTGAACACACAATCACCTTCGAAGGTCTTCTGCTGGACCCGATCCTTGACTATTAGAGATCCCGTGGATAGAGATTCGTAGGTCAAGGTCAAAGTCCAGAAGTCCACCGACAAGGTGTCTTTGGTGTCTCAAGTCCAAGGATCAACCATGCCACTGTGACGATGAATCAAGCCGATTGACAGTCAGATAAATTACCATTCGGCGATTCATGTCGGATTAGTTCAGTGAACTCATTATCCAATGAGCACCTACAGGTTTACCATTGTGTCTCCACACGAGTAACTAACGAGATCAGTCACCCTCATCATATGAGCTGGAATAACCTGTACTAGTCTAACTGGATGTTAGATGTCCTTCTCAAACATCCTACGACTAGGAACAATTAAGAATATGTGTTTATAAGTTATCAGTCTCATTATTATTATCTCATCATAATTTGATGACTATTGCACATATTCATGGACTTCATTATGCGCAATTATAAATATGCCAATCTACATAATGAATTTAATGCTATTTATTAGTGAACCAGATTGAAATAGGTCCCTTATAATTGGCTTAGAGGGCACCTATATCCATCAATCTCCCACTTGGAATCAAGCCAATCACTTTTGCATTTGATCTCCATCAAATCTAGGTGATGCTCACATAAAACCTGTGACTAAGACTTGGTCAGGGATCTGCTAAATTATCTATAGATGGAATATTTTCCATTACGTTATTTCCTATTTATCCTTTGTCTCTGAACTTGTGAAAAGAACCTCATAATGTTCTGCAACTTCTGATGAGACCATGGCTCGACCACAAAATTGATTGCTCCCACTGTTGTCCTACAACAACGAGATTTTATCAGAAACCTTTTAGAACTACATCTAGTTCAAGGATGAACGTTTTCATCCATACTGTTCTAATAACAATATCACTTATTTATGTCGTCACCTTAATATCGAGTTCTGGATTGGAATCATTCCAATCCATTCCTTTCTACTAGAAGGTTGAATCCATTATTTGACTTGAAATTTGAGTCAGTGTGACCTCATAGTTTCAAATCATCCTCTCCATATACGTGAATGCATCCTTAGCACTTTTCAAGCGCTTAATGATGTATTTCACTCATGTATCCTCTATGGAACCTTTTCTTTAAAAGAATAAATTCCATATCTCAACAATTGAGACTTGTTATGAAATTTATGCCAATCATCTTGACATACAGGTCAATATAATATCCCCACCAATCTATCTTAATAGATTCGTATTTCTAATACGTGGGATATTATAACTAAATCCATTATGGAGGAAACCATAGTTAACAATGCTTTCACTAATAGTAACATCCGAAAGTCATTCTTAATGACTTTGATGTTATTATCATAAAGCATTACTAAAGCGACCGTACTCCCACTGTCCTCTTTGAATACACACAGTCCGCGATCATTTTTAATGATCACATAATATCTGACAATTAAGTCAAAAACTCTTATTACAACTTTAGAAAGTTTTAGTTTGATTCAAAATAATCCTTTTGAAATCATAACTTGCTTCTTGAACATTTTAAAAGCTTTAAAGGTGTATCATATACATCTTTACCTCAATCACATTAAGTGGATGCTTTTAATATCCAACTGTCATCATCTCATGATTGGCAGTATAGATAAGTAGAATTCTAATAAACTTATCAATCTCAAAGTTGTAATGACAGAGAGCATCATTGTCATAGATTTTAGATCATAATCTATTTTGAGCTATTCTTATCTTGCTTAATCAGATATGTCAAACATATCCTTCTAGTCACTGAGAGAATCTCAAAAATCTATGAAACTCTCTGATGTGTGTCATGAGTGGTTCCAAACAACTAAAGATTATCTAATAATCTTATGTTAGCTTGTGAATCTAGAACATCTTCTAGTTTTATCAGCTCCCACTGTCTTCTTTGAGGACATATTCCTCTTCACAGAAGACGGCTTTTAGGATGATAATTATTTCATCATTGCCTGGCCAATAATTGTAATGTCCAAACTCTGTAGACATTCACAAATTCACACCATGGTAATACCTGACTTTTAAATCAGGTTTGTTCATAATTCACATCTCATATGAATTATTTGGTTTCCATATCTTGTATGGACACGCACTGACTTATTTGGAACCATCTTTAAAGTATAGACATCTAATGTTCATACTCATATTCAAAAGGGTAATAATTAGGCAAATCTTATTATATATTGCACCATATCTTAATAAGGTTCAATTCCTCATTCTATCATATTGCTATGATGCATAATAAGGATTAATAGAGTAAGGATACAATTATCCTCTTTGATTTATGTGAATCATATACTAAAGTATCAGTTTCTTTGATCAAATCAAAAATTCTAATACTTCATATTGATCTTATACATTAATCTCTCAGATGCATTCGACTTGTACTACATTAAGTACATATAGCCGAATCATTCCAAGAATAAACTATAAGATAAATCAATGGTAATGATTATCTTTGGCCTTTGAGCTATTTACATCAATATGCATCAGCATCAATAATTTCTTATTGTACAACCCTATGTACAATACTATAGATAATCAAGATTCACACAGTTTATTTCTATAGGAGACTTGTGAACATTCATCACATAAAATGTCACTTCAAGAATTTATAGTGCATTGACTGATTTGATCAACTATTGTTCCTTCTCAGTCAATGTTATTTACTTTTACAATTCTTGATATCTTATGCAATTAACTAACAATTATTCGGTTTCATTTTAGACTCCTATAGATATACAAAGATTTACTGTCAGACAGCAACCTATGAATATCATGAATAATTGTTGAGTCTAACTCATCACTTGAATTTTATTGATTTCCTTTTACTTGTCTAAGTCTGCATACCATCGCAGCTCTGAGAACCATTTTCAATATCTCATATTGGAGACGCTAATTCTCCAATAGACGTACAAAAGTTGATAATAAGATTATATGAGACTTCTTTCAAGTTTCATATTCATTTTACCTTTACCAGTATCCTTATATTGGTTATAGTGGGAGAACTGCTACTTCTCTATCTCAGTTGACTTTTCTTTATCCTTTTTCAAGTGTGGATTCAATCGTTTAAAATCTTACCACTTGTCTTTCTCAAAGACATATCATAAATATCTCTTCATCTTGATCTATCAAAATAAGAGATTTCATGACATTCATTGCCTTTCAAAAAGGCATACCATGAATACCTCTTCACCTTGGTCTATCCAAGTAAGAAGATTCATGATATCTGATTAGGATAGTGACTTTCACTCTCCCCTAAAGACATTCTTTAGAGTTTTCTAGTCAATCTGAGTATGAGAAGTATTGACATCCAACATGCCAAAATCTCGAATATACGACATATTAGTGATCGAAGGAAATAACGTGATTTAAACAAATAGTTCTGATAATTCAATTATGGTCTTTTATCTTGAATTATTTCCCACTATTTTTTGACGGACTGTATAACCTTCAGGTATATAGAACGGAAGACTCCGACGGTCTCCTAGTGAGGATCAGAATCTCCAAGAATCATAGTATGACCTCGGGTAAACACATAGTATCATACTATTATCTTAGAGCAACCATCTCATGGTAATTGCAACTCCTTGCAATATCCGATCTTATTTCAGCTCCCAGGTCTTTAATGGTCCCGGGTAAACATAGTAGACCATTATACCTAGTCTAAGTTTTACCATCAATACGTGACAGAGTAGAGTAAGAATGTAGCTCTCGGGTAAATGCGAAGATAGCTACACCGTTCCTCTATTCCAATCTCAAGGCATCAAAATGTCATAGTTAATAGTCATTTCATCAAATAGTGGCAGATCTCGGGTAAACATATAGAAACTGCCATCACTAAATCAAGTTCTAAGAACTATATTGATGGAGAGCCACGCAGTACATTCTCAATGACTCATGCTCCGGCTTAGACTTTATGTTGAAGGTTTTGTTTATATTAAGTTGGTCTCATCCTAGATGATAGTTTATAAATATATTGAATATATTTAACTATACCTAGATATTAATAATCGATTCATAATCAATAACTAAAAGCATGCATCATCCATACATGTTCATTATGTGGTCATGGACAACACGATGATTAACTGAAGCCAAACAATTAATCACCAAAACTATATAACATTTACATAATTTAAACATGCAAACACATAGCCACTAGTGATCTCATCTCATGTCGCCTTCCTGGTTGTATTTGTGGATCATCCTCGCCTCTCCTCAGCCGGCGCGATCAATTACAAATATAAAACATAATTTTAAACATTTTCAAATACAGATTAATTGTAAGAGAGAGACTTATGGCCGAGTACAATAACAGAGGGAGATAGAATTACAATGGAATGGAGAGAGGGAGGCACGCAAACCTCATTAATTAACACTTAATTAATATACATCACATTCCATAACAATCCACATAATCACACATCATCACATGATATGAAATTTAACTAAGTGCATATCTATGACCACCACAAATTTTAACCATCCACACATGATAAAGCACATCACATGAAGACTAAAATTTTAAAATTATAATAATTTTGACTTTCTTAAAACCTGGGTACCAATTAAAATTGGATAATTTGAATTTTTGAAAATATTATTTTCTAATATGCAATAAATCTAATTTAAAGCATTAAACACATCAACATGTGCACACAAAGCTAAAATTAAAATTCTAAAATATTCCATGCATAATTTAGAACAGTACTAAATTAATTAATTTAACATTTAGATTAATTTTAAATCACATTAATAACAATTATTAAAGTGAAAAAATCTAACAATTAGAAAGAATTAAAAATTCTTAAATAACATTTATAAAAGAATTTATAATTCCAATTATTAACCCCTTAATAACTCCTTGTTAAAACCCCTTAATTAAATCATATTTCTCAATGACAATTATTAAGAAATAATAATTAGAACATTTCTAATTAAAATAGTCTAACATCTTAGACTTAATTTAATCCTTTAATAACATTTATAAAAGATTAAATTCTAAGTAAATTAGATCATTAAAACCAATAATTAAGAGATACTTGAGTAAACTAATTAATAATCTTAATAACTATTATTAAGACTTAATTAATCCTTAATAACTTTTATTAAGGTTTATTACTCAAGAAATAATTAACATAATTATAACTATTATAATTAGTTAATTAATCACTTAACTTTTATTAAGTGTCTCTAAATTATTAAAATAATTTCCTAAAAACAATTGCTAAGAAATTATTAATATTAATCTAATCACTTAATAATAACAAAATTAACAACTTTTGTTGATTCTATTCAAAATCATGACTTAAAATTAAATTAACAATATTTGTTAATTATATTTAGGTCACAACTTAAAGTTTAATTAACAACACTTGCTAATTATAATTTAAGATCAAAATCTTAAATTTTAACCCCTTTAATTACTTTAATTAAAGGTAAATCAACAAATTATGTTAATTTTTTTATTTAAGATCACATCTTAAAATTAAACCCCTCTTATATTAAGAACATATCTTAATTAATCATTAACAACATTTGTTAATAAATTCAAGTTCATATCTTAAATTATCTCTCTAATTACTTAATTAAGAGGATTCAACAACAATGGTTAATAAACTAAGATCATATCTTAATAATTAACCTCATTAAAAGATCACATCTTCTATATAAATCCCCTTACTAAATTAATAGTAATTGCAATTAAAGATCAAATCTTAAATTGTAAACCCATATTTTAAGATCATATCTTAAAAATAATAACCCCTTATTAACTAAAAAATTAAAATTTAAGTTCAAAACACATTTTAAACATAAATGAATTTCAATTTTTTTAATTAATAAGGGAGGGATTTATGGGTTAAAGGGGTTTAGGCATTAAATGGGACAAAATAGGTTTAAATGGGCCTAGAGGGGCCACCAGGGACGAACCAGGCTCAACCTGGCTCGGGCCAGGGGGCCTGGACCCAGGCGCGACCTGGCCCAGCCAAGTCCAGCGCCTGGGCCGCCCTGGCTGGTCGGGCCGGGCCGCGCCTAGCCAGGCGCCTGGCGCGGGACTGGCCGGTCTAGGCGCACAGGGCCTGGTTCGACCGGCCCCTTTAGGGTTTTTGGGCCACTTTGTTGACGGTTTCAGGCGCCGCCGCCGGCCGCGAGGGTGGCCGGAAGTCACAGGGGAAAGTCACCCCTTTCATTTCCCCCGCCGGTGGTGGCCGGCCGGCGACTCCTTCGCCGCCGGTGAACCTCCAAAGGTGGAGCTTTGTGCAGTTTTGCAGATCTTAGCCTTTCCTCAATCCTTTTTCAACTCTTGAAAATTATGGGAAGAAAAACTCCATCGGCCACCATAGAAATTTTCCGGGGATGGTGAGGGGTAGCTGGTCATACCAGCAAACCTTCAGAGATGGTCCAACCACCATTAATCCCTTTTTGAAGCCCACAAATCCGGTTCTTCATCTCCATGAAGAACGCGATGAAACCCTCAAAAAAATTGATTTTCTCCACAGAAAAATAATCCGATTATTGTATACTCATCCTATAAGTAATTTCTACGAAAGAAACATAATCTGAGCATGGAAATAATTTCAGAACATTAATTTTCTCGTTCCGGAGCGGATCAGAGTGGAATTCCCGACTTTCGGGAATCACACGCGGCGGAGACGGAGACAATCCCGGCACCTCTAACGGGGCGCCCAGAGGAGGAGAGAAAAAGGAGGGATGACGGCCAGTATGGGGAAACTCTGGAGCTTGGCCCAGGGTTTATCAACGGCGCGTATATATATTCAGTCGACGCGACTTTTCACAAAAGTCCCCGACTTAATATAAATCCCACTTATGTACCACCGACTGAGAATCTTATTGCGTGTAACCCTCTAGGCCCATTTACCAGTCCGATTTTCAGCTCGTTAAGTCCAATAACTAGTTATTGACTTATTGTAATTAATTAATATCTAGATATTAACTAATTACTTAACCGAATTATCATCGCATGTAAATTCGGTCGGAATTCCAATCAAGTTAGGTGCCAAGCAACACTGCATGATCCCGGAAGGTAATGGAGTTCAGCAACCCACTCATGGAACCTGTCCGTCCATAGTTACCACGTGGCTATAATCCTTCGTTCGCACAATGCTCTCGAGTTAACCTAGGATATGGTCAACTGTCAAACCCTAGATAGTCAACTCACTTGAATCAAACTTCGCTGTACAATATCTGAAAACCACTTTTCTGATATTGTTTTTGCTCTGGCTAGAGACTCCTGCGGATCTTTTCTAGAGCATTCTCTCTCCAGTTACCTGAGAGCGAACGATCCTTTATTGAACACACAATCACCTTCGAAGGTCTTCCGCTGGACCCGATCATTGACTATTAGAGATCCCGTAGATAGAGATTCGTAGGTCAAGGTCAAAGTCCAGAAGTTCACCGACAAGGTGTCTTTGGTGTCTCAAGTCCAAGGATCAACCACGCCACTGTGACGATGAATCAAGCCGATTGACAGTCAGGTAAATTACCATTTGGTGATTCATGTCGGATCAGTTCAGTGAACTCATTCTCCAATGAGCACCTACAGGTTTACCATTGTGTCTCTACACGAGTAACTAACGAGATCAGTCACCCTCATCATATGAGCTAGAATAACATGTACTAGTCTAACCGGATGTTTGATGTCCTTCTCAAATATCCTACGACTAGAACAATTAAGAATATGTGTTTATAAGTCATCAGTCTCATTATTATGATCTCATCATAATCTTATGACTATTACACATTCATAGACTTCATTATGCGCAATTATAAATATGTCAATCTACATAATAAATTTAATACCATTTATTAGTGAACCAGATTGAAATAGGTGCCTTATGATTGGCTTAGAGGACACCTATATCCATCACAGAGTTCACACAATTTCTGAAGGATAATAGTATCATCTCATAATGGACTCCTTCTTATACACTACAATTGAATGGTGTATCAGAAAGAAGGATTCGCACCCTATTAGATATGATGTGATCTATGATGAGTTTTGCTTAGTTGTCAGTGTCTTTATAGGGATATGCTTTAGAGTCAACATCATACCTACTAAACAGGGTTCCAAGTAAGTCTGTGACTGCCACTCTATATAATATATGGAAGGCTAGAAAGTCCGACTTTAAACGTGTTAAAGTGTGGGGCTATCCTACTCAAATAAAGAGAAATGATCCAGACAAGTTAGAATCACGAATCCAAAAGTACAAATTAGTTAGATACTCCAGAGAAACCTTTGGGTACTACTTTTACCACCTTAGTGAACAAAAGATGTTTGTTGCCAAAAGAGTTGTGTTTTTGGAAGAGGAATATTTCTTCTAAAAGGACATTGAGAGTATTAACCCATCAAATGAGGTTGCGCTTCTTGAGCCTGTTCAAGAAAACACATAGGAACCTCGTAGGTCTATGAGAGTATCCAGACAGCCTAAAAGATATGTGAGACATATTAGTAAAGGTATTTCTAGAACATCTTATAGTGAGTATGATGATCCTAAAACTTACAAGGAGGCTATTGAAAGTCGTGATGTCGGAAAAATGAAAGGAGGCAATGAACTCTAAAATATAGTCTATGTACATTAACTAAGTTTGGAACTTGGAAGACCTTCTAGAAGGTATTATACCTATCGAATGAAAATTGGTGTTTAAAAGAAAGATTGGTATAGATGGACAAATTGATACTTGTAAGGTAAGGTTGGTAGCAAAAATATATCGTCAAAGGCAATGAATTGACTACAACGAGACATTCTCACCAGTTGTGCTGATAAAGTCAATCAGAATCCTTCTTGCCATTGCTGCACATTATGATGATGACATCTGGCAAATAGATGTGAAAATCACATTCCTTAATAGAAATCTTGAGGAGGAAGTGTATTATAGCCTGAGGGTTTCACATATAAGGAGTTCCTAGATAAAGTGTGCAAGTTTTAGAGATCTATTTATGGATTGAAACAAATATCTCGGAGTTGGAATATAAGATTTGATGAATCCATCAAATCTTATGACTTCATTAGAATAAAGATAACCTTTATGTGTACAAAAAGACTAGTGGGAGTGCAGTAACATTCCTAATACTTTATGTTGATGACATCCTACTCATTGAGAATGATGTAGCAATGTTGTCATATGTTAAAGTCTGGCTGTCAAAGAACTTCTTCGTGAAAGATTTGGGAGAAGCATCCTACGTATTGGGAACATAGATTTATAGAGATAGATTAAAGAGAAGGCTTGAGATGAGCCAATCTTTGTACATAGACACCATTGCCAAAAGGTTTGGCATAAAAAAATTCAAGATATCTCTCATACCGATGAGATATAGAATTAGTCTCTCTAAGAGTCTATCACCCAAGACTCCTAAAGAGAACGCAATGATGAATAAAGTATCCTATGCCTCTGTCATAGGATCCATCATGTATGTCATGATACGTACAATGTCCGATGTAGCATATGCTCTGAACGTCACAAGTAGATATCAGGCAAATTTAGGTGATGAATACTAGAAAGCTATAAAATACATCCTTAAATACTTGAGAAGGACTAAGGATATGTTTCTGGTTTATGGAGGAGGAAACTTGAAGCTTCAAAGATACACTGACTCAAGCTTCCAATTAGATCTGGACAATAGCAAGTCTACCTCCGGATTTGTGTTCACATTGAACAGGGATATACTGAGTTGGAAATGTTTCAAGTAAGAAATCACTGCAGATTCAACGACAAAAGCTGAGTATATTGCTACAGTTGAAGTTGCCAAGGAAACAGTCTAGATGAAGAAGTTCATCATTGACCTTAGTATTGTGCCGAGTATCTCTAATCATGTCATGTTGTTGTACGACAACAATAGGGCCATAGCACAAGGGAAATAGCCGTGGTCTCATCAGAAGTCGAAGTACATTCTGCAACGCTTTCATTGGATCAGAGAGATGATCGTGAGAGGAGATGTAATGCTGAAAAGTGTTCCGTCAATCGACAACATAGCAGATCCACTGACGAAGTTATTGTCTCAAATTATCTTTAAGCATCACCTATAGGATATGGGGATACAACATAGAAGTGATTGGCTTTAGTCCAAGTAGAAGATTATTAGTTCTATATATAGTTTGCAAGCCAACAAACACGATCTTTTTCAATTATGTAATTATGCAATATACATTTATTATGTTGAAATCGAATTCAGTTCATAACTGTTATTATTATTATTATTCGTGTCATAGTGAAGTCCATAATTGTGTGCAATAGTTGTCAGATTATGATGAGATCATAATATGAGACTAACAACTTATAAACACATACTCTTAATTATTCCTAGTTAGAAGATATTATGGTCACCTGTGTGGAGACATTATGTTATACCTGTAGTTGCTCATTGGTGAATGAGTTTACTGAACTAATCTGACTTAAATCGCTAGATGATAAGTTACCTAATTGTCAACCAGCTTTCTCTAACATCACAATTGCGTAGATGGTCTTCAGACATGAGACACTAAAGAAATCTTATTGGTGGACTTTTGGACTTTGACATTGTTTAATGAATCCTTAACCACGGGGTTCTCAACAACCAAGGATCAAATTCAGCTGAAGACCTTTGAAGATGATTGTATGTTTAATAAGGAACAATCAGTTGAATGTTAGTCTATCATGTTAATTGTAAAATATAAAATTTACCAACAACATTGTTTGCATACATTGCTACTGAATTCAATAGTTACATTTCTGATAAGGGGACTACATAGTGTATACGTAGATAATGAGAAATACTTATTGCATGCATAAGCCTTGTGTGTATTTTAGAATTAAAGTATATTATTTGGATTTAAAGATATGCATTGTCATGCAAAAGTATGCATTTTAGTATGTGAACAGGCTAATGTTTTATTGTCATCTTAAGTGTATATTTTTGTTTAAAAGTGTGTGAGATTAAAAGATGTGTATCTTGGAATTAAAGTGTCTAGTAGAAAGCATACATCTTTAAATTAAAAATGTGTTTTGGTTTAAAACCATAGGTAGATGTATATATTTGATAATATGTTTAATGCAAGTGTACTTTGATAAAATATTTAATAAATAATATTATTTTTCTTAAAAAATTAATGAAGAATAAATTTTAAATTTAATATTAACGCAGATATGTATATGCATATATTATTTTGTTTAATTGACAAATATGTATACATAGTCTATGACCTTTTTGTGAAAATATAAAATAATAACTAATATGAACATGCATCTAGGACATTTTCACTAATATCAGTACAATTCATAAGGTAAAAACATATGGAGAGAGTTCGTGTAAACATTTTTTTTTTTTGTAATGAAATGAAGTATTCACGTTTTGTGTTCTATACGATTTTTATTTATTTTTTTACTCGGTCCACATTATGTGAGCTCTCAAATGAATTTAGAAAATTGCATTGGTAGATCATACTAACTTCCGATGTTATATTTGTTTGATGTGGAAACATACTAACATTGTTTTTGGTCTAAAGATGTAAGGATGTTCTCAAATTATATTAATAAATTTTGGAAATAAAAATGTAAGATTAAATTAATATGGTCATGCATAAAAGAAGGATTTTACTAATTCCCCAATCAACTCAAATGGTTACATGCCAGGCGACTAGTGTATGGTCTAGTAGTAGGCACTTGTGGCGTGCACGCCAAGTTAGACTTTATGGAAAATAAAGAAAAACAAGAGAAAAATGTGTTGAAAAGGAGAGGAAGAAGGATGCAAAGGGTAATCGAGAACGCAATATATTAGCTTATGCATCAGCAGATAAGACAATGGATAGAATCTATGGTCAATTGATTGCACATGGTACATTGAGAATCCCATAATCTAGCTTATTATTAGTTAACCAGATGTATCCGTAAACTATTTTTTTAATCATTATCTGACCATTTACAGTACAATCATATATTTTTGGGTTTGTTAGATATACCCCTCAAATATACCGTATAATATGCATGTTTACTCCTAACTCTAACGTATTACCATCAATACCCCTAAAATCTTTAGAAAGTTGTACTTATACCCTAAAGTCACTAATATTTTGCATATATTTCCCTCAATTCACTAAAATCTTGCATTATGTACCCTCAACACCTCTGATGATATCATGATTTATACAATATTTTTTATATATTTTGTTGAAATTCATATAAGTTTGACGGGAGGGGTATAAAGGTAACATTATGAAGATTTCAAAGGTACTGATGATAATATGTGAGAGTTAGGAGTACACATGCAAATACGGTGTATTTAAGAGGTACATATGAAAAAAACTCTATATTTTTTTAGTTTAATTAGCTGACACAACTCTAAGAAAATCCAGGTTAATTACACGGGAATAAGTGACTGAAAATAGATGTTCAAAGAGGATGTCAACCCCTAGATTATGATGAGCTTTGATCTCCACCGCTAAAGCACATTTGTTTCCCTATTTGTTATATATATATATATATATATATATATATATCTATATATATTATGAGTACTATTAAGTGATCCCATTACTATTAAAAAATATCCCCTCTCATTTCCACGTGAATTTCAGCCATCAGAGAATTGATACTTCCATTCCAAGCGGTAACTCTTCTCTTTGACAAGTACCCATTCAATCACTGCTAAATTTTCTGTAACGTATCCCATTCATAATTAGAGAAACTTCAACGGCAACTTTCTTTGGTATGTACGACAAACGCGGCCAGAGGTTTTTCTTCCTATGCAGGCCATATATGATGATAATAACACATAATTAGAAACGTGCGGATATATATATCTTTTACCTTTTGGACTCCCCTGGCATTCTTTTCGTAGTAGTTCCCTTTCTACTTTCCATGCATTTCTGAGGATGCCTGTGCCATATGAGCGAAATGGGTCTCCGGTTCTTCAATCCCTCACTAATTGTATGTTCAGTAGGCATTAAACGTTACCATTTCAGTGATTTCCCTTCTCACCTCCCCCATCTCATCCCCCACCCCCCACCTTGGAATTGTGAGCTATAAAATTAAAAATGCCCCTCTGTAGGTACATGAAGACCAAACTCTGGGGGGATCTCTTATTCGGTCACCTGTAAATATCTGTATCGATTCAAAAAGAAAACAAGAAAAAATTAAAGAGGAAGGAAGACACCTATCCACTTTAGAGGAAGAGGAGGTGAGAGGCATAGGCAGGGTAAGACGGCAATGGCGTGCAGTAGGTGGCCGTGGTGTACTCTCTTTACAACATAAGATAAAGATATGAGGAGGGATGAGCAGTCCTGGTCGTCCGTGCTCTTCCTTGACGCTTCAACGCTACTTGAAAGGTACGACTTACTCATTTGTCATGTTTTTCTTGTCAATTCTCCATTTGATCTTCATCTTTTATTTTATTTTTTATTTTTTTAGTGGCACAATGACTGGGTATGTACAGGTATTTATAAGCGACTAGAGATCGAGTCTGAGATATCCTCTAGAGTTGGAAATAGTTTCGTATTGGTCTGCCTAATTAGGAGAGAATTCTAAGTCTGGCTGAAGAAGTAATTCTACGGACCAAGAGATAAAGATCGAAAGATCGCAACACTATTTTAGGTTTTTGGTTAGAGTGTTTAGGCTCCATTCAAGATCGAACATGAGACGTTCTAATTATGAGGCAAGTGGTGTACAAACTGTCCTAGGCAGCTGGTTCGGTCTTCATCTTTTATTCAGCATGACGTACAAGTTAATATCAAGTCTTGATCTACCTCAAAGAGAGTTTATTACTCAACAAACGTAATAACATATTTTATTTTCACCGTGAGATATATAAGAACTGTCGGTTACAATTTTGTTATTGTAAAAGAAAACAATGTCAAAAGAATATGACGGGAAAAGAAAGAACTTTACATGTATAGTTATGATGGGAAAGAACTTTACATATATAGTGAAGTGACTCGGCCAACCAAGATAATTACAAGTCCGCCAACATAAAAAGTTTGAATTCTAGCACTCTAATCACTTTGTTTGTGGAATAGGATCAGAATAGTAGGTATAAAGGTCCTATTCTGATAAACCTACGTAGAATATTTAATTCCCCTAATTCTCTCAATTTTACTTTTTATTTCACTCCTTATTCTACTTATTCATATCAAATCACTTGGAATAGGGCAATGTAATTCTCCTTATTCTGAGTAGAATACCAACAATTTACCAAATCAAAATACTTCTTATTCTAGTTTAAAAAATCCCCAGAACCTTATTTTGGTTTAAGTTATTCTACAAACAAAGTGAGTAAGTATCTTCTCTAAAAGGAAGATTCCTTTTTTTTGGGCACTACCCTACAAATCTGCCACACTCGGATGAGTACTATTCCTTGCGTTTATTCTTGAACGAACATGTTAATTCCATTCATGTGATTAGATTTATAATACATCATAGTTTAAATGTCTATTTGGTATCTGTTCTTATGTTAGTTGAACATGTACCCTTTTACATGTGCCACTAACATCACACTGTCATGGCTCATGCAGATGTTGCCGGTAGAGGGCGCAAGTCCAGTTCTAGGCTTAGACGTACTCAATGGTTCAGAAGCAAAAAATAGTTGGCACACTTCAAACCTTGACCCGATATTTTCACGCCGTCACAAAGTTGATCAATTTTTGTCAAAGTGAATTAAAATATCTAAAACTGGTTTAATATAGAATCTGTTGATTTATAATCACCTAATTCTTATATGTCAATTTTTTCTTTTTTGAGCGGGTATCAACAAAGGAAAACTTTGTATAAGATAGTTGGTATAGAAATTGATTATTTTAAAAACCTACTATTCAGCATAACAAAAAAAAGCAATGGGAGAGGTTTGATGTAAAGAAATTCATTAAGTTATTTTTTCTTCACCATTCTTAATTACTACAATTCCTTTCATATTTCACTTTCACGAAACATCTATCGTGATAAGCTAAATAATTATTATCGTGCATGTGCACGTACATTTTAACTAGTATACTATATAGAGCACAAATAACGGAATATTCCCTCTTGATTCCATTTGTCGAGAGAGAATATTAGTCCTTGGATTATGAGTTTTGATCTCCACCGTTAATACACATTTGTTGCGTTATTTATTATATGTACATGTCACAATTTATTATTATTTCTACAATGATTATTCTCTTCATGCCATTATTATCAGGCTCATATCCAACATAAGGTGAAACGGCCTGAAGAGGGTCAAACTGGTCTTGGCCTAGTTGGGTCCAAATAACGGGCAACCCATAAAGCCCATGGCCCAATCTAAGGGCACTATATGTAACAGCCACGTGGGCTCCTTGCAAGCGTCCGACAAGGCCATCCAGGAGCGTAGGTCCCAAGAGGTGGCCCTATCTAGTCTTGGGCAAAGATTCCGACTTCCCAAGAGGAGCAGGCACTCGAGGGGGTTCATCCCAACTTCTCGAGAGGGCCAAGCTCCCTGAGAGGTTGGAATTCCTTCCTACTCTCCACTTGGTGGGACCCATAACTCAATGAGTCAACAAGGTCAAGGCCCCTTACGAGGGCCCAAACACCACTTGACCAAGACCCCAACATGCCAAGAAGGTGGAGCACTTGGGATGGTTCAAGCTCCTTCTTTTCCTCCAACAAGTGAGAATCACAGTCAATAACTACTCAATTATGGGGACCCATGATCTCTACCACTTGGCTAGAAGGGATAGTCCCCACCTTCCTGTTTAGTGAGGCACGATTGCCCACAATCAAAGGGTCCTGATCATGCGCAACAAGGAGACGTTACGAGAGGACTTCTTGCCCCTCTTTTGAGGGCCTTATATAGAGAGTGGCCTCCCTCAAGAACCAGGTATGTACACTCACACCCGAAAAACCATAGAATACTAGCTTCCTCCAAGGATCTGACTTAGGAATCTGAAGGTCTTTCTCCCACCTGGACGAGGGATCCCTGATGACCTTCTGGTATCTGTAGGTTCCGGTGAAACATCGTTTCTTTCTCAAACAAATCTTATCGCGTTGTGGGAGAGCTGATCGGACGATCCTCCATTCCATTAAATTTCCTCCCTCGACACAATTGGCGCCGTCTGTGGGAAACGCACAAAAAATGGCTAAAGGTAACAACAGGAATAACCATCGAGCTGGAGCACCCTCTCAGCAAGATGCTACCGGAGGTGTCGTCGGCCACCACGGATCTCAAAGTGCATTGTCTACTCTATCGCAGAATGGCAACGACCCTCTGCGAGCATTGGCATAGTAGTTGGGTGCCTTGATTACCCTAGTGCAAGAGTGCATGCCTCCTCAAGCAGACACTCTTTAGGGTGAAATCCAACAGCCTACCCAACATGCCGCTCCTAGAGGGCAGTGAGGAGTCCAAAGTATCATATGAGGTTGCGTCGAGTCCCGAACGCCATCCTCTGTCGTGCCTTCACTACCACCTTGGTGGAAACTGTTAGTCTTAGGTGGCCTACAAGCTAATATGACTATGTAATCTCGTTCATTTATTAATATAATGGCATAATATTCATTGTGTGTAAATCGTATTAATTATCGTCTCATAATGAAGTACGTGAGTATGTGCGATAGTGATCAGATTATGATGAGATCATACTAGTGAGATTGATCACTTAAACACACATATTCTTAATAGTTCCTAGTCAGAAGATATCCGAGAAGGATATCGGATATCCAGTTAGACTATTATAGATTACTCATGCTCATACGATGAGGGTGACTGATCTCATAGTCACTTGTGTGGAGACACTAAAGCAAATCTGTAGGTGCTCATTGGAGAATGAGTTCACTGAACTGATCCGACTGAATCGCTGGATGGTATTGTACCTCACTGTCAACCAGCTTGATTCTATTGTCGCAGTTGCATGGATGACCTTCGGACCTGAGACACCAAGGACACCTTGTCGGTGGACGTCTGTGCTTTAACCTTGGTTTATGAATATCTAACCACGGGATTCTAAACAGTTGAGGAGTGGGTACAGTGGAATATCGTCGAAGGGAATTGAGTGTCAATAAGGAATCAATCGCTGTCGATACAATGAGAGAGAATGCTCTAGGAAGGATGCGCAAAAGTCCCTGGCAAGGGCGGACAATAATATCAGGAAATGAGTTTTTCGATATTCATCAGCGGCATCCAATCCAAGTGAGTCGACCGGTTAGGGTTTGACAGCACGCCATACCCTGAGTTGACCCGAGAGTATTGTACGTGTTAGTTTTAGGTGGCCTACAAGCCAATCTGACTATGTAAATCTCGTTCATTTATTAATATAATGGCATAATATTCATTATGTGTAAATCGCATTAATTATCGTTTCATAATGAAGTCCGTGAATATGTGCTATAGTGATCAGATTATGATGAGATCATACTAATGAGACTAATCACTTAAACACACATATTCTTAATCGTTCCTAGTCGGAGGATATCCGAGAAAGACATCGGATATCCGGTTAGACTAGTACAAATTACTTCTGCTCATATGATGAGGGTGACTGATCCCATAAGTCACTTGTGTGGACACACTAAGGCGAATCTGTAGGTGCTCATTAGAGAATGAGTTCACTGAACTGATCCGACTGAATCGCTGGATGGTATTGTACCTCACTATCAACCAGCTTGATTCTATTGTTGCAGTTGCATGGATGGTCCTCGGACCTGAGACACCAAGGACACCTTGCCGGTGGACTTCTGTGCTTTGACCTTAGTTTACGAATCTCTAGCCACGGGATTCTAAAACGCTAAGGATTTGGTACAGCGGAATACCGTCGAAGGGAATTGTGTGTCAATAAGGAATCATTCGCTCTCGGTACTTAGAGAGAGAATGCTCTAGGAAGAATGCGCAGAAGTCCCTGGCCAAGGCAGACGATAATATCAGGAAAAGAATTTTCCGATATTCATTAGCGGCATCCAATCCAAGTGATTCGACCGGTTAGGGTTTGACAGCACGCCATACCCTGAGTTGACTCGAGAACATTGTACGAATAAAGGATTATATCTACGCGGTAACTGTCGGCAGAAAGGTTCCAAGAGTGGGTTACTTAACCCCGATACCTTCCGAGTTCACGCGGTGTTGCTTGGCACCCAACGTGATCAGAGGCCCAGTCGAATTCGATGTGCAACATCAATTCGATTGATTAATTAATTAATAAAGGGTTATTAATTTATTAATAAAGCCAGTGAGGAGTCACTGGACTTGTTGGGCCATTAACTGGACTGGTAATTGGGCCTAGAAGGTCACACACAAATGATTCTCAAGGAGATGGATAAATAAGTGGGTTTTATACAAACCTGAGGTTTTTATGAAAAATCGTACGGTTAGTATAAAACATAGCGAACGGGCTGAGCAGGCCAAGTTGCTGCTAACCCTAGCCGCCCCTCCTATGTTTCTCTCTCCCTTTGGCGTCCCAGAAAGATCTAGATCTACTCCACCGCTTCTCCGACTCCCGTCCGACGGGAAATCGTCCGCGCGTTGCGGCGATCGTTGCGGCGACTGACGGAGGTTTCATGGGCTGCGAAGAACGAGGAACGTGAGGATATCCGTCGCAAGGAGGATCGCGTGGACTTCTCTAGAGGCCGGGCGCTTGCGCGGGTTGCGGTGTCGCACTGACAGAACCGAACGGTTGCGGATTCGAATCCGCACACGGTGAGAACCGATAATCCGATTATCCTGTTTTCAGATTTTTCGAAACGGTAACGGATCTCCGTTTTATTTTTATTTCCGCTGTGCGGGAGATCTGGAGAAACTCGAGAACCCAACAGTGGTATCAGAGCTAGGTTCCACTGTTTCTCGTCCCGTTTCAATCTCCGAATTTAATATTTTCATGAATTATTCCATGTACGAATTCGATTACTTTGCTAGATCTGTGTTTATTAGATAAACACAATAATAATTGAATTATTATTTTTTGAAAAATTTGAATTTTTTTATTTGGGGTTTTGGTGTTCTTCGTCGGACGAAGAATCGGGCTTCGATGCGATTTTGTTTGGGCCTCCCAAGTGTTGGGATGCGGGATCGAAACCTCGGATCTCCTTAAGATTGTCACTAGACATCTATGGGTTCCTCACCAGCGCGGGTGCACCCTCTGGAGATGGCCGGAGATGGCTACTAGTCTCCCTCTTATTCGGTTTTTAGAAAACCTGTGTAAAACCAGTTTTTTTTTGGTTTTTGGGGCTTGGATTGCGCCCCAATCAGAGGTCACCGGCGGCCCTACCGGCGCCGAGCGTGTCGCCAGACCTGGGGGCGTCGCCGGCCATGGCCGGCGGCGCCGGGGGGCCGGTCGGCGGCGGCCTGCTATACCCTTACCGCCGCCTGCAACCGCTAAGGTTTCCTGCTTGTGGGGCTCGGGTTGGGGAGGATGATCCGGCTGAAGGCTTACTGGGCACAGGCGGGCCGGTTAGACCCTGGCTCGGTCCAGGGCGCCCCGGGTCCGAGCCCCTTGTCGAGCCAGGGCTCACACCTGGCCGAACCACAGGCTCGAGCCAGATGCCATCTGAGCTGAGCACTATTCCTTTTGTTTAACCCATTTAAAACCCCTCTTAGCCCATTTAAATTACAAATAAAATATGAATTAATTTTTAAAATTCAAAAGTGTTTTGAAATTTAAGTTATTATTCAATTTTAATTTAAATGGGCTTATTAATGATTTTTTAATCAATTTTGATTAACATTTAGTTGTTAATTTGATTAATGTTAATTGTTAGTTTAATAGTTAAACTAATGATTAATCTTAATAATACTAATTTAATGGTTAAATTAGTAATTAATAATTATTAGTCTAATAGTTAGATTATTAATTATTATTTCAACTAATTGTTAATTAATATTTGAGTTAGTTATTAATTTAATTGTTAAATTAATAATTAACTTAGATGACTTATTTAAGTGTTAAATTAATAGCTTTTAATTATTATTGTTAGTTATTAATTTAAGGGTTAAATTAATGATTAACATTAATCATCTAATCTAATAGTTAGATTAGTAATTATTAATTAATTAAAGTTAATTTTTAACTTAAGTGTTAAGTTAATAATTAATTTTAAATTAACTAATCTAAGAGTTAGATTAGTAATAAATTAATAATTAGAATTAATTATTAATTTAAGTGTTAAATTATTAATTAACTTTGTTGGACTAGTCTAAGAGTTAGATTAGTCATTAATAGTCTAATTGTTAGATTATCAATAGGGTTTAATCTAAGTGTTAGATTATTAGAATTGTTCTAATTTGCATGGAATAATCTGAAATTATTAATTCGGAGTGTGTGCACATGTGATGTGTGTTTTGATGCTTTTAAATTAGATTTGATTGCATGTTAAATTAATTAAAAGTGTTTTCAAAATTCAAATACCAATTTTAATTGGATCCCAATTTTTTGAAAGTCAAAATTATTTATTTTGAAAACTCTTTTATTTTAGCCATGTGATGCGCTGAATCATGTGTGAGATGTTTAAAACACACCGTAGTCATAGATATACACTTATTTAATTGTTCATGTGATGAATGATGTGTTTGTGTGGATTGTGGATGAATGATGGATGTTTATTAATTGTTAATAAATAGAGATCTGCGTATCTCTCCCTCTCTCATTCTCTGATGTATTTCTACCTCCCTCTCTCTTGTACTCGCCATAAGGTTATCTTCTAATTACATGTAATTCTAGAATTAGTGTAATCTGATCGAGGCAACCGAGGAAGGAGCGAGGACGATCCACAGCTGCAACCAGGAAGGTGAAAAGATAGAGAACTCTTACCTATGTGTTTGCAGGTTATCTAATATAATTGTTGTGTTAGATTGTGTGTGCGTTTGACTGTTGGCTCCAGTCAAACCCACTGTGATATCTATGACCACACTAGACATGTATGAGATGCATTGTTTTCTTTTGATTATGAATCAAAACAGATATAGTATTTAGTAAATATATACGATATATTTATATACTATCACCTAAGAGAGACCAAGATAAAAGTTATCTAAATACCCTCAGATAAACTCTAAGCCATAACGCGAGTAGTTAAGAACTTACCGCGTGGTCTACCATCGTTATAGTCATAGGATTCGAATCACTTTAGGCAGGTTTGTTGTGCTATCCATAAGGCCTGCTTAATTGGGAGGAGAAACTGTGGCTATGGCATTAGATGCCTATATGATCGGGGTAGAGGAACCATGTAGCTTTGTTGTGCTATCCACAAGGGCTGCATGCAAATCTATACTCGTCGCGTAACAATGGTTAGCTTAGACCAGAATTAGTGGTTTGTTGTACTGTCCACAAGGCCATTAAATCTCTGGGGACCGAAGGTATGATCAGATATTGCAAAGAGTTGCAAGTCCCATGAGTTGGGTGCTCTTTGATTGTATTACAGTTTGTTGTGCTATCCACAAGGCTGTAGTGCAAGTCATAGAGATTCTGATCCCCACTAGGAGATTGTCGGCATCTCCCGTTCTGTATAACTAAGGGTTATACAATCCGTCAAAAATTAGTGGGAGTTAAACTTGAACAAAAGACCATGTCTAGTTTTAAATTATAATACTTGAACATCTGCTAAATAGATTTTACTTATCTCCTGTAGGGAATTATGCCGTCGAATAACCCACTCCGCGGCATACTTGATGCCCTTTTGACTTACCTGATCTACTCGGATTGGTTCAGAAACCTGAAGAATGTCTTTAGATCTGAACATATTGACTTTGTCCCCAGAGCTAATCCTCCTGCTGAATCGGCCTTGGATGCCCCTGAAGCCGAGATGATAGCTAACGATAAAAGATCGAAGGACAAAGGCAAAAGAGTAGTAAAGGGTGACTGCTTTTATTATAAGCAGTATGGTCACTAGAAGAGGAACTGCAAGGAGTTCCTTCATGATAAAGCTCATAAAAGAGTGAAGTTATATGAAGCTTCAGATATCTATATGATAGATATCAACTTGTCAGTTAGAGATTCGACATCTTGGGTATTGGATACCGGATGTGCTTCTCATATCTGCCATGATGTGCAGATGCTGACAAGTAAGCGCAAGCTGAGACAAGGTGAGGTGGAATTGAGGCTAGGAAACGGCGCAAAAGTTGTGGGAATTGCTGTTGGGATAGCAAACCTCAGACTTCCATCAGGAGACGCCTTACTATTAGAAGATTGTTATTATGTTCCTAACATAATAAAGAACATCATATCAGTGTCTTGTTTGGACAAGATAGGATATAGGTTGACTATTGAAAATGGAAGTTGTTCGATTTATTATGGTAATAAATCAATAGCTTCAGCATCTTTAGTCAACAGACTATATCTTTTGGATGTTTCTTATTACAATCTTCAAATTGATAATGCTCTTAAGAAGAGCAAGAATTGTGTGAACCAAGCTTACATGTAGCATTGTAGACTTGGGCACATTGGCGAAAGCATGTTGCAAAAGTTGCACAAGCATGGTTACTTAACAGCATTCGATTATGAATCGTTTGCAACATGTGAATCCTGCCTTATGGGAAAGATGGCAAAATCTCCATTTACTAGACATGGAGAACGTGCCAAAGATATTTTGGAACTAATACGTTCGGATGTATATGGTCCTATGTCCACCCAAGCCAAAGGTGGCGACTCATACTTCATCACGTTCACTAATGACTTCTAAAGATTCGGCTATGTGTACTTAATGAAGTACAAGTCGAAAGCATTTAAGAAGTTTAAGGAATTCAAGAATGAGGTAGAGAAGCAGTTAGAATAGAGTATTAAAGCAGTTCGATCAGATCGAGGAGGAGAATACCTAAGTACTAATTTCACACAATTCTTAAAGGATAATGGTATTCTTTCTCAGTTAACCCCTCCATATACACCACAGATGAATGGTGTATCAGAAAGGAGGAATCGCACCTTGTTGGACATGGTGCGATCCATGATGAGCTTTTCGGGATTACCAGTGTCCCTTTGGGGTATGCGCTAGAGTCAGCAGCATATATAGTGAACAGAGTACCCAGCAAGTCTGTGGCCTCTACTCCATATGAGATATGGAAAGGCAGAAAATCAGAATTTAAACATGTTAAGTCTGGGGTTGTCTTACTCATGTAAAGGAGGCTTGATCCAGACAAGTTGGAATCACGAACTGATAAATGCAGGTTTTTAGGATATCCAAAGGAAACCTTTGGATACTATTTTTACCATCCTGGTGAACAAAAAGTATTTGTCGCCAGGAAAGTTGTCTTTTTGGAAGAGGAATACCTTCTCCAGGAGGATAGTGGGAGTAAAATAGTACTAGAAGAGGTTCCAGATTCCCAAACAGCTGCATTATCATCAGATGAGATATCAGTTCCTGAATCTGTTCAGGTACACACACATGAGCCTCGTAGATCTGGTAGAGTACCTAAACTGCCAAAACGATATGTGGGACATATCACTGAAGGTGAGTCTAAGGTAGAATATAATGAGGATGGTGATCCTAAAACCTACCAGGAGGCCATAGAAGGCCCAAAAGCTGGAAAATGGCGAGAAGCCATGAACTCATAAATCCAGTCCATGCACACCAACCAAGTTTGGAACTTGGAGGACTTGTGCGAGGGTATTGTACCAATCGGTTGCAAGTGGACATTTACGAGAAAGATCGGTGCTGATGGACGAATCGACACTTATAAGGCAAGGTTGGCAAAGGGATATCGTCAAAGGCAAGGAATTGACTATGACGAGACTTTCTCACCAGTTGCCATGATAAAGTCGATCAGAGTTCTGCTCGCCATTACTGCACATTTTGATTATGAAATATGGCAGATAGATGTGAAGATTGCCTTCCTCAATGATAATCTTGAGGAAGAGGTGTATATGATACAACTAAAAGGTTTCACATCCAAAGAATCTCCAGATAAAGTGTGCAAGCTTCAGAGGCCCATTTATGGACTGAAGCAAGCTTCCGAGAGCTGGAACATAATATTTGACGAGGCTGTCAAGTCTTATGACTTCATTAAGAATGAAGATGAGCCTTGTGTGTACAAGAAGACCAGTGGGAGTGCAGTTACCTTCTTATTTCTTTACGTAGATAACATACTACTCATTGTGAATGATGTAGCTATGATGTCATCTGTAAAGATCTGGCTGTCGAAAAACTTCGCCATGAAGGATTTGGGAGAAGCATCCTACATATTAGGAATACGGATCTATAGAGATAGATCAAAGAGGATGCTTGGAATGACCCAATCCTTGTACATAGATACCATAGTCAAAAGGTTTGGCATGGAAAATTCTAAGAGAGGTCTCATACCGATGAGACATGAAATTAGTCTCTCAAAGGAGTTGTCTCCTAAGACTCCTGATGAGAGGGTACTCATGGATAGAATATCTTATGCCTATGCCATAGGATATATCATATATGCCATGCTATGTACACGGCCAGATGTTGCATTTGCTCTAAGTGTTACGAGCAGATTTCAGGTTGATCCAGGCGAAGAGCACTGGAAGGCAGTGAAATGTATCCTTAAGTACTTGAGAAGAACTAAGGATATGTTTCTTGTCTATGGAGGAGGTAACTTGAAACTGCGAGGCTTTACTTACTCAAGTTTCCAGTCGGATCCAGATGATAGCAAGTTTACATCTGGATTCGTTTTTACTTTGAACGGAGGCGCAGTGTGTTGGAAGAGTTCCAAGCAAGTAACCACTACAGATTCGACGACTAAAGCTGAGCACATCACTGTAGCTGAAGCTTTCAAGGAAGTAGTGTGGTTGAAGAAGTTCATCACCGACCTTAACATAGTTCCCTGTATCCTTGATCATGTTCCGTTGTTGTGCAACAACAATGGGACTATTGCACAAGTGAGAGATATGGTCTCATCAGAAATCGAAAGATATTCTGAGGCGCTTTCATCTTATCCAGAGGAGATGTAGTAGTGGAAAGAGTTCCATCCGTTGACAATGTAGCAGATCCACTGACAAAGCCATTGGCTCAAATTGTGTTTGAGTGTCACCTAGAGTCTATAGACTTATTGTATAAGGGTGATTGACTTTAGTCCAAGTGGGAGATTGTTAGGTTTAGGTAGCCTACATGCCAATCTGACTATGTAAATCTCGTTCATTTATTAATATAATGGCATAATATTCATTATGTGTAAATCCCATTAATTACCATTTCATAATGAAGTCCGTGAATATGTGCTATAGTGATCATATTATGATGAGATCATACTAATGAGACTGATCACTTAAACACGCATATTCTTAATCGTTCCTAGTCGTAGGATATCGGAGAAGGACATCGGATATCCGGTTAGACTAGTACAGATTACTCCTGCTCATATGATGAGGGTGACTGATCCCATAAGTCACTTGTGTGGACACACTAAGGCGAATCTGTAGATGCTCATTGGAGAATGAGTTCACTGAACTGATCCGACTGAATCGCTGGATGGTATTGTACCTCACTGTCAATCAGCTTGATTTTATTGTCGCAGTTGCGTGGATGGTCCTCGGACCTGAGACACCAAGGACACCTTGTCGGTGGACTTATGTGCTTTGACCTTGGTTTACGAACCTCTAGCTACGGGATTCTAAAACGTTAAGGATTGGGTACAGCGGAATACCGTCGAAGGGAATTGTGTGTCAATAAGGAATCATTCGCTCTCGGTACTTAGAGAGAGAATGCTCTAGGAAGGATGCGCAGAAGTCCTTGGCCAGGGCGGACGATAATATCGGGAAAGGAGTTTTCCGATATTCATCAGCGGCATCCAATCCAAGTGAGTCGACCGGTTATGGTTTGACAGCACGCCATACCCTGAGTTGACTTGAGAGCATTGTAAGAATGAACGATTATATCCACGCGGTAGCTGTCGGCAGAAAGGTTCCAAGAGTGGGTTACTTAACCCCGATACCTTTCGGGTTCACGCGGTGTTGCTTGGCACCCAACGTGATCGGAGGCCCAGTCAAATTCGATGTGCGACATCAATTCGATTGATTAATTAATTAATAAAGGGTTATTAATTTATTAATAAAGCCAGTGAGGACTCACTGGGATTGTTGGGCCATTAACTGGACTGGTAATTGGGCCTAGAGGGTCACACGCAAATGATTCTCAAGGCGATGGATAAATAAGTGGGTTTTATACAAACTGGGGGTTTTTATGAAAAATCGCACGGTTAGTATAAAACATAGCGAACGGGCTGAGCAAGGCAGGCTACTGCTAACCCTAGCCACCCCTCCTCTATTTCTCTCTCTCTCTCTGGCGTCCCAAACAGATCTAGATCTACTCTGCCGTTTCTCCGACTCTCGTTCGACGGGAAATCGTCCGCGCGTTGCGGCGATCGTTGCGGCGACCGACGGAGGTTTCGTGGGCTGCAAAGAACGAGGAACGTGAGGACATCTGTCGCGAGGAGGATCTCGTGGACTTCGCTAGAGGCCGGGCACTTGCGCGGCTTGCGGTGTCGCACCGACGGAACCGAACGGTTGCGGATTCGAATCCGCAGATGGTGAGAGACGATAATCCGATTATCGTGTTTTTAGATTTTTCGAAATGGGAACGGATCTCCGTTTTATTTTTATTTCCATTGCGCACGAGATCCGGAGAAACTCGAGACCCAATAGTACGAATGAAGGATTATATCGACGCGGTAACTGTCGGCGGAAAGGTTCCAAGAGTGGGTTACTTAACCCCGATACCTTCCGGGTTCACGCGGTGTTGCTTGGCACCCAACGTGATCAGAGGTCCGATCGAATTTGATGTGCAACATCGATTCGATTGATTAATTAATTAATATGAGTTATTAATTGATTAATCCGGCCAGTGAGGAGTCACTGGGCTTATTGGGCCATTAACCCGACTGGTTATTGGGCCTAGAGGGTCACACGCAAATGATTCTCAAGGCGATGGACAAATAAGTGGGTTTTATGTTAACCGGGGGTTTTTATGAAAAAACCGCGCAGTTAATATAAAATGTAGCGAACGGGCTGAGCAAGCCAAGCTGCTGCTAACCCTAGCCACCCCCTCCTCTCTTTCTCTCTCTCTCTCTGGTGCCCAGAAGAAAATGGATCCTCGGATCTGCTCCACCGCTTCTCCGAATCCCGTTCGACGGGAAATCGTCCGCACGTTGGGGTGATCGTTGCTGCAAACGGCGAAGACTTTATGGGCTGCAAAGAACAAGGAACGTGAGGAGATCATGTGGACTCTGGTAGAGGTTGGGCGCTTGCGCGGCCTACGGTGTCGCACCGACGGAACCGAACGGTTGCAGATTCGAATCCGCACACGGTAAGAACCGATTATCCGATAATCTAGTTTTTGGTATTTTCGAAACAGGAACGGATCTCTGTTTTTTTATTTTACTTCCGCTGCGCATGAGATCCGGAGAAACCGCGAGAACCCAACAGTGGTATCAGAGCCAGGTTCCACTGTTTCTCATCCCGTTTCGAGTTCCAAAATTAATTTTTTTATGAATTTATTCCATGCACGAATTCGATTGTTTTGCTGGATCTGTGTTTATATAATGAACACAATAATAATTGGATTATTATTATGAAAAATCAGATTTTTTATTTGGGTTTTTCGAGTTCTTCATGGGACGAATAACGGTGGGTATGCGGCGGCTTTGATCTTGCCTTCCCAAGTGTTAGGGATTGGGCCAGCACCCGAATCCTCCTTGCGGGGTTGCCAGTCACCACCATGAAGCAAGGCCAGTGCCGAAGAACCAGATGATGCTGGCCAAAGATGGGGGTTATCCTCCCCTTATTTGGTTTTATGAAAAATCAGATTTTAAAGGAGGAAGAGGGGCTCGGACAGCAGCATCCAAAGGGGCCTCTCCGACGAGCCGTCGGCGCCGGCAGGTCTTGACGGCACCGAACTGCCGGCCGCTAGTGGGGGGTGCCGCCGTCGGCCACCCATGCTGCATAACCCAACCGTCGGGCACCTGCAAATCCCTTCTAGGGTTTCAGGTGGAAGGGTTTGGGAAGAAGGCTGGGCGGGCCGGCTACAAGGTGGTCTAGGCGCAAGGTGGACCGGCAGTCGGACCGGCCGGGTCCCTGTTGGCCAGGGCCCGAGCCCAGGCGCCCAACTATTGGGCGTCTAGTCGGAGCCCTGGCTCAGTAGGGTCCGAGCTAGGCTCGGGTAATGGGTTGGGCCCATTTCCCATTAAACCCCCCCCCCCCCCCCCTCCCTTTTCAAATCCCTATCTAAAACCCATTTAATTCCCTAATTAAAACCCAAAAGCTCATTGCAGAATTGAATTGTTTTTTTAATTTTAATTCAAAATTATTTTGAAGTTAAAATTATTATTCAATTTTATTTAATGGGGCTAATTAATGATTTTGAATCATAATTAACAATTAGTTATTATCTAATTAGAGTTGATTATTAGATTAAAAGTTAATCTAATAATTAACTAATTTAATTGTTAGATTAGTGATTAATAATTAATAGTTTAATTGTTAGATTATTTAATATTAATACATATAATTGTTAAATTAATAATTAGAGTTAGTTATTAATTTAAATCTTAAATTAATAATTAATTTTAATTTACTAATTTAATTGTTAAATTTGTAGTTGTTAGTTAATTCAAGTTAATTGTTAATTTAAGTGTTAAATCATTGATTGATTTTAAATTAACCAATCTAAGAGTTATATTAAAAGTTATTAATTAATTAATGTTAATTATTAGTTTAAGAGTTAAATTAATAATTAGTATTAATTAACTACTGTAAGTGTTAGGTTAGTGGTTAATAACTTACTAGAGGTGATTATTAATTTAAGTGTTAAATTGGTAATTAACTTTAATGAACTAGTCTAAGAATTATATTAGTTATTAATAGTTTAATTGTTAGATTATTAATGTAGTTTTATCTAAATGTTAGATTGATTAATTATTAGAATTGTTCTAATTGCATGGAATAATCTGGAATTTATTAATTTGGAGTGTGTGTGCACATGTGATGTGTGTTTTATATGCTTTTAAATTAGATTTGATTGCATGTTAAATTGATTAAAAGAGTTTTCGAAATTCAAATGCCAATTTTGATTGGAATCTAGTAATTTTTTGAAAGTCAAAATTATCTATTTTTTAAAACTCTTTTGTTTTAACCATGTGATGCGCAAATCATGTGTGGAATGTTTAAAACACACCATGGTCATGGATATGCATTTATTTAATTATTCATGCGATGAATGATTGTGTGGATCGTAGATGTTTGAATTATGGATATTTATTAATTGTTAATAAATAGAGGTCTGCGTATCTCTCTCTCTCTCAAACTCCGATGTACTTCTACCTCCCACTCTCTTGTATTCGCCATAAGGCCTTCTTCTGTTTACATATAAGTTTAAATTTAAATGTAATATGATCGAGGCAACCGAGGAAGGAGCGAGGACGATCTACAGCTGCAACCAGGAAAGCGAAAAGATGAAGATCCTTTGCCTATGTGTTTGCAGGGTAGTCTAATATAAATGTTATGTTAGATTGTGTGTGCGTTTGACTGTTGGCTCCAATCAAATCTACTGTGCTATCTATGACCACAGTTGACATGTATGAGATGCATTGTTTTATGTTTGATTATGAATCAAAGCAGGTATAGTATTTAGTAAATATATATGATATGTTTATATACTATCACATAAGAGAGACCCAGATAAAAGTTATCTAAATACCCTCGTCTAAACTCTAAGCCGTAACGTGAGTAGTTTAGAACTTACCGCGTGGTCCACCATCGTTATAGTCATAGGATTCGAATCACTTTAGGTAGGTTTGTTATACTACCATAAGGCCTGTTTAATTGTGAGGAGAGACTGTGGCTATGGCATTAGATGCCTATATGATCGGGGTAGATGAATCATGTAGCTTTGTTGTGCTATCCACAAGGGCTGCATGCAAATCTATGCTCGTCGCATAACGATGGTTAGCTTAGACCAGAATTAGTGGCTTTTTGTCCTATCTACAAGGCCATTAAATCTTTGGGGACCGAAGATATGATCGGATATTGCAAGGAGTTGCAAGTCCCATGAGATGGGTGCTCTTTGATTGTTTTACAGCTTTCTTGTGCTATCCACAAGGTTGTACTACAAGTCATTAAGATTCTGATCCCCACTAGGAGACTATCGGCGTCTCCCGTTCTGTATAACTGAGGGTTATACAGTCGGTCAAAAATTAGTGGGAGTTAAAACTTGAACAAAAGATCATGTCTTGTTTTAATATTTAATAACTGAATATCTGCTAAATAGATTTTATTCATTTTCTGTAGGGAATTATGTCGTCGAACAACCCACTCCGTAACATACTTGATGCCTAACGTTTGACTAGCCTGAACTACTCGGATTGGTTCAGAAACCTGAAGAATGTCTTCAGATCTGAGCACATTGACTATGTCCTTGGAGCTGATCCTCTTGCTGAACCGGCATTGGATGTCCTTGACGCAGAGATGATAACTAATGATAAAAGATCGAAGGACAAAGACAAAGGAGTAGTAAAAGGTGACTATTTTTACTGTAAGCAGCAGGGTCACTAGAAGAGGAACTGCAAGGAGTTCCTCAACGATAAAGTTCATGGAAAATTGAAGTTGTTTGAAGCTTCAGATATCTATATGTTAGATATCAACTTGTCAGTTAGAGTTTCCACATCTTGGGTATTAGATACCGGATGTGCTTCTCATATCTGCCATGATGTGCAGTTGCTGACAAGTAAGCGCAAGCAGAGAAAAGGCAAGCTGGAACTGAGGCTAGGAAACAGCGCAAAAGTTGCGGCGGTTGCTGTTGGGACAACAAACCTCAGTCATCCATTAGGAAATGTCTTATCATTAAAACATTGTTATTATGTTCCTAGCATAATAAAGAACATCATATCAGTATCTTGTATAGACAAGATAGGATATAGGTTAACTATTGAGAATAGAAGTTGTTCGATTTCTTATGGTAATAAATCAATAGCTTCAGCATCTTTAGTCAACGGTCTATAACTTTTAGATGTTTCTTATTACAATCTTCACATTGATAATGCTCTTAAGAAGAGTAAGAATTGTGTGAACCAAGCCTGCATGTGACATTGTAGACTTGGGCATATTGGTGAAAGCATGTTGCAAAGGTTGCACAAGCATGGTTTTTTAAATGCATTCGATTATGAATCGTTTGCGACATGTGAATCCTGCCTTATAGGAAAAATGGCAAAATCTCCATTTACTGGACATGGAGAACGTGCCAAGGATATTTTGGAACTAATACATTCGGATGTATGTGGTCCCATATCCACTCAAGCCAAAGGTGGTTTTTCATATTTTATCGCGTTCATCGATGACTTCTCAAGATTCGGCTATCTGTACTTAATGAAGTACAAGTCGGAAGCATTTGAGAAGTTCAAGGAGTTCAAGAATGAGGTAGAGAAACAATTAGGAAAGACTATTAAAGCTCTTCGATCAGATCGAGGAGGAGAATACTTTAGTACTAATTTCACACAATTCTTAAAGGATAATAGTATCCTTTCTCAGCTAACCCCTCCATATACCCCACAGATGAATAGTGTATCAAAAAGGAGGAATCGCACCTTGTTGGACATGGTGCGATCCATGATGAGTTTTTCAGGATTACCAGTGTCCCTCTGAGGGTATGCTCTAGAGTCAGTAGCATACCTACTTAATAGAGTACCCAGCAAGTCTGTAGCCTCTACTCCATATGAGATATGGAAAGGTAGGAAACCAGAATTTAAATATGTTAAAGTCTGAGGTTGTCTTGCTCATGTAAAGAGCCATGATCCAGGCAAGCTGGAATCACGAACTGATAAATGTAGGTTTGTGGGATATCCAAAGGAAACCTTTGGATACTATTATCCTGGTGAAAAAAAGGTGTTTGTCACCAGGAAAGCTGTGTTCATAGAAGAGGAATACCTTCTCCAGAAGGATAGTGGGAGTAAAATAGTACTGGAAGAGGTTCCAGATCTCCAAACAGCTGCATTATCATCAGATGAGATATCAGTTCCTGAATCTACCAAGTACACACAGATGAGCCTCGTAGATCTGGTAGATTACCTAGACTACCCGAACGATGCGTGGGACATATCGCTAAAAGTGAGTCTAAGGTTCAATATAACGAAGATGATGATCCTAAAACCTACCAGGAGGGCATAGAAGGCCCAGAAGCCAAGAAATGGCGAGAAGCCATGAACTCAGAAATCCAGTCCATGTACACCAACCAAGTTTGGAACTTGGAGGACTTGCCCGAGGGTATTATATCCATCGGATGCAAGTGGATCTTTAAGAGAAAGATCGGTGCTGATGGACGGATCGATACTTATAAGACAAGGTTGGTGGCAAAGGGATATCGTCAAAGGCAAGGAATTGACTATGACGAGACTTTCTCACCAGTTGCCATGATAAAGTCGATCAGAGTGCTACTCGTCATTACTGCACATTTTGATTATGAAATATGGCAGATGGATGTGAAGACTGACTTCTTCAATGGTAACCTTGAGTAAGAGGTGTATATGATAGAACCAGAAGGTTTCACATCCAAGGAATCCCCGGATAAAGTGTGCAAGCTTCAAGGGTCCATTTATGGAATGAAGCAAGCTTCCCAAAGCTGGAACATAAGATTTGACGAGGCTATCAAGTCTTATAACTTCATTAAGAATGAAGATGAACCTTGTGTGTACAAGAAGACCAGTAGGAGCGCAGTCACCTTCTTAGTTCTTTACGTAGACGACATACTACTTATTGTGAATGATGTAGCTATGATGTCATCGGTAAAGATCTGGTTGTCGAAAAATTTCTCCATGAAGGATTTGGGAGAAGCATCCTACGTATTGGGAATACATATCTATAAAGATAGATCAAAGATAGATCAAAAGGTTTGGCATGAAAAATTCCAAGAGAGGTCTCATACCGATGAGACATGGAATTTGTCTCTCAAAGGAGTAGTCTCCTAAGACTCCTGATGAGATGGCACTTATGGATAGAGTCCCCTATTTCTCTGCCATAGGATCTATCATGTATGCCTTGTTATGTACCCGGCCTGATGTTGCAATTGCTCTAAGTGTTACGAGCAAATCTCAAGCTGATCCAGGCGAAGAGCACTAGAAGGCAGTGAAATGTATCCTTAAGTACTTGAGAAGAACTAAGGATATGTTTCTTGTATATGGAGAAGGTGACTTGAAACTGCAAGGTTTTACTGACTCGAGTTTCTAGTTAGATCCAGATGATAGCAAGTCTACATCTAGATTCGTGTTTACTTTCAACGGAGGCGCAATATGTTGGAAGAGTTCCAAGCAAGCAACCACTGCAGATTCGATGACTGAAGCTGAGTACATCGTTGCAGCTAAAGCCGACAAGGAAGCAGTGTGGTTGAAGAAATTCATCACCGACCTCGGCGTAGTTCCCAGCATCTCTGAACCTGTTCCGCTGTAACGACCCGCCACCCTATAATCAGGGATCCGATTACTAAATGGGTACCGAATCATTAATTTGGAACCAAACCAAGATCTAGATAAGTCTGGGAAATAAATAATAAACTAAGCTAAACATTCACATCGCATTGAATTGAAAAGGAAGTGCAAGAATTAAAAGTTATTACAATGCGACTCGACACAGCAAATAATTACATACTCCAACTGAAAAGAAATAATTAAGCATACAGGCCAGAAAATAAAATAAAAACTACGTCGGGGCATACCCCGGAACAACGGCTGTTGGCGCGCAACCCAAAGCAGCACTCTCCTCGCTAAGCCTGCCTGGAACCCTCACCTAAAAACTGCAGGGGTGAGTCTTAACGAAAAGACTCAATAGGGATCCTTCGATCCCCACCGCCCACTCACGTACCCACAAGTGCAGCAACACAGATATAGGTAAAATAAGCAAGTAAAGCTATAACACAATTCCTAAATTTCGATATAAAACACATGCATTCGAAATGTAATATACACAACTCTGAAACCATTCTACCAGGGAGCCTACAACCAGTGTCTCGGCAAAACACGCTAACCACACAGCCGAACGCGGGAAACACCGACCCGCTGAGACCAAATAGTAACCCCTCGGATAGCACGCTAGCTACTCCGGCCCGACTGGCTCTAGGTAGTTTCTGCTTCCCCAAGCACGAGTGACACTCCACAGGTACCACTCCTACACCGGTACTAGCTAACCCCGGGGTACACCAGGTGACCCTCTCTCTAGGCGTCACCCCACCACTCCCACACCGGCACTGTGTCCCTCCCACACCGACACAGGGTGGTGGCTAAGCGCTACAACTGTCACTCTAGGTCCACAGTCGCACGAAACACAACACAGTGCGATCCGATCACGTAAAAATCATCATCCTCGAGTACGATTTCAAGCATGCAATTAACCAAACTACCTGACAATGTGAAGATATGTTAATAGCATGAATTAATGTGATTCTGTCTTGAATCGCGTCGCCCAAAGCCGACGCCATTCAAGCCTCCTAAACTGGTTCATGTGAAATCTGGCCTCGGAAATGGCCTAACACGCGTCGTCACATGTAGCCGCCTTTTGAAAGGCATTGCTGTCCCTCGTCACCTGATAGCGACAGAAGCAGAGACAGGCTACAGGGTGATTTTTCTTAACAGGCGTCGTGCATGGAGGTCGCCGTTTAAAAGGCGTCACTGTCCCTGGACGCTCATCAGTCTAAAGACAGAGTCTGTTATTTGGGCTAAATCGCGTCGCGAGTGGAAGCCGCCTTTCTAAAAGGCGTCGCTGTCCCTCGATGCCATTTAACCCTCACAGACAGGTTCTTCCTCCGCCATCTCCCGATCCACGGGGTGGGATTTCCTCCCCCAAATCGTGCAAAAACACAAAAAATGTGGAAGAGGAGGAGAAGAACCTAAATACCCATTAAAACACCCAATTTCTCATTTCATGCATTTAGTATTTTCACCCCAAGGACATCCCTAAACATGCTCCAAAGTGGGATAGCATGATTTTTAAACACAATACAACGGGAATCGTCACCCTATCGGTTACTCGAACTCCTCCTAGTTCCAAGTCGCCAACCCGCCTCGCCACACACCGCCGCCGGTACCGCCGTGGACGCCGTTACTCTACCGGGACGTCGGCCATCGTCCGGAGAGAAAAACGCCGCGGAGGAGATGGTGGTGGTAGTGGTGGGAGTTAGGAGGTTGATGGAGTGGAGGGAGAGATGGAATGGAGGGAGGAAAGCAAGGAGAAGGGGAGGTGGTCGCCGGCTCGCCGCAGGGAAGAGAGGAGAGAGAAGAGGAAGGAGAGAATGAGGGAAAGGAGGGAGGGTTTGCGGGGTCAACCAGAAGCCAGGTAAAACACGTCGTGCAAGCCCGACGTCATTCAGATGACAAGACTGGGCCGTACATTGACAACCCAGGGTCGTACTCTAAATGGTGTCGTCTATCCAAGACGCCATTCAGACGATATGACCGGGGCCGTACTCTCACGACCCAAGGCCAGCCCACGTGGCACTCACGTGGCACAGCCTAAAATACGTCTACATTGATGGACACCGTTTAAACCGTGTCTCGCAAGCTCGACGCGAAACAGAAACAAGTCTCAGCCCCATCAAGGCCCAAACTAAGGGATCCGACCCCGAAACTGGATCCGAAAACCTCAATCCTTACATCCGCTGTTGTGTGACAACAATGGAGCGATTGCGCAAGCGAAAGAGCCGCGGTCTCATCAGAAATCGAAACATACTCTGAGGCACTTTCATCTTATCAGAGAGATCATATCTAGATGAGATGTAGTGGTGGAAAGAGTTCCATCTGTCGACAATATAGCAGATCCACTGACAAAGCCGTTGGCTCAAATTATATTTGAGCGTCACCTAGAGTCTATAGGCTTACTATATAAAGGTGATTGGCTTTAGTCCAAGTGGGAGATTGTTAGTCTTAGGTGGCCTACAAGCCAATATGACTCTGTAATCTCTTTCATTTATTAATATAATGGCATAATATTCATTGTGTGTAAATCGTATTAATCATCGTCTCATAATGAAGTCCGTGAATATGTGCGATAGTATTCAGATTATGATGAGATCATACTAGTGAGACTGATAACTTAAACACATATATTCTTAATAGTTCCTAGTCGTAGGATATCCGAGAAGGACATTAGATATCCGGTTAGACTAGTACAGATTACTCC
This sequence comes from Zantedeschia hybrid cultivar, assembly GCA_030544215.1. Taxonomy (NCBI): domain Eukaryota; kingdom Viridiplantae; phylum Streptophyta; class Magnoliopsida; order Alismatales; family Araceae; genus Zantedeschia; species Zantedeschia hybrid cultivar. The sequence goes on along the minus strand of JARZZO010000012.1, from coordinate 34,119,190 downwards.
TGCTCATGCGCTGACGGTGACTGATCTCATAGTCACTTGTGTGGAGACACTAAGGCAAATCTGTAGGTGCTCATTAGAGAATGAGTTCACTGAACTGATCCGACTGAATCGCTGGATGGTATTGTACCTTACTGATTCTATTGTCGCAGTTGCATAGATGGTCCTCGGACCTGAGACACCAAGGACACCTTGTCGGTGGACTTCTGTGCTTTGACTTGGTTTATGAATCTCTAACAATGGGATTCTAAACAGCTAAGGATCGGGGACAGCGGAATACCGTCGAAGGGAATTGAGTGTCAATAAGGAATCAATCGCTCTCGATACGATGAGAGAGAATGCTCTAGGAAGGATGCACGAAAGTCCCTGGCCAGAGCGGACAATAATATCGGGAAAGGAGTTTTCCGATATTCATTAGCGGCATCCAATCCAAGTGAGTCGACCGGTTAGGGTTTGACAGCATGCCATACCCTGAGTTGACCCGAGAGCATTGTACGAATGAAGGATTATATCCACGTGGTAACTATCGGCGGAAAGGTTCCAAGAGTGGGTTACTTAACCCCGATATCTTCCGGGTTCACGCAGTGTTGCTTGGCACCGAACGTGATCGGAGGCCCAATCGAATTTGATGTGCGACATCAATTCGATTGATTAATTAATTAATATTAGTTATTAATTGATTAATCAGGCCAGTGAGGAGTCACTGGGCTTATTAGGCCATTAACCAGACTGGTTATTGGGCCTAGAGGGTCACACGCAAATGATTCTCAAGGCGATGGATAAATAAGTGGGTTTGAGGTTTTTTATGAAAAACCGCGCAGTTAATATAAAATGTAGCGAACGGGCTGAGCAGACCAAGCTACTGCTAACCCTAGCCGCCCCCTCCTCTCTTTCTCTCTCTCTCTGGTGCCCCAGAAGAAACCGGGTCCCCGGATCTACTCCGCCGCTTCTCCAAATCCCGTTCGACGAGAAATCGTCCGCACGTTGCGGCAAACGGCGGAGACTTTATGGGCTGCGAAGAATGAGGAACGTGAGTATATCCGTTGCGAGGAGGATCGTATGGACTACACTAGAGGCTGGGCGCTTGCGCAGCTTGCGTTGTCGCACCGACAGAACTGAAATGTTGCAGATTCGAATCCGCACACGGTAAGAACCGATTATCCGATAATCCGGTTTTTGGTATTTTCGAAATGGGAATGGATCTCCATTTTTTTTTTTTATTTCCGTTGTACGGGATATCTGGAGACACCGGGAGAACCCAACAGAAACAACATAGGCATATGCCTCTCTATGCCCCATATCTGTCAAATCTTTCATACAAGTCAGGAAGCTGTTCAGAGACCACTTCGTAGGTGCCCACCACAAAAGATCATCGGCCAATCTGGTGGCAATCAAGCAGCAATGCAAAGAGTTCCTCAAGGACTATATCGCCCGCTTCCATGTGGAAGCCATCCGCATGTGAAAGCTTAAGGTGTCCTCGGCCATTATAGCCATCACCCGGGGCGCCTGAGACAATATGCTAAGAAGGGCGATTGTCCTCTAAGATCTGAAGACCCTCAAGGTGCTCATCACCTTAGCGCATTAGCATGCCAACTGTGAGGAGGTGGTGACCATCTACCACTCTAGAGGAGAGGAGAACGACAGCAAGCATTCCATGAATGGCTTCCGCTCCCCAAAAAGAAGAACAATCAGTGCTTTGAAGAGGAGACGATTGCTCCTGCGCTTTATGAGTGCTACACTCCTCTAACCATTCCCATCTTCGAGATCCTCCAAAATATCGAGGACAAGGAGTACGTTAACTGGCTGCAGAAGTGAGGTCCGATCCCAAGCACCGAGATAGGATTGTTGTTTACACAAGGACTATGGTCACACCACAGAGGAATGCCACCAGCTCCATAATGAGATCAAGTCTCTCATCCAATGAGGTTACCTCAAGAAATACATCGCCAAGCCAGGGCAAGACCAGAAGTGTCACCCCCCATATTTCAAGATATATATAATTATGCATGACATCCGCAACAAGATCATATTTAAAAAGTCTCACAACTATCCTTTAACTAGATATCAACTCAAGGATTTCCCGTTAATACAAAAGTCTTAGCCACTTTACACAATGAGTAATCCCTTAAATTACAAAAAAAAAAAAATGAAACTACTTATAAACTGGCTGGCAGGAGCTAAGTGGCTCTCTTCTCAATCTCCATCCTTATCATTGTTGGCTTCTTCCATGATACCTGAAAATGTTAGTTTGAAATTTTGTAAGCATACTGCACTTAATATGATTTACATATCAAATTTCTCCAATATTAATATTAACGCATTAGACATGGTTATCAAAGGAGTAAGCAAATAACAAGTCAAGGCATAAGATTTCGTAGACTGGAGATCATCAGTTATTAGTAAACAAGTCAGGAAGTAAGCATGCTCATATATCAAGTATCAAATATCAAGTGTCAGGAGTCAAGTGTCAACAATAATATGAGTTGTCTAGTAACTCAATCAGGAACACGAGTGGTGCAATGCCACACCTTGCAGAACTATCCCAAATAGAGCTCCTTGATCAAGAACTCTTAGGAAATAATCTCTGGAGACACGCCAAGATTAGGAAACTCCTAGGAAGATATATCTAGCGAGAAGCTCTATGTAGGGCCTCTGATAAAGTGTTAAATTGATCATTTAAGGGCAATCATATGCATCATACTCATGTTTTTATCTGCAAAATAGCATGAAATGATAGATAATTGTGTAACAAGTCTAACGGTACCAATTTCATCAAATTCTGACTTAAAAACATCGTCATTTCATGTGATCAAAGGAGTATAGCGCATTTGCGGTTTCTCGACAAAACCGAGACGAAATGAATAAATATGAGGATATTTTTATGATAATGCGCTAATTAATATTTATTTTATGTGAACAGGACATGCCGATGACGCAGTGAAGCTGGTGGAGTTTTCGGAAATTTGGGGGAGGTCTAGTATGCGAATTTCAACTAAAACAGGGGTAAAAATACAATTTGATTCCTTCTTTCGCTCGAGTTTCCTAAAACCCACTATTTCCTTCCTTCTCTCCAATTTCCAAAACCGCAGTCCTTCCTTCTCTCCAATTTCCCAAACCGTAGTCCTACTTCTTCTCCAATTTCCTTTCCCGCACACACTCCTCTCTATATATATTTCACCCTCTCTTCTTTTCAAAAAAATCTCTCCCACGTTTTCTTCTCCAGTTTCCTAGCCGCAATCGACTCCCTCTCCTTCTCCACTCTCCGCAGCCCTCTCCTCTTCTTTTCCAAACTCTCTTCCCGCAGCTTCTTCCTCCTCTCTCTCCCTGTTACGTTTCCCCTCTCCCGCAGCCTCTGCACATCTCTTCTCTCTCTCTGTTTCCGTTTGTTTTCACAGCAGCCGGCGGCCCCTCCTTCTCTGTCTTTTATGCCCTCTCCGTCTCCTTGCACTCCCCTCCTCTCAGCCTCTCCCAGCCGGACCCTTTCTCCCACACCTCTCTCTTCCTTCCTCCTCGCTCTCTCCAGCACTCTCTGCTCTTTATCTCCCCCACGATCTCTCTCGGATTCTCTTTGTTTCCTTCTCTTCTCAGCCGCTCTCTCCTCCTTCTCTCCCTGCCATCTCTTTCTCTTTCCCACGCCCCTCTCTTCCTCCCTCCTAGTTCTCTCCAGCACTCTGTGATCTCCCGGTGCTGTCCTCTCCCCTCTTCCTCTGTCTCTCTCTTCTCTCTCTCGCCAGCCTGAAGCTTCAGCAGCCGCCGCACGTCCAGCATGCGTGGCCAGCTGCTTCCCCACGTCCGGCATGCGTAGCCAGCGGCAAAACTTCCAGCACCTCCTCCACGCAGCCAGCAGCAAACGCAGCAGCCGCCCTCTTCTTCCTCTCCGTTTTCTCCTCCTCCACAAGCCTCCCTCTCGGTCTCTCTTTTTCTCCCCAGCTTCCCGCAGCCTTCCTCCACGCAGCAGCAACGCTCGAGCGGCTTCCTTCAACCCTCCAGTTGCATGCATGCGTGGACATCCAAGAGCCCAGCCAACAAGCTCCGCCATGCGCTGTCCGTGCATGTATGCTTGGTGAACCCCTTCTCCAGCAACGCCTACGTGCATGCCAGCAAGCTCTCCGCGCAGCAGCTCCTCCACGATCTGCAGCACCAGCCGTAACCTGCAGCAGTTCCACACGCAGGCCAGCACCTCCCATGCACGTCCTCCACGTGCTGCTTCGTGCATGCATGCACGTCTCAGCTGCTACCTTCACCAACCTGCGGCAGCGCTCAGCACCTGCCCAGCAACCCACCAGCAGCCTTCCTGTCCTCCACAGCAGCCACGTTCCAAGCTTCCTCCAGCACATGCACTAGGCGCTTCAGCAAGCTACAGGATTGTTGTTAGAAGTTTTTTTTATTTCAATCATGTTGTTCTTTCTTAGATTTAGATTTGATCTAATGATTAGTTAATTGAGTACTAATAGTTTAAGTGTTTTCATTTCTTATCATTAAATATTTGCATATTAACGTTAATTTGATTGTTTGGATAGTTGCATGAACAGTATGTTACTATTCACCTCTAACTTCCAGAATTTTATTCGTCCAATGTAAAATCCTTTTATTCAAATCAATCGATATCTAGTACTTGTTTTGATTTAATTTTTATTTAAAAAATGTTAAAAAAATAAAATAAAATAAAAAAATCTTTTGATGAGTAGTAGCAAGGGAGTATGTGGCTAAGTTTGATTGGGTCCATCATTATGCATGCGTATGCAGGGGCTTGATTGAGTGCTCTTTTCATCATTTGTATTAATATCCTTCTTTAATTAGTGAAAGTTAGTTGATTCCATTAGTTTTTTTTTACATTGTTTTTGCTTTTATAAAAGAAAGTATAAATTTTCAAAATCTAAAGTTTTCAAAATTAAAATTTATCTCCCTGTGGATCGACTCGGACTCACCACTATTAATTTTCAAAATCTAATTTAAGTGAGCCGGATAAATTTAGATTGAACGTTCTCATGAGTGTTTAACGACGCACAATTTGAAACGATCAATTTTTGGCGCCGTTACCGGGGAGTTAGATTTTTAATTTTGATTATCTTGGATTTAGTGTAATTAATATTTAGCTAATTTTATTTTTCTTATTTTTGTAGGTATATTGAAAAAAAAAAAAAGGAAAGCGAAACTATAGTAAGTGTGTTCCAACTTTCTATGTTTCAATTTCTTGACTTTAGTTAGTTTCCATTTTTGTAGTTTCTAGTTTAGATAGGTTTCCATTAACTAAAAAAAGGAACAAAAGAAGAACATCCAAATTTAAAAATCTCCATTTCCAGGATTAGAAACCTTCCATGTTAGGTCATGCATCATTTAGGACTGCATTTTTAGAATGTTTCCTTTCTTGTAAATTTCCATTTTGTTGAAGATTGCGGGTGACAAGGTGAGATCTCTACCTTCCTTAAATACCATGTTCATGTATTTCCATGATTGCATAGAACCCCTTGTTTGAATTGGTTGTGCACTTCACATAAAAACATCTTAAAGGGCAAGTCCATTAACAAAATAAGGTGGGGATTTGATTACCCTTCCTTGGCCCAAAAACAACCATCCCTTGCACTCTTTTACTAACCCAAGCCTATTAAAAGTGAGTAGGAATTCAATTTAGGGTTCACAATGAGATTTGCGTCTAACTTGAGCCCACTATCACTTTTGGAGACCGGTGTCTAAGGCTGGAGGTCCAATGGCAAATGCCTAAGTGGGTCGGTGGTTCTTTAATTAGGTCCCTACGAAAGTAGGGAGAGCCTCCCACCACCCCACCTCTTACCTGGCCGATTGATAATTGTGAGGGTGGACTTGAATTAAACCTAGATTAATTTGTGAGAAACACATCATGTAGGCTAGTTTAACCATAGTTGTCTTAGGAATAATTGTGTGATAACTTGTTTGCATCATTAATAAAAAAAATAAAAAAAAATAAAAAAAGATTTTCAACATGGAGTGGACTCAAATGTACCAATTTCTTGGCCCATGTCTTAATACCATCACACCTTTCCCTCCACCACCTAATATGGATTTGGCTCACAGATTAGCTAAGCTAGACAACTTGACCCACACAATTGATCAATTTCTAGCTTTGGGCCCAGAACCGTCCTCATATCCCACACAATCATATACCTATCAAGAGAGATGCCCCATTTGGGCCAATCAGGACCATTATGATACCCCACCTGCTCTTCAATTTCCACCTCACCAGGCCCAAGCTCCAAGTCTAGTTATCCAAGACTTCTCGGATTGGCCCTAATTCCAAGTCTACTGTAGTGGTTTGGCCCAGAATCATGGACACTCCGATTATCTATTGTCCACAAGCTCTTGTCCACCTTGCTTCCAATCAAATTATTCGACATATTCTTATTCTTCGCAGTCTGATTATCAGCCCAGTTATCCACATTCTCAAGATGATCAATTCATGCAACTTGAACAAATAGTCTTGGCCCAACAACAAACCATTGGTAGAATGCAGGCCCTAGTTGACTGTTTGACTGAAACTAATCTAAGGATGGATTTAGAAGAAGTGCTTAGCAAGCCCATTGAAAATCTGCAATCTTTTTCACCTGATTTTGACCAACAAATCAACTCACAAATTCAACTTGACATCGTTCAATTCGGCAATGGTCACATCATGCCTGATCTTGAAAACGGAGAGAATCGTACGGAGTCGCATCAAGTGAGAATAGGGAATGCTAGCATGAATCAATCTATGAAAAATCTTGAGACTGGTCAACAAGATGCATCCATGATCATACATGTCTGTCCTGAGGAAAGCTTAAGTGATAGAAAAGGAGAAGGGGAAGTGAGTGATCTTTTAGAAGTTAATCCGTATTTTGAACACTTCATATTCCCCACAGTGGAAGTCAATATGCATGCTAATCCGAACCTCGAATATTTTTTCTTCCCAATAGAGAAAGTGGATATTCTAGAAGATATATACCCGGTGGATAGAGAGAAGATGGAAAACGCTCAGACTGACCAGCAAAGTGAAGTCACGATCACACCTATCTCTCTTGAGATGAGCTTGAAGGAAAAAGGAGAAGGAGAAATGAGTGATTTGCTGGATATTGAGCTGGACTTTGAATACTTTCTATTTCCCACAGAGGAATTAAATACACATGATGGTCCGGATCTTGAATATTTCTTCTTCCCAATGGATCAGAAAGTGGATAATCTTGAGGAATTGCATCAAGAGAAAACTGAAGTCATAGACTTAGCTAATCATCAAGAAGAGCCCATTGAGGGTAAGTTGGGGGGAGATGAAGGAGACGAGAAGGATTCTAGTGAGAGCCCAGATATTCACCTACCTATGATCTGTTTCCCGAGTGTTCGAGAATCTAAGCCCAACAGCCTCCAAAAGCTAGCCCGGCTCAAGAAGATGATGGAATTATTGGGCCAAGTCCACATCAACAGCCATTTTCTCAAAGAAACTCACTGTGTTGCCCAACTCAATTCTTACAATATCGATAACATCAATCTTTACTGGATTTTATTGAAATTTGAGGTCAAACCGAACCTGTTCTCAGTCTCTATCTTTGAGAAATTTGGAATCCACAAATTAAAGTACACGTCGGTTGCTTTGCAGTCAATTGATCATTTCATTAAGCAGCCACATGACATGATCCAAGATACTCTTATTCAGATAGATAGGAGCCACATATTTGCTGATTTCCCCTTCTTCGACATTGGATCATCCCCTACATTGAATCAATGGTCCATCATTCTGGGAACTTTTGATCTTTTTATCGAGGATCAAGTCCTTCAATTTAGTCAAGGACAAGAAGCAGGGTACGTGGTTGACATGGCCTATGAATCAAGTAGAACTAATATCCCATTGACCATGTTGAAAAATTATTTTCTCTGGAACCTCAATGATAACACTCTGAATCATTAGCTACATGCAATGCTGAGTGCACTCCAACCAACAAACTTCAAAATGCATACACTGAAATTTGTGCTAGTAGGCATTGGATAGTGTGCACATTCCGTCTGGCTGAAGACGATAAACTTAGCGCTTGTTGGGAGGCAACCCAACATTTTACTTCAGTTTTTGTATTTCTTTCCTTTTAGGTCCCTGAGCAGCAATCGCCGTGGGTACGTCGCATCATCTTCATTACAGGTTGTTTCGCTCCTTCACAAATTCTCTTCTGGCTGACATGTTTTCCATATCTTTTATGCCATTGAGGACAATGTCAATCAAGTTGGGGGGTGGGACAATCAATTTGATATGCATTTATTGAAAATCTTTTGAAGAAAACTGATATCTTTCACTAAAAAATAGTCAATTTTTTTCAAAAACTTCTTTTCGCATCCTAGAAAAAAATTGCATGAAAATCATGTTTCATTAAGTAAATCTTAAACAAATCAGTTTTCTGTTAGTCACATTGGTTAAAGAGCCTGTAAAGTTTAAATATCCCACTCTACAAAAATCCACGGCAGGATGATTTTCACACACACACGGCAACTTAGAATAAATGAAAGATCTTAAAAGTATAGAATTACTGGAATTATCCTCAAGGATAAGACTACTTATTCTAATTTTTCTTTTGGGTTGAACGAAAAGAATGTGTAAGATTCGTAATAGGGGACTGTCCCACTCAACACTCTAAAAGAGGCGGTCTGTTAAAATGGACAGCTGTAAACACTAAAGGCAAAAGAAGGCGATAAAAGAGCTAAAGGAAGGTAGGTGGCAAAAAGTACGCACCTCCCCTCAGGCAATTCAAAGAGAGTGGCAAAAAGTACGCACTCTCAAAAGCAAAAGTACAATAAAATGAAGAAACGTCACGCTAAAAAGTCCATCGTACCAAAAATATGACCAAGTTGTGAAAAGTGCTGAGTTGGGACGGGAACTAAAAAACTGTCCTCACTGACTGATCGGGAAATCTTTTATTCTCTTCCCCTCCCCAAGTAGTCTTATCTAAAGGATAGTAAAGGCAAGAATATACCAGAAAGGTCGGAAACGAGTTCTAAGTGTGTCAAATTTCATGTACAATCACCTGTCTGAATCAAAATATTGTGGGACATGAAAACTTTTAGCTTAACCAATCGGCTACCACTTAAATTGATTGTGAAAGATACTACAAACGAAGCATGATAATTCATTGTTTGTCCTTACTTTTCCTTATTTGCATTGCAAAGGGACTAGCAATGAGTAAGTTGGGGGGTGTGATAAAGTGTTAAATTGATCATTTAAGGGCAATCATATGCATCATACTCATGTTTTTATCTGCAAAATAGCATGAAATAATAGATAATTGTGTAACAAGTCCAACGGTACCAATTTCATCAAATTCTGACTTAAAAACATCGTCATTTTATGTGATCAAAGGAGTATAGCGCATTTGCGGTTTCTCGACAAAACCGAGACGAAATGAATAATATGAGGATATTTTTATGATAATGCGCTAATTAATATTTATTTTATGTGAACAGGACATGCTGATGACGCAGTGCAGCTGGTGGAGTTTTCGGAAATTTGGGGGAGGTCTAGTATGCGAATTTCAACTAAAACAGGAGTAAAAATACAATTTGATTCCTTCTTTCGCTGGAGTTTCTTAAAACCCACTATTTCTTTCTTTCTCTCCAATTTCCCAAACCGCAGTCCTTCCTTCTCTCCAATTTCCCAAACCGTAGTCCTACTTCTTCTCCAATTTCCTTTCCTGCACACACTCCTCTCTATATATATTTCACCCTCTCTTCTTTTCAAAAAAATCTCTCCCACGTTTTCTTCTCCAGTTCCTAGCCGCAATCGACGCCCTCTCCTTCTCCACTCTCCGCAGCCCTCTCCTCTTCTTTTCCAAACTCTCTTCCCGCAGCTTCTTCCTCCTCTCTCTCCCCGTTACGTTTCCCCTCTCCCGCAGCCTCTGCACATCTCTTCTCTCTCTCTGTTTCCGTTTGTTTTCACAGCAGCCGGCGGCCCCTCCTTCTCTCTCTTTTATGCCCTCTCCGTCTCCTTGCACTCCCCTCCTCTCAGCCTCTCCCAGTCGGACCCTTTCTCCCACACCTCTCACTTCCTTCCTCCGCGCTCTCTCCAGCACTCTCTGCTCTTTATCTCCCCCACGATCTCTCTCGGATTCTCTTTGTTTCCTTCTCTTCTCAGCCGCTCTCTCCTCCTTCTCTCCCTGCCATCTCTTTCTCTTTCCCACGCCCCTCTCTTCCTCCCTCCTAGTTCTCTCCAGCACTCTGTGATCTCCCAGTGCTGTCCTCTCCCCTCTTGCTCTGTCTCTCTCTTCTCTCTCTCGCCAGCCTGAAGCTTCAGCAGCCGCCGCACGTCCAGCATGCGTGGCCAGCTGCTTCCCCACGTCCGGCACGCGTAGCCAGCGGCAAAACTTCCAGCACCTCCTCCACGCAGCCAGCAGCAAACGCAGCAGCCGCCCTCTTCTTCCTCTCCGTTTTCTCCTCCTCCACAAGCCTCCCTCTCGGTCTCTCTTTTTCTCCCCAGCTTCCCGCAGCCTTCCTCCACGCAGCAGCAACGCTCGAGCGGCTTCCTTCAACCCTCCAGTTGCATGCATGCGTGGACATCCAAGAGCCCAGCCAACAAGCTCCGCCATGCGCTGTCCGTGCATGTATGCTTGGTGAACCCCTTCTCCAGCAACGCCTACGTGCATGCCAGCAAGCTCTCCGCGCAGCAGCTCCTCCACGATCTGCAGCACCAGCCGTAACCTGCAGCAGTTCCACACGCAGGCCAGCACCTCCCATGCACGTCCTCCACGTGCTGCTTCGTGCATGCATGCACGTCTCAGCTGCTACCTTCACCAACCTGCGGCAGCGCTCAGCACCTGCCCAGCAACCCACCAGCAGCCTTCCTGTCCTCCACAGCAGCCACGTTCCAAGCTTCCTCCAGCACATGCACTAGGCGCTTCAGCAAGCTACAGGATTGTTGTTAGAAGTTTTTTTTATTTCAATCATGTTGTTCTTTCTTAGATTTGATCTAATGATTAGTTAATTGAGTACTAATAGTTTAAGTGTTTTCATTTCTTATCATTAAATGTTTGCATATTAGCGTTAATTTGATTGTTTAGATAGTTGCATGAACAGTATGTTATTATTCACCTCTAACTTCCAGAATTTTATTCGTCCAATGTAAAATCCTTTTATTCAAATCAATCGATATCTAGTACTTGTTTTGATTTAAATTTTATTTAAAAAATGTTAAAAAATAAAATAAAATAAAAAAATCTTTTGATAAATACTAACAAGGGGGTATGTGGCTAAGTTTGATTGGGTCCATCGTTATGCATGCGTATGCAGGGGCCTTGATTGAGTGCTCTTTTCATCATTTGTATTAATACCCTTCTTTAATTAGTTAAACTTAGTTGATTCCATTAGTTTTTTTTTACATTGTTTTTGTTTTTATAAAAAAAAATATAAATTTTCAAAATCCAAAGTTTTCAAAATTAAAATTTATCTCCCTGTGGATCGACTCGGACTCACCACTATTTGAAACGATCAGCCTCCAAAGGAAAAATCTCAAGTGAGACGTTCTACCAATTGATCATTAAACTACTGCAGGTGCAAGTACTTTTTGGGGTGGTCCTCTCTAGGAAAAGATTGAGCCCCATCACCACTGACATTGAAAAGTTAATGACCCCGTACGCCACAGGCACTTAGTTAACTAGACCCAGTACAAGAGAAATGTCCAGTATATCATACATCAAGTAGACATATAAGGCATTATGGAAAGTAAGTCAAGCAAGGTTCTGTATTATAGTGAGGACGAAATATGCATATAGCTATAGATTCTCATCCATGCAATGTCGTAATCAGACTAGGGTATGGTTTAACTGTCAAACCTTGACATGTCTTAACCTTATGGAATCTTGTACTCAATATTAATTAAATAAAAAATTCTTTTTTCCATTTAATTATCTGATCCGTGCCAGGGATTTTCGAGTACTACTCCATAGGACATTTTCTTTTTGATGACATACCGAGAGTGAATGATTTCATGTTGTCAACTTAATTGCCTTGACGAGAATCCCACTGAGCCAGAATATTTAACTATATAGAATCACAAACTTAAGATTCTCAAGTCAGTAATCAAATAATCAGTGTCACTCAAGTAAGGCATCCTTAGTTACTTAGGTCTAGGATCTAACTATGCTACTGTGATTGTAGAATACACTGATTGACAGCCAATATGATGACTATTCGGGAATTCTAAGTCGGATCAATTCAGTGAACTCATTCCACTAATGAGCATGCACATGTACCTTAGTGCCACTATACTAGTGACTATGAGACCAGTTATCCTCATCATATGAGTACGTATCACGTGCACTGGTCTATCCGGATCTTCAATGTCCCATCTTGAAGATCTTATGACTAGGAACAATTCGAACACATGCATCTAGATCAATGATCTCATTATCATAATCTCATTATGATTCAGTCATCAACGCTTGTGTTGTTGAACTTTATCACATCAAAAGATAAAAGCACATAAACTGATAAGACGTAATGAAGAATTACCATTTATTATTAATAAGAATGAGATAATTATATAAAATGATACCATCATATCTCATGTGATTGACTTGCAGGGCATACATTTCTACTAATTATTGACAAATTTGCACACCGATATCCTAGTGGGGACCAAAATCCCATTAACTTTATAGTAATGGTCTTGTGGTAGCACAACGAACCATCCCATACTTAATGGGTAGGCAACTCTTGCCAATTGCAACTACTTGCAACTTTCAGTCATATTCAGCCTCTAGAACACTTGTAACCTTGTGGCAATACAACAAATTAAAAAGTCTGGTTAGGTTAAACTTGTTTGTTACATTATGAGAATGAGTTTTTAACATAACTCTTATGGCAGCACAACAAAGTTATGCCAGTTACTCATCCCAAAGCTCGGCACAAGCATTAGTCTAGGTCACTGACCCTTTGCTGAGTAGGTCTTGTGGTAGCACAACAAACTCACTCAATCTAAGGTCAGCTTAACTAGACTATAACTACGGAAGGATACATTGGGTCATTCTTAATGCCTCACATTCATCAACCTAATATTTGACTGAGGAGGGATTTTGTAATTTTGGTCTCGTTAATAATAGTACTACATAGATATAAGTCTTTGGAGTATCATATATACTCATATAAAGGATATCTAATTAGTAGCACATCCAACACATATCATATACATGTTAAAAAGTACATGAATGATCATAGACTTTTAAATATATATAGTAACACCGGAGCCAGTCGGTGAACCACAACATAACATAAAGAGTGAACGCAATTGGTCTTCGCATCTCATGCGCTTCATAATGTGAATCTATGTACAATAGTAACACCTAATGTCGTCCTCGCTCTAAGTCCAATCCATCTCTTAAAATTACATGTAATTAACAGAATGGACTTGCAAGCCCACAAATATACATGAAATAATCAGAAACCTTGATCTTAATCAAGGAGAGTACATTTATAGTGGGAGATAGAAATTACAATCCGAATTTTTATAGAGAAAGGGAGGCACGCATGCCTCATTAAATAAATCACACTATTAACCATTTAATGTATTCATCCACACATCATCACATGATTAAAATAGTCTATGATCATCCATCCACACACACAAACACATCACATGATTTGAGTGTTAACTATCACATAGTTAATATAATAACTATTATTTCAAAAATATTAATTATATTCACAATATAATTAAAAATTATTTACTTTCAACTAACAATTTTAGATAAAAACATAAATAAAATCTAAACAATTTAAACCATAATGCATTTCCCGTCATCGCACCCTGAGTTTCAGACTAAGAAAATTAAGTTGTCAATTATAATCAAATTCCAATCACAAACATTAAAGGTTTAAGTTAACGATTAACTAAAACCTAAGTTAACAAGATTATAAGCTAATTTAAAATTTTTGTTAACCTATAAAAATGGGACTTCAAATTCCTTTAAAGACATTAAATTAATTTTAAATAATTTTAATAGCCTTTTAAAATTTTAAATCCCATCCTATTGGAGCTAAATGGGTTCAAAACTGGGTAAAATAGGGCTAAATAGGGGCTTAACTAGCCTGCGGATCTGTTCGGATCCGGATCTATCGGGCAGGTAGAAAGGACCCACGAAGGGGACTGGTTCCCTTTTTCTCTGTTTCCCGTTAGGGCATCCCCCTACCCCCACTGTTCATGCATGAACAACAATAGCCACACCAGCGCCAGGTTGGTGCCGCCACCAGCCATCGTGCCGCCACCATCGTCGGCCACCGTCTGGCGACCCCACCGGCACTGGCCGGCGGTGGTCTGGTCGACAATGGTGGCCGTTTAGGCCTCTTCAATCGATTTTTACATCAAATGTTTGTGGCGGCCATTCTGTCTGATCTGGGGTCCAAAAATCGTAAAATCAATTTTCCTTCGAGTGTTTTTCGATGCTCGATAATCCTGGAATTCTTCCAAGACGATCTGAATGAGAAAAGGGGGTCGTAAAATCAAAATACAATACCTATAAAACTATGCTCACAGATGACAAAATCGCATTTTAGGGGGGTTCAAAATGACCCTTAAGAAATGTTTTAATGCCCAACACATAGCCCACGACTTTGACAATACATTTGGCTATTCAGGAACCCTTCCCAACACACAGAATGCCGACAACATTACATGCACGTCCCCGATGAAGTCAGCCTGAAAACGACACATGCGACAATGAAAAATAACATATAATACATCAAAACTGTAAGGACTGAGGTTTCGGGTTCAGTTTTCGGGTTGGTTTCGGGCCGGACCCCCTAGTTTGGACCCTGAGGGGTCTTGAGAGTTTCTTCTGAATGACGTCTACACTGCACGACGCCTTTCAAACGGCGTCTTGCTAGGTGGACGCCATTTAGGCCTATTGCTGTTGTGCCACGTGGGTGGATTTCGGGCCGCGAGAGTACGGCCCCTGTCTTGTCGTCTGAATGGCGTCTGTTATGCACGACGTCATTCAGACTGCGACTCTGATATGTCAGTGTACGGTGCCGGTCTTATCGTCTGAACGGCGTCGGTAGTGGACGACGCGTTTCAGAGCTTCTGTCAGTACGGCCCGTCCTGTCATCTGGTAGGCGTCTGTCTTGGTCGATGCGTTTTACCCTGTTTTGGATTGACCCCGTGAACCTTCCTTTCTTTCCTTCATTCTCACCCTCTCACTCTCTCTCCTCCCCCATCCGCCTCCTCCGATCCCCCTCTTCCCCTTTCCCTTCCTCTTCTTCCTCTTCCACCACTCCAACGCCTCTCTACCTCTCACTACTACCACCACCACTTCCTTCGCGGCGTTCCATTCTCCAGACGGTGGCCAACGTCCCGGCAGAGTGGCGACGTCCTCGGGGGTACCGGCGGCGGTATGCGGTACGGCGGTTCGGCGGCACGGAGCCAGGAGAAGTTCAAGTAACCGGTAGGGGGACGTACCTTGCATGGATTGTAGTTGTTTTATCCATGTTTTCCGTGTAAATCATGATGCGTGTGGGGGTTTTCTTTGGGTAGAACGAGCATGTTAGGAGCTTTTCTTGATGGAAATGGGGGTTTCTACGAGTATGGATTTGAGGGTTCCTTGTGATGGCTTAGTTTGCCCCTCTTCCTCCTCTGTTTTGTTTGATTTTGGGGCATTTGGGGGTGAAAAGGGGACCCTCGGGTTGAACGAACCGAGTTTATGGCGCTAAAAGACGTCGCACCTGGACGACGCCATTTAGAATGGCAACGGGCCAGTACGACGCCTTTTAGGCAGAAATCTTCCTGTTTGAGGTTCTGTCAGTCTGGGTTTTTGGCGTAAATGACGTCGTACATGGACGATGCCATTTAGAATGGCGACGGGCCAGTACGACGCCGTTTAGGCGGAAATCACCCCGATTAAGGTTTCTACAAGTTTCGGATTCTGATGTGAATGGCATCTGAGGACAGTGACGCCTTTTGAAAAAGCGGCTTCCCAGGACGACGCGTTTTTAGAGAATCAACCGTGGCTTGTCCCTGTTTCTGTCACCGATAGGCGACGAGGGATGGCGACGCGTTTTAAAAGGGCGAGCCTGTGACGACGCCTTTTAGGCCATTTTCTGAGGCCGGGATTTCATGAACCAGTTTAGGGTGCTTGAATGGCGTCGGCTTTGGGCGACGCGATTCAAGACAGAACCACACTAATCCATGCCAGTAAAATGTATTTACATTGCTAGATAGTTGGTTAAATGCATGCTTTTAGTATACTCGATGATGATGAACTCTTCGTGACCGGATGGCACTGCGTTGTGTGTCGTGCGACCGTGGACTTCTCACGTGACCAGATCGCACCGTGCCGTGTTTTGTGTTACTGTGGACCTAGAGTGACAGTTGTAGCGTTTGACACCCTGTGTCGGTGCGGTAGGGACACAGCGCTGACGGTAGCAGTGGCGGGGTGACGCCTAGTGAGAGAGGGTCACCTGGTGAACTCCGGGGTTAGCCAGTACCGGTGTCGGAGTGGTACCTGTGGAGTGTCACTCGTGCTAGGGGAAGGAGTAACCGCCGGAATAGCCAGCGTGCTATCCGAGGGGTTACTGTTTGGTCTCAGCGGGTCACTGTTTCCCACTTTCGGAGACATGGTTGGCGCGTTTTGCCGAGACGCGAATTGTAGGCTCCTTGGTATAATGATTTTTGAGATATGCATGTTATATTCCGAATGCATGTGGTTTATATCGAGAATTAGGAGTGATGTGTTACAGCTTTACTTATCTTGTTCACCTGTATCTTTGTTATTGCACTTGTGGGTGTGTGAGTGGGAGGCAAGGGATCGGATGATCCCTACTGAGCCAATTCTGGTGTGGCTCACTCCCTGCAGTTTTCAGGTGTGGACCTCGTGGCGGCATGTGGTGTTCTCCTTGGTGTGCGGACCAGCAGCTATCTCAGTTCCGGGGTATACCCCGATGTTGTTGTACTTTGCTTCTGCCTGTACTTAATTAATTTGTTGGACCATGTAATTATTGTTGGACTGTGTACGGACATTATTAATCTACTTCTTGCGCACTGTACTTCCTTGTAGTCCGTATGAATGTTATATTTAACCTTGTTTAACGCTTACTCCTCCAAATCTGTGTATAAGATCCGGGTGTGAGACCGTTGGATAATAATTCGACACCCATTTAGTGATCGGGTCTCCAATCATAGGGTGGCGGGTCGTTACAATTGATATCAGAGCTCAGTCTGGTCGAGTTTGCGCTAAACTAGATTAGATATCGTAGTCCAACAATAAGTACGAGTCTGTACAGGCGATGGTTGCTGGTGTAGGTTGATAGGTTTTGATGTATTTGTGTTGATTTTTGCATTTGTGGGGTAGTGATGGCGCCGAGAAAGAGAGTACCGTTGGCTCGTGGTTCGAGAGCAGACGATGTTAGTTCGGGAGCAGAAGGGCATAATGTGAATCGTTTCATGGAAGCTATGATTGGGGCTATGTCTAGATACCAGCAGGGAGATGGTGGCGAGGGATCCAATTCCCGAGACGGTTAGTCTACGATTTTGGAGTGGTTCTTGAAGTTGAAGACCCCTTCTTTCATGGGTCAACCAGTCCCAGACGAGGCAACTCTTTGGATTAAGGAAATGTAGAAGGCATTTGATGTTCTTGAATGTGCTGAGAATGACAAGACCTTGTTGGCAACCTGCTTATTGAAGGATAATGCATATGAGTGGTGGGTTACTACCAAGAGGATGATGTTTGCAGATAGGCCCTTGAGAGAGATCCCTTGGGAGGTATTTATGAGAGAGTTTAGTGGACAGTACTTTTCGGGGCACGTTCGGAAGTCCAAGGAAAGGGAGTTTATGGATTTGGTGCAGAATGATATGTCAGTTTTAGAATACCAAGCGAAGTTTGTGGCCCTTGGAAGATTCGTTCCACATATATCTGAGCATGAAGAATTTAGAACAGAGAGATTTGTGGGCGGGCTCCGGTATGATCTGAGGACAATGGTGGCATCTCAGTGTTGTAGAGATCTGGCGTCAGCAACTCGATACGCGGCAGCGGTGGAGACTCAATTCCAGCAAATGGCGAGAGAATTGGAGCGATCGGCACGAGGGAAGCAGCAAGGCAAGAGCAAATCAACAGTCTTTTCGTCAGGCGGTTCGAGTTCCTTTGAGTTCGGGTCCCAAGAGATGCCCTGTGGTGAGAATAAAGATGGTTCGGTTCAGCAGATGCAGACTGTGGCTAGCAGGCAGCAGGGAGCGAGGCAGGATGCGGCAGGTCATTGTTCCCATTGTGGTGGTCATCATGGCAGTCGGACGTGTCCATTGGTCACTAGTGGCTGTTTTGGCTGTGGTAAGAGGGGGCATTTTTTGAGAAGTTGTCCCTAGAGAAATAAGACAGGCGAGGAGCCGAGTGGTCAGTAGGAGCAGGTACCTAGTATGGTGTTGTGTGTTCTTTCAGTGGAGGTCCGAGGTGCTGGGATACATGAGCACTCTTATCTTGTCTTATTAAGTAGTAATTGTGAACTTTTATGGCACTTTTATGTATTACGCACATGGTGGGGAATTGGTATTGTAAAGTGTACTTTGTAAGGCTATTATATATAATGATGTTGGTCTATCAATTTTGGCAGAATCGTGAAACATAATTAACTTAGTATTGATTTGATTGACCGATTGTGTGCATAGAGCCCCGTGTAAGAATGTGATCAGTGAGGGCATTACATTACAGTGGATACAGCCAGAATTGAGGTAGTGATGGATTGGAGCAGGCCAACAACAGTAACTGAGATCAGGAGCTTCTTGGCATTAGCAGGATTTTACCAACGGTTGGTTTAGAGGTTTTCTTCGATAGCGACCCCCCTTGTCGAGGTTTGAGTGCGATTCTGATGCAACTTGGTAAGATTGTGGCCTATGCCTCTAGGCAGTTGAAGAAGCATGAGGAGAACTATCCGTTCATGACTTAGAGTTGGCAGCTGTGGTGTTTGCACTATAAATCCAGAGGCATTATATTGTACGAGGATTATTTGAGCAAATTGTGGAATCTTCCTTTCAGGTTCCACGCAAGGCTGATAGAGCCGTGTTGGCCAGCAGTGTACCATACCGTAATTGAGACTCAGAGGGCAGATGCAGAGTTACCGCAGATTCTCCAAGAGTTCAGAGGTGGAATTGTGGGGCGATGGTACAGTCAGGTTAAAGGTAGACTCTGTGATTTGACCATAGAGGACGTGCGCAGGCGTGTCCTTATTGAGGTGCACTGTTCTAGATAAATAGTGCTTCTCGGAACGAGTAGGACGCATCATTGGTTAAAGTGGTCTAGTAGGAAGGAGGATAGGGTTGATTTTGTGGTTGAGTGCTTAAATTGTCGGCAGGTTAGGGTGAACATTAGAGTGGCGCAGCGGAAGCGTGATTGCAGTCCTTGCCGATCCCGGTATGGAAACGGGAGCTTGTGACTTTGGACGTGTGTTGGGATTGCTTTATTCCCTGTTGGTAGGGACGTGATCTGGGTTATCATTGAGCAATTGACCATGTCAGCACACTTCCTGGCTATTAGGAAGGACTGGTCAGTTGGTAGGTTGGCAGAGTTGTTTGTGAGTTGGATCATCTCTTTCTGCTCGATGTGCCCTTATCCATCATGTCGGACCGGGTTTTGAGATTTACTTTTAGGTCTCGGAAGAGTTTTCGGAAGGCCTTGGGTACGCAGTTAGCCTTCAGCCCGGCTTATCATCCCGAGGCTGATGGGCGGTCGGAGAGGGCCATTCAGATTCTGGAGGTTTTGCTCGGGGCATGTGCCTAGACTGAGGAGGTTCTCGGGAGCAGCGTTTGTTGCAGTGGAGTTTTGCGTACTATAACAGTTACCATTCTAGCATTGGCATGGCGCCTTATGAGGTTTTGTTTAGATGGCCGTGTCGATTCTCTGTGATTTGGTCTGAGATTGGCATGAGGCAGTTAGCAAGATCAGAGTTGGTTTAGCAGTGTGCCGAGGTTGTCAAAGTAGTGCAGCGGAATTTAATTACAGATCGGACAGACAGAAGAGTTGTGCTACCATCGGTAGGAGACCGATTGGGTTTGAAGTTGGGGATCACGTGCTTCTCCAAGTCCCGCCCCCTAAGGGCGTGATGAGAATTGGGAAGCAAGGTAAGCTGGGTCCACGACGTGTTCGGCCTTTTCTCGTTCTTGCTCGAACTGGGGAAGCGGCATGTCAGCCAGCCTTGCCGTCCAATCTTGCAGGGGTGCACGATGTGTTCCATGTTTCGTTGCTGAGGAATATTCAGGATCCACACCAGGTGTTAGAACTTTCAGAATTGGAAGTCGCTGAGGAGTTGTCCTTCCCAGAGTTTTTCAGGGCGTATTAAGGATCGCAAGTGATAGGTTCCCCGGAACAAGGTTGTACCTTTGGATTGAGTGTTTGGCAGTATCGCTCCGAGAGCGAGGTGACCTGGGTGCGCGAGATTGAGATGCGGGAGCAGTTCCCTACCTTTTCTGGTAGCTTCCCATGTGAGTTAGTGGTGGTGGTATTTCGCCCTCGTTATTTACAGCAGGTAATTTTGGGGACGAAATTCTTTTAAGGGGGGGAGAATGAAAGGACTGAGGTTTCGGGTTCAGTTTTCGGGTCGGTTTCGGTCCGGACCCCCTGGTTTGGACCCCGAGGGGTCTTGAGAGTTTCTTCTGAATGACGTCTACACTGCACGACGCCTTTCAAACGGCGTCTTGCTAGGTGGACGCCATTTAAGTCTATTGCTGTTGTGCCACGTGGGCGCCACGTGGGTGGGTTTCGGGCCGCGAGAGTACGGCCCCTGTCTTGTCGTCTGAACGGCGTCTGTTATGGACGACGTCATTCAGACTGCGACCCTGATATGTCAGTGTACGGTGCCGGTCTTATCGTCTGAACGGCGTCGGTAGTGGACGACGCGTTTCAGAGCTTCTGTTAGTACGGCCCGTCCTGTCCTCTGGTAGGCGTCTGTCTTGGCCTTCCTTTCTTTTCCTCATTCTCACCCTCACACTCTCTCTCCTCCCCCATCTGCCTCCTTCGATCCCCCTCTTCCCCTTTCGCTTCCTCTTCTTCCTCTTCCACCACTCCAACGCCTCTCTACCTCTCACCACTACCACCACCACTTCCTTCGCGGCGTTCCATTCTCCGGACGGCGACCAACGTCCCGGCAGAGTGGCGACGTCCTTGGGGGTACCGGCGGCGGTCTGCGGTGCGACGGTTCAGCGGCACAGAGCCAAGAGGAGTTCAAGTAACTGGTAGGGGGACGTACCTTGCATGGATTGTAGATGTTTTATCCATGTTTTCCGTGTAAATCATGATGCGTGTGGGGGTTTTCTTTGGGTAGAACGAGCATGTTAGGAGCTTTTCTTGATGGGAATGGGGGTTTCTATGAGTATGGATTTGAGGGTTCCTTGTGATGGCTTAGTTTGCCCCTCTTCCTCCTCTGTTTTGTTTGATTTTGGGGCATTTGGGGGTGAAAAGGGGACCCTCGGGTTGAACTGTGGAACCGGGTTTCTGGCGCTAAAAGACGTCACACCTAGACGACGCCATTTAGAATGGTGACGGGCCAATACGACACCTTTTAGGCAGAAATCTTCCTATTTGAGGTTCTGTCAGTCTGGGTTTCTGGCATAAATGACGTCGTACATGGACGACGCCATTTAGAATGGCGACGGGACAGTACGACACCGTTTAGGCGGAAATCACCCCGATTAAGGTTTCTACAAGTTTCGGATTCTGGTGTGAATGGCGTCTGAGGACAGTGACGCTTTTTGAAAAGGCAGCTTCCCAGGACGACGCGTTTTTAGAGAATCAACCGTGGCTTGTCCCTGTTTCTGTCACCGATAGGCGATGAGGGATGGCGACGCGTTTTAAAAGGGCGAGCCTGTGACGACGCCTTTTAGGCCATTTTCTGAGGCCGGGATTTCATGAACCAGTTTAGGGTGCTTGAATGGCATCGGCCTTGGGCGACGCGATTCAAGACAGAACCACACTAATCCATGCTAGTAAAATGTGTTTACATTTCTAGATAGTTGGTTAAATGCATGCTTTTAGTATACTCGATGATGATGAACTCTTCGTGACCGGATGGCACTGCGTTGTGTGTCGTGCGACCGTGGACTTCTCACGTGACCAGATCGCACCGTGCCGTGTTTTGTGTTACTGTGGACCTAGAGTGACAGTTGTAGCGTTTGACACCCTGTGTCGGTGCGGTAGGGACATAGCGCTGACGGTAGCAGTGGCGGGGTGACGCCTAGTGAGAGAGGGTCACCTAGTGAACCCCAGGGTTAGCTAGTAACGGTGTCGGAGTGGTACCTATGGAGTGTCACTCGTGCTGGGGGAAGGAGTAACCACCTGAGCCAGTTGGGCCGGAGTAGCCAGCGTGCTATCCGAGGGGTTACTGTTTGGTCTCCGCGGGTCGGTGTTTGCTGGGGGAAGGAGTAACCGCCGGAATAGCCAGCGTGCTATCCGAGGGGTTACTGTTTGGTCTCAGCGGGTCGGTGTTTCCCACTTTCGGAGACGTGGTTGGTGCGTTTTGCCGAGACGCGAATTGTAGGCTCCTTGGTAGAATGATTTCTGAAATATGCAAATATTCCGAATGCATGTGGTTTATATCGAGAATTAGGAGTGATGTGTTACAGCTTTACTTATCTTGTTCACCTGTATCTTTGTTATTGCACTTGTGGGTGTGTGAGTGGGAGGCAAGAGATCGGATGATCCCTACTGAGCCAATTCTGGTGTGGCTCACTCCTTGCGGTTTTCAGGTGTGGACCTCGTGGCGGCGTGTGGTGTTCTCCTTGGTGTGCGGACCAGCAGCTATCTCAGTTCCGAGGTATGCCCCGATGTTGTTGTACTTTGCTTCTGCCTGTACTTAATTAATTTGTTGGACCATGTAATTATTGTTGGACTGTGTACGGACATTATTAATCTACTTCTTGCGCACTGTACTTCCTTGTATTCCGTGTGAATGTTATATTTAACCTTGTTTAATGCTTACTCCTCCAGATGTGTGTATAAGATCCGGGTGTGAGACCGTTGGATAATGATTCGACACCCATTTAGTGATCGGGTCTCCGATCATAGGGTGGCGGGTCGTTACAAAAACGATCTAAACAGAGCCGAGAACCTGACTTTGATACTACTGTAAGGAATCGTGGTAGGAAGAATGATGGCACAATATAACAAAAATTAATCAACTCTTTCCTTGATTCATGTGCATCAATTCTTGGGTGTTTAGATCGCAATAAAATAATAAAGAAAACATGAAGATCGGATATTCACCATCATGGGGATGAAAATCCCTCATCGAATCGGAGACAAACGAATGGTCGATCTCAGGATTGCGAGCCGTCAAGCATCCAGCCATCAGACATATCTACACAAGTCTCCGCGGCAATCTGGATCTCCTCTGCGCTCTGCAAACTCCTCCCCAATCTCAACTCCACTATGAACAGAGAGAGGAGAGAGAGAGAGAGGACTACTCTAGAGAGAGAGATGAGGAGGGAGGATGATGGCTTGCCGTAGTGGAAAACTCTAAAGCTTGGCTAGGGTTCCTCTATAGCAACCATTTATAGACTCTTGACATTTTTCACAAAAATTCAGAAGTTTATATAAATTTAAATCTTCTTCAGATCTGCGAAAACGTTTTTGTATGTGACCCTCTAGGCCCAACTGTCTATTTGATTTTCTGCCTAGTAAGTAAATAACAACTTATTTGACTTAATTAATTATTATTCATTATCTTATAATGAATTTCAATCTGATTATCACATAATCGATAATCCATCATTGTATGATGAATTCTTCGAACTTCTAGATCATGAATGACACTAAGCTACACCTCATGATCCTAAAAGACATCGAGGATATGCAACCCACTAACCGTAGCCTTTCGTCTAGATATACTACATAGTTATAAATCTACATCCATACAATGTCCTAGTCAGACCAAGGTATGGTTTAACTGCCAAATCTTGATATGTTTTAACTTAATAAAATCTTGTACTCAATATTAATTAAATAGAAAACTTTTTTTCCATTTAATTATCTGACCCTAGCAAGGGATTTCGGATACTATTCCATAGGACATTCTCTCTCCGACGACATACCAAGAGTGAATGATTCCATTATGTCAACTCAATTACCTTCGAGAATCTCACTGTGCCCGAATAACTAACATACATAATTACAAACTTGAGATTCTTAAGTCAATAATCAAATACTCAATAACACTCAAGTAAGGCATCCTTT
This sequence comes from Zantedeschia hybrid cultivar, assembly GCA_030544215.1. Lineage (NCBI taxonomy): Eukaryota > Viridiplantae > Streptophyta > Magnoliopsida > Alismatales > Araceae > Zantedeschia > Zantedeschia hybrid cultivar. The sequence goes on along the minus strand of JARZZO010000012.1, from coordinate 34,095,017 downwards.
GGGACTCAGGTCTAGGATCCAACTATGCTACTGTAACTATAGAATACACTGATTGATAGTCAGTATGATGACCATTCGGCAGTTCTAGGTCGGATCAATTCAGTGAGCACATTCTACTAATGAGCACCTGCTCATGTACCTTAGTATCACCAAACTAGTGACTATGAAATCAGTCACCCTCATCATATGAGTAAGTATTACGTGCACTGATCTATCCGGATCTTTAATATCTCATCTTGAAGATCCTATGACCAGGAACAATTCGAACACATGTATCAAGATGATTGATCACATTATCATAATCTCATTGTGATTTAGTTATCATCGCATGTGTTGTAAGACTTCATCACATCAAACGATAAATGCACATAAAATGATAAAATGTAATGAAGAATCGTCATTTATAATTAATAAGAATGAGATAATTACATGAAATAATTGTTAGTTTAGGTGGCCTACAAGCCAATCTGACTATGTAAATCTTGTTCATTTATTAATAAAATGGCATAATATTCATTATGTGTAAATCGCGTTAATTATCGTTTCATAATGAAGTCCGTGAATATGTGCTATAGTGATCAGATTATGATGAGATCATACTAATGAGACTGATCACTTAAACACACATATTCTTAATCGTTCCTAGTCGGAGGATATCCGAGAAAGACATCGGATATCCGGTTAGACTAGTACAGATTACTCCTGTTCATATGATGAGGGTGACTGATCTCATAAGTCACTTGTGTGGAGACACTAAGGCGAATCTGTAGGTGCTCATTGGAGAATGAGTTCACTGAACTGATCCGACTGAATCGCTGGATGGTATTGTACCTCACTGTCAACCAGGTTGATTCTATTGTCGCAATTGCGTGGATGGTCCTCGGACCTGAGACACCAAGGACACCTTGGCGGTGGACTTCTGTGCTTTGACCTTGGTTTATGAATCTCTAGCCACGGGATTCTAATACGCCAAGGATTGGGTACAGCGGAATACCGTCGAAGGGAATTATGTGTCAATAAGGAATCATTCGCTCTCGGTACTTAGAGAGAGAATGCTCTAGGAAGGATGCGCGAAAGTCCCTGGCCAGGGTGGACGATAATATCGAAAAATGAGTTTTACGATATTCATCAGCGGCATCCAATCCAAGTGAGTCGACCGGCTAGGGTTTGACAGCCCGCCATGCCCTCAGTTGACTCGAGAGCATTGTACGAATGAAGGATTATATCCACGCGGTAGCTGTCGGCGGAAAGGTTCCAAGAGTGGGTTACTTAACTCCAAATACCTTCCGGGTTCACGCGGTGTTGCTTGGCACCCAACGTGATCGGAGGCCCGGTCGAATTCGATGTGCGACATCAATTCGATTGATTAATTGATTAATAAAGAGTTATTAATTAATTAATAAAGCAAGTGAGGAGTCACTGGGCTTGTTGGACCATTAACTGGACTGGTACTTGGGCCTAGAGGGTCACACGCAAATGATTCTCAAGGCGATGGATAAATAAGTGGGTTTTATACAAACCGGGGATTTTTATGAAAAACTGTGCGGTTAGTATAAAACATAGCGAACGGGCTGAGCAGGACAAGCTGCTGCTAACCCTCGCCGCCCCTCCTCGTTTTCTGTCCTTCTCTGGCATCCAAGCAGATCCAGATCTACTCCGCCGCTTCTCCGAATCCTGTTCGACGGGAAATCGTCCGCGCGCTGCGGCGATCATTGCGGCGACCGGCGGAGGCTTCGTGGGCTGCGAAGAACGAGGAACTCGAGGATATCCGTCGTGGGGAGGATCGTGTGGACTTCGCTAAAGGCCGGGCGCTTGCACGGCTTTCGGTGTCGCACCGACGGAACCGAACGGCTGCGGATTGGAATCCGCACACGGTGAGAACTTCGATAATCGGATTATCGTATTTTAGATTTCGAAATGAGAACAGATCGCTGTAAATATTTTCGTTTTCCGCTGCGTGAGCGATCCGGAGAAACCAAGAAAACCCAACAGTGGTATCAGAGCCAGGTTCCACTGTTTCTCGTCCCGTTTCGATTTCCGAAATTAATTTTTTCATGAGTTATTCCATGTTGTAACTTCGATTAATTGTTGGATCCGTGTTCATGCGATGAACAGAGTTAATCATATTATTTTCTTTCAATTTTTCGAAATTATTTTGGCGGTTTTTCGTGTTCTTCGTGAGACGAAGAACGGCGAGTTTAATGCGGCTTCAATCGGCTTCCCAAGCGTTGGGATGGCCGGCCGAGTCTCCGGATTCATAAAGGATAGTCACCACTATCCACCGGTCACCAAGATCGGCGCCGGAGTGCCCTTGGAGGGATCTAAATTTAAGCCCTAAAAGGTTCTAAAACCCTGCGAAAAAACCAATTTTTTGGGGATTTTTGGGGCTTGGCCGGCACCCTTCGGGGCCTCTCCGGCGACCCTGCCGGCGCCGGGGGCACCGCCGGCGCCGGGGCATCGCCGGCCGGAGCCGAGGCAGGGCCGAGGGCGGCCGCCGGCGCCGCCTGCAAACCCCAGCCGCCGTCGGCTAGGGTTTTCCTGTAGCAATGGGGGCGCCGGGTTCGCACTGTTGAAGACCGGCCGAGCCAGCCCATTTGGCCGGTCCCGACGGACCGGACCGGCCCCGGTTGGACCGGGGCCAGGGGCTGGCTGAGCCAGGGTCCCCAAGCCCTGGCTCAGCCAGGGTGCCCGAGCCCTGGCTCGAGCCCATAAGGGGCCTGGCTTGACCCTGGCTCAACCCCTTGGCTGAATCTTGGTCTGAACCCAATTAAACCCAAAATAAAACCCCTTTGACCCAATTAAATTCTAATTAGATTTTAAATTTAATATTAAAAATTATTTTTGAAATTAAATCTTTATCTAATTTTATTTAATTGGGTTATTAATGATTGTGAATCATTTTAATTACAATTAGTTATTAACTAATTATGGTTAATTATTAAGTTAAGTGTTAATTTAATAATTAACTATAGTTATCTAATTTTAAGTGTTAAAATTAATGGTTAATAATTATTAATCTAAATGTTAGATTATTAGTTATTAAAACATCTAATTGTTAATTATTAACTAGAGTTAGTTATTAATTTAAGTGTTAAATTAATAATTAATTCTAATTGACTAATTTAATTGTTAAATTAGTAATTATCAGTTAATTAGAGTTAATTGTTGATTTTAAGTGTTAAGATTTATAATTAATTTTAAGTTAACTGATCTAAGTGTTAGATGAAAATTATTAATTAATGAGTGTTGATTAATAATTTAAATGTTAAATTACTAATTAACATTAATTAACTAATCTAAGAGTTAGATTAGTAGTTAATTAATAATTAGAGTTAATTAATAATTTAAATGTTAAATTGTTAATTAATTTTAATGGATTAATCTAAAAGTTAGATTAATCTTTAATAGTCTAATTGTTAGATTATTAATGGGGTTTAATCTAAGTGTTAGATTATTAGAATTGTTCTAATTTGCATAGAATAATCTGGAATTATTAATTCAGAGTGTGTGCGCATGTGATGTGTGATTAATGCTTTTAAATTTAGATTTAATTGCATGTTAAGTTAATAAAATGAGTTTTCGAAATTCAAATACCAATTTTGATTGGATCCCAGCTTTCTGAAAGCCAAAACTTATATATTTTGAAAACTCATTTGTTTTAGCCATGTGATGTGCTGAATCATGTGTGGAATGTTTAAAACACACCGTGGTCATGGATATACACTTAATTTTTTATTCATGTGATGAATGGACTGTGTGGATCGTGGATGTATGAATGTTTATTAATTGTTAATAAATAGAGGTCTGCACACCTCTCTCTCTCATACTCCGATGTATTTCTACCTCCCTCTCTCTCTTGTACTCGCCATAAGGCCTTCGTCAATTTACTTATAAATCCCAGAATTTAAATGTAATATGATCGAGGCAACCGAGGAAGGAGCGAGGACGATCCACAACTGCAACCAGGAAGGCGAAAAGATGGGGATCTCTTGCCTATGTGATTGCAGGGTATCTAATGTAAATGTTATGATTAGAATGTGTGTGTGTTTGACTGTTGGCTCCAGTCAAACCCACTGTGCTATCCATGACCACACTAATGACATGTATGTGATGCATTATTTTCTTTTGATTATGAATCAAAGCAGGTTATAGTATTTAGTAAATATATACGATATATTTATATAATATCACCTAGGAGAGACCAAGATAAAAGTTATCTAAATACCCTCAGATAAATTCTAAGCCGTAACGCGAGTAGTTGAGAACTTACCGCGTGGTCCACCATCATTATAGTCATAGGATTCGAATCACTTTAGTCAGGTTTGTTGTGCTATCCACAAGGCCTGCTTAATTGAGCGGAGAAACTGTGGCTATGGCATTAGATGCCTATAGATCGGGGTAGAGGAACCATGTAGCTTTGTTGTGCTATCTACAAGGGCTGCATGCAAATCTATGCTCGTCGCGTAATGATGGTTAGCTTAGACCAGAATTAGTGGTTTGTTGTGCTATCCAGAAGGCCATTAAATCTCTGGGGACCGAAGCTATGATCAGATATTGCAAGGAGTTGCAAGTCCCATGAGTTGGGTGCTCTCTTATTGTATTACAGTTTGTTGTGCTATCCACAAGGCTGTACTGCAAGTCATTGAGATTCTGATCCCCATTAGGAGACTGTCAGCGTCTCCCGTTCTGTATAACTGAGGGTTATATAGTCCGTCGAAAATTAGTGGGAGTTAAACTTGAACAAAAGACCATGTCTTGTTTTAAATTTTAATAACTAAACATCTGCTAAATAGATTTTACTTATCTCATGTAGGGAATTATGTCGTCGAATAACCCACTCCGTGGCATACTTGATGCCCTTTTGACTTACCTGATCTACTCAGATTGGTTCAGAAACCTGAAGAATGTCTTCAGATCTGAGCACATTGACTTTGTCCCTGGAGCTGATCCTCCTGCTGAATTGGCATTGGATGCCCCTGAAGCAGAGATGACAGCTAACGATAAAGGATCGAAGGACAAAGGTAAAAGAGTAGTGAAGGATGACTGCTTCTACTATAAGCAGTATGGTCACTGGAAGAGGAACTGCAAGGAGTTCCTTCATGATAAAGCTCATGGAAGAGTGAAGTTATATGAAGCTTCAGATATCTATATGATAGATATCAACTTGTCAGTTAGAGATTCCACATCTTGGGTATTGGATACCGGATGTGCTTCTCATATCTGCCATGATGTGCAGATGCTGACAAGTAAGCGCAAGCTGAGACAAGGTGAGGTGGAATTGAGGCTAGGAAACGGCGCAAAAGTTGTGGCGATTGCTGTTGGGACAGCAAACCTCAGACTTCCATCGGGAGACACCTTACTATTAGAGGATTGTTATTATGTTCCTAGCATAATAAAGAACATCATATCAATATCTTGTTTGGACAAGATAGGATATAGGTTGACTATTGAGAATAGAAGTTGTTCGATTTATTATGGTAATAAATCAATAGCTTCGGCAGCTTTAGTCAACGGTCTATATCTCTTAGATGTTTCTTATTACAATCTTCAGATTGATAATGCTCTTAAGAAGAGCAAGAATTGTGTGAACCAAGCCTACATGTGGCATTGTAGACTTGGGCACATTGGCGAAAACAGGTTGCAAAAGTTGCACAAACATGGTTATTTAACAGCATTCGATTATGAATCGTTTGCAACATGCGAATCCTACCTTATGGGAAAGATGGCAAAATCTCCATTTACTGGACATGGAGAACGTGCCAAGGACATTTTGGAACTAATACATTCAGATGTATGTGGTCCAATGTCCACCCAAGCCAAAGGTGGCTTTTCTTACTTCATCACGTTCACCGATGACTTCTCAAGATTCGGCTATGTGTACTTAACGAAGTACAAGTCGGAAGCATTTGAGAAGTTCAAGGGGTTCAAGAATGAGGTGGAGAACCAGTTAAGAAAGAGTATTAAAGCTCTTCGATCAGATCGAGGAGGAGAATACTTGAGTACTAATTTCACACAATTCTTAAAGGATAATGGTATCCTTTCTCAGCTGACCCCTCCATATACACTACAGATGAATGGTGTATCTGAAAGGAGGAATCGCACTTTGTTGGACATGGTGCGATCTATGATGAGCTTTTCGAGATCACCAGTGTCCCTCTGGGGGTATGCTCTAGAGTCAGCAGCATACCTACTGAATAGAGTACCCAACAAGTCTGTGGCCTCTACTCCATATGAGATATGGAAAGGCAGGAAACCAAAATTTAAACATGTTAAAGTCTGGGGTTGTCCTGTCCATGTAAAGAGGCATGATCCAGACAAGCTAGAATCACGAACTGATAAATGCAGGTTTGTGGGATATCCAAAGAAAACCTTTGGATACTATTTTTTCCATCCTGGTGAACAAAAGGTGTTTGTCGCCAGGAAAGCTGTATTCCTGGAAGAGGAATACCTTATCCAGAAAAACAGTGGGAGTAAAATAGTACTGGAAGAGGTTCCAGATCCCCAAACAGCTGTATTATCATCAGATGAGATATCAGTTCCTGAATCTATTCAGGTACACACAGATGAGCCTCGTAGATCTGGTAGAGTACCTAGACTACCCGAACGATATGTGAGACATATTGCTGAAGGTGAGTCTAAGGTAGCATATAATGAGGATGATGATCCTAAAACCTACCAGGAGGCCATAGAAGGTCCAGAAGCGGGGAAATGGCGAGAAGCCATGAACTCAGAAATCCAGTCCATGTACACCAACCAAGTTTGGAACTTTGAGGACTTGCCCGAGGGTATTGTACCCATCGGTTGCAAGTGGATCTTTAAGAGAAAGATCGGTGCTGATGGACGGATCGACACTTATAAGGCAAGGTTGGTGGCAAAGGGATATCGTCAAAGGCAAGGAATTGGCTATGACGAGACTTTCTCACCAGTTGCCATGATAAAGTCGATCAGAGTTCTGCTCGCAATTGCTGCGCATTTTGATTATGAAATCTGGCAGATGGATGTGAAGACTGCATTCCTCAATGGTAACCTTGAGGAGGAGGTATATATGACACAGCCAGAAAGTTTCACATCCAAAGAATCTCCAGATAAAGTGTGCAAGCTTCAGAGGTCCATTTATGGACTGAAGCAGGTTTCCCGGAGCTGGAACATAAGATTTGACGAGACTGTCAAGTCTTATGGCTTCATTAAGAATGAAGATGAGCCTTGTGTGTACAAGAAGACCAGTGGGAGTGCAGTCACTTTTCTAGTTCTTTACGTAGATGACATACTACTCATTGGGAATGATGTAGCTATGATGTCATCAGTAAAGATTTGGCTGTCGAAAAACTTCTCCATGAAGGATTTGGGAGAAGCATCCTACGTATTGGGAATACGGATCTATAGAGGTAGATCAAAGAGGATGCTTGGCATGACCCAATCCATGTACATAGATACCATAGTCAAAAGATTTGGCATGGAAAATTCCAAAAGAGGTTTCATACCGATGAGACATGGAATTAATCTCTCAAAGGAGCAGTCTCCTAAGACTCTTGATGAGAGGGCATTCATGGATAGAATACCCTATGCCTCTGCCATAGGATCTATCATGTATGCTATGCTATGTACACGGCCTGATGTTGCATTTGCTCTAAGTGTTACGAGCAGATTTCAGGCTGATCCAGGCGAAGAATACTGGAAGGCAGTGAAATGCATCCTTAAGTACTTGAGAAGAACTAAGGATATGTTTCTTGTCTATGGAAGAGGTGACTTAAAACTGCGAGGCTTTACTGACTCGAGTTTCCAGTCGGATCCAGATGATAGCAAGTCAACATCTGGATTCGTGTTTACTTTGAACGGTGGGGCAGTGTGCTGGAAGAGTTCCAAGCAAGTAACCACTGCAGATTCGACGACTGAAGCTGAGTACATCGCTGCAGCTGAAGCCGCCAAGGAAGCAGTGTGGTTGAGGAAATTCATCACCGACCTCGGCGTAGTTCCCAGCATCTCTGAGCCTGTTCCACTGTTGTGTGACAACAATGGAACAATTGTGCAAGCGAAAGAGCCACGGTCTCATTAGAAATCGAAGCATATTCTGAGGCGCTTTCACCTTATCAGAGAGATAATATCCAGAGGAGATGTAGTAGTGGAAAGAGTTCCATCCGTCGACAATATAGCAGATCCACTGACAAAGCCGTTGGCTCAAATTGTGTTTGAGCGTCACCTAGAGTCTATGAGCTTATTGTATAAAGGTGATTGACTTTAGTCCAAGTGGGAGATTGTTAGTTTAGGTGACCTACAAGCCAATCTGACTATGTAAATCTTGTTCATTTATTAATAAAATGGCATAATATTCATTATCTGTAAATCGCGTTAATTATCGTTTCATAATGAAGTCCGTGAATATGTGCTATAGTGATCAGATTATAATGAGATCATACTAATGAGACTGATCACTTAAACACACATATTCTTAATCGTTCCTAGTCGAAGGATATCCGAGAAAGACATCGGATATCCGGTTAGACTAGTACAGATTACTCCTGCTCATATAATGAGGGTGACTAATCTCATAAGTCACTTGTGTGGAGACACCAAGGCGAATCTATAGGTGCTCATTGGAGAATGAGTTCACTGAACTGATCTGACTGAATCGTTGGATGGTATTGTACCTCACTGTCAACCAGCTTGATTCTATTGTCGCAGTTGCGTGGATGGTTCTCGGACCTGAGACACCAAAGACACCTTGGCGGTGGACTTCTATGCTTTGACCTTGGTTTATGAATCTCTAGCCACGGGATTCTAATACGCCAAGGATTGGGTACAGCGGAATACCGTCGAAGGGAATTATGTGTCAATAAGGAATCATTCGCTCTCGGTACTTAGAGAGAGAATGCTCTAGGAATGATGCGCGAAAGTCCCTGGCCATGGTGGACGATAATATCGAAAAAGGAGTTTTACGATATTCATCAGCGGCATCCAATCCAAGTGAGTCGACCGGCTAGGGTTTGACAGCCCGCCATGCCCTGAGTTGACTCGAGAGCATTGTACGAATGAAGGATTATATCCACGCGGTAACTGTCGGCGGAAAGGTTCCAAGAGTGGGTTACTTAACCCCAAATACCTTCCGGGTTCACGCGGTGTTGCTTGGCACCCAACGTGATCGGAGGCCCGGTCGAATTCGATGTGCGACATCAATTCGATTGATTAATTGATTAATAAAGGGTTATTAATTAATTAATAAAGCCAGTGAGGAGTCATTGGGCTTGTTGGGCCATTAACTGGACTGGTACTTGGGCCTAGAGGGTCACACGCAAATGATTCTCAAGGCGATGGATAAATAAGTGGGTTTTATACAAACTGGGGGTTTTTATGAAAAATCGTACGGTTAGTATAAAACATAGCGAACGGGCTGAGCAGGCCGAGCTGCTGCTAACCCTACCCGCCCCTCCTCGTTTTCTGTCCTTCTCTGGCGTCCAGGCAGATCCAGATCTACTCCGCCGCTTCTCCGAATCCCGTTCGACGGGAAATCGTCCGCGCGCTACGACGATCATTGCAGCGACCGGCAGAGGCTTCGTGGGCTACGAAGAACGAGGAACTGAGGATATCCATCGTGGGGAGGATCGCGTGGACTTCGCTAGAGGCCAGGCGCTTGCGCGGCTTGCGGTGTCGCACCGACGGAACCGAACGGCTGCGGATTCGAATCCGTACACGGTGAGAACTTCGATAATCGGATTATCGTATTTTAGATTTCGAAACGGGAACGGATCGCTGTAAATATTTTCGTTTTCCACTGCGTGAGCGATCCGGAGAATCCGAGAAAACCCAACAATAATATCATCACATCTCATGCGATTGGCTTGCAGGACATACATTACTATCACTCGCCACTTCTCAGCTTCTGGGCCTTCAATGGCCTACTGGTAAGATTTAGGATCATCATCTCATTGTATTCCACCTTAGATTCACCTTCAGCGATATGTCCCATATATTGTTCGAGTTGTCTAGGTACTCTATCAGATCTACGAGGCTCATCTGTGTATACCTGAATAGGTTAAGGAACTAATAGCTCATTTATCGAACACACACGTGCATCATTAAACACTCACGCAACTGTCAATTTAAATTAAACCAAACTCATGTATTTTAAGTATATGGCATGAAGCAAGTGATGAACATGGGTCAAGTACACAGACAGATCTCAAATTTTAAAGTTGAAAGTATTGAGTTTTTAGAGAGAAAAACAGAGAAAAAAGAAATGGGAGCATGATGATTTGATAGAAAATAATTAAAACTAGTCGGACTTACTATGAACTCCCAAAAGGAGCACCTCTAAACGAGCATAATTAGACTATATATGGAACTAAGACTACCCCTAAAATATTAAATAATAGAAGAATACAAAATTTGAGTGATTTCAACATAAAAAAAAAGAAAGAGTTGTAGAAGAAAACGATGGAGAAAATGTTACTTGTTACAAACAAACTACTGTCAAATGAAATCAGAACTTCATGAAATTTTACGGAAACATTGAAAATGAAAAATTAATAAGACTCTTAGAAGACAACTTATACATAAAATATTCAAAATATTATGTAATATAGACAACTTAAAAATTAGAGAGAGAAAAGATAGGGAGAGAAAACTAGTGTTTGCATCCGTCGCAGCCCTTCGCGCGGATCCTTGGCAACCCTGAACTCCTTCTAGTGGTCAATTGCAGTGTCTCGAATCCACCTCCAGCCCCACAGTTGCTGGTTTGAAAGACATGTAGAGAGAGAGAGAGAGAGAGAATGAAAGCTAGAGAGAGGGAGAGGTTGCTACAGTACCGCGGTACTGTAGATACTACAGTACCCAAGAGAGGGAGAAAGAAAAGAGGAAGAAGAATAAGGAGGAGAGAAGAATAAAAAATAAAGAAGGGTTTGGAACTTTTAAAAAGAGAAGGAGAGAGAGAAAATGAAGGAGAGACAAAAAAGGAAATGAGGGGATGGGGGGGGCGGCTCCTCCTTGTGGCTTCATTGGAGAAAAAGTTAGGACATTCTTCTTATTGATTTTTTTACCCAAAATGTCTTTACATTTATCCCGTGCGCAAAAATAAACGTTATTGCTGGGATTTAAACTCGGCTCACTCCAACGGGCACCAAGTAACCTAACCAACTACGCCACATGTTCTTTATGTACTATTCATCCAAAATAAATTAAAATTAAATTTCTGTAGTGAGCAAAATAACAATTATGATCAAATAAAATTATTATATATCTCTACTTTGCCAAAAACCAACAAATACACTATACTCAGTTTTTTCACATGAAATGACGATGTTTTTAACTCGGAATTCAACAAAATAGGTATTGTTGGAAAGAACACAAAATTATCTATCATTCTAGGCAATTTTGCATATAAAATCATGAGTGTAATACATAATTTTAATCAGTTAATGCCCAAGAATGTATAATTATTACACCTTCCAACTTAATCATTGCTAGTCCTTTAGCAATGCAAATAATGAAAAATTAGGACTACAATGAACATTGAAAAGTCAAGCTTTATTTAAAGGTTATCTTTACAAATAATTAAACGATAGCTAGTTAGTTAAGCTCAACTTCTCATTTTCCCCACTACACTTGGGGTCCCGACAGCTGATTGTTAGTCTTAGGTGGCCTACAAGCCAATATGACTTTGTAATCTCGCTCATATTCATTAATATAATGGCATAATATACATTATGTGTAAATCGTATTAATTATTGTCTCATAATGAAGTTCGTGAATATGTGCGATAGTGATCAAATTATGATGAGATCATACTAATAAGACTGATCACTTAAACACACATATTCTTAATCGTTCCTAGTCGGAGGATGTCTGAGAAGGACATCGGATATCCGGTTAGACTAGTACAGATTACTCCTACTCATACGATGAGGGTGACTGATCTCATAGTCACTTGTGTGGAGACACTAAGACGAATCTATAGGTGCTCATTGGAGAATGAGTTCACTGAACTGATCCGACTGAGTCGCTAGATGGTATTGTACCTTACTGTCAACCAGCTTGATTCTATTGTCGCAGTTGCGTGGATGGTCCTCCGACCTGAGACACCAAGGACAACTTATCGGTGGATAGTGAGACACCAAGGACAACTTATTGTACCTTACACCAAGAATGAAGATGAGCCTTATGTGTACAAGAAGACCAGTGGGAGTACAGTTACCTTCTTATTTCTTTACGTATATGACATACTACTTATTGTGAATGATGTAGCTATGATGTCATCTGTAAAGATCTAGCTGTCAAAAAACTTCGCCATGAAGGATTTGGGAGAAGCATCTTACGTATTAGGAATACGGATCTATAGAGATAGATCAAAGAGGATGCTTAGAATGACCCAATACTTGTACATAAATACCATAGTCAAAAGGTTTGGCATGGAAAATTCTAAGAGAGGTCTCATACTGATGAGACATGAAATTAGTCTCTCAAAGGAGTAGTCTCCTAAGACTCCTGATGAGAGGGTACTCATGGATAGAATACCTTATGCCTCTGCCATAGGATATATCATATATGCCATGCTATGTACACGGCCTGATGTTACATTTGCTCAAAGTGTTACGAGCAGATTTCAGGCTGATCCAGGCGAAGAGCACTCGCAGGCAATGAAATGTATCCTTAAGTACTTGAGAAGAACTAAGGATATGTTTCTTGTCTATAGAGGAGGTGACTTGAAACTGCGAGGCTTTACTTACTCAAGTTTCCAGTCGGATCCAGATGATAGCAAGTCTACATCTGGATTCGTTTTTACTTTGAACGGAGGCGCAGTGTGTTGGAAGAGTTCCAAACAAGTAACTACTACAGATTCGACGACTAAAGCTGAGCACATCACTGTAGCTGAAGCTTTCAAGGAAGTAGTATGGTTGAAGAAGTTCATCACCGACCTTGACATAGTTCCCTGTATCCTTGATCATGTTCCGTTGTTGTGCGACAATAATGGGACTATTGCACAAGTGAAAGAGATGTGGTCTCATCAGAAATCGAAAGATATTCTGAAGCGCTTTCATCTTATCCAGAGGAGATGTAGTAGTGGAAAGAGTTCCATCCGTCGACAATGTAGCAGATCCACTGACAAAGCCATTAGCTCAAATTGTGTTTGAGCGTCACCTAGAGTCTATAGACTTATTGTATAAGGGTGATTGGCTTTAGTCCAAATGGGAGATTGTTAGTTTTAGGTGGCCTACATGCTAATCTGACTATGTAAATCTCGTTCATTTATTAATATAATGGCATAATATTCATTATATGTAAATCGCATTAATTACCGTTTCATAATGAAGTCCGTGAATATGTGCTATAGTGATCAGATTATGATGAGATCATACTAATGAGACTGATCACTTAAACACGAATATTCTTAATCGTTCCTAGTCGGAGGATATCGGAGAAGGACATCGGATATCCGGTTAGACTAGTACAGACTACTCCTGCTCATATGATGAGGGTGACTAATCCCATAAGTCACTTGTGTGGACACACTAAGGCAAATCTTTAGGTGCTCATTAGAGAATGAGTTCACTGAACTGATCCGACTGAATCGCTGGATGGTATTGTACCTCACTATCAACCAGCTTGATTTTATTGTCGCAGTTGCGTGGATGGTCCTCGGACCTGAGACACCAAGGACACCTTGTCGGTGGACTTATGTGCTTTGACCTTGGTTTACGAATCTCTAGCTACGGGATTCTAAAACGCTAAGGATTGGGTACAGCGGAATACCGTCGAAGGGAATTGTGTGTCAATAAGGAATCATTCGCTCTCGGTACTTAGAGAGAGAATGCTCTAGGACGGATGCGCAGAAGTCCTTGGCTAGGGCAAACGATAATATTGGGAAAGGAGTTTTCTAATATTATACGGTAGCATCCGATCCAAGTGAGTCGACCGGTTAGGGTTTGACAGTACGCCATACCCTGAGTGTTGGGATCGCTGTGTCGAGATCCGAACGAAAAACGCAGCGGAATAAAATATTCGGGATCGGATCTATCCCGTTTCGATCGAAGAAATAAAACCGGAGTGAATCGGATTTACCTTGTGCGGATTCGAATCCACGTTCGTTTTCCGGTTCCATCGGAGCGATGCCACAAGTCGCGCAGATGCCTGACCTCTAGCGGTATCCACGCGGTTCTCCTCGCGATGGATCGTCCTCGCTTCCTCGCTCGCTGCGGCGTTCGTAGATCCCGTCTTGCTGCGCGTGATCCGCCGCAACATGCGGATTCGGAATCTCCCGTCGGACGGAAGGTGGAGCAGTCGGGAATCGAAGCGGAGCCTCCAAATGGCCGCCTCGTGTCGCACGCCCAGAAGAGAGAGAGAGAGAGAAAGAACGACGGCTAGGTCAGGGTTGCTGGCCCCCGACCTAGAATCCGTTCTTTTATAATAAGCCTTTTTACGATTTTTTATAAAAACCCAGACTTATCCGAAATCTTGTCGGATTATCTATCGACTTGAAAACCATTTGCGTGTGACCCTCTAGGCCCAAATACCAGTCCAGTTAATGGCCCATTAAGTCCAGTAACCCTTTACTAACTCACTGAATTAATTAATATCCTTATATTCAATTAATCAGCCGAATTTAATGTCCCACAATAAATTCGGACGGACTGCCGATCACGTTGGATGCCAAGCAACATCGCGTGATCCTAGATGGCACTGGGGTTATCGCAACCCTCTATTGGAACCTTTCTGTCATCGGTTAGCACGCGGATATAATCCTTCATCCGTACAATGTTCCCGAATCGACCTAGGGTATGGTTTACTGTTAAACCCTATTTGGTCGATTCACTTGAATCAGATGTAGCTAATATGAATCTGATAACTCCTTATCGATTACAGAGTCCGCCCTAGCCAGGGACTTTAAGCGCATCATTCCCAGAACATTCTCTCTCAAACTACCGAGAGCGGATGATCCCGTATTGAACGCACAATTATCTTCGAAGGTATTTCCCTGAACCCAATCACTTGACTTATTGATAACCCATGGTTAGGGATTCGTTAGTCAAGGTCAAAGTTCAGAAACCTACCAACAAGATATCTTTGGAGTCTCAGGTCCAAGGATCATCCACGCAACCATGACAAATGAATCAAGCTGGTTAACAGTGAGGTGATTACCTTCCAGCGATTCATAGTCAGATCAGTTCAGTGAACTCATTCACCAATGAGCACTTACAGGTCCGGCATAGTGTCTCCACACAAGTGACTTATGGGATCAGTCACCCTCATCATATGAGCTGAAGTAACCTATACTAGTCTATCCAAATGTTCAATATCCTATCTCAAACATCCTATGACTAGGAACAATTAAGAACATGTGTTTATAAGTCTTCGGTCCCGTAATTATGATCTCATCATAATCCGAAGACTGTTGCACATGTTCATGGACTTCATCGTGATACGATAAATAGAGATCGAATTAATTACACATAATGAATTATTGTCATTTATTAATAATCTGAGTAAGTACATAGTATCGGATTGGTTTTGAGACCATCTAATACTAACAATCTCCCACTTGGACTAAAGCCAATCACTTTTATACATAATACCCATATTCTCTAAGTGACGCTCAAAAACATTTTGAGACAAAGGCTTTGTAAGTGGATCTGCTATGTTGTCAGTTGAAGGAACTCTTTCCACCACGACATCTCCTCAGCCATGTTCTTTTCCCCCATTTATTAAACCCCTTTTAAACACCCATTTATATATAAAATTGGATTTTAATTTTAAAATTCAAAAATGTTTTAAAATTTTAAATTATTATTCAATTTTATTTAATTGGGCTTTTATTAATGATTTTGAATCATAATTAACAATTTGTTTTTTATCTAATTAGAGTTGATTATTAGATTAAAAGTTAAGCTAATAATTAACTTTAATTAACTAATTTAATTGTTAGATTAGTGATTAATAATTCTTAGTCTAATTGTTAGATTATTAATTATTATTTCAACTAATTGTTAATTAATTTATAAGTTAGTTGTTAATTTAAGAGTTAAATTAATAATTAACTTAGATGACTAATTTAAATGTTAAATTAGTAGTCCATCATTAATTATTATTAGTTATTAATTTAATAGTTAAATTAATGATAATTTTAATTATCTAATCTAAGAGTTAGATTAATTAGTTATTAATTACTTAGTGTTAATTATTGGTTTAAGAGTTAAATTAATAATTAACATTAATTAACTAATCTAAGTGTTAGGTTAGTAGTTAATAATTAATTATAATTGATTATTAATTTAAGTGTTAAATTATTAATTAACTTTGTTGGACTAATCAGTTGCAAGTCCCATGAGATCGGATATTATTAATTAAATTATTATTAATTATGATCGGATATTGCAAGGAGTTGCAAGTCCCATGAGATGGGTGCTCTTTGATTGTATTACAGTTTGTTGTGCTATCCACAAAGCTGTACTGCAAGTCATTGAGATTCTGATCCCCACTAGGAAACTATCGGTGTCTCCGTTCTGTATAACTGAGGGTTATACAGTCCGTCGAAAATTAGTGGGAATTAAAACTTGATTAAAAGACCATGTCTTGTTTTAAAAGTTAATAATTGAACATCTACTGAATAGATTTTATCTATCTCCTGTAGGGAAAAATGTCGTCAAATAACCCACTCCGTGGCATACTTGATGCCCTTTTGACTTACCTGATCTATTCGGATTGGTTCAGAAACCTAAAGAATGTCTTCAGATCTGAATACATTGACTATCTCCTTGGAGCTGATCCTCCTGCTAAATCGGCATTGGATGCCTTTGACGCAGAGATGATAACTAACGATAAAAGATCAAAGGACAACGACCAAAGAGTAGAAAAGGTGACTGCTTCTACTGTAAGCAGAATGGTCACTGGAAGAGAAACTACAAGGAGTTCCTCAACGATAAAGCTCATAGAAAGGTGAAGCTATCTGAAGCTTCAAATATCTATATGATAGATATCAACTTGTTAGTAAGAGATTCCACATCTTGGGTATTAGATACCAGATGTGCTTCTCATATTTGCCATGATGTGCAGATGCTGACAATAAGCGTAAGCTGAGAAAAGGCGAGGTGGAATTGAGGCTAGGAAACGGCCCAAAAGTTGCGGCGATTGTTATTGGGACAGCAAACCTCAGGCTTCCATCGGGAGACGTCTTATCATTAGAAGATTGTTATTATGGTAATAAATCAATAGCTTCGGCATCTTTAGTCAACGGTCTATATCCTTTAGATGTTTTTTATTACAATCTTCACATTGATAATGCTCTTAAGAAGTGTAAGAATTGTGTGAACCAAGCCTACATGTGGTATTGTAGACTTGGGCATATTGGTGAAAGCAAGTTGCAAAGGTTGCACAAGCATGGTTATTTAAACGCATTCGATTATGAATCGTTTGCGACATGTGAAACCTACCTTATGAGAAAAATGGCAAAATCTCCATTTACTGGACATGGAGAACGTGCCAAGGACATTTTGGAACTAATACATTCGGATCTATGTGGTCCCACATCCACCCAAGCCGAAGGTGATTTTTCATACTTCATCATGTTCATCGATGGCTTCTTAAGATTCGGCTGTGTACTTAATGAAGTACAAGTCGGAAGCATTTGAGAAGTTTAAGGAATTCAAGAATGAGGTAGAGAAGCAGTTAGGAAAGAGTATTAAAGCTCTTCGATCAGATCGAGGAGGAGAATACTTGAGTACTAATTTCACACAATTCTTAAGAGATAATGGTATCCTTTCTCAGCTGACCCCTCCATATACACCACAAATGAATGGTGTATCAGAAAGGAGGAATCGCACCTTGTTGGATATGGTGCGATCCATGATGAGCTTTTCAGGATTATTAGTGTCCCTCTGGGGGCTAGAGTCAGCAGCATACCTACTGAACAGAGTACCCAGCAAGTCTGTGGCCTCTACTCCATATGAGATATGGAAAGACAAGAAACCAGAATTTAAACATGTTAAAATCTGGGGTTGTCCTGTCCATGTAAAGAGGCATGATCCAGACAAGCTGGAATCACGAACTGATAAATGAAGGTTTGTGGGATATCCAAAGGAAACCTTTGGATACTATTTTTACCATCCTGGTGAACAAAAGGTATTTATCGCCAGGAAAGCTATCTTCCTGGAAGAGGAATACCTTCTCCAAGAGGACAATGGGAGTAAAATAGCACTGGAAGAGGTTCTAGATCCCCAAACAGCTGCATTATCATCAGATAAGATATCAGTTCCTGAATTTGTTCAGGTACACACAGATGAGCCTCGTAGATCTGGTAGATTACCTAGACTACCCGAACGATATGTGGGACATATCGCTGAAGATGAGTCTAAGGTCGAATATAATGAGGATGATGATCCTAAAATCTACTAGGAGGCCATAGAAGGCCCAGAAGCCTGGAAATGGCGAGAAGCCATGAACTCAGAAATCCAACCCATGTACACCAATCAAGTTTGGAACTTGGAGGACTTGCACGAGGGTATTGTACCTGATGTAGCCGAAGCTATCACGGTCAGATTCCGAGATTGGAATCATAAACTGGATCAGATGAAGAAGAGGACCGACGGGGGTCCAGGACGAGACGAGGGCGGACACGGGGCCGAGGATCCGAAGCCGAGAGGTACCCAGGTGAAGGCTTGCCGGGAGCGAAGCCGAGACTCCTTCGGCCGAGGCGGACCGGCCAGCGAAGGGCGTCGAGACCGGAGGGAGAAAACCCGATGTCGGTGGCTGAGACCGACTCGGAGAGGTCAGCGAAGATTCAAACCGAAGCCCCTGCAAGAGGAAGAAGAAGAAGAACCGGTCAGTAGGAGTCCCGGGCTTCGGCCCAAGGGAACCCCCTCCGACGGCTAAGTTAGCTTCTAAGGAAGATTCGATTCAGAAGGGAAGGAAGAAGAGGCAGCTTTAATGGTTTTGGACTGTTGTCCTTGGTCCCGAAAACATACCTTTGGTAATAAATAGCCTTGTATTTATAGCGGAGGATAGAGGCTGCTTAGTAGTGGCAGCCGATATAGGACTATGTTTTGGTTTACTGATAAACCGCCATAGCGCCTAACCCTCCCACCGGAGTGGGCCGGATACGGCTACTGGGACGAAGGTGGGGGCCGCCGATAGGCCGGATGCCGCTTAGTGGGCTGAAGCCAATTGGGCCGTAGGCCGCTAACTGGGCCGAGGCCAATTGGGCTGAGGGCCGCTGATGGGCCGAGGGCCACTGGGCTGCTGATGGGCCGAGGGCCACTGGGCTGCTAATGGGCCGAAGGCTGCCAGTGGGCCTCTTACCGCTAGTGTTGTTCGGTTGATGCTGGTGTTGGGCTGTTTAATGGGCCGAATTGGATTCTCCCCCATCACATGCCCCCCTACTCTTGTCGTTCTCAATTTCATGAAACGCCAAGAGTAAAATTCGAAGCTTTCTTGGGAGAGTAATATGGCACGAGCCTTGTTTGAAACCTTCGCTCCATTTTGAAAGCTGTCTTTGCCTTAGGTCGGCCGAGGGCTGGTGAAAAACAGCCTCGTCTCAAGCCGGGACCCTGTCGTAGACACCTTCGTCTCAGGCCGAGACTTGGTGACGGATGCCTTCGTCGCCAGTCGCGAAGGGGCGAGTCCATAGAGTATATCGGGACATCAGGCAAGGGCGGGAAAGACCTCGGGCTTCCCGCCTTCACAGTCGCGTCATAAAAAACACAGGACACGTGTTGCGCATCCGGCCGGTTCGCCGAAAGCATAAAAAGATCTCAGCCGTTAACAGTGATCACGCGGATCGCGAGTCACTTCGGCTCTCTGCCCAAGACTTCACCTGGATCGCCGCCTCCTGCTTTCGGCACGAGGATCGGGACATGTGGCGAGCGTCCGGACGAACAGCCGAAGGGTCAGGCTGCACCCGGCCCTTGATTGCCTCCTCTCGATCCAGCAGCCCACTTGTCATTATGGCGAAGGACGGGGCACGTGTCGCGCATCTGAGCAGAGCGGTGCCGAGGAGGGGGAAGATCTCGACCGTCGGTCTGGCACCGGACCCCCTCAAGTTTTCCTATAAATACCAACCCCACTCCCCTGGCTACTGTTCCGCTTTCTTCTTCCCTTGGCGCCTGTGCATCATCCCTGCGAGTGGCTTCCCCAAGTGTCCTTGCTTCACCGGCGGAGAGCTTACCATTGTGGGTGTTTGAGGGTGCCTTGTCCATCGCTGGGGAGCTCTGTCGCCGGGAATCGTCGCCGGAGAATCCTTTGTCGCCAGGGAGACTGTTAGTTGTCGGAGAGATCTTATTCTGAGGGTAAGCCTCAGTTCTTAGCCTTCTCCGCTTTGTGATTCGTGTCCAGCTGCTCTCCTTCGGCCGAGAGTAGCTCTTCGGCTGAAGGTGGTTCTTCTTACTCTTTGTCCAGACCTCCCCAGTCTTCTCTGTCGTCTCCTTTCTCTTCAAACTCTTTTGCTTCGGTTATGGTGGACGAAGCCGAGACGCTTCCGGCTGTAGAAGCCAAGCCGGTTCCGGCGGCCGCCGAGCCTTCTACTTCTGGCCGTCGCCCGGCCGAGATGGTTTCGGATGTAGCTAGTATCCTTGACACCGACACCGTCAAGGTTATCACTAACTACTACTAGATTCCATCTTGGATGGTTCCCGTTCGGCCCGGAAAACTCACCAGGGCTAACTCCGTTCGGCCGGGTAGCTTTTCAATTTACAAGCATAGCTTTCGGGAGGGCTTCCACTTTCCTCTGCATTCCTTTGTTATAAATCTTCTGAGTTTTTATGGACTGGCCCCGTCCCAACTCTATCCGAACTCCTGGCGGACAGTCTATGCTTTCTTGGCCTTGAATTCTTATCTCAAAGTCCATCCATCGGTAAATATTTTCCGTCATCTATTCAAGATAAAACCTCAGGGGAAGTCTTCCTGGTACTGCTTTGTCCCCCGCTTTGGCCGGGGTATCTTCTCTGGGAAGCCCTCGTCTATTCACCATTAGAAGAAGGGCTTCTTTTTCATCTCTCTTCCGGAGGAGGAGAAGAGCATGTGGCCCTTCCCCACCGAATGGGCACCTTTGGCCGAGGGCCTCTCCGACCCACCCTCTCTCAGCCCCGAGCAGCTCGCCGTCGTGCACCTCCTTGAGGACGAGGCTCCGTACGAGATTGCGGAGCTCTTCGCGGACGAGGACAGGTTTATAGAGATGGGAGCCTGGCCAGACCCGACGTTCTCTCCTCCTCGGGTCTCCCCTTATCTTCCTCTCAAAGATACCCCGAGAGAGGCTGAGGAGAGAACCGCCGTGACCGGGTCTCCAGCCGAAGCCCATCTGTCCGAAGAGGGCGCCGAAGCTACGGCCGGGGGTAAGTCGATCTTGAGTCAAAAAGTTATATTCCAAACTGTTGCTAACTCTTTTTTCTGCTTGCAGAAATGTCTGGTCTTCGGGGATTGATCAGCCGGATCTCGAAGCAGTCCGGTCAGTCTCGACCGTCCCAGCCGTGGGCGGCGGGAGAGAGGACAGCTGGAGAGGTTCCGGCCCCCGGTGCCCGGACCACAAGGCAGATGGCGGCTTCCGCCGAAGGTCGCACTGCCGCTGCTGCTCTTGAGAGGGAGCGGCAGAAGGGACAGTCGGTCGCCGGAGAAAGTGGCCGGCCAGAGAAGAGGAGCCGGGCGGATGATCCCAGCGAGAGGGAATCCATCCAGGCGACTAAGAGCCGGTGGCGTCACGAGGCGCCCCGCTCTCGTCGCCTCCCGAACCGCAGAGGGGCTACTCTCCTTCGGCCACTGGAGCCGGTGCGGAGACTCTTTCATTCCCCTTTGGGGAGGCCGAGACACACATGTCCCGGGAGTACAGGCATGAGCCCTGGCGCCCAGATGCAGGGGTCTTCGCAGACGAGAGTCTGGAGGACTCCCAGACGTGTATGCGTCTGGTCCGCGGCTGGACCCTCCCGATGGTCGGGGACGAAATCAAGGAGCTTTCTTCGGAAGGCTTATCCTTGCAGTGCGTTCGGCACGCCGTCCAGGAGGGAGTCCTTTCGTCTTTGTCTTTGCTCGTTGTTTCCCTTAGCTTCTTTAAACTTATTTTCCCTTTCTTGCTTTCGGTTGTAGGCCGCGGTCATGTGCGGGGCCCTCGCTCGCCGCCAGGCCACCATCCAGCAGAAGCTCCTGGACATCGACCAGGCTTCGGACCAGCTGGCCTCGGGCAAAATGGCCTCGGTGCAACGCAATCTTGAGGCTAGCATCGATGTCCTCCTCGGGGCCAATGCGCGGATGCGGGCCGATCTGGAAGAGTAGAAGGAGGTGATCCATGCCGCCTCTGAGGCCAAGAAGAAGGCCGAGAAGGAGCTGGAGAGGTCTCGAGCCGAGGTCGCGTCCCTAAAGGCCGAGATGCAGGACAAGGCCAAGGATCGGGAAGAGGAGCGCCGCCTTCACGCCGAAGAGGTTTCGGCTCTGAAAGCTGACCTGGAGGCCAGGGCCAAGGAAGCCGACGACGTTGCTCGCACAGCCGTAGCGAGCTACAAGGAAGGCCCTGAGTTCGCCGAGGAGATAATGGAGGCCAGAGTCTAGGCGGCGTCAGCCATGTTTGATCTGGGGCTAGCTATCGCCCAAAAGGCGTGCCCGGCCACAGATTTGACCGGCATCAGCTACCCAACGGATGAAGAAGGCGACGAGATCTTGGCCTAGTGGCAAGGGCTTAAGGCCGAAAGAACTACGGCTTCTCCGGAAGGTGCCGCGGCCGAACCAGTCCAGGCTTCTCCTCCGGCGTCTCCCGGCCAGACTCCTGTCGACGTGGACGGTGATGACGCTGAAAGCTAGTCCAGGGGCTTGTCCCGGTTTTTATTTTTGCTTCTTAAGATGCTGAGGTCAGGCGTATGGCCTGCTTTTGTACTTTTGTCCATATATAGAAGGCATTTTGCTTATGCCTACTTCATGGTAAGTCTGAGTAGATAGCCGAGTTTGGTTCTGTATCTGGCCGAAGCCATGCCGCTCCCAATAAGCATTGTACGAACTTAGAGAATATTGCCGCTCCTGATACGGTTTGCATGGCCGAAGCCACTCCCGGTATGGTTTACACGGACTTAGAGTATATTGCCGCTCCCGATATGGTTTGCATGGCCAAAGCCAGCCCAGGTACGGTTTACACGGACTTAGAGAATATTGCCGCTCCCGATACGGTTTGCATGGCCGAAGCCACTCCTGGTACGGTTTACACGGACTTAGAGAATATTGCCGCTCCCGATACAGTTTGCATGGCCGAAGCCAGCTCCGGTACGGTTTACACGGACTTAGAGAATATTGCCGCTCCTGATACGGTTTGCATGGCCGAAGCCACTCCCGGTACGGTTTACACGGACTTAGAGAATATTGCCGCTCCTGATACGGTTTGCATGGCCGAAGCCACTCCCGGTACGGTTTACACGGATTTGGAGAATATTGCCGCTCCCGATACGATTTGCATGGCCGAAGCCACTCCCGGTACGGTTTGCATAGACTTAGAGAATATTGCCAGATATAACACTTCAGATAAAAAATAATATATTCATGACTTCCGGCTAAACTCCGAGGGAAATGACTTACATGAAGTAGCGCCGAAGGCGCTCTACATTCCATGTACGAGGGAGAGGCTGGCCCGAAAGGGTCTCTAGCCGATAGGCCCCTTGTCGGATCACTTCCCTTACGCGATAAGGTCCTTCCCAGTTTGGAGAAAGCTTTCCTACGGCTTCGGCTGGCTTGGATGCGTGAGCGTTCCTCAACACGAGGTTCCCTGCTTCAAAGCTTCGGCACTTCACTCGAGTGTTGTGGTATCTCGCCATGCGCTGCTGATAAGCCGCCAGCCGAATGCGGGTTTGATCCCTTGTTTCTTCTATAAGATCAAGGTGATCTTTTAGGGCTTCCTCATTAGCCTTCAGATCATGAGTAAGAACCCTCGGCGATGGAAGGCTTACTTCAATAGGAATAACGGCCTCTACCCCGTAAACCATTCGGAATGGGGTTTCGCCGGTAGGGGTTAGGCTTGTTGTCCGATAAGCCCATAGAACGCTTGGCAGCTCTTCGACCCATCGGCCCTTGGCCTTGCCGAGGCGAGTCTTCAGTCCTCGCAATAGACTTCGGTTAGTGACCTCGACTTGGCCATTCGTCCGAGGGTGTGCTACTGAAGCGAACTTATGGAGAATGCCGAAGCTAGCGCAGTTGTCTTTAAACTGATGGCTGTCAAATTGTTTGCCATTGTCTGAGATAATTACCTGAGGGATGCCGTATCGGCAAATGATGGATTTCCACATGAAGTTCCATGCATTGCTATCAGTTATAGACGCGAGAAGTTCGATTTCTACCCACTTGGTGAAGTAGTCCACTGCCACAATCAGGAATTTCCTCTGGCCGGCAGCCATGGGAAAGGGTCCCAAGAGATCAATCCCCCACTGGGCAAAAGGCCAGGGATCTGACAGAGGAGTCTGAAGGGTCACCGACTGGTGAATGAGGGAACTGAATCTTTGACACTGGTCACAATAGCGGACGAGAGCGGCCGCGTCCTCTCGGAGTGTTGGTCACCAGTACCCTTGCCTCAAGAGTTTATGGGTCAAGGCCCTTCCTCCTGCGTGTGCTCCACAGATTCCTTCATGTACCTCCCGTAGTGCATAATCAGCTTCAGCCGGGCCGAGACATCGTAGGAGCGGCCAGCCGAAGGACTTCTTATATAGTATTCCCTCCAGAATAAGGAAGTGGGAAGAGCGCTGCCGGACGTGCCTTGCTTCCTTTGGATCGAACGGGACCTCCTCTCGGAGGAGGAAAGTGACTAGGGGAGTCATCCAGGTCTCTGCTTCGGATTCATTCACTTGCATGACCTTGGATTCATCGAGACTTAGTTTAGACACTTCTTCTACTAAGACCATTCGGCCTCCTCCCCCGTCCTGAGTTGATGCTAGCCGGAAAAGAGCATCGACTCGAGCATTTTCGGCCCGAGGGATCCACACAATTTCATAAGAATTAAATTGAGCAAGGATCTTGCGGGTTACCTGGAGATAGGACGTCTTTAATGCGTCCCGGGCCTTGTACTACCCGGTGACTTGATTGGCGATCAACTGAGAATCGCTGAATGCCCTTATGTTCTGCGCACCGAGCTTTCTAGCAGCCCGAAGGCCTGAGATAAGGGCTTTGTATTCTGCGGCATTGTTGGTAGCCGGGAAGGAGAAGCGCAGCGCATACTCCGTAATGACCCCTTCTGGAGACGTCAAGATCCATCCGGTGCCGCTACCCGAAGAGCACGTGGATCCATCAACGTAGAGTTGCCATTCATCCGTCGGAGATGGGGGAACCGAAATACCTTCGGCCTCAGGTGTAGTTCTGACTTCCGGCTGAGGGGCCGAGGATGCTTCGGGAGTGAGCTCGGCGATGAAGTCGGCTAGAGTTTGAGCTTTTATTGCCGTCTGTGGCCCATAAGAGACGTCGAACTCTCCCAGTTCGATTGCCCACTTTGCTAGCCTACCGGACACTTCTGGCCGAGAGAGGACTTGCCTCAAAGGTTGATCTATGAAGACCTTTATTGAATGTGCGAGGAAGTAGGGTCGGAGCCTCCTCGCAGACGAGACGAGGGCTAGGGCCAGCTTTTCAAGAGCAGGATACCGAAGCTCTGCTCCTTGGAGGGCTCGGCTTATATAGTAAACAGGCCTCTGAACGCCGTCTTGTCCCCAAATGAGGACGGCGCTGACAGCTGTTTCAGATGCTGCGAGATAAAGGAACAGCTGCTCTCCGTGGACCGGTCTAGACAAGACGGGAACAATGGAGAGATAGGCTTTCAGTTGATCGAAGGCCGACTGACACTCGTCTGTCCAGGAGAAGCTATTAGTCTTTTTCAGCAGCTTGAAGAAAGGAAAATAGTAATCCGCTCCCCTTGACATGAAGCAGCTTAATGCGGCAATTCTTCCATTCATCTTCTAGACCTCTCGGATGTTGGCTCGAGGGCGCATTTGGATAATAGCCGACACTTTTGCGGGATTGGCTTCCACCCCTCGGCGGGTGACCATGTAGCCGAGAAATTTCCCGGAGGCCACGCCGAAGGCACACTTGGCTGGATTCAGCTTCATTTTATACCTGCCCAAGGCAGTGAATGTCTCGGCCAAAACGGTCAGATGGTCTACAGCGACGTGGCTTTTCACCAACATGTCGTCGATGTAGACCTCCATATTGCGGCCGAGCGGTGGAGCGAATATCCTGTTGATGAGACGCTAATAGGTTGCTCCTGCATTTTTCAGGCCAAACGGCATCCGGGTATAACAGTATAAACTGAGGTCCGTTGTGAAGCTGGTCTTGTCCTCGTCCTCTGGATGCATTCGGATCTGATGATAGCCTGAATAGGCGTCGAGGAAGCTAAGTAGCTTGTAGCCGGAGGTTGCGTCCACTACCTGATCTATCCGAGGCAGCGGAAAGCTGTCCATCGGACAGGCCTTGTTGAGGTTGGTGAAGTCCACACACATCCGTCACTTGCCATCCTTTTTTGTCACCATTACTACGTTGGCGATCCAGTCAGGATGGTGTACCTCTCGGAGGTGTCCCGTGTCCAGCCCTTTTTGCACTTCGGTTTGGATGGCCGTCCTTCTTTCTTGATTGAAGGTACGCCGCTTCTGCTTGACCGGGGGCTGGTTGAGGTCGATGTGCAGCCGATGCTCTGCTACCTTCGGGTCGACCCCAGGCATGTCCGCAGGAGACCAGGCGAAGACATCGAGGTTTTCTTTCAGGAACTCAGCAAGTCTTTCGGCTTCAATCTTCTCTAGGCCGGAGCCTATCATTAACGTCCGACCTTCTCCTCTCGGAACCGGAACGGTTGTACGTTCCTCTCTTGGGGATGCTTCGGCCGAAGATTTGATCGAAAGGGATTTGGCCGCGGCCTTCCCTTTAACCGAAATCATGTAACACTGCCGAGCTGCTTCCTGATTTCCCTTGGCTTCGCCAATTCCATGGCTAGTACGGAACTTCAGCTTCTGATGAAAAGATGAGGGTACAGCTCCAATCCCGCCGATCAGCCTTCGGCCAAAGATGGCATTGTAGGCCGAGTCGACCTTGACAACGGCAAAATCCGTTTTGACGGTTAATTACCGAGGGGCCGTACCTAGGGTTACAGGGAGCCGGACGATGCCTTCTACTCAGCAAGGCGAACCATTAAAGCCGAATAAAGGCCCCCGGTGAGGCTTCATATCAGCCTCATTCAAACCCATTTTTACAAAACAGTCGTAGAAAAGTACATTTGGGGCACTTCCATTATCAACAAAGATATGATGAACATCGTAACCTTTTATTACAGCATTTACAACTAAGGCGTCGTCGTGAGGAACCTGAATATCAGTCAGATCCTCCTGGCCAAAGATGATGTCTTCTTGACGAGACCGCTTCGGCTCGATGTCGACTGCTGCTACTACTATAGTGCTGAGCCGACGACACCTCAGCCCCTCTCCCGGTCCTCCGGATATCATCATAATTGACCCGGCACTGGATCGTTGGTGTGATGCTTCTGCTGGCGCCGAAGTGACTTTCGGCTGAGGTAGGGCTTCTTTATCCGGGAATTGATGTTGCCTAGCTGCTTCGTTATTGAGGCTACTCTCGCCGGTACTGTGGCAAACGGCCTTCTCTAATGAGACGATCAATTTCCTCCCGAAGGTGCCAGCATTCGTCAGTTGAATGGTCGGTTTCCCGATGGTACTCACAGTACTTGCGGGGGTCCCTTCGGCGGGGGTCAGTCTTGATGCGCACCGGCTGTCGAAGCTTACCTTTTACCTCCATGAGCATCTGGGAGGGTGGAGCAGGTAGTGGCAGATACCGCTACTGCGGATCCCAGCGCTTTTCTCGGTCCCATTCTTCCCTCCGGTATCGCTTGCGAGACGGCTCCTGATCTTCTGGGCGAGACCGAACCGGAGAGGTAGCCGCTAGTGATGCCTCGGCGGTATTCTTGCCTTTGGACATCATCAGGGCTTCCCGGTTAATGTACTTATGGGCCCGAGCCACGAGGTCCTGGAAGGTGGAGGGATGGCGCTTCCCGATAAAGCTGAGAAGCCCTTCGTCCATGCACCCACTGATTACGGCCGAGACCGCAATTGAACTATCCAGGTTCGGAATTTGGGCGGCTTCGGCCCAAAACTTAGTGAAATATTCTTAGAGGGTCTCGGAAGGTCCTTGCCGAATGGCCAGTAGGCTAGCCGAGGTTTTACACTACCGAGTGGCGTCGTAAAATTGGTCAATGAATAGTTGGCCTAACTGTACTAGAGAGTGGATGGAATTGGGGGCCAACGTCTCGAACCAAGTCAGGGCTATTTTTTCAAGAGTGAGGGGGAAGAGACGGCAACGGACTGCCTCGTAAACCCCTCAGACTGAGAGGTAGGAATTGAATCTCTGGAAGTGGCAGACCGGATCCGTCATTCCATCATATAGAGGGCCTTTCGGCAATTTAAAGTTGGGAGGTACCTCAATGGCCAGAAGCTCTAGCGAGAATGGAGTCTGCTCCAGAATGGTGCTGGCGAGAGGCACTCCAAATGGCCAAGATACCATCTGCTACATTTCCTTCCTCATCGCCGTCAGCAGCCGGTCCATGTCCGGGGCGGTTGAAGTAGTGACCGAACGTCCTTCGGCCTTGGTCGGATGAAATCCGAACGAAGCATAGTCCTGCTCCGTCATGATGTGATTGGCGCGAGGGACTCGGGCAGGCGGCACAAATGGCTCGCTGCGTGCCGTGGCGGCCTCGTCGGGGAAGCCCTGTGAGGGTGTCGGCTGTAGCCTTGCAGCTTGAGTAGGACATAATGGAGGAGGCGGTACCTGCTGCTGGAGCTGACCCAGTAATCCCATGTGCTGGGCGATGGTAGATACCATATCTCGCAAGGGCGATAAGGAAGTAATAGTGGCGGCCAGCGTCACCACTTGTTGTTGAAGCTCTTCCACTCGGTCGTCTCTAGGAGCGACGGATTCCAGTATAACAGGAAGGGCAGAGCTTTGTGGAAGAACAGACGGAGTACCTTCAGAGTGGAGTGCCTGTGCTGGAGTCGCCCGCGTCTCTGCCTCGTCTTGCCCGGATCGTCTGGTCACCGGACGATCAGACATGACTTCTCGCTAGTTTCCCACAGACGGTGCCACGTGATGTAGGCGAAGCTATCATGGTCGGATTCCGAGACTGGAATCCGAAACTGGATCAGATCGAAGAAGAGGACTG
Source organism: Zantedeschia hybrid cultivar (assembly GCA_030544215.1). Lineage (NCBI taxonomy): Eukaryota > Viridiplantae > Streptophyta > Magnoliopsida > Alismatales > Araceae > Zantedeschia > Zantedeschia hybrid cultivar. The sequence continues at coordinate 34,065,886 of JARZZO010000012.1, read as the reverse complement.
ACGGGGATCCGGGACGAGACGAGGGCAGACACGGGGCCGAGGATCTGAAGCCGAGAGGTACCCAGGAGAAGGCTTGTCGGGAGCGAAGACGAGACTCCTTCGGCCAAGGCGGACCGGCCGGCGAAGGGCGTCGAGACCGAAGGGAGAAAACCCGATGTCGGTGGCCGAGACCGACTCGGAGAGGTTGGCGAAGATTCAAACCGAAGCCCCTGCAAGAGGAAGAAGAAGAAGAACCGGTCAGTAGGAGTCCCGGGCTTCGACCCAAGAGAACCCCCTCCGACGGCTAAGTTAGCTTCTGAAGAAGATTCGATTCAGAAGGGAAGGAAGAAGAGGTAGCTTTAATGCTTTTGGACTATTGTCCTTGGTCCAGAAGACATACCTTTGGTAATAAATAGCCTTATATTTATAGCGGAGGATAGAGGTTACTGTAAGGAATCGTCGAGAACGCAGTGGAAATAAAATCGATTCCATTGTATCGGTTGCTGGGGTCGTAAAACGGACATTAAAATAAACGTGGAAAGAACAGTTCTTCACCTTTGCGGGGTTTCGAATCTCCCGTGGATGATGCCGACTCGGTAATCGCGCACGCGCACGATCTCTAGAGGTATCCACACGAGTTCCCGCAGCAGACACGATTTCCTCCTCGACTTGAGTGCTCCGACCAGATCTCAAATCCACCATGCGCGGAGAGAGGTACATCCACTCCAAGAGAGAGAGAAGGAGAGAGAGAGAGGAGAAAGAGAATCTAGGTAAAAATTCGTCCAACCAACCTTTTTACCCCTTCCCTTTGGCCCTCCTTATATAGAAATAAGGATAAGCACAAGGATTAATCCTCATGATTATCAAAGAGTTTGGCCTTAGATAATTCTCCATTAAATCTTCATGTTTATCCTGCGGCTTTTCATAAAAACCCAGATAAGTATGAAATTTAACGTCTCTCACCGTCTGACGAGAACTCTTATGTGTGTGACCCTCTAGGCCCATATATCAGTCCGGTTGCAGGTCCATTAAACTTAGAACTGTTTCTAGAGTTTAATATATATTAATTAACATTTAAACATCATATGTTAAATGATTAATTTAATAAACAAGTGAATTATCATCTGATGATCAAATCACTTGGCCTTCTGATCATGAACAGCACCAAATACTACCTCATGATCCCAGAAGATATAAGGGATACTGATCCCTTCAATTGAATCTTTCCGTCTACAGGTACCGCACAGATATAATCCTTCACTCATGCAATGTCCCGATAACGCAAAGGTATGGTTTTATAGTCAAACCCTCTATCGCATTTTCCAGATGGATTCCAGTACACAGTTAATATCTAGAAAGACATCTCTTTCATTTGACCCTGGCCAGGGATTTCTGTGTACACATCCATGGGACATTCTCTCTCCAGTCTTATACCAAGAGTGAGTGATCCCTTGTTGTTCACTCAATTACCTTCGCAAGCTTTCCACTGAATCTGAAAGACCGATTATGGTGGACTTAATGGTTAAAGTCCACGAGTCAGAGAATCAAGATACAATGGTCCACAAACAAGGTATCATTGGTGACTCAGGTCAAAGGACCAACTGTGCTACTGCAACGATTGAATTCCCTGGTTGACTAATAGGTATAATTACCATCCAGGAATTCTTATTTGGGTCTATTCAGTGAACTTATTCTCTAATGAGCACCCACTTGTTTGTCTTAGTGTCACCACACGAGTGAATGTGAGATCATTCACCCTCATCATATGAGCAGACATAACTTGTGTCGATCTTATCGGATATTTAATGTCCATCTCAAATATCCTATGATCGAGAACTGTTTAAGACAATTGACTGAGGATATTGATCTCACTATCATGATCTCATCATGATTCAATATCCCATACATTTGTCTATGGACCTTCATTACGATAGTTACTTTGCGAGAACTATAAATGAAGAAATAATTGCCTTTATTAATTATTTGAACTAGAATGTACAATGATTGGCTATGAGGCCACTCAATACTAACATTCTCCCACTTGGACTATAGCCAATCACCCATGTGTCTAAGTCCCATAGACTTAAGGTGACGTTCTAAATTGTTTTGAGACAATGGCTTAGTCAAGGGATCTGCTACATTATCTTCAGATGAGACTTTCTCAACTACTATATCTCCTCGGGCGATGATCTCACGAATCAGATGAAATCGTCTCAGAATGTGCTTTGACTTCTGATGTGATCTTGGCTCCTTCGCTTGAGCTATTGCCCCATTGTTGTCACACAATAATGGAATAGGATCTGAAATGCTAGGAACTATCCAAGCGCCGAGATGAACTTCTTCATCCAAACCGCCTCCTTGGCCGCTTCAGCTGCAGCAATGTATTCTGCTTCGGTCGTCGAATCTGCAGTTGTTTCCTGTTTGGAACTCTTCCAACTTACTGCACCTCCATTTAACATGAACACAAATCCAGACATAGATTTGCTGTCATCCATATCCGACTGGAAACTCGAGTCAGTAAATCCTCGAAGTTCCAAGTCGTTTCCTCGATAAACGAGAAATAGATCCTTAGTCCTTCTCAAGTATCTAAGGATACATTTCACTGCCTTCCAGTGTTCCTCACCTAGATCAGCCTGATATCTACTAGTGACACTTAGTGGGTGTGCCACATCAAGCCTAGTACATAACATTGCATACATGATAGATCCTATTGCCGAGGCATAAGGAACTCTATCCATGTATGCTCTCTCTTCAGGTGTCTTGGGAGACATTTCTTTAGAGAGATAAATTCCATGCCTCATTGGAACAAGGCCTCTCTTGGAATTTTCCATGCCAAACCTTTTGACTATAGTATCTATGTACATAGATTGGGACAAGCCAAGCATCCTTTTGGACCTATCTCTATAGATCCTTATTCCCAGAATATAGGATGCTTCTCCCAAATCTTTCATGGAGAAGTTTTTGGATAACCAAGTCTTTACCGATGACAACATTCCTACATCATTCCCAATGAGTAGAATGTCATCAACGTAAAGTACCAAAAAGGTAACTGCGCTCCCACTAACCTTTTTGTATACACAAGGTTCATCTTCATTCTTAATGAAGTTATAAGATTTGATTGCTTCATCAAATCTTAAGTTCCAAGTTCGGGATACCTGCTTTAATCCATAAATGGATCTTTACAGCTTGCATACCTTGCTTGAATGCTCTATGGAAGTGAATACTTCAGGTTGTATCATATACACCTCTTCTTGAAGGTTCCCGTTAAGGAATGCTGTTTTCACATCTATTTGCCATATTTCATAATCATAGAATGCAGCGATAGCAAGAAGTATTCTGATTGACTTGATCATGGCAACTGGAGAAAAGGTTTCGTCATAGTCAATGCCTTGCCTTTGACGATATCCTTTTGCTACCAGCCTTGCCTTGTATGTGTCAATCTGTCCATCTGCCCCGATCTTTCTTTTAAATATCCATTTACTGCCAATAGGTACTATACCTTCTGGCAGATCAACTAAGTTTCAAACTTGGTTGGCATACATGGACTGAATTTCAGAATTCATTGCCTCTTGCCATTTTTCTGATTCTTGACTATTTACGGCTTCTAGATAGGTTTGAGGATCATCATCCTCATTTAACTGCACTTTTGGTTTGCCATCATCAATATGTCCAACATATCTTTCAGGCTGCTTAGGCACTCTACCTGATCTGCGAACCTTTTGTGTATCATCTTGAACAAGTTCTTGAGTCAATGGTTCAGTAGATGAACTAGTGTTGATTTGTGGGTCTAGAATTTCTTCCAGTTCTATCTTGCTCCCACTGTCTTCTTTTAAAAGATATTCTTTCTCTAAGAAGACACCTCTTTTTGCGACAAACACCCTTTGATCGCTGGGCTGATAAAAGTAGTATCCAAAAGTCTCTTTTGGATATCCTACAAATCTACACTTCTCTGTCCTGGAATCCAGTTTGTCTGGATCATGTCTTTTGACATGTGTAGGACAACCCCAGACTCTAACATGCTTAAAGTCTGGTTTCTTTCCTTTCCATATCTCATATGGAGTGGAAGGTACTGACTTACTGGGAACTTTGTTCAACAGATATGCAGCAGTCAACAGTGCATATCCCCATAAAGAGATTGGAAGTTTGGCATAACTCATCATTGATCGTACCATATCTAATAGAGTACGATTTCTCCTTTTCGATACACCATTTAATTGTGGTGTATAGGGAGGAGTCCACTGAGACAAAATACCATTATTCTTTAGATATTCTGTGAATTCTGTACTTAAGTATTCACCCCCTCGATCTGATCAAAGAGTTTTGATACTCTTTCCAGTCTGGTTCTCAACTTCGTTTTTAAACTCTTTAAATTTCTCAAAGACTTCTGACTTATATTTCATTAAATATATGTAGCCATATCTTGAGAAATCATCTGTAAATAAAACAAAGTATGAGTAACCACCCATAGCATGAGTGGACATTGGACCACATACATCACTATGTATTAGTTCCAATAAGTCCTTAGCTCTATCTCCATGTCCTGAGAATGGAGCTTTGGTCATCTTTCCCATGAGACAAGCTTCACAGGTTGCAAATGATTCATAATCAAATGGATCAAGATATCCATTCTTTTGCAACCTTATGATCCTGTTCTCATTTATATGACCTAGCCTACAATGCCATAGGTACAATTTATTCACATCCTTATCTACGCGTTCAAGAGATTTATTTACCAGACAAACATCATATGAAATATCAAGTAAATATAATCCATTCAATAAATATCCGGAAGCAAACAATTTGTCTCCTTGATAAATTGAACAACCTTTATTCTCTAGTTTCATAGAATATCCTTGTCTATCTAAACATGAAATAGATATGATATTCCTAATAATGGTCGGAACATAATAGCAATCTATCAGTTCCAATGAGTCTCCTGACGGCATATGAAGTCTTGCTGTCCCCACAGCTAACGCAGCAACTTTTGCTCCATTCCCGAGCCTCAGATCCACGTCTCCGCAGTTCAATCTTCTTTTACTTGTTAGCACCTGCAAGTTATTGCAGATATGAGAAACACATCCAGTATCTAATACCTAAGATGTTGTTTCTCTATAAGACAAGTTAAGATCGATCATGAGAATACATGAAGCTTCACCAAGCTTCTCCTTTGCTTTTTCTGCAAGATAAATCTTGCAGTTTCTCTTCCAATGACCTTCTTTATGGTAGTGGAAACACTGACCTTTATCATTGACTTTAGATTTGTCCTTTTGAACCGCCGGTTTGCTTTTCACTACCTTCTTAGGCTTACCTTTCTTAAAGGTCTGTCCAGCTTTTCTTTTCTTGTTGGTCTTACCAACAAGCATTACATTTGGCTTATCTTTCTGGATAGTGCCTTCTGCTGTCTTCAACATGTTGAGCAGCTCAGCCAGTGAAACTTCAATTTTGTTCATATTGAAGTTGATGATGAATTGTGAAAATGAATCGGGAAGGGACTGTTGGATTAAGTCGATCCTCAGGTCATTGTTCATAACAAAGCCAAGCACAGCAAGCCTCTCAATCCATTCTATCATCTTGAGCACATGAGTTTGCACAGATGTGCCCTCGCTCATTCTGGTCCTGAACAATTTCTTAGATATCTCATATCTTTCTGTTCTAGATTGTTCACCAAACAACTCTTGTAGGTGATTCAGAATGGTCTTAGGTTCCATGTTATCATGATGTCGCTGCAGTTCATTGTTCATTGAACCGAGCATATAACATTGGACCTTGACAGAATCCTCCTTCCAATTTTCATACATCATTAATTCATCTTCGTTAGCATTATCACCAGGTTGCACTGGATCTGGTTGATCCAGGACATAGGCTAGCTTTTCACACCTGAGGACAATCTTCAGGTTGCGTAACCAGTCAATGTAATTTGGTCCTGTGAGTTTGTTTGCATCAAGTATGCAACGGAGGGGGTTAGGTGACGACATAGCGACCTACATGGAAATATATAAAAATGAGCAGATAGTTCTTAAAATCAGATTTAGGACTTTTAATCTAGATTTATACTCCCACTATTTTTCGGCGATCTGTATGACCCTCTAATATACAGAACGGGAGATTCCGGTGATCTCCTAGTGGGGATCAGAATCCTTCGGGCATCAAGCATGTGACTTTGTGGTAGCACAACAAATCACATCAAGTCCCTTAGGCAGTCAACTCTTGACAGTTGCAACATTTGCAATATCCGATCGATTTAACCCCTGAATCAGAATGACCTTGTGGTAGCACAACAAATCAAATGATTCAGTTAAGTTTATCCATCATTACTTAGATGACATGAATTCATAGTGCAATCCTTGTGGTAGCACAACAAAACTACACTATTTGTCCGTTCATCTTCATGACAACACATGTCGTAGACCTAGTTTAATTTCTAAATCAAATGGACCTTGTGGTAGCACAACAAATCCGTTTGAGAAAAGAATTATCCTAAGATCTATAATGATGGTGGGTTACGTGGATTATTCTGAATATCTCACGTTTACAACTTAAATTTTAAAAGAGGGTTTTATTTTATTTGATTTATAAAAATCGTGCTATCAATAGTATTTCTATTTGAAGTATCAATATACTTAATAGAAATATATATTTATAATAGCATAGTCCACAAATATCACATATATGCAGAAAAATTAAATGGAGATGATCATGGACTGCTAAAGCTACTATAGAATCATCGGAGCCAACCGATGATCCATAATATGATCCTAATGTGAAAAACAGCAACACTGGTTCCATTTGATGCGAGTCCTTCCTCCAGAGGTGTCTTCAGAAGATCCCGTCCTCTTAGCTTAATCCGATACATTTAAATATGAAACTCAGGACTCGCAGGTCCACAAATGTACATTTAAACAATTAGAAACCTTGATCTTATCAAGGGGAGTACAATCTAATAGGAAGATAGAGAGTACATCTGGATTAAGAGAGAGGAGGACACTCAGGTCCTATTTAAAATACCAAATGAAATAAGCATTGCATTCATCCACATCATTCATCACATGAAAATACAAAGTCCATAATCATCCCACCATAAAACACATCACATGCATCACAATCATCACATAATTGCAGTTTGGTATTAAATTTTATAAATATAAAATTATAATACCAATTAGTTTTCGAAATAACATTTATTTCAATATGATCAATAATATTCAAAACATTATTGACAAATTAAATAACTAAACTATTCAGTTAATCTAAATACTAATTCAAACAATTTGAACAGAAAAATGTAATCAAGTTATGCATGAAATTAGTTTAAAATAATTTTAAACTAATTAATTTAACACGGAAATTAATTATCTAAAACAATTTTAAATAATTAACTAACACCCTATTAATAACAAAGCCCTTTAATCAAATAACAGTTATTAAAGACTTTAATAAGCTGTTAATAATCATAAAAATAATTAATAACAATTATTAATTATTCCTATAATTTTAATGTTTTAAAACAATTTTAAAACAAGTTGAAAAAGGGCTAAATAATGGGTTTATAGAGGACTAAACAATTATTAAACCATTTTTAATAATTAATAGAAATGGGCCCAGCCGATTAGGGCCCAAATGGCCTGGGCCCAGGGCCCTGGCTCGGCCAGGGTCGAGCCCTGGCTCAGCCAGGGTCGAGCCCTGGCTCGGCCAGGGGGTCTGGCCCAGCCAGACCCGAGCCCTGGCTCGACCAGGGTCGAACCCTGGCTCAGCCAGGGCGCCGCCCGGCCCCCACCCGGTCCGACCGGGTCGGGACCGGGCGGTCCGGCCCCTCCTTCCACGATTCGACCGGGTCGCCTTCTTCATACCTGCAACCACCCGAACCCTAAAAGGCCAGCAGCTGGAGGCGTTGTGGGCAGCGCCGGCGGCCGCCCCCGGCGGCGACGGCCCCGGCCGGCGGTGCCCCCGGCGCTGGCGTCGCGCCCGGCGCCGGCAGGGCCGCCAGTGACCGACGTTGGGGAGCAAACAAAGCCCCCAAAAACCAAAAAAAAAAATCTGATTTTTCAAGTTTTAAAAACCCGAGTTTGGGCTCGATTTTTAGCATCTCCAAGGGCACTCCGGCCCCGATCTTCATGCCCAATCCGTAGAGGTGACTATCACCAAGAGATCTGGACATCCGGGCCGCCATCCCAACACTTGGGAATCGCGTACGAAGCCGCTAAAGTATCCCGATTCATCATCACATGAAGAACTCCGAAAAACCCAAATAAAATCCGAAAAATTACAGAAAAATAATCAAATTGTTTGTGTTCATCATATGAACATTATTCTGTCATTTTTAATCGGATTAAACACAAGAACACGTACAGTACGGGTTCTTCACACATAACGAGAAAAACACGCAAAACGATGTCGTTTTACGACCGAACCAGCAACCTGGCTCTGATACCACTGTAAGGAATCGTCGAGAACGCAGCGGACAGAAAATCGATTCCATTGTATCGGTTGCTGGAGTCGTAAAACGGACATTAAAATAAACGCGGGAAGAACAGTTCTTCACCTTTGCGGGGTTTCGAATCTCCCGTGGATGATGCCGACTCGGTAATCGCGCACGCGCACGATCTCTAGAGGTATCCACACGAGTTCCCGCAGCAGACGCGATTTCCTCCTCGACTTGAGTGCTCCGACCATATCTCAAATCCACCATGCGCGGAGAGAGATACATCCACTCCAAGAGAGAGAGAAGGAGAGAGAGAGAGGAGAAAGAGAATCGGGATAAAAATTCGTCCAACCAACCTTTTTACCCCTTCCCCTTGGCCCTCCTTATATAGAAATAAGGATAAGCACAAGGATTAATCCTCATGATTATCTAAGAGTTTGGCCTTGAATAATTCTCCATTAAATCTTCATGTTTATCCTGCGGCTTTTCATAAAAACCCAGATAAGTATGAAATTTAACGTCTCTCACCGTCTGACGAGAACTCTTATGTGTGTGACCCTCTAGGCCCATATATCAGTCCGGTTGCCGGCCCATTAAACTTAGAACTGTTTCTAGAGTTTAATATTTATTAATTAACATTTAAACATCATATGTTAAATGATTAATTTAATAAACAAGTGAATTATCATCTGATGATCAAATCACTTGGCCTTCTGATCATGAACAACACCAAACACTACATCATGATCCCATAAGATATAAGGGATACTAATCCCTTCAATTGAATCTTTCCGTCTGCAAGTACTGCACAGATATAATCCTTCACTCATGCAATGTCCCGATAACGCAAAGGTATGGTTTTATAGTCAAACCCTCTATTGCATTTTCCAGATGGATTCCAGTACACAGTTAATATCTAGAAAGACATCTCTTTCATTTGACCCTGGCCAGAGATTTCTGTGTACACATCCATGGGACATTCTCTCTCCAGTCTTATACCAAGAGTGAGTGATCCCTTGTTGTTCACTCAATTACCTTCGCAAGCTTTCCACTGAATCTGAAAGACCGATTATGGTGGACTTAATGGTTAAAGTCCACGAGTCAGAGAATCAAGATACAATGGTCCACAAACAAGGTATCATTGGTGACTCAGGTCAAAGGACCAACTGTGCTACTGCAACGATTGAATTCCCTGGTTGACTAATAGGTATAATTACCATCCAGGAATTCTTATTTGGGTCTGTTCAGTGAACTCATTCTCTAATGAACACCCACTTGTTTGTCTTAGTGTCACCACACGAGTGAATGTGAGATCATTCACCCTCATCATATGAGCAGACATAACTTGTGTCGATCTTATCGGATATTTAATGTCCATCTCAAATATCCTATGATCGAGAACTGTTTAAGACAATTGACTGAGGATATTGATCTCACTATCATGATCTCATCATGATTCAATATCCCATACATTTGTCTATGGACCTTCATTACGATAGTTACTTTGCGAGAACTATAAATGAAGAAATAATTGCCTTTATTAATTATTTGAACTAGAATGTACAATGATTGGCTATGAGGCCACCCAATACTAACAGTTGCTTAGTAGTGGCAGCCAATATAGGACTATGTTTTGGTTTATTGATAAACCGCCATAGCGCCTAACCCTCCCACCGGAGTGGGCCGGATACGGCTACTGGGCCGAAGGTAGGGGCCGCCGATGGGCCGGATGCCGCTTAGTGGGCTGAAGCCAACTGGGCCGTAGGCCGCTAACTGGGCCAAGGCCAATTGGGCTAAGGACCGCTTATGGGCCGAGGGCCACTGGGCTGCTGATGGGCCAAGGGCCACTGGGCCACTAATGGGCCGAAGGCTGCCAGTGGGCCTCTTACCGCTAGTGTTGTTGGGTTGATGCTGGTGTTGGGCTGTTTAATGGGTCGAATCGGATTCTCTCCCATCAGTACCCATCGGATGCAAGTGGATCGTTAAGAGAAAGATCGATGCTGATGGACGGATCGATACTTATAAGGCAAGATTGGTGGCAAAGGGATATCGTCAAAGGCAAGGAATTGACTATGACGAGACTTTCTCACCAGTTGCCATGATAAAGTCGATCAGATTTCTACTTGTCATAGTTGCATACTACGATTACGAGATCTGGCAGATGGATGTGAAGACTGCCTTCCTCAACAGTAACCTTGAGGAAGAGGTGTATAAGATACAACCGGAAGGCTTCACATCCAAGGAATCTCCTGATAAAGTATGCAAGCTTCAAAGGTCCATTTATGGACTAAAGCAGGCTTCCTAGAGCTTGAACATAAGATTTGAAAAGGCTGTCAAGTCTTATGATTTCATTAAGAATGAAGATGAGCCTTGTGTGTATAAGAAGACCAATGGGAGCGCACTCACCTTCTTAGTTCTTTACGTAGATGACATACTACTCATTGGGAATGATGTAGCTATGATGTCATCGGTAAAGATCTAGCTGTCGAAGAACTTCTCCATGAAGGATTTGGGAGAAACATCCTACGTATTGGGAATACGGATCTGTGGAGTTAGATCAAAGAGGATGCTTGGAATGACCCAATCCTTGTACATAGATACCATAGTCAAAAGGTTTAACATGGAAAATTCCAAGAGAGGTCTCATACCTATGAGACATGGAATTAGTCTCTCAAAGGAGCAGTCTCCTATGACTCATAATCAGAGGGGACTCATGGATATAGTACCCTATGCCTCTGCCATAGAAGTTGAAGCACTATTTTTTGGCCCACGAAGTCCATCTCATCGCTAGGATGAATCTTATTCAAGTTCCTCCTTGAGAAATCTGCTCTCACCGATCGATCAGCACGATGGCAAAGCTTTCTATCTCAATTCGATATCATCTACATTCAGCAAAAAGCAATCAAAGGCTATGCCATCGCAGAACATCTTGCTCATCACCCTCTTCCTCGTTTTGATCCAGTCCGATCAGAGTTTTCAGATGAGGAACTGATGTCCATAGACATAATCAAAGGCGATATGTTGACTCTACATTTTGACGGAGCTTTGAACTCTCATGGTAAGGGTATCGGCATTGTTCTGTTATCACCTGAATGTGTCACCATCCCATAAGCCTTTCAGCTTGACTTTTCAGTCACTAACAACAAAGCTGAATATGAGGCACTCCTTGTCAGCCTCGAGGCCGCTCATTTACATGGTGCTACCAAACTCAAGATTGTAGGTGATAGTTAGTTGATCCTTCGCCAAGTACTTACTAAATACTGAACTCTTGATCCCAAGATCAAGCCCTATCAAGAACTCACTTCTGCCTATGCCAAGCTTTTCACTAAATTGATCTTCATCCATGTTCCTCAAAATCATAATATCTTAGCTGACGCTCTAGCTTCCCTTGCATCATCTCTCGATTTCCCAATCAGCAGAAACTCTGAATCAATCATTGTTCACAGGCGTCTTTCACCCACTGTGAAAGACCCTTCATTCCTTAGAACTAAAGAGAAGTTGCTGAAGAAGGTCAGAGATGGAGATATCGTGGAGAAGCGAGAAATCATGCTATTTGAGTTACAAGAAGAGATGGATGATGAAGAGAAGCCATGGTACTTTGAGATTGCCAAATACTGTGAAGATCAGTCGTACCATGAAGAAGCCACAGCTGAGGAGAAAAGGGCTATCAGGAGAGTTGCTCAGAGATACACCCTGGTTGGAGGAGCACTCTATAAACGAGGCTTTGACGATGTTCTTCTGAGATGCTTGGACGAAGTTGAGCTTTGGAAGGTTATGGAAGGAGCTCATGCTGGAGTTTGTGGTGGCCACGTTAATAGACAGATGTTATCAAAGAAGATCCTTAGATAGGGATTCTACTGGGGAACCGTGGAAGAAGATTGTATAGGGTATGTCCGTAGGTATGCTAAGTGCCAACTTCATGCCGACAAGATCCATTCTCCTGAATCTTCACTCCATCATGTTTCCTCCCCATGGCCTTTCTCCATGTGGGCTTTCGACATCATTGGACCTCTCGGTGATCCCAATTCCAGCATTAAGCAGAAATCCTTCATTCTCATGGCAACGGAATATTTTACCAAGTGGGCAGAAGCCGAAGCTTACGCAGAAGTCAAAGCGTCAACAATCTACAAGTTTATCATGAAGAACATCATCACAAGATTCGGAATTCCAAGCACTATCGTCACCGACAATGGACCGCAGTTCATATCACAAGAACTGAAGGACCTCTACCACAGGTATAAGATTGCATTGCATCATTCGTCTCCATATTATCCGCAAGGCAATGGCCAAGCAAAGGCAACTAACAAGACTTTGATAAAAATCATCAAGAAAATGTGTAAATCCAATAAGTTCTCCGATTGGCCAAAGAAATTAATGGAGGCTTTATGGGCATACCGAACTTCAATCCACACGCCCACTGGACAGACTCCGTATTCCTTAACATTCGGAATGGAGGCGGTAGTCCCATACGAAGTCCTCATCCCGTCATTAAGAGTACAATTGAATAAAGAGTTTTCCATTGATGAGCATCGCTCAGCACTCTTAGCTCAATTGGAACTTTTAGACGAGAAAAGATGGTCAGCCGCTAATCGTGCACGAGTATATCAAAACATATTAGCACATTTTTATCAAAAGAAAGTCATTGAACGAAAGTTTAAAGTTGGTGAAATGGTTGTTAAAAGAATCTTTGTAAAATATGGTGGTCCGCGCTCTAAGCTCCAACCCAACTGGGAAAGACCTTATGTTATCTCATATGCTTTTTCTGATAACGCCTATCGTTTAGTTAATGCAGAAGGTCAAGAGTTAACTCATCCCTGAAATGGTTTATATCTGAAGAAGTACTACCTTTACTTAATGAGTCAATCAGCATGGTGCAAGGACCAGTGGAGTCTGAAAATTTGAAAAAAAACTCAAATTCCCGTATTAATCTTTGATAATCTAGTTCACACGCATTATTGCACACACAAACACGTTTGATTTATGAGTAACAAGAGATGTGAAGCCCGAAGAACGCCGAAAGCTTGACTAAAAGTGGAAAAGTACAACTCACTCTTTTCAAAAGAAAACTTATGTTTTACTCTCGGCCCACGATGTCGGAACGAGGCTTAGAAAAGACTACGGAAAATACCCGCCATCTTAGTAGGAGGCCGTCACCAAAAAAAAAGGGGGGGGGGGGGGGGGGGAGATCCGCTTCACAAAAAGGCAAAAGAAAAAGCAAAAGGCAAAAGGCAACAGAATCAAAAGGCCGCTCAACATTACAAATATTACCTCAAAAGGCCACAAAATCAAATGAAAAGGGAGCGCAAAGTCGTTAAATACCCCGTAAAAGTGAAAATGACCGAACCCCAACAGATAATAGGGTAAAGGAGGGATATCTTTTTTAGTGTCCGGCACCTTCTCGCGGGCTTTCTAGACCAATTCTTTCCTTAATTCTAAAGAGGTGTACTCCAAATTTGAGGAACGGCCGAGGTTGACTAAGGGTCGGACCATCGAATGGGATCACCATTACGAACATATTTCAAACACAATGAATTTTGATTAGGCTATTAGAGAATGATCTGTGAATTAAGTTAACAAATGAATCTATTCTTTTTATCCAAGTACCATGCTGGTCCTTAGGTTAGTCAAATATTGCAAAAAACTACAAAAAAAAATTGAATATTTCAAAACCACAAAAAAATTAGAATACTTCAAAACCACAAAAAAAAAATTTGAATATTTCAAAACTAAAAAAAATTGAATATTTCAAAATTACAAAAAAAATTGAATATTGAAAAACCACAAAAACATTGAATATGACAAAACCCCAAAAAATTGGATATTTCTAAAATTGCAATTGCAAAACAAAATATTTCAATTAGCATTTGTTTGTCACATCACGTGTGTTGCATCCTTTTTATTTTCAATGAGCATTTGCATGCTTGTCTGTTGCATTTTACTGTCTATTTCCTTTTAATTATCTTTATTTGCCTTCATTGAATAAAGGCTTCGCCCCTTGACCCTTCTACCAAGGATAAGATCAAGTAGCCGGTTACTTAACTGGGCAAGGGACTAAGCTTGAACAAATATTTAATTTGTTTGTTCAAGCCGCGTGTAGGTATGAAGAGAAAGACAGTAAAGAAAAGTGCAAAAGGCAACTCAAGGATGAAGAAACTCTATTTATATATCAGAAGAGTTTGTGTACAAGTGAAAGTCCATCTACAGGACTTCAAAATGAAAAGAAAATATATGATGGCAGCCGTCACGGTTGGCTCTCCCCCGCACCCTCGTCCAGCTGGCTCTGCACCTCGTCCTGGACGTCCGGTCCTCATGCTGGTAGCGGTGGTGGTCCCATGATGCTTGGCCCAGCCCGGCCGGAGGATACTGCTATGCTGGTGGTGAAAGCACTCGCCTGTCCTCGATCCAACGCCCGCTACTGTGCACGCTGGTATCGAGCCTCTATACTCTGGTGCTCGTCCTCCGCCACTGAAAGTCGGCCTTGAAGGCTCTCTAATCAAGACCGATCGCAATCCCTCAGCTCAGTCAAGATCTCCAGTCGAACCTAGAGTCGTGCAAGATCACGAGGAAGATCACTAGTGGAGAGCCTCGCCAGCTGTTCCTCCAGCTCAACAACCCAGGTTGATGAACCACGGGCCTGTGCCAACTCAGCATCTCTCTCTCCAAGAGCCACGCAAAGCTCTTGGACCTGCAGCAGAAGACATTGTCAGCCATCTAATCAAGCAAGCAAAAGACAGGATGAAAGAAGCAAGTTGAAGATTTACCTGAACATCAACATCTTCCTCAGCTTGAGTGGCTCAGCAGATGGCTAGGGCCAACTGACTCCACAAGTCAGCAAAGGCGGCCTCATGAATAGTAGCAGAAGAAGAAGGGCCAGCGACAGCAGAGGATGAGGGAGTCGCCGCATGAGCATAAGCGGCACGCTGTAACAAAAGCAGATCACTGTCAGTGTACAAGCGCCAAAACAAATTAAAAAGAAGCATTCATAATACCTTCACAACATTCATGCACATCATACTTACCAGCTCCTCCAACTCCTTTTGGATCTGCTCTAGTTGGGCCTCGGCGTCCTGGAGGTGACCTCGAAGAGTAAGGATGGTAGCGTCTCATGCATCCTGCATATGCATATCATCTCATGTCATGCATTCACAAATGTAAGCAAGATAATTAATAAAATAAAAGACGCATTCATAGCATACATATCATGATACTCACATCGAGAGGGTGGAGTAGTCGAAGATGAGCGGCGTAGTGAGTCCGGTACTATTGAAGGTAAGCATCACTGCTCACCGCCTGTGAAACCACCGGGACCCCATACTTGAACTAGTCCTCGTGCTGGTCCAGGAACTTCGCACTCCAGTCAGTGCAGGCCTGTTTTCCCCGCATCATCCTCCCGATCCCTCGGGGATCTCCTCCTCCACCCACTCTTGATGCAATCCTAAGGTCCTCATCACCAGCTTTAGGCGTAGTAGAGTTATCTTGTTCAGGCAATGAACCCAAGCTTGACGCCCAAATCGACCTCGCCCTCACTCCACCCATGGCTGTCCAGCATCATCCATACCTAGGTATGGACACCAGATAACCTGCATTCATATAGGTTAGTTGCATTGCATAATTAAAACAAATAAATAAACAACTAAATAAGCACTTAATAAAATATTTAAATATTTTAGAAAAGATCCGTCTTACAACTAAAATAAAATATGTAACCGAACATCTAATCAAACATTTAATCAAAATATTTAACAAACATCTCATAAGATATTTTAAACGCTATAATCAACGCATTTCAACATGAAGCATTGAAGGAAAAGAGGAATTAAAACTTACCAACAACTCTGGGTAGTCAAGGAATTGACGGCGAAGGGCCGTCAGCTGGTGGTGTTGCGGCGCCGTATCACCGGACACCAACGCCGGACAAGTGGATCTACCGCTGGCTACTTTGATTGCCGCACTCGGCCCAGAGGAAAATAATAATAGCTCCACACCTGCATACAAGAACATATGGGTTAGAATCATTATCATATACATTGCATTAAATAATCATAAGCATTTAATTAAGCAAACATAAAATGAACTAAATACTTGAAGGAATGGCGCGAAGCCGCTGATAGTGGTTTTCCGATCAGGCGTGACTGCGAAAAGGTCAGTGGGCCAGAAGGGCCGCACCCCAGGCATACTCACCTAAGTGGTCTAAATCGGTAAGAAGGGTCAAGAAACGACAGTGGATATAATCACCCTTGGTCTCAAAAAGGAGCCTACCAAAGAAGAAAACCAAGAACCTCCTAAACTCCCTATCAGCACTAGCCCTGTCGCTCGAATCCTGGCAGTACACCTCACTAGATGCTCGGGCTAGTCTCTCTCTAAACTTCTCCCGAGACTCATCCGTCTGCTGCCTCAATTCTACTAAACCCAAAGATCTCTCTACAGCTACCCTCGCGAGGGTTCGAGACTTTCGGCCTTCCGGCCCCATACACTCTAAGTCTAATAGCTCCTGAGCAAACTCTCTATAATCGGGATGCGTAATCCCACTCACAGCCCAGCCATCCACCCGAAGGCCGGTGATCCTGCATACGTCCTCGAGACTGGGGACCATGTGTCCCCAGGGCATCAAAAACACCCTGCTCTCGACATGCCATCGCTCCTTCAACACTTGTAACAACACCAGGTCAATGCAAAATGGCTCGATCTCCAATATCTTCCGAAACCCCATCTCCGCCAGTCGGGCCTTTTGAAAATCTGGGAGACCCCTGTAAGCCGCCACCACTAGGTCCTAGGAGATCCTAGATCCTCATTGTCCCCTGCAATTGTCAAATAATTCATTGAATTAATCACTAGGACATTAATGATTAATTTTTGAAATCATTATTCTTTTTTTGAATTGCGTCAAGGTACAGGGACACGTTTCAAAAGGCGTCCCTGTCCCCAGACTCCTTTTGTTGGGTTTTCTCGGTTTCTCCGGATCGCTCACGCAGCGGAAAATAAAATTATTTACAGCGATCCGTTCCCGTTTCGAAATTTAAAATACGATAATCGGATTATCAAAGTTCTCACCGTGTGCGGATTCGAATCCGCAACCGTTCGGTTCCGTCGGTGCGACACCGCAAGCCGCGCAAGCGCCCGGCCTCTAGCGAAGCCCATGCGATCCTCCCCGCGACGGATATCCTCGAATTCCCCGTTCTTCGCAGCCCACGAAGCCTCCGCCGGTCGCCGCAATGATCGCCGCAACGCGCAGACGATTTCCCGTCGAACGGGATTCGGAGAAGCGGCGGAGCAGATCTGGATCTGCCTGGACGCCAGAGAAGGACAGAAACTGAGGAGGGGCGGCTAGGGTTAGCAACAGCTTGGCCTGCTCAGCCCGTTCGCTATGTTTTATACTAACCGCGCGATTTTTCACAAAAACCCCCGGTTTGTATAAAATCCACTTATTTATCCATCGCCTTGAGAATCATTTGCGTGTGACCCTCTAGGCCCAAGTACCAGTCCAGTTAATGGCCCAACAAGCCCAGTGACTCCTCACTGGCTTTATTAATTAATTAATAATCCTTTATTAATCAATTAATCAATCGAATTGATGTCGCACATCGAATTCGACAGGGCCTCCGATTACGTTGGGTGCCAAGCAACACCGCGTGAACCCGGAAGATATTTGGGGTTAAGTAACCCACTCTTGGAACCTTTCCGCCGACAGTTACAGCGTGGATATAATCCTTCATTCGTACAATGCTCTCGAGTCAACTCAGGGCATGGCGAGCTGTCAAACCCTAGCCGGTTGACTCACTTGAATTGGATGCCATTGATGAATATCGGAAAACTCCTTTCCCGATATTATCGTCCGCCCTGGCCAGGGACTTTCGTGCATCCTTCCTAGAGCATTCTCTCTCTAAGTACCGAGAGCGAATAATTCCTTATTGACACACAATTCCCTTCGACGGTATTCCGCTGTACCCAATCATTGGCGTATTAGAATCCCGTGGCTAGAGATTCGTAAACCAAGGTCAAAGCACATAAGTCCACCGACAAGGTGTCCTTGGTGTCTCAAGTCCGAGGACCATCCACGCAACTGCGACAATAGAATCAAGCTGGTTGACAGTGAGGTACAATACCATCCAGTGATTCAGTCGGATCAGTTCAGTGAACTCATTCTCCAATGAGCACCTACATATTCGCCTTAGTGTCTCCACACAAGTGACTTATGAGATCAGTCACCCTCATCATATGAGCAGGAGTAATCTGTACTAGTCTAACCGGATATCCGATGTCCTTCTCGGATATCCTCCGACTAGAAACAATTAAGAATATGTGTGTTTAAGTGATCAGTCTCATTAGTATGATCACATCATAATCCGATCACTATAGCACATATTCACGGACTTCATTATGAAACGTTAATTAATGCGATTTACACATAATGAATATTATGCCATTATATTAATAAAATGAACGAGATTTACATAGTCAGATTTGCTTGTAGGCCACCTAAACTAACAATCTCCCACTTAGACTAAAGCCAATCACCTTTATACAATAAGCCCATAGACACTAGGTGACGCTCAAACACAATTTGAGCCAACGGCTTTGTCAGTGGATCTGCTACATTGTCGACCGATGGAACTCTTTCCACTACTACATCTCCTCTAGATATGATCTCTCTGATAAGGTGAAAGCGCCTCAGAATATGCTTCGATTTCTAATGAGACCGCGACTCTTTCGCTTGTGCAATTGCTCCATTGTTGTCGCACAACAGTGGAACAGGCTCAGAGATGCTGGGAACTACGCCGAGGTCGGTGATGAATTTCTTCAACCACACTGCTTCCTTGGCGGCTTCAGCTGCAGCGATGTACTCAGCTTCAGTCATCGAATCTGCAGTGGTTACTTGCTTGGAACTCTTCCAGCACACTGCCCCTCCGTTCAATGTAAACACGAATCCAGATGTTGACTTGCTATCATCTGGATCTGACTGGAAACTCGAATCAGTAAAGCCTCGCAGTTTCAAGTCACCTCCTCCATAGACAAGAAACATATCCTTAGTTCTTCTCAAGTACTTAAGGATGCATTTCACTGCCTTCCAGTGCTCTTCGCCTGGATCAGCCTGAAATTTGCTCGTACCACTTAGAGCAAATGCAACATCAGGCCGTGTACATAGCATGGCATACATGATAGATCTTATGGCAAAGGCATAAGGTATTCTATCCATGAATGCCCTCTCATCAAGAGTCTTAGGAGACTGCTCCTTTGAGAGATTAATTCCATGTCTGATCGGTACGAAACCTCTCTTGGAATTTTCCATGCCAAACCTTTTGACTATGGTATCTATGTACAAGGATTGGGTCATTCCAAGCATCCTCTTTGATCTACCTCTATAGATCCGTATTCCCAATACGTAGGATGCTTCTCCCAAATCCTTCATGGAGAAGTTTTTTGACAGCCAGATCTTTACTGATGACATCATAGCTACATCATTCCCAATGAGTAGTATGTCATCTACGTAAAGAACTAGAAAAGTGACTGCACTCCCACTGGTCTTCTTGTACACACAAGGCTCATCTTCATTCTTAATGAAGTCATAAGACTTGACTGCCTCGTCAAATCTTATGTTCCAGCTCCGGGAAGCCTACTTCAGTCCATAAATGGACCTCTCAAGCTTGCACACTTTATCTGGAGATTCTTTGGATGTGAAACCTTCTGGTTGTATCATATACACCTCCTCCTCAAGGTTACCATTGAGGAAGGCAGTCTTCACATCCATCTGCCAGATTTCATAATCAAAATGTGCAGCAATGGCGAGTAGAACTCTGATCGACTTTATCATGGCAACTGGTGAGAAAGTCTCGTCATAGTCAATTCATTGCCTTTGACGATATCCCTTTGCCACCAACCTTGCCTTATAAGTGTCGATCCGTCCATCAGCACCGATCTTTCTCTTAAAGATCCACTTGCAACCGATGGGTACAATACCCTCAGGCAAGTCCTCCAAGTTCCAAACTTGGTTGGTGTACATGGACTGGATTTCTGAGTTCATGGCTTCTCACCATTTTCTGGCTTCTGGGCCTTCTATGGCCTCTTGGTAGGTTTTCGGATCATCATCCTCATTATAGTGTACCTTAGACTCACCTTCAGCAATATGTCCCACATATCGTTCAGGTAGTCTAGGTACTCTACCAGATCTACGAGGCTCATCTGTGTGTACCTGAACAGATTCAGGAACTGATATCTCATCTGATGACAATGTAGCTGTTTGGGGATCTGGAACCTCTTCCAGTACTATTTTACTCCCACTGTCCTCCTGGAGAAGGTACTCCTCTTTCAGGAAGACAGCTTTCCTGGCGAGAAACACCTTTTGTTTACCAGGATGGTAAAAGTAGTATCCAAAGGTTTCCTTTGGATATCCCACAAACCTGCATTTATCAGTTCGTGATTCCAGCTTGTCTGGATCATGCCTCTTTACATGAGTAGGACAACCCCAGACTTTAACATGTTTAAATTCTGGTTCCCTGCCTTTCCATATCTCATATGGAGTAGAGGCCACAGACTTGCTGGGTATTCTGTTCAGTAGGTATGCTGCTGACTCTAGAGCATACCCTCAGAGGGACACTGGTAATCTCGAAAAGCTCATCATGGATCGCACCATGTCCAACAAGGTGCGATTCCTCCTTTCTGATACACCATTCATCTGTGGTGTATATGGAGGGGTCAGCTGAGAAAGGATACCATTATCCTTTAAGAATTGTGTGAAGTTAGTACTTAAGTATTCTCCTCCTCGATCTGATCGAAGAGCTTTAATACTATTTCCTAACTGCTTCTCCACCTCATTCTTGAACTCCTTGAACTTCTCAAATGCTTCCGACTTGTACTTCATTAAGTACACATAGTCGAATCTTGAGAAGTCATCGGTGAACGTGATGAAGTATGAAAAGCCACCTTTGGCATGGGTGGACATTGGACCACATACATCCGAATGTATTAGTTCCAAAATGTCCTTGGCACATTCTCCATGTCTACTAAATGAAGATTTTGCCATCTTTCCCATAAGGCAGGATTCGTATGTTGCAAACGATTCATAATCGAATGCTGTTAAGTAACCATGCTTGTGCAACTTTTGCAACCTGCTTTCGCCAATGTGCCCAAGTCTACAATGCCGCATATAGGCCTGGTTTACACAATTCTTGCTCTTCTTAAAACCATTATCAATTTGAAGATTGTAATAAGAAACATCTAATAGATATAGACCGTTGACTAAAGATGTTGAAGCTATTGATTTATTACCATAATAAATCGAGCAACTTCTATTCTCAATAGTCAACCTATATCCTATCTTGTCCAAACAAGATATTGATATGATGTTCTTTATTATGCTAGGAACATAATAACAATTTTCTAATAATAAGGTGTCTCCCGATGGAAGCTTGAGGTTTGTTGTCCCAACAGTAATCGCCGCAACTTTTGCGCCGTTTCCTAGCCTCAATTCCACCTCACATTGTCTCAGCTTGCGCTTACTTATCAGCATATGTACATCATGACAGATATGAGAAGCACATCCGGTATCCAATACCTAAGATGTGGAATCTCTAACTGACAAGTTGATATCTATCATATAGATATCTGAAGCTTCAGACAGCTTCACTCTTCCATGAGCTTTATCGTTAAGGAACTCTTTGCAGTACCTCTTCCAGTGATCATACTGCTTATAATAGAAGCAGTCACCCTTCACTACTCTTTTGCCTTTGTCCTTCGATCCTTTATCGTTAGCTGTCATCTCTGCTTCAGGGGCATCTAATGTTGATTCAGCAAGAGGATCAGCTCCAGGGACGAAGTTATTGTGCTCAAATCTGAAGACATTCTTCAGGTTTCTGAACCAATCCAAGTAGATCAGGTAAGTCAAAAGGGCATCAAGTATGCCACGGAGTAGGTTATTCGACGACATAATTCCCTACATGAGATAAGTAAAATCTATTTAGCAGATGTTCAATTATTAAAATTTAAAACAAGACATGGTCTTTTGTTCAAGTTTAACTCCCACTAATTTTCGACGAACTGTATAACCCTCAGTTATACAGAACGGGAGACGCCGACAGTCTCCTAGTGGGGATCAGAATCTCAATGACTTGCACTACAGCCTTGTGGATAGCACAACAAACTGTAATACAATCAGAGAGCACCCAACTCATAGGACTTGCAACTCCTTGCAACATCTGATCATAGCTTCGGTCCCCAGAGATTTAATGGCCTTGTGGATAGCACAACAAACCATTAATTATGGTCTAAGCTAACCATCATTACGCGACGAGCATAGATTTGCATGCAGCCCTTGTGGATAGCACAACAAAGCTACATGGTTCCTCTACCCCGATCTATAGGCATCTAATGCCATAGCCACAGTTTCTCCTCCCAATTAAGCAGGCCTTGTGGATAGCACAACAAACCTGCCTAAAGTGATTCAAATCCTATGACTATAATGATGGTGGACCACGCGGTAAGTTCTCAACTACTCGTGTTACGGCTTAGAGTTTATCTGAGGGTATTTAGATAACTTTTATCTTGGTCTCTCCTAGGTGATAGTATATAAATACATCGTATATATTTACTAAATACTATAACCTGCTTTGATTCATAATCAAAAGAACAACAATGCATCTCATACATGTCATTAGTGTGGTCATGGATAGTACAGTGGGTTTGACTGGAGCCAACAGTCAAACGCATACACAATCTAACACAACAACTATATTAGATAACCTGCAAGCACATAGGCAAGAGATCTCCATCTTATCGCCTTCCTGGTTGCAGCTGTGGATCGTCCTCGCTCCTTCCTCGGTTGCCTCGATCATATTACATTAATTCTAGAATTACATGTAATTAGAAGAGAGCCTTATGGCGAGTACAAGAGAGAGAGAGAGGTAGAAGTACATCGGAGCATGAGAGAGTGAGGTGCACAGACCTCTATTTATTAACAATTAATAATCAAACATACATCCACGATCCACACAATCCATTCATCACATGAATAATAAATTAAGTGCATATCCATGACCACGGTATGCTTTAAACATCCCACACATGATTCAGCGCATCGCGTGGCTAAAACAAATGAGTTTTCAAAAATAGATAATTTTGGCTTTCAGAAAGCTGGGATCTAATCAAAATTGGTGTTTGAATTTCGAAAACTCATTTTATTAACTTAACATGCAATTAAATCAAAATTTAAAAACATTAAATACACATCACATGCGCACACACTCCAAATTAATAATTCCAGATTATTCCATGCAAATTAGAACAATTCTAATAATCTAACACTTAGATTAAATCCCATTAATAATCTAACAATTAGATTATTTAAAGATTAATCTAACTTTTAGATTAATCCACCAAAGTTAATTAAAAATTTGACACTTAAATTAATAATCAACCAAACTAATTATTAACTACTAATCTAACACTTAGATTAGCCAATTAATGTTAATTATTAATTTAACTCTTAAACCAATAATTAACACTAACTAATTAATAATTAATTAATCTAACTCTTAGATTAGATAATTAATGTTATCATTAATTTAACTATTAAATCAATGACTAACAGTAATTAATTAAGAACTACTAATTTAACATTTAAATTAGTCATTTAAGTTAATTATTAATTTAACAATTAAATTAAAAACTAACTCAAATATTAATTAACATTTATATGATTTAATAATAAATAATCTAACAGTTAGACTAAAAATTATTAAACACTAATTTAACAATTAAATTAGTCAATTTAAGTTAATTATTAGCTTAACTATTAAACTAATAATTAACTCTATATAACAACTAATTATTAATGATGATTCAAAATCATAAATCCCCAACTAAATAAAAATTGAAAACAATTTAAATTTAGAAAACAATTTTTGAATTTAAATTTAATAACCAATTTAATCTTAATTGGGTCAATGAGATTAAGGGGATTAAATAGGGTTATTTTAGAAAAAATCAGAAGATGGCTCAGCCATCTCATTGGGCTCGGGCCCTGGCTGAGCCAGGGCTCGGACCAGGCGCCCACAGTGGGCACCTGGTGCGGGCCTGGTTCGACCAGGACCTACTGGGCCCCCCTGCACGGTTCGATCGCCCCTCTTCTTCACCTGCAAACCCTAAAGACTGTAGCAGGCCGGCGGCGGTGGAGTTGCAGGCGGCGCCGGCGGCCGCCCCCCGGCGGCACAGGCCCCAAAATATCTCCAAAAATCTGTTTTTGCAGGTTTTAAATCCGATTCGGGGCTCGATTTTGTAGCTCTTCAAGGCCACCATGGCGCCGGCTATCATGCCCAGTGTGTAGTGGTGACTATCACCAAGAGATCCGGACATCCGGGCCGCCATCCCAACGCTTCGGAATCACATACGAAGCCACCGAAAACACCCCGTTCATCGTCCCACGAAGAACTCCGAAAACCCCAAATAAAATCCAAAAAATCACAGAAAAATAATCAAATTATTTGTGTTCATCTTATGAACATTATTCCGTCATTTTAATCAGATTAAACGCATGGAATAACTCAAGAAAAATTAATTTCGGAAACCGAAACGGGACGAGAAACAGTGGAACCTGGCTCTAATACCACTGTTGGGTTTTCTCGGTTTCTCCGGATCGCTCACGCAGCGGAAAATAAAATTATTTACAGCGATCCGTTCCCGTTTCGAAATTTAAAATACGATAATCGGATTATCAAAGTTCTCACCGTGTGCGGATTCGAATCCGCAACCGTTCGGTTCCGTCGGTGCGACACCGCAAGCCGCGCAAGCGCCCGGCCTCTAGCGAAGCCCATGCGATCCTCCCCGCGACGGATATCCTCGAGTTCCCCGTTCTTCGCAGCCCACGAAGCCTCCGCCGGTCGCCGCAATGATCGCCGCAACGCGCGGACGATTTCCCGTCAAACGGGATTCGGAGAAGCGGCGGAGCAGATCTGGATCTGCCTGGACACCAGAGAAGGACAGAAACTGAGGAGGGGTGGCTAGGATTAGTAGCAGCTTGGCCTGCTCAGCCTGTTCGCTATGTTTTATACTAACCGCGCGATTTTTCACAAAAACCCCCGGTTTGTATAAAACCCACTTATTTATCCATCGCCTTGAGAATCATTTGCGTGTGACCCTCTAGGCCCAAGTACCAGTCCAGTTAATGGCCCAACAAGCCCAGTGACTCCTCACTGGCTTTATTAATTAATTAATAACCCTTTATTAATCAATTAATCAATCGAATTGATGTCGCACATCGAATTCAACCGGGCCTCCGATCACGTTGGGTGCCAAGCAACACCGCGTGAACCCGGAAGGTATTTGGGGTTAAGTAACCCACTCTTGGAACCTTTCCGCCGACAGTTACCGCATGGATATAATTCTTCATTCGTACAATGCTCTCGAGTCAACTCAGGGCATGGCGAGCTGTCAAACCCTAGCCGATTGACTCAATTGGATTGGATGTCGTTGATGAATATCGGAAAACTCCTTTCCCGATATTATCGTCCGCCCTGGCCAGGGACTTTCACGCATCCTTCCTAGAGCATTCTCTCTCTAAGTACCGAGAGCGAACGATTCCTTATTAACACACAATTCCCTTCGACGGTATTCCACTATACCCAATCCTTGGCGTATTAGAATCCCGTGGCTAGAGATTCGTAAACCAAGGTCAAAGCACAGAAGTCCACCGACAAGGTGTCCTTGGTGTCTCAAGTCCGATGACCATCCACGCAACTGCGACAATAGAATCAAGCTGGTTGACAGTGAGGTACAATACCATCCAGCGATTCAGTCGGATCAGTTCAGTGAACTCATTCTCCAATGAGCACCTACATATTCGCCTTAGTGTCTCCACACAAGTGACTTATGAGATCAGTCACCCTCATCATATGAGCAGGAGTAATCTGTACTAGTCTAACCAGATATCCGATGTCCTTCTCGGATATCCTCCGACTAGGAACAATTAAGAATATGTGTGTTTAAGTGATCAGTCTCATTAGTATGATCTCATCATAATCCGATCACTATAGCACATATTCACGGACTTCATTATGAAACGTTAATTAATGCGATTTACACATAATGAATATTATGCCATTATATTAATAAAATGAACGAGATTTACATAGTCAGATTGGCTTGTAGGCCACCTAAACTAACACCTTTCACCATAGGTTTCGAGAACCTGTGGCCGTGCTTCTCCTTCCCCCCCAAAATTGAATTTAATACATATAAGATGGGGTGTTTTCGAAGCTTACCAAACGTGGGCCTGCCTCTTCGGCCGACGCCACCGCTTCCTCACCCTCCTGAGCCACGGGAGGGGCTTCCTCGGCCTCCATAAAGGTCGCCGCCTCCATGAGCACCAATTCCTCGGCCGGTGCCTGAGCTTCCTCCTCGCCCACCTCCACCACCTCGACGGCAATAACCCTTCGTCGCTTCCCGCTCACGACACTAGGCCCGCCGGACTCCACAGGGTCGTGAGAAGGAGCTAGAGAAGAAGATGAGAGCTAGAGAAGGAGATGGAGAAAGAAAGGGAGTTTGAGAGTGAGAGAGAGGGTAGAGATGAGAGAAGGTGACCGGAGAAGGTACCCGGACTAGTCGAAGTTGGAGAAGATGGTCGGAATAAGAAGGAACTTGCCGAAGTGCGTCGGAGTCGTCGGAGCACAGGAGGAGAGAGAAGGTAAAGGAGAGAATGAGAAAGAAAGGGGCTCGGGCTCGCGAGACCCTGTTGGAATTCGTTAAATCGTGTCTTGGGATAGCAACGCCATTCAGTGGCGCACAAATTGAGGCGGCAACAGAAAATTTTTGAAATTTGTGAAACGCGCCTTCCTAGAGCGACGCCTTTTGAATTTTACCGTCTCTTTTTGTCAGGGCCGTACCACGGGAATTTTGAAAGAATTATTATTCGCGTCTTTGAAGCAGGACGCGATTCAGTGGATTAATTGTTGGAAATCTCTGGAAAATAGGAGAGAGAGAACTGAAAGGCGTCTTGCTGACCAGACGCTATTTTGAGCATTTAAGGATTCAATTCTTATATTTTGAAATGGATTAAGATTGAAAAGCATCTCTCTGAGTCGACGCGATTTGAATTAATTGAACCCAAAACCTTCATATTTTAAGGAAAAATCACAGTTTCATTCAAGAAAAAATTACAGATAGATTGCAAAGCATTAAAGGAGGATTTATGTTGTCTTAAGGAATGATTTCTTCATTGAAAATAAAATCATATTACATCAAATTGGAAGATAAGGATGAAAAGCTTTCAAGGACGGATTTTCTTAAGCTCCTTTATATATGATTTACATAGTTCTTTATTAGCTTTGTGAGGAGTTTTTACACAAGGGGTGAAGCCGATGTTCCAAAGAGTAGCAATAAGTTATGTCGCCTCAAAGTCTTCATCGGTACCTAATGCACACTTCTTGATTGGAGAAAGAGAAGAGATCTCAGGAAATTCATAGCGTGGCATACCAAGTTCAGGATGACAGCAATGTAGTTTATAGAGAACGAACTCGGTTGCCTCGATCAGTCGGAGCTCTGTGCCAGCACCACGGCGCACTCAAACCACCTTTTCCATGAGAGCAAGTGGCGTGGATTCAAATCCAGTTCTGGACATAGTCTTGAAATAAGTAGGCTAGTCAGCACGAGTCTTGAGGTTGGGCACTTGATTGGTCATGTTGTCGTTGAACTTCACAATGTTGGCAATATGGAAGATAGGAGTATATTGGTATGTCTGGGATATCCTTGGAACTTCTTCTTCATTATGGTTGAACTTGAAGTGGAACTCCACTCACAGAGCTAAGAGAAATATGTTGCCATAAGGAGGTTGACCCGTAGAAGCTGCAGAGAGCCCACTATAGAGGTAGGCTAGAACCGCTGTGCTAATCTGCTTCCCTTCGAAAATCCCATTGATTGTGCTGATTTGATCATCTTCTATAATATTATCTTGGGCAGGGAATGGTAGTGATCCAGCTACGCACGTGGTGAACGTCTTCATCACGTTCTCTATTTCTTCATCCCTGAGGTCTTCTATCTTCTTCAGAGTCCATTCAGCTAATTTAGCAAGACTAATTCCTTTCTTTGTAAGACAGCCTTGAATTTCCTTTGGGTTCTTCATGATCTTTTTTAACAATTGTTGACCCGTGATTCTTTCCTTTATGAACATCATCTCACTCAAATCAAGTTCATCAGTGTTGACCTTAAGCTTAGGAAGACCCAATAAGAGTTCGACTTCTTTTAAGAAGATAGTGGGTTCGAATGTGGCAAAAAGGAAAGTATGAGTTTGTGGATGCCATAGTTCGATCAAAGCGCCCATAGCAGCCCAATCCATGCTTGTGCTCTTGTAATGTTTGACATGAATAACCAATCCTTGGATATGCCACTTGGATATATAAGATTGCATGGAGAGATTGATCTTGTTAACTAGCTTTTGGATCCAAGGAAGTGAAGAAAATCTTCTTGGACCGGGGAAGAAAGGATATCCCTAGATAAAGAAGGAAACTGGAATAGTTCTATCATGCTCGTGAAGAATTGAAATATGGAAAACATGAAGAGAGTTGCATAGAGAAGAAGGAAGAATTGATTAGAGAAGAGATTATCTTACTTGTAAGTTAGGATCTCGCCCACTAAGATAATCTTTCACTTTAAAAAGCTTTTCAATCACCATTCTCATCCTCTTGTTTGAAATAGAATCTATCCTCCTTGAATTGATTTCCTTGACTTCTTCTTGTTCTTCCCCTCTTTCTCTTGAGCTTTGGAGAGAATCTTTTACCTTTCCCTCTTGATTGCTTGTTGTAATGCTTTGATATGAAGAGAAGAAGGTTTTATAAAGTTATTTGCTACATTGGAAAACCCTTTCCGAATTGGAAAAGGGATGTATATTAAGGCAAGTGTAGGTGCTTAGAATGACCGTGTGATTAACATGAAATATCTATGTTGTTTAGTGTAAACTAACCTATTAAAAACAGCAACTAAAGTGCAGTGATCGCCAGAAACTTTTAACTTAAAAAGTTTCAAAAAAGATATGATCGCCTACCTTTCAAACGCGGAAGATTGAGTCCTTGGTTCCCCTTCCTCAGCCGGCTGAAGAAAGAGAGCCCTTTCTTTGCTTCTTTGTTCTTGCTGTTGAATTTGAGGTTGAGGATCGTCCAGAAGTTATGCTTGATTTCCCCTTTTTTGATCTCTTGTTGTTGTTGTTGAGTGCAGCAGAGACAAAAACAAAAATAAAGAAGAAACAATGATGAGAATTTAAATAGAAGTAGTATCTGAACTAATCATGATGTTGAGCATATTTAAAACAGCAAACTCACTTTTTTAAATGGCTTTGAAACCCCTTAAATCAAGTAGGTTTTGAAAGATTATGCTGTGGTGTGTGTTTGCATGAAGTGAATATGAAAAATGAAATTAATGAAAATGAATATAATAATGAAAAACTTATGCCCAATCGGTTGAAGCTCTGAAAGGATGAAGATCTTGAAAGGATGCCGACTTCTAGAAATGGCAGCGCTCCGGCGTTACGACGTTGTTGCTCCGATCTTCAACTCGCTATAACGCTATGACTCAACTCAATTCAATTCTCTTCTCTTTTTTTTAACTCCTCAACATGCAGGATATTTATAGGCATTTCTTGCGTTCGCGATTAACATTTGAAAACTCCGAATTTATCCATCTTAACCGATAGATAAATACTGATTAATTCATCTTTATCTGTAATTATCTAAAACGCGTCCACCTTGGCTGACGCCTTTAAGATTAATTAAGATAAGGATAAATATCCGAGAAAACTTATCTTTATCTTTATTAGGAAAAACGCGTCCACTTGTGTAGACGTCTTTTAGACTAATTAAGATAAGGATAAACATCCGGATGGGAAGTTAAAATCACTTAGGAAACCTAAAACGCGTCGACCTTACCAGACGCCTTTTAGTTAATGAATCAATTAATTAAAATTCAAATTTAATCGTTAAAACAGGAATAAACTCTAAATGGCGTCCACTTGGGTCGACGTCTTTTAAAATTCTTCATATTTTAACTCAAAATTGAGCTAAAATCAATTCAATTGATTAACTTAAACACATCTGTTAAACCCGACACTTAAAAATATTAATAAAATTTAATCAATGATTAATTATCAGACCATTCTGAGGCATTATTATATGATATGAAATTTACTCGAAATGACGTCAAAATTAGCGTGTCTACAGCTGCCTCACCTTGGCATCGTCTTTGCAAGGGAGTGAATGAAATGGAATGTACTGAAAAGGTGATGCCAAGGTGTGATGAGACACGCTCTTAACATCACATGACTGGAATTTTTCTCGAAATCATCAACGAAGATAACTCAAAGAAATCAATGGAATTAATCCTGTCTGGATGAAGTAGACAAGGAAATAAAATAAGGTCGATCAACCTCCTCAGAGTGGGAAGTACCCCAGGTCGTAGACACTGTAGGTTTCATCATGGGGAGCGTTTGCCAGCCAATGTAGACGTGCTACAGCCATGACGGATCTTAAAAGAAAACAAGAAATATTGGATAAAGAATCCAATCAAGGATAGAATTCCAAAGATATCTTCAAGCGAACCTCAAAGATAATCAAGATACTCAATTCGGAATGGAATATTTCATATCATGTTGGAGATTATTTGATTTAATGGTCTGAAACTTAATCAGTAATTAATTCTTATTTCAATGATTTCAAAGTCCTACATGATGCATGCTGGGCTAAAAGAAAAATATAAAGTCAAATAAAATATAAATTAATCAAGGATAATATTGCTAAATTGTTATTAATGAGTCAAGACACCAATTCTTGTAATTCAGTGCTAAGCCGAAGCTCGTTTATCCACGCACCGTTTCACAAAAGTGGAACCATCGTCCCCACTAATTAACAATCCAACGGCCTATCCGTGCGATTAAGAATCCTCTGAAATTATCACTGTTTTTGTTGTAGGGGAACTCAAATTCCAGTTTCATCAAAACCACAAGGTCCTTGATATAGTCTAATAAATACTTATCATATAGTAATGCGAATGCTTTACATAGAAGAGTACAAGGGTAGAAATAACCGTCTTTTTAGCCACGGTTAGGACTTGAATTCCACAATGGGATTTTCTTGATATTTCCAGCTTTACTTGGAATTTTTTCTGCAATCGAAATTATTAGTTCCAAACAAATATTCAATTAAAATCACAGAATTTCGGGAAAATAGCAGGATTGCTAAAACGCGTCGTGTCGCGCAGACGCCATTTAAATTTTGAAACGCGTCAGGTATCATAGACGCCTTTTACTCACAGAAACAGATTTCTGGTTGTTCTCTATCCGAACTCCAACTCTATTAATGCACATCCCTTGTGTCCTATATATGACTTGAACAAACATGTTAAGTATCTGTTTAGGCTTAGCCTCTTGCCTGACCAAACAAATGGTCAATCAATCTTTTCCTTGAATAAATAGTCAAGGGGCATAGCCTTTATTAACAAAGGTAATAAGAATAATCAGACTTAAGCAAAATGCAACATGCAAGCAAACAGATGCTCACTGAAAATAAAAGGAATGAAACATACTGAGTGCAACAAGCAAATACTAATTGAAATATTTTTTTGATGTTTTGAAATATTCATTTTTTGTTTGGGTTTTGAAATATATATTCTTTTTTTTTAGATTTTGACAAATGTACATTTTTTTGAATTTTTGAAATATGTACTTTTTTTGAATTTTTGACTATGCAATTTTTTTTTTGAATTTTGACATATGCATTTTTTTTGAATTTTGACTATGCAATTTTTTTTGAATTTTTGACTATGCAATTTTTTTTCGAATTTTGACATATACATTTTTTTGACTAAAAAGACCAGTATGGTACTTAGATCAAAAGATCATATTCATTTATTAACTTAATTTCCAAATTATTCTTTAACAACTTAACTTAAAACCCATCGTGTTTGAACTTGTGTTTCCATTCGTGATCCCATTTGATGATTTGACCCTTAGTCAATCTAAGCCATCCTTTAAGCTTGAAGTACACCTCTTTAGAAAGAAAAGAAGAACAGATTTAGAAAGCCCATGAGAAGGTTCCGGAGACTTAAAAAAGATGTCCCTTTCTAACCCTAATATATGTTGGGGTTCGGTCATTTTCTTTCCGGGGTATTTATCGACCTTGCGTTCCCTTTTGTTTCATTTCATGGCCTTGATGTAACGTTTGTAGTGTATTGGCCTTTTGATTTTGAATTTTGCCTTTTCCTTTTTTTTTTCTATTCTTTTCTTTCTTTGCTTTGCTTTGGAACGGATCTCCCCCATTTTTTTTATGACGGCCTCCTACTAAGATGGCGGGTATTCTTGGTAGTCTATTTTAAGCCTCGTTCCGACATCATGGGCCGAGTGTAAAACAGAATTTTATTTAAAAGGAATGATTTGTACTTTATACTCTTAGTCAAGCTTTTGATATTCTTAAGCACTTGGCATCTCTTGTTACTCACGAATCAAACGTGTCAGTGTGTGCAGTAATGGGTTTGAAGTTAAATTATTCAGACTAACAAAGAAATTTGAGTTTATAAATTTTTTGATTCCACTGGTCTTTGTACCATACTGATCGACTCTTTAACTTAAGGGTAGTATTTCTTAAGGTGTAAACCATTCCAGGGATGATTTAGCTCTTCTCCTTCTGCATTAACCAAACGATAAGCATTACTAGGATAAGCGTGCGATACAACATAAGGTCCTTCCCAGTTGGGTTGGAGCTTAGAACGCGGACCACCAGGTTTTACAAAAATTCTTTTAACGACCATCTCACCGACTTTGAACTTTCGTTCAATGACTTTCTTTTGATAAAAACGTGCTAATCTGTTTTGATAAGCTTTTGCATGATTAGCAGCTGACCATCTTTTCTCGTCTAAAAGTTCCAATTGAGCAAGAAGTGCTGAACGATGTTCATCAATGGAAAATTCCTTGTTCAATTGTACTCTTAATGACGGTATAAGGATCTCATATGGAACTACCGCCTCCATTCCAAATGTTAAGGAATAAGGAGTTTGTCCAGTGGGCGTGCGGATTGAAGTTCGGTAGGCCCATAGAGCCTCAACCAATTTTTCTGGCCAATCTGCGAATTTGTTAGATTTACACGTCTTTTTGATAATTTTTATCAAAGTCTTATTAGTTGCCTCTGCTTGGCCATTGCCTTGCGGATAATAAGGAGATGAATGATGCAATGCAATTTTGTACCTGTTGCAGAGGTCCTTCAATTCCTGTGACACGAACTGCGGTCCGTTGTCGGTGACGATGGTACTTGGAATTCCGAATCTTGTGATGATGTTCTTCATGATGAATTTGCAGACGGTTGATGCTTTGATCTCCACGTATGCTTCAGCTTCTGCCCACTTGGTGAAGTATTCCGTTGCCGTGAGAATGAAAGATTTTTGCTTGATGCCGGAATCTGGGTTACCAAGAGGTCCAATAATGTCGAAAGCCCACATGGAGAAAGGCCATGGGGAAGAAACAGGATGGAGTGAAGATGCAGGAGAATGAATTTTATCGGCGTGAAGTTGACACTTGGCACACCTACGGACATATCCTACGCATTCTTCTTCCATGGTTGGCCAATAAAATCCTTGTCTAAGGATCTTCTTTGCTAGCATCTGTCCATTGACATGGCCACCACAAACTCCACTATGAGCTCCTTCCATAACCTTCCAAAGCTCATCTTCGTCTAAACATCTCAGAAGAACTCCATCAAAACCTCTCTTATATAATGCTCCCCCAACTAGGGTGTATCGTTGAGCAACTCTCCTGATAGCTCTTTTTTCCTCAGTTGTAGCTTCTTCAGGATACGATTGATCTTCACAATATTTTGCAATTTCATGATACCATGGCTTCTGTTCATCATCCATCTCTTCTAACAGCTCCATCAACATGATTTCTCTTTTCTCCACGATACTTCCATCTTTGAATTTCTTCAGCAACTTCTCCTTAGTTCTAAGAAATGAAGGATCTTTCACGGCAGGTGAAAGACGCCTATGAACTATGATGGATTCAGATTGCTTGGTGATAGGAAAATCAAGGGAAGATGCAAGTGAAGCTAGAGCGTCAGCTAAGATGTTTTGATTTCTAGGGACATGGACAAAGATCAATTTCGTGAAAAGCTTTGAATAAGCAGAAGTAAGTTCTTGATATGGCTTAAGCTTGGGATCAAGAGTTCGATACTTGGTCAGCACTTGGCGAAGAATTAATTGGCTATCACCCACAATCCTGAGTTTGGTTGCACCATGGAAATGAGCAGCCTCGAGGCCAGCAAGAAGTGCCTCGTATTCAGCTATGTTATTGGTGACTGGAAAATCAAGCTGAAAGGCTTGTGGAATGGTGACACCTTCAGGTGATAACAGAACGATTCCGATCCCCTTTCCATGAGAATTCAGAGCTCCGTCAAAATGCAGAGTCCACATATCATCTCTGATTTGATTTACGGACATCAGTTCCTCATCCGGAAACTCTGATCGTACTGGATCAAATCGAGGAAGGGGATGATGAGCGAGATGTTTTGCTATGGCATAGCCCTTGATTGCTTTCTGTTGAATATAAATGATATCGAATTGAGATAGAAAGCTTTGCCATCGCGCTAACCTATCAGTGAGAACAGATTTCTCCAGAAGGAATTTGATCGGATTCATCCTAGCGATGAGATGGACTTCATGGGCCAGAAAATAATGCTTTAATTTCTGAACAACCCAAACCAATGCTGCACATGTTTTCTCCATCGCCGTATATCTCTGTTCAGCGGGGTTGAGAAGTTTAGAGAGATAGTAGGCTGCCCTCTCTTTTCCTTCTTCATCTTCTTGTGCTAAGACAGCCCCCACTGCATCATCCAGGACTGAAATATAAAGTATCAATGGTTTGCCTGGAGATGGTGGTCTCAAAACAGGAGGACTTGCCAAATAGTCCTTTAATCCATCAAATGCCTCCTGACACTTATCGTCCCAATTGAATTTGACTCCTGGCTTGGTAAGCTCGTAAAACGGCTTACACCTTTGTGAGTGCTGGGAGACAAAACGGCGAATAAATTGTAACCTCCCGATTAATCCTCTTAACTCTTTCAAGTTTTTGGGAGGTGGCATTTCTCTGATAGCCTTCGCCTTATTGGGATCGATCTCAATTCCCCGTTTGCTGACAATGAATCCAAGCAATTTCCCTGAAGATACCCCGAATACACATTTCTTGGGGTTCATCTTCAACTGATACTCTCTCGATCTCTCTAATACCCTTGCCAAAACTTTGGCATGCTCAGCCTTCGTTTTAGACTTAACCAATAAGTCATCCACATACACTTCCAAATCTATATGCATCATGTCATGAAATATTGCCATCATAGCCCTTTGATAAGTGGCTCCAGCGTTCTTCAATCCAAATGGCATGACGACATAACAATATGTTCCCCAAGGTGTAGTGAATGAAGTCTTCTCTTGATCCTCTTCTGCCAGCTTAATCTGGTTGTATCCTGAAAATCCATCCATAAACGATAACGTCTCATAGCCAGCAGTGTTATCAATGAGTACATCAATATGAGGCAATGGAAAATCGTCTTTAGGACACGCCCGGTTCAAATCGCGGAAGTCAATGCAAATTCTGACCTTCCCGTCCTTTTTCATAACCGGGACTATATTGGCCACCCATTGTGGATAAAGGACAACTCTAATGAATTTGGCTTTGTGTAATTTGTCGACCTCTTCCTTCATCTTTAAAGCCATTTGTGGGTGGAATCGCCTTAATTTCTGCTTGACCGGATTAGCTCCATCCTTTAATGTTAACCTGTGTTCAACTAAAGATGAGTCTAACCCCGGCATATCCTCGTAACTCCAGGCGAAAGTATCCCTATAATCCTTAAGCACTTGTACCATTGCCTTCTCATCCTCTGTAGAAAGATTTTTACTGACTAGGACAACCTTAGGTTCGTCTTCAGTCCCTAAGTTTATTTCTTTTGTGGGCTCTTCGACGGCAGCTGAAGGTTCATCAAATCTCTTCACTCCACTGGCATACGCCTCAGCTGCGTCCTCATCATCTTCCTCATCTTCAACAATGGGGTCCTTTTCGTGTACTAACTCATATACCCCGTACCCATCATTGACTGACTCATCATCTGTACAATCTTCTGGCATCTGAATTGGATCTTCTAAAAGGTGAGGGATTAAAGAGCAAAAGGAACATTTATCAGTCAAATCCTGGAGGTATCTTTCTGGAATTTGCCTACCCTTAGGCTTCCTAGACTTCCTAACCTGACTAACCTGCCTAAAACTAGACTTACTAACTTCACTAAACTGCCTATCATAACCTAATGAAGATGAAGCAGGATGAAAATCCTGGGATACAGGTGGAAATACAGGGGTATCCTCCCGTGGGGAGGGACAGAGTAGATCTAGGAGAGAATCTTGACCGACGGACCCGCGCGATGGGGTGTAATCGGACAAATAAGATGTTTCCTCGATAATGATTTGGGAAGAATTTGTTGTAAAATTGGCGTTTTTTTTTGGATATCGGAGGAATTATACATGAAGCAGGAGTGAATACAAATGGAAGGAGAATCGGACGGAGGAAGCGGCACCAAGGCCAGAGGATTAGGGGGATCATATAGTAATATGTCCCAGATTAGATCATACATCCTCTCTAGGTCGAGAGGAGGTTGTAGAATAAAGTCCCGAGGGGACAGAGTTATCATAACGGGCGGAGCCCGTGGAATATCTTCAATTATGACCCGCGACCAAGTCGGGGTCAAGAGTAGTGTACGAAAAAGAGTATGGAGCATTAGGACATGTGAAGGATATGTCCCCCTCCATAGCAGATCTGTTGTGTAACTAGCTTCATAGGGGTCATCTGGCTCCCCTTCATCAGTTTGTTCAGATAGCAGTATCCGCTTGTCAAAGATTGTGCCAGGGCTCTCAATTAGCTTGTCAATCTGCGGCGGCCACTTGGGTTCTGCAGGGTCCAGGAATAGTCTGTTCAGTGCTATGTATAGGTCCCTCAGGTCGAACCATCTGTACCATTCGCATTCAGGGTCATGGAATTTCCTCCTCTTCATAGGCCGCAGAGCCTCCAAGGATTGGTACGTAAGTAATTCGGAACAATGTCTGGCCAAGTCCCTCCCATATATGTCATGGAAGTCAAAACATGAAGTAATGACCACCATGTTGTCGTGACTAAGTATGGGCCCTTTCACAAAGTGTGTATATAGAGTCCATGTTAAGGGATCTCGGCCTTCTTTCAGTGGTGTGGACATTGTTTCCAAGATTTCTTGACCATCTTCTTGCTGAACCCTGTCTTGCTTCAGTTTGCTCGGCCTATAGCCCAGACCGCTTCCAGGTACTGCTCGGTGATCTCTAACAGGAGTGGTCCTGCCTTGCAACTGTGTGCCCAGACCTTTCCCAGGCTCGTAGCCGTTCTTCATCATGATTCTCCATCCCGGGGTACTCATGCACTTCCCCCTTTTGATAGCATTTAATGGGTATGGAGAAATGGTAGCGGCTTTCAAAGGATCAGCCACTGGACGGTAGACCTGTAATACCGACAGAAAAGGTTGTCGGCCAGGTAAAACAGCAGATTTAATATTCAATGTATGAGCAGCAGCAAGGATCGGCATGCTCGTCACTTTAATAATTCGTCCTTTATAAGGGAATTTGAGGCATTGGTGATTCGTAGAAGGAATCGCCTCAAGAGTTTTAATATAAGGACGTCCAAGAATGGCATTTATGGAAGGGTCGATTTCTAGAATATGAAATTCGACCTCTGCATGACTTACTGGACCTAACTCCACCTTTAAATAAACCATTCCCAGAGGGGAACGGGTAGAATTGTCATATGCCGTAACTGAGATGGGGCTAGGCAGCCATTTCTCCTTGGGCACACCGCATAGCTCCAGGGTCTTCGGAGGTAAAACGTTAATTGAAGCCCCTGTATCAACCAGGCATGCATCCACGGCCTTCTTGCAGATATTGACCGTGATGCTCAGAGCCATGCTTCTGGCGGCTGGCGGTGCTAGTTCCGATGTGTGGAATGTAATTGAGGGCTGATCCCCCTGAGGAACTAGTAGTGCTGCAATTTTCTCTACCGGCACGTCTTCGTTGACCATCACCTTCTGTAGGTATTCCATTAAAGCTTCTTGGTGAATCTTGGACCTTTTAATCAATTCCAGTACAGTGATCCGTGCCGGTGTTCTGTCCAGATGTTTCAACAAGTCATATTGAGTGCCTGGTGCACTCTCTTCATTATGGGCTTCCTCAGTCGGCTGTGATGGGCCGTCTCTGACTGTGGACTGAGGAAAGACCTTGTTGAAAATCCTTCCACTCCGGAGCGCATGTTCCTCGACCGTGGAGGATCCGGGTGACACCTTGAGTACTGCAGAGTTGGGTGGCGTAAGCGGTGCGGAAGGTTGCCTATGGAAGTAGCAATACCTGGACGTATCGGCATTTTGAGGCCAGACGGCCTTCTCCCTTGGCAAAACTAAGGCATTGGCTGCCATTAAAGCGCTGAAGATATCGGCCAAGGATTCTGGGAGAGCCGGGTATTCTGCCCTTTTCGGGCCTGGAGGTCTTCTCTGCTGGTTGTAGTCACCAGGAGGAGGGACATTGTGGTACGCCGGCGGTGCGCGCGGCTGGTACTGTGGCTGTTGTTGGTGATACTGCTGTTGCTGGGGTTGCTGGTACTGCTGTTGCCGTTGCGGCTGTTGCTGTAGCTGTTGCTGGTTCTGATTCTGATTCGGCTGCTGGGGCCGTTGATACGGTTGTTGGTACTGGGGGTTCTGTTGCTGTCTGTACCCTTGCTGCTGAGGCCTCTGGTACTGCTGCTGACTCCTCACGAACTGGGGCGAGTTATTGTTCATGGTGCTCACTTGCTCATGAGAGAGCGTGCCCTCAGTAGTCGGACCTGTGCTGGGGGAGTTCGGCACTGCAGGCTTCCGAGGCGGAGGCCTGCTAGGTCTATGAGGATCAAAGACGCTAGAGAATGTAGCGTCCTTGAAAGCATTCTGGCAGTACCGTGCTCTTTCATAGAGCTCTGCCATGTTAGTCAAATTGTTCAAGGAGAGGACGAGCTTGAACTGGGGGGTGGCATTAGAAATTAACATCTTCACTTGTTCGGACTCGGACAAGTGATCCTTCACTTTTTCAGCCAGACCCCGCCACCTGTCAGCAAAACTGACAAACTCCTCATCAGGTTTCATCTTTTCTGCAATGAGGTCCGTGATAGACAAGGAGGGTGCAACTCTGTCCTGGTATCGTTGAATGAATTTGCGTGAAACGATACCGTAATCTTCTACTTCTGAGGGTTCCAGGGAAAAGAACCACTCGAGGGCTGGTCCCTCTAGAGATCTCCTGAACAAGAAGGCCAACGACCTCTTGTCGTTCTGCCAGAAAGAGGATTCATACATGAACTCCTTCAGATGTGTGAAGGGGTTACCAGTACCGTTGTACTTTCGGTACACTGGCATCTCAGAGGGTGGCAGATGGAATACTGGCAGACTCGGTAGACTGATCTCTGGCACAGCTTTGACCCCCATCATTTTCTGGAGGTTATTAAATTGCTCATCCATACGCTCCATTTTGGCCAACAGCGTTTGTGTGGTCAGATCTGCTTGAGGAGGAGGAGGAGGAGGTACTTGGTAGGCCTGCTGCCTAGAGTACGTTGGACAGGGTGGACAATAGAGGGGAGGTCCGGCAGCGCTTCCGCCATGCCCGAGGGCATTTTGATAAGTAGGCGTTTGCGGTCTAGCCGGTTGCCTAGATGATGAAAGCTGCGGCCCAGCTGGCCGAGAAGTAATATGAAGGCCCTCCACGGCCTGATGGATATAAGGAGGAGGAAAAGAAGGTTGCTGAGGAACAGCAGGGGGAGCCACAGGGTTCGGCTCGGCAGGCTGCATAGTGTAGGTGCTTAGAATGACCGTGTGATTAACATGAAATATCTATGTTGTTTAGGTGTAAACTAACCTATTAAAAACAGCAACTAAAGTGCAGTGATCGCCAGAAACTTTTAACTTAAAAGTTTCAAAAGAGAGTATGATCGCCTACCTTTCAAACGCGGAAGATTGAATCCTTGGTTCCCCTTCCTCAGCCGGCTGAAGAAAGAGAGCCATTTCTTTGTTCTTTTGTTCTTGCTGTTGAGTTTGAGGTTGAGGATCGTCCAGAAGTTGTGCTTGATTTCCCCTTTTTGATCTCTTGTTGTTGTTGAGTGCAGCAGAGATAGAAACAGAAAAAATGAAGAACTATGATGAGAATTTAAATAGAAGTAGTATCTGAACTAATCATGATTTTAAGCATATTTAAAACAGCAAACTTACTTTTTTAATAGCTTTGAAACCCCTTAAATCAAATAGGTTTTTTGAAAGATTATGCTGTGGTGTGTGGTTGCATGAAGTGAATATGAAGAATAAAACTAATGAAATGAATGCAGTAATGAAAAACTTATGCCCAATCGGTTGAAGCTCTGAAAAGGATGAAGATCTTGAAAGGACGCCGACTTCTAGAAATGGCAGCGCTCCGGCGTTACGACGTTGCTTCGATCTTCAAATCGCTATAACGCTATGGCTCAAATCAACTTAATTCTGTTTTTTTTCTCTTCAACATGTAGGGTATTTATAGGCATTTCTTGCGTTCGAGATTAACATTAGAAAAATCTGAATTTATCCATCTTAACCAACAGATAAATACTGATTAATTCATCTTTATCTGTAATTATCTAAAACGCGTCCACCTTGGCTGACGCCTTTCAGATTAATTAAGATAAGGATAAACATCCGGGAAAACTTATCTTTATCTTTATTAGGTAAAACGCGTCCACATGTGTAGACGTCTTTTAGACTAATTAAGATAAGGATAAACATCCGGAGGGGAAGTTAAAACCACTTAGGAAACCTAAAACGCGTCGACATTCCCAGACGCCTTTTAGTTAATAAATTAATTAATTAAAATTCAAATTTAAACGTTAAAACAGGAATAAACTATAAATGGCGTCCACATAGGTAGACGTCTTTTAGAATTCTTCATATTTTAACTCAAATTTGAGCTAAAATCAATTCAATTGATTAACTTAAACACATCTGTTAAACCCGACACTTAAAAAGATTAATAAAAATTAATCAATGATTAATTATCAGACCATTATGAGGCATTATTATATGATATGAAATTTACTCGAAATGACGTCAAAATTAGCGTGTCTACAGCTGCCTCACCTTGGCATCGTCTTTGCAAGGGAGTGAAATGGAATGGAATGTACTGAAAAGGTGATGCCAAGGTGTGATGAGACACGCTCTTAACATCACATGACTGGAATTTTTCTTGAAATTATCAACGAAGATAGCTCAAAGAAATCAATGGAATCAATCCTGTCTGGATGAAGTAGACAAGGAAATAAAATAAAGTCGATCAACCTCCTCGGAGTGGGAAGTACCCCAGGTCGTAGACACTGTAGGTTTCATCATGGGGAGCGTTTGCCAGCCAATGTGGACGTGCTGCAGCCATGATGGATCTTAAAAGAAAACAAGAATATTGGATAAAGAATCCAATCAAGGATAGAATTCCAAGGATATCTTCAAGCGAACCTCAAAGATAATCAAGATACTCAATTCGGAATGGAATATTTCATATCATGTTGGAGTTATTTGATTTAATGGTCTGAAACTTAATCAGTAATTAATTCTTATTACAATGATTTCAAAGTCCTACATGATGCATGCTGGGCTAAAAGAAAAATATAAAGTCAAAATAAAATATAAATTAATCAAGGATAATATTGTTAAATTGTCATTAATGAGTCAAGATACCAATTCTTGTAATTCAGTGCTAAGCCGAAGCTCGTTTATCCACGCACCGTTTCACAAAAGTGGAACCATCGTCCCCACTAATTAACAATCCAACGGCCTATCCATGCGATTAAGAATTCTCTGGAATTATCACTGTTTTTGTTGAAGGGGAACTCAAATTCCAGTTTCATCAAAAGCACATGGTCCTTGATATACTCTAATAAATATTTAACATATAGTAATGCGAATGCTTTACATAGAAATAATACAAGGATAGAAATAACCGTCTTTTTAGCCACGGTCAGGACTTGAATTCCACAAAGGGATTTTCTTGACATTTCCATCTTTACTCAGGCTTTCTTGAATCTCAGAAACAGGTTTCTGGCTGTTCTCTACTTGGATTCCAACTGTACCAATGCCTTGTGTCCTATATACAACTTGAACAAACATGTTAAGTATCTGTTTAGGCTTAGCCCCTTGCCTGGCCAAATAAATGGTCGATTAATCTTTTCCTTCAATAAATGGTCAAGGGGCATAGCCTTTATTAACAAAGGTAATGAGAATAATCAAACTTAAGCAAAGTGCAACATACAAGCAAACAGATGCTCACTGAAAATAAAAGAATGAAACACACTAAATGCAACAAGCAGATGCTAACTGAAATATTTTTGTT
This sequence comes from Zantedeschia hybrid cultivar, assembly GCA_030544215.1. Lineage (NCBI taxonomy): Eukaryota > Viridiplantae > Streptophyta > Magnoliopsida > Alismatales > Araceae > Zantedeschia > Zantedeschia hybrid cultivar. Next base: position 34,023,057 of record JARZZO010000012.1, on the reverse strand, counting down.
ATTTTGAAATATTCATTTTTGTTTGGGGTTTTGAAATATATGCCTTTTTTTGAATTTTGACATATGTATTTTTTTTTGAATTTTTTTTTTTTGATGTATGTATTTTTTTGGATTTTTGACATATGTATTTTTTTTTATTTTTGACTAAAAGATCAGCATGGTACTTGGATCAAAAGATCATATTCATTTATTAACTTAATTTCTAAATTGTTCTTTAACAACTTGACTTAAAACCATCGTGTTTGTACTTGTGTTTTTATTCGTGATTCCATTTGATGATTTGACCCTTAGTCAATCTAAGCCATTCTTTAAGCTTGAAGTACACCTCTTTAGAAAGAAGAGAAGAACAGATTTAGAAAGCCCATGAGAAGGTTCCGGAGACTTAAAAAGATGTCCCTTTCTAACCCTAATATCTGTTGGGGTTTGGTCATTTTCTTTCCGGGGTATTTATCGACCTTGCGTTCCCTTTTGTTTCATTTCATGGCCTTGATGTGACGTTTGTAGTGTGATGGCCTTTTGATTTTGAATTTGGCTTTTTGCCTTGCTTTTGCTTTTTTCTTTTCTTTTTTTTTTTTTTCCGGGACGGATCTCCCCCATTTTTTTATGACGGCCTCCTACTAAGATGGCGGGTATTCTTGGTAGTCTATTCTAAGCCTCGTTCCGACATCATGGGCCGAGTGTAAAACAGAATTCTACTTTAAAAATGAATGATTTGTACTTTACACTTTCGGTCAAGCTTTCGATATTCTTTAGGCCTTGTCATCTCTTGTTACTCACGAATCAAACGTGTCAGTGTGTGCAGTAATGGACTTGAAATTAAGTTATCCAGACTGATAAGGAAATTTGAGTTTATAAATTTTCTGATTCCAATGGTCTTTGTACCATACTGATCGACTCTTTATTCTAAGGGTAGTATTTCTTAAGGTGTAAACCATTCCAGGGATGATTTAGCTCTTCTCCTTCTGCATTAACAAGACGATAAGCATTAACAGGAAAAGCATGCGATACAACATAAGGTCCTTCCCAGTTGGGTTGGAGCTTAGAACGCGGACCACCAGGTTTTACAAAGATTCTTTTAACGACCATTTCACCGACTTTGAACTTTCGTTCAATGACTTTCTTTTGATAAAAACGTGCTAATCTGTTTTGATAAACTTTTGCATGATTAGCAGCTGACCATCTTTTCTCGTCTAAAAGTTCCAATTGAGCAAGGAGTGCTGAACGATATTCATCAATGGAGAATTCCTTATTCAATTGTACTCTTAATGACGGTATAAGGATCTCATATGGAACTACCGCCTCCATTCCAAATTTTAAGGAATAAGGAGTTTGTCCAGTAGGCGTGCGGATTGAAGTTCGGTAGGCCCATAGAGCCTCAACCAATTTTTCTGGCCAGTCTGCGAATTTGTTAGATTTACACGTCTTTTTGATAATTTTTATCAAAGTTTTATTAGTTGCCTCTGCTTGGCCATTGCCTTGCGGATAATAAGGAGATGAATGATGCAATGCAATTTTATACCTGTTGCAGAGGTCCTTCAATTCCTGTGACATGAACTGCGGTCCGTTGTCGGTGACGATGGTACTTGGAATTCCGAATCTTGTGATGATGTTCTTCATGATGAATTTGCAGACGGTTGATGCTTTGATCTCCACGTATGCTTCAGCTTCTGCCCACTTGGTGAAGTATTCCGTTGCCGTGAGAATGAAAGATTTTTGCTTGATGCCGGAATCTGGGTTACCAAGAGGTCCAATAATGTCGAAAGCCCACATGGAGAAAGGCCATGGGGAAGAAACAGGATGGAGTGAAGATGCAGGAGAATGAATTTTATCGGCGTGAAGTTGACACTTGGCACACCTACGGACATATCCTACGCATTCTTCTTCCATGGTTGGCCAATAAAATCCTTGTCTAAGGATCTTCTTTGCTAGCATCTGTCCATTGACATGGCCACCACAAACTCCACTATGAGCTCCTTCCATAACCTTCCAAAGCTCATCTTCGTCTAAACATCTCAGAAGAACTCCATCGAAACCTCTTTTGTATAATGCTCCCCCAACTAGGGTGTATCGTCGAGCAACTCTCCTGATAGCTCTTTTTTCCTCAGTTGTAGCTTCTTCAGGATACGATTGATCTTCACAATATTTTGCAATTTCATAATACCATGGCTTCTGTTCATCATCCATCTCTTCTAACAGCTCCATCAACATGATTTCTCTTTTCTCCACGATACTTCCATCTTTGAATTTCTTCAGTAACTTCTCCTTAGTTCTAAGAAATGAAGGATCTTTCACGGCAGGTGAAAGACGCCTATGAACTATGATGGATTCAGATTGCTTGGTGATAGGAAAATCAAGGGAAGATGCAAGTGAAGCTAGAGCGTCAGCTAAAATGTTTTGATTTCTAGGGACATGGACAAAGATCAATTTTGTGAAAAGCTTTGAATAAGCAGAAGTAAGTTCTTGATATGGCTTGAGCTTGGGATCAAGAGTTCGATACTTGGTCAGCACTTGGCGAAGAATTAGTTGGCTATCACCTACAATCCTGAGTTTGGTTGCACCATGGAAATGAGCAGCCTCGAGACCAGCAAGAAGTGCCTCGTATTCAGCTATGTTATTGGTGACTGGAAAATCAAGCTGAAAGGCTTGTGGAATGGTGACATCTTCAGGTGATAACAGAACGATACCGATACCCTTTCCATGAGAATTCAGAGCTCCGTCAAAATGCAGAGTCCACATATCATCTCTGATTTGATTTACGGACATCAGTTCCTCATCCGGAAACTCTGATCGCACTGGATCAAATCGAGGAAGGGGATGATGAGCGAGATGTTCTGCTATGGCATAGCCCTTGATCGCTTTCTGTTGAATATAAATAATATCGAATTGAGATAGAAAGCTTTGCCATCGTGCTAACCTATCAGTAAGAACAGATTTCTCCAGAAGGAACTTAATCGGATTCATCCTAGCGATGAGATGGACTTCATGGGCCAAAAAATAATGCTTTAATTTCTGCACAACCCAAACCAAGGCTGCACATGTTTTCTCCATCGCCGTATATCTCTGTTCAGCGGGGTTGAGAAGTTTAGAGAGATAGTAGGCTGCCCTCTCTTTTCCTTCTTCATCTTCTTGTGCTAGGACAGCCCCCACTGCATCATCCAGGACAGAAATATAAAGTATCAATGGTTTGCCTGGAGATGGTGGTCTCAAAACAGGAGGACTTGCCAAATAGTCCTTTAATCCATCAAATGCCTCCTGACACTTATCGTCCCAATTGAATTTGACTCCTGGCTTAGTAAGCTCGTAAAACGGCTTACACCTTTGTGAGTGCAGGGAGACAAAGCGACGAATAAATTGTAACCTCCCGATTAATCCTCTTAACTCTTTCAAGTTTTTGGGAGGTGGCATTTCTCTGATAGCCTTCGCCTTGTTGGGATCGATCTCAATTCCCCGTTTGCTGACAATGAATCCAAGCAATTTCCCTGAAGATACCCCGAATACACATTTTTTGGGGTTCATCTTCAACTGATATTCTCTCGATCTCTCTAATACCCTTGCCAAAACTTTGGCATGCTCAGCCTTCGTTTTAGACTTAACCAATAAGTCATCCACATACACTTCCAAATCTATATGCATCATGTCATGAAATATTGCCATCATAGCCCTTTGATAAGTGGCTCCAACGTTCTTCAATCCAAATGGCATGACGACATAACAATATGTTCCCCAAGGTGTAGTGAATGAAGTCTTCTCTTGATCCTCTTCTGCCAGCTTAATCTGGTTGTATCCTGAAAATCCATCCATAAACGATAACGTCTTATAGCCAGCAGTGTTATCGATGAGTACATCAATATGAGGCAATGGAAAATCGTCTTTAGGACACGCCCGGTTCAGATCGCGGAAGTCAATGCAAATTCTGACCTTCCCGTCCTTCTTCATAACCGGGACTATATTGGCCACCCATTGTGGATAAAGGACAACTCTAATGAATTTGGCTTTGTGTAATTTATCGACCTCTTCCTTCATCTTTAGAGCCATTTGTGGGTGGAATCGCCTTAATTTCTGCTTGACCGGATTAGCTCCTTCCTTTAATGTTAACCTGTGTTCAACTAAAGATGAGTCTAACCCCGGCATATCCTCGTAACTCCAGGCGAAAGTGTCCTTATAATCCTTAAGCACTTGTATCATTGCCTTCTCATCCTCTGCAGAAAGATTTTTACTAACGAGGACAACCTTAGGTTCGTCTTCAGTCCCTAAGTTTATTTCTTTGGTGGGCTCTTCTACGGCAGCTGAAGGTTCATCAAATCTCTTCACTCCACTGGCATATGCCTCCGCTGCGTCCTCATCATCTTCCTCATCTTCAACAATGGGGTCCTTTTCATGTACTAACTCGTATACCCCGTACCCATCATTGACCGACTCATCATCTGTATAATCTTCTGGCATCTGAATTGGATCTTCTAAGAGCTGAGGGATTAAAGAGCAAAAGGAACATTTATCAGCCAAATCCTGGAGGTATCTTTCTGGAATTTGCCTACCCTTAGGCTTCCTAGACTTCCTAACCTGACTAACCTGCCTAAAACTAGACTTACTAACTTCACTAAACTGCCTATCATAACCTAATGAAGATGAAGCAGGATGAAAATCCTGGGATACAGGTGGAAATACAGGGGAATCCTCCCGTGGGGAGGGACAGAGTAGATCTAGGAGAGAATCTTGACCGACGGACCCACGCGATGGGGTGTAATCGGACAAGTAAGATGTTTCCTCGATAATGATTTGGGAAGAATTTGTTGCCAAATTGGCGTTTTTTTTTGGACCATCGAGGAATTATACATGAAGCAGGAGTGAATACAAATGGGAGGAGAATCGGACGGAGGAAGCGGCACCAAGGCCAAAGGATTAGGGGGATCATATAGCAATATGTCCCAGATCAAATCATACATCTCCTCTAGGTCGAGAGGAGGTTGTGGAATAAAGTCCCGAGGGGACAGAGTTATCATAACGGGCGGAGCCCTTGGAATATCTTCAATTATGACCCGCGACCAAGTCGGGGTCAAGAGTAGTGTACGAAAAAGAGTATGGAGCATTAGGACATGTGAAGGATATGTCCCCCTCCATAGCAGATCTGTTGTGTAACCAGCTTCATAGGGGTCATCTGGCTCCCCTTCATCAGTTTGTTCAGATAGCAGTATCCGCTTGTCAAAGATTGTGCCAGGGCTCTCAATTAGCTCGTCAATCTGCGGTGGCCACTTGGGTTCTGCAGGATCCAGAAATAGTCTGTTCAGTGCTATGTATAGGTCCCTCAGGTCGAACCATCTGTACCATTCGCATTCAGGGTCATGGAATTTCCTCCTCTTCATAGGCCGCAGAGCCTCCAAGGATTGGTACGTAAGTAATTCGGAACAATGTCTGGCCAAGTCCCTCCCATATATGTCATGGAAGTCAAAACAGGAAGTAATGACAACCATGTTGTCGTGGCTAAGTATGGGCCCTTTCACAAAATGTGTATATAGAGTCCATGTTAAGGGATCTCGGCCTTCTTTCAGTGGTGTGGACATTGTTTCCAAGATTTCTTGACCATCTTCTTGCTGAACCCTGTCTTGCTTCAGTTTCCTCGGCCTATAGCCCAGACCGCTTCCAGGTACTGCCCGATGATCTTTAACAGGAGTGGTCCTGCCTTGCAACTGTGTGCCCAGACCTTTCCCAGGCTTGTAGCCGTTCTTCATCATGATCCTCCATCCCGGGGTACTCATGCACTTCCCCCTTTTGATAGCATTTAATGGGTATGGAGAAATGGTAGCGGCTTTCAAAGGATCAGCCACTGGACGGTAAACCTGTAATACCGACAGAAAAGGTTGTCGGCCAGGTAAAACAGCAGATTTAATATTCAATGTATGAGCAGCAGCAAGGATCGGCATGCTCGTCACTTTAATAATTCGTCCTTTATAAGGGAATTTGAGGCATTGGTGATTCGTAGAAGGAATCGCCTCAAGAGTTTTGATATAAGGACGTCCAAGAATGGCATTTATGGAAGGGTCGATTTCTAGAATATGAAATTCGACCTCTGCATGACTTACTGGACCTAACTCCACCTTTAAATAAACCATTCCCAGAGGGGAACGGGTAGAATTGTCATATGCCGTAACTGAGATGGGGCTAGGCAGCCATTTCTCCTTGGGCACACCGCATAGCTCCAGGGTCTTCGGAGGTAAAACATTAATTGAAGCCCCTGTATCAACCAGGCATGCATCCACGGCCTTTTTGCAGATATTGACCGTGATGCTCAGAGCCATGCTTCTAGCGGCTGGCGGTGCTAGTTCCGATGTGTGAAATGTAATTGAGGGCTGATCCCCCTGAGGAACTAGTAGTGCTGCAATTTTCTCTACTGGCACGTCTTCATTGACCATCACCTTCTGTAGGTATTCCATTAAAGCTTCTTGGTGAATCTTGGACCTTTTAATTAATTCAAGTACAGTGATCCGTGCCGGTGTTTTGTCCAGATGTTTCAACAAGTCGTATTGAGTGCCTGGTGCACTCTCTTCATTATGGGCTTCCTCAGTCGGCTGTGATGGGCCGTCTCTGACTGTGGACTGAGGAAAGACCTTATTGAAAATCCTCCCACTCCGGAGCGCGTGTTCCTCGACCGTGGAGGATCCGGGTGACACCTTGAGTACCGCAGAATCGGGTGGCGTAAGTGGTGCGGAGGGTTGATGCGTAGGTGGTGGCGTTGGGTTAGGTGGTGATGGCGTAGGGTTAGGTGGTGATGGCGCGGTGCGGATTAAAGGCCTAGATGGTTGGATGGTAGATGGGTAAATGGTTGGCGAAGTGGGGAATGGTACGCGTAGTAATGGTTTGGATGGTTGGGGCATATCTGGGTAGGTGGTAGTGGTAATGGGTGAAGTAGGAAAGGGTATACGTAATAATGGCCTAGATGGTAAAAGGGGTGCGTTATTGGTTTGCGGTGGGGTATATGATGGAGGCGTAGGAGTGCGGGGCGCAATGGGTCTAAGGAAGGTGGGTAGTGGTAATGGGTTATTGGATGCGGGCGAATGATATGTGGGTGTGGGTAGGGGGGTGATGGTGACGGGTTGTGGTCTGGGTATGTGGATGGTGCGGCGTGGTAGTCGCTCTGCGGTATTTTGAACGTGACCCGTTGAGTAGAGAGAGGAAGAGTCCTCTATCCTCCATTGTTGCCCACGACCAGCCTCAGACTAGCTGTTCGTTAGAATGGGAGCAACCTGGTTCTGATTCTGGTGCTCCGGGAGCGGATTCTGCACTATGCCCATGTTGGGTGGTACTGCTGCTTGTGCTGGTGGTCTTGCTTGCTGCTGCTGTTGCGGTCTCCTTGCCTTCAGGGCTGTTATGTATTTCTTCATTTCCTCCCAGTCTATGCCGCCCTGCTCGTTGAGATCATGAATGTAATCTCTGAATTGGAAGCAGGTGTCAATGGTATGCCCAGGTTGCCTATGGAAGTAGCAATATCTGGACGTATCGGCATTTTGAGGCCAGACGGCCTTTTCCCTTGGCAAAACTAAGGCGTTAGCCGCCATTAAAGCACTGAAGATATCGGCCAAGGATTCTGGGAGAGCCGGGTATTCTGCCCTTTTCGGGCCTGGAGGTCTCCTCTGCTGGTTGTAGTCACCAGGAGGAGGGACATTGTGGTATGCCGGCGGTGCGCGCGGCTGGTACTGTGGCTGTTGTTGCTGCTGATACTGCTGCTGCTGGGGTTGCTGGTACTGCTGTTGCCGTTGCGGCTGTTGCGGTAGCTGTTGCTGGTTCTGATTCTGATTCGGCTGCTGGGGCCGCTGATACTGCTGTTGGTACTGGGGGTTCTGCTGCTGTCTGTACCCTTGTTGCTGTGGCCTCTGGTACTGCTGCTGACTCCTCACGAACTGGGGCGAGTTATTGTTCATGGTGCTCACTTGCTCATGAGAGAGCGTGCCCTCGGTAGTCGGACCTGTGCTGGAAGAGTTCGGCACTGCAGGCTTCCGAGGCGGAGGCCTGCTAGGTCTATGAGGATCAAAGACGCTAGAGAATGTAGCGTCCTGGAAAGCATTCTGGCAGTACCGTGCTCTTTCATAGAGCTCTGCCATGTTAGTCAAATTGTTCAAGGAGAGGACGAGCTTGAACTGGGGCGTGGCATTAGAAATCAACATTTTCACTTGTTCAGATTCGGACAAGTGATCCTTCACTTTTTCAGCCAGACCCCGCCACCTGTCAGCAAAACTGACAAACTCCTCATCAGGTTTCATCTTTTCTGCAATGAGGTCCGTGATAGACAAGGAGGGTGCAACTCTGTCCTGGTATCGTTGAATGAATTTGCGTGAAACGATACCGTAATCTTCTACTTCTGAGGGTTCCAGGGAGAAGAACCACTCGAGGGCTGGTCCCTCTAGAGATCTCCTGAACAAGAAGGCCAACGACCTCTTATCATTCTGCCAGAAAGAGGATTCATACATGAACTCCTTCAGGTGTGTGAAGGGGTTACCAGTACCGTTGTACTTTCGGTACACTGGCATTTCAGAGGGTGGCAGATGGAATACTGGCAGACTCGGTAGACTGATTTCTGGCACAGCTTTGACCCCCATCATTTTCTGGAGGTTATTAAATTGCTCATCCATACGCTCCATTTTGGCCAGCAGCGTTTGTGTGGTCAGATCTGCTTGAGGAGGAGGAGGAGGAGGAGGTACTTGGTAGGCCTGCTGCCTAGAGTACGCTGGACAGGGTGGACAATAGAGGGGAGGTCCGGCAGTGCTTCCGCCATGCCCGAGGGCATTTTGATAAGTAGGCGTTTGTGGTCTAGCCGGTTGCCTAGATGATGAAAGCTGCGGCCCAGCTGGCCGAGAAGTAATATGAAGGCCCTCCACGGCCTGATGGATATAAGGAGGAGGAAAAGAAGGTTGCTGAGGAACAGCAGGGGGAGCCACAGGGTTCGGCTCGGCAGGCTGCATGGGTGCCTTCCCCTTCAAAATAGATTGGATCGCCTCGAACTGCTGAGGGTCCAGTCGGGAGGCAAGAACTCCCAGAGCATTGATGAGATCCGTAGGATAAGAGGATGAGGGATCATTCTGATTCATGTCCCCCTCAAGATCAGGATTAGGGATCGCATATTCATGCGGAAGAGGATCAGGATATTGATCCCGTGGAGGCAAAAGAGGTGTCCGAACATTCCCATCTAGAGGATACGGAATGGGGATAGAACTACGGGAGGCATCAGCATCTCTCCCACTCTCATAGTTGTATTCAGAATTCCGAGGGGCATTAGCATCTCCCTCGTAATTAACCATGGCGTCTGGAGCCACACTCAAGTCCCTACCTGATCGTAGCAACATGATGTTAGATTCTCTTTTCAAAGATTTAATCAAACAAGTTGTACAGAGATTAATCAAACAAGTGGATGCTTAACGTGATTTTAGGATTCCTTGTTGAGTTATTTGAATTGGATTAAACCACAATTTCGCTCAGGGAAAGGATCCTAGTTTCAGTTCGATTTCCACCGTTATTGTCTAAGGCTTTCTCTCACAACGCTTTCAGAATCTAACCGGGACTTCAATTGGTACAACCAGCCCGATGATCAAGGAGGAATACCTTGATTTTGGGGACTTATGGAGGTCTCAACGTCAACTTCTCTAGTCTGATCAAGGGACCAACCCAATCAGAGAGAGTTGCTGACGTCGAGTAATGTGTTCCTAAGAAGAGGAGGGTATTAGCCTCAATGCGTATGTCCTGTGGCCTGGATGGCCTCTAATGCTTAGTAAGTAATGGGTAGCTAGCACTCAAAACACAGAAATCTGGAAACTGGAAAAAATTAAGAAACTGTCTGAATCGCGTCGATGGTAGTCGACGCTATTCAAAACAGAACTTAATTTTTCGCAGAAGCAGATGCAGACAGCAGAGAAACTGTAAAGCCTGAAAGGCGTCTAGGTAGGTTGACGCGGTTTTAAAACGCGTCAGCTATCCTGGACGCTTTTCAGTTCGCAGAAACAGTTTTCCAGGAGGATTTTCTGGGTTGAATCCTCCTCAAACAAGGTAAAAAGCAGTAAACAATCGACTCATGCAATTTTTTTAGTTCCAGATTTTAAACAGGATGGTTTACTAACTAGACAACTAGAAAAACAATCAATCACACATCATTTTTATCACAAAAACAGCTTTTTGAGTTAATCAAGGGGGGGGCAAGATCTTGCCACTGGGGTGTGCACGTGGTGCACAAGGAAAATCAATTAAACTAAACACTCACCAATTGGTGAGGACGTGTCCAGAGACACAAATGGTGCACCGTGGGTGCCCGATATGATGATAGCAAGAACAAAAGGAAACTAAAAGATGGCGAGACCAAGTCCCACCGTGATCGCCAAAAAAGTTGTAGGTGCTTAGAATGACCGTGTGATTAACATGAAATATCTATGTTGTTTAGGTGTAAACTAACCTATTAAAAACAGCAACTAAAGTGCAGTGATCGCCAGAAACTTTTAACTTAAAAGTTTCAAAAGAGAGTATGATCGCCTACCTTTCAAACGCGGAAGATTGAATCCTTGGTTCCCCTTCCTCAGCCGGCTGAAGAAAGAGAGCCCTTTCTTTGTTCTTTTGTTCTTGCTGTTGAGTTTGAGGTTGAGGATCGTCCAGAAGTTGTGCTTGATTTCCCCTTTTTGATCTCTTGTTGTTGTTGAGTGCAGCAGAGATAGAAACAGAAAAAATGAAGAACTATGATGAGAATTTAAATAGAAGTAGTATCTGAACTAATCATGATTTTAAGCATATTTAAAACAGCAAACTTACTTTTTTAATGGCTTTGAAACCCCTTAAATCAAATAGGTTTTTTGAAAGATTATGCTGTGGTGTGTGGTTGCATGAAGTGAATATGAAGAATAAAACTAATGAAATGAATGCAGTAATGAAAAACTTATGCCCAATCGGTTGAAGCTCTGAAAAGGATGAAGATCTTGAAAGGACGCCGACTTCTAGAAATGGCAGCGCTCCGGCGTTACGACGTTGCTTCGATCTTCAAATCGCTATAACGCTATAGCTCAACTCAACTTAATTCTGTTTTTTTTCTCTTCAACATGTAGGGTATTTATAGGCATTTCTTGCGTTCGAGATTAACATTAGAAAAATCTGAATTTATCCATCTTAACCAACAGATAAATACTGATTAATTCATCTTTATCTGTAATTATCTAAAACGCGTCCACCTTGGCTGACGCCTTTCAGATTAATTAAGATAAGGATAAACATCCGGGAAAACTTATCTTTATCTTTATTAGGTAAAACGCGTCCACATGTGTAGACGTCTTTTAGACTAATTAAGATAAGGATAAACATCCGGAGAGGAAGTTAAAACCACTTAGGAAACCTAAAACGCGTCGACATTCCCAGACGCCGTTTAGTTAATAAATTAATTAATTAAAATTCAAATTTAAACGTTAAAACAGAAATAAACTATAAATGGCGTCCACATAGGTAGACGTCTTTTAGAATTCTTCATATTTTAACTCAAATTTGAGCTAAAATCAATTCAATTGATTAACTTAAACACATCTGTTAAACCCGACACCTAAAAAGATTAATAAAAATTAATCAATGATTAATTATCAGACCATTATGAGGCATTATTATATGATATGAAATTTACTCGAAATGACGTCAAAATTAGCGTGTCTACACATAGGTGCCTTCCCCTTCAAAATAGATTGGATCGCCTCGAACTGCTGAGGGTCCAGTCGGGAGGCAAGAACTCCCAGAGCATTAATGAGATCCGTAGGATCAGAGGATGAGGGATCATTCTGATTCATGTCCCCCTCAAGATCAGGATTAGGGATCGCATATTCATGCGGAAGAGGATCAGGATATTGATCACGTGGAGGCAAAAGAGGTGTCCGAACATTCCCATCTAGACGATACGGAATGGGGATAGAACTACGGGAGGCATCAGCATCTCTCCCACTCTCATAGTTGTACTCAGAATCCCGAGGGGCATTAGCATCTCCCTCGTAATTAACCATGGCGTCTAGAGCCACACTCAAGTCTCTACCTGATCGTAGCAACATGATGTTAGATTCTTTTTCAAAGATTTAATCAAACAAGTTGTACAGAGATTAATCAAACAAGTGGATGCTTAACGTGATTTTAGGATTCCTTGTTGAGTTATTTGAATTGGATTAAACCACAATTTCGCTCAGGGAAAGGATCCTAGTTTTAGTTCGATTTCCACCATTATTCTCTAGGGCTTTCTCTCACAACGCTTTCAGAATCTAACCGGGACTTCAATTGGTACAACCAGCCCGATGATCAAGGAGGAATACCTTGATTTTCGGGACATATGGAGGTCTCAACGTCAACTTCTCTAGTCTGATCAAGGGACCAACCCAATCAGAGAGAGTTGCTGACGTCGAGTAATGTGTTCCTAAGAAGAGGAGGGATTAGCCTCAATGCGTATGTCCTGTGGCCTGGACGGCCTCTAATGCTTAGTAAGTAATGGGTAGCTAGCACTCAAAACACAGAAATCTGGAAACTGAAAAAAATTAAGAAACTGTCTGAATCGCGTCGATGGTAGTCGACGCTATTCAAAACAGAACTTAATTTTTCGCAGAAGTAGATGCAGACAGCAGAGAAACTGTGAAGCCTGAAAGGCGTCTAGGTGTGTTGACGCGGTTTGAAACGCGTCAGCTATCCTGGACGCTTTTCAGTTCGCAGAAGCAATTTTCCAGGAGGATTTTCTGGGTTGAATCCTCCTTAAACAAGATGAAAAGCAGTAAACAATCGGCTCATGCAAATTTTTTTAGTTTCAGATTTTAAACAGGATGATTTACTAACTAAACAACTAGAAAAACAATCAATCACACATCATTTTTATCACAAAAACAGCTTTTTGAATTAATCAAGGGGAGGGCAAGATCTTGCCACTGGGGTGTGCACGTGGTGCACGAGGGAAATTAATTAAACTAAACACTCACCAATTGGTGAGGACGTGTCCAGAGACACAAATGGTGCACCGTGGGTGCCCGATATGATGATAGCAAGAACAAAAAGAAACTAAAAGATGGCGAGACCAAGTCCCACCGTGATCGCCAAAAAAGTTGTAGGTGCTTAGAATGACCGTGTGATTAACATGAAATATCTATGTTGTTTAGTGTAAACTAACCTATTAAAAACAGCAACTAAAGTGTAGTGATCGCCAGAAACTTTTAACTTAAAAAGTTTCAAAAGAGATATGATCGCCTACCTTTCAAACGCGGAAGATTGAGTCCTTGGTTCCCCTTCCTCAGCCGGCTGAAGAAAGAGAGCCCTTTCTTTGCTTCTTTGTTCTTGCTGTTGAATTTGAGGTTGAGGATCGTCCAGAAGTTATGCTTGATTTCCCCTTTTTTGATCTCTTGTTGTTGTTGTTGAGTGCAGCAGAGACAAAAACAAAAATAAAGAAGAAACAATGATGAGAATTTAAATAGAAGTAGTATCTGAACTAATCATGATGTTGAGCATATTTAAAACAGCAAACTCACTTTTTTAAATGGCTTTGAAACCCCTTAAATCAAGTAGGTTTTGAAAGATTATGCTGTGGTGTGTGTTTGCATGAAGTGAATATGAAAAATGAAATTAATGAAAATGAATACAATAATGAAAAACTTATGCCCAATCGGTTGAAGCTCTGAAAGGATGAAGATCTTGAAAGGATGCCGACTTCTAGAAATGGCAGCGCTCCGGCGTTACGACGTTGTTGCTCCGATCTTCAACTCGCTATAACGCTATGACTCAACTCAATTCAATTCTCTTCTCTTTTTTTTAACTCCTCAACATGCAGGGTATTTATAGGCATTTCTTGCGTTCGCGATTAACATTTGAAAACTCCGAATTTATCCATCTTAACCGATAGATAAATACTGATTAATTCATCTTTATCTGTAATTATCTAAAACACGTCCACCTTGGCTGACGCCTTTAAGATTAATTAAGATAAGGATAAATATCCGAGAAAACTTATCTTTATCTTTATTAGGTAAAACGCGTCCACTTGTGTAGACGTCTTTTAGACTAATTAAGATAAGGATAAACATCCGGATGGGAAGTTAAAATCACTTAGGAAACCTAAAACGCGTCGACCTTACCAGACGCCTTTTAGTTAATAAATCAATTAATTAAAATTCAAATTTAATCGTTAAAACAGGAATAAACTCTAAATGGCGTCCACTTGGGTCGACGTCTTTTAGAATTCTTCATATTTTAACTCAAAATTGAGCTAAAATCAATTCAATTGATTAACTTAAACACATCTGTTAAACCCGACACTTAAAAATATTAATAAAATTTAATCAATGATTAATTATCAGACCATTCTGAGGCATTATTATATGATATGAAATTTACTCGAAATGACGTCAAAATTAGCGTGTCTACAGCAAGCAGAGTTCGGATTGGAATCAGAACACCATCATGATTGTAGCACGTCTACATTGGCTGGTAACCACTCTCCATGATGAAACCTGCAGGGTTTGTGACATGGGGTACTTCCCAATCATGGAAAATGATTGACCTTATTTTATTTCTTTGTCTCTTTCATCCAGACAGGATTGATTCCATTGATCTTTTTTAGTTATCTTCACTGATTATTCTAAAAAAGATTCCTATCATATGATGTTGAGAGCGTGTCTCATCTTGGCATCACCTTTTCAGTGCATTCCATTCTATTTTACTCTCTTGCAAAGTCAATGCCAAGGTGGGGCAGCTGTAGACATGTTAATTTTGACCTCATATTGAGTAAATTTCATGTCACAATTATAATGCCCCAAAATGGTCTGATATTTAATCATTAATTAATTTTTATTGATTTTTCTTGAAATTTATTAATTAGCGTCGCTCGTGACTGACGCCATTTAGATTCCTAGTCGAAATAAGTTCGGAATTAAATTTCCAAATTCAAATAGATTTAACTAAATAGCGTCGCCTATGGGAGACTCCATTTAAGTCCTAATCCGTCTGGGTTTACGATTTTTAATCTGAATTAATTTCCTAGATTATCTAAAGCATGTCACCCTTAGGGGACGCGATTTAGATTTCCTAATATATTTCGGTTTCCTTTATGGATTTTATTTCTATTTTGGTCGCTTTAATTAGCCACATGGCGTCCTTGTTGGGCGACACAATTTGTTAGTTTCCTGATAAACATGATTTGCCCAAGATAATCTGGTTTCCAAAGTTGAGAAGGTTGATAACCCCTCCATGCTCGTCCAAGGTAAGTCCGACTGCGGGAGAGAGTCCTTTTGAAGCCCTAAACACCCCTAAACATATTCTTATAAATACAATACCCTTTGGACCTTTGAAAAAGGTGGGCCATTGGTGATTTTGAAACCTAAAGCAAGGTGTTTGAAGGCTCTAGAGGAGAAAAACGTGGACAGCAAGAAAAGCTTCATCCAAGGCTTCATCCTCTACATCCCTTTCATATTTGAAGCTTTTGAAGACAAAGGCTATGGAGGAGCCAACCAACTATATTCTTTCCCTAATTTCTTTCTAGCTTTTTATTAATTTCATTGATTTCATCATTGTTTTTCATAGCCCATCATCATCACTCTATGTTCACACACACACTCATATTTTTATACCCACATGCTTATAGGGATTTAAAGAACAACAATCAAGTGAATAGATTAGTTTAGTACATGTTTAAATTTCTTATTAGAATAGATACTACACTACTCTAGTTCTAATTAGATTTTTTTTTTTCTTGTTTAATCTTTCTTACAAGGTACAAAGAAGAAGAAAGAAAGAGATTTAAGGAACGATCATTAAGAAAACAAAAGCAAGAACACATTGATAAAGGGACTCTCTTTCTTTGGCCGGCCGAAGGAAGGGAATCAAGGACTTAACATCTTCCAAATTTGAAAAGGTAAACGATCAATCTTTCTTTTAAAACTTTTATAGTTTCTGGCAATCACGTTTTCTTTAATTTTAATAGTTTGTTACTATTTATATAAGCAACATGAAACTCATGAACATCACACACCTAATTTGAGCACCCACAGATACTGAAAAAGTAAATCTGGAAAGTTACATGCTACAGGATCGGACAGATACATGGTGGTCTTCTACCCTCCGCACAAAGTTTGCTGGAAAAGAAGGTGGGATAACATGGGAAGAATTTTTGACAGCCTTCAGGGCTAAGTTCTTTCCACAACATATTCAAGATAAAATGATGTAGGAGTTTCTGTCCCTGACCCAAGGCACTATGTCAATCATGGAGTATGAAGCCAGATTTCTGAGTTGGCCAAATTCGCACCTCACAAGTGCCTTGATGAACGTTGGAAGCTACAAAAATTTCTAATGGAGCTAAAACCAATATTAAGTACTAAGCTGGTCGCGCACAAATTTAGCTCCATCGAAGAGGTGGTTGAAGCCGCGTGCAGGCAAGAAGCCGAGCATGAGATTTATTTAGAAGAAAGCAAGGTAAATCTTAAGAGGCAAGCACCTTCCTCTATGCAGAGGCAAGCATCCCCCTCTATGCCCAAGAAGAGGAAGACTGAGTCTCCAAAGATGCCGATAATGACTACTACTCCATCTGCTCAAGTTCCCTCTTACCCTTTGTGTCAGAAATGTGGAAAAAGACATGAAGGTATGAAATGTCTGCGGGGATCTGATCGATGTTTTAGTTATGGGGAGACCAAACATATTCTGAAGGACTGTCCCAAGGTTAGAACCACTCCTACGCAAGCACCAGCATCAGCCCAGCCAACAGTTCCCACCAAATCACGAACGCTAGCTCGTGTCGTTGCCTTGACTCGGGAAGATATGGGGGTTGTTGAGAACGTCATTGAAGGTATGGTTCTTATAGCCAATACTTATGCTTGAGTTTTGTTTGATACTGGTGCTACGCATTTCTTCATTTCAGAAGAATTCATACAATCATTATCTGATAAGATAGATTTAGTTGAAACTCCAGTCCTTATGACTGTTTTCACTCTTCGGGGAGTTCTCCAGTCCCAAAAGTGCATTACCTCTCTTAAGGTAGAAATCGAGGGTAGGCGACTCTCCACACAACTACATGTGCTTAAGATGAAAGACTTTGATCTCATACTAAGGATAGATTGGTTAGAACAACACCATGTTATGTTTGATTGCCAAAGGAAAAAGATTCTTTTTAGAATCCCAGGGGAAGAAGAGTTCTCTCTTAAACTCCTGAAACTTGAAAAACAAATCATTTCGGCACTTAAAGCACGACGCTGCATTGACAAGGGCTGTTCAGCCTACTTAGTCAGTTTAGTTTCCATCCCAAAAGAAAAGAAAGCCCTCACTATTTCTAATATTGAAGTAGTAAGAGAATACCCAGATGTCTTTCCAGAGGAATTGCCAAGCCTGCCGCCCGTGTGGGAGATCGAATTCTCAATTGAGCTTCTCCTAGTCACAGTGCCCATCTCTAAGATTCCCTATCGTATAGCACCTGCTGAGTTGGCCGAACTAAAGAAGCAGCTTCAAGAATTATTAGACAAGGAATTTATTCGTCCTAGTGTATCTCCATGGGGTGCTCCTATTTTATTTGTTAGGAAGAAGGATGGATCTTTGCGACTATGTATAGATTATCAGAAGTTGAATCAAGTCACTATCAAGAATCGATATCCCCTGCCGCGAATTGATGATCTATTTAATCAATTACAAGGTGCTACCGTATTTTCGAAAATAGATCTTCGATCGAGATATTATCAATTAAGGATTAAAGAAGAAGATATTCCCAAAACACCATTTCGAACCAGGTACGGGCACTATGAATTTCTAGTCATGCCTTTTGGTTTAACCAATGCCCCTGCAACTTTTATAGATTTAATGAACTGGGTATTCAAACCATACTTGCATCATTTTGTAGTAGTATTTATAGATGATGTCCTGATATATTCTCCTACTGAGAAAGGACATTAGGAATATCTGAAGATTATTTTAGAAACTCTCAGAACTCACAAACTATATACCAAATTCAGCAAGTGTGAGTTCTGGTTATAACAAATTCAATTCCTTGGCCATATTATTTCTAAAGAAGGTGTAGCTGTTGATGCGGCTAAGATTCAAGCTATACTTAATTGGGAAGCACCTAAGACTCCAACTGAAGTTCAGAGTTTTCTAGGTCTAGCTGGATACTATCGACGCTTTATAGATGGGTTACTCTAGCTGCTCCTTTTACTAAGTTAACCCGGAAAGGGGTAAGATTTTTGTGGACAGAAGATTGTGAAAGGAGTTTCCAGGAGCTAAAAAAAAGATTAACTACAGCTCCAGTCCTTGCCCTGCCTAGTGGAACTGAAGGTTTTGTCATCTATACTGATGCCTCAAGACAAGGTATCGGTTGTGTGCTTATACAGCATGGTAAGGTAATTGCTTATGCATCCCGTCAACTAAAGGATCATGAGCTAAATTATCTTACCCATAATCTTGAATTAGCAACAGTAGTTCATGCACTCAAAATATGGAGGCATTATTTATATGGAGTGCAATTTCAAATCTTCACAAACCATCAGAGCCTTAAAGCCTTAAATATATTTTCTCTCAGAAGGAGCTCAATCTTAGACAAAGGTGTTAGATAGAATTCTTAAAAGATTATGATTTTGAATTGAATTATCACTCAGGCAAGGCAAATATTATAGCCGATGCTCTCAGCAGGAAGCAACTGATGATGATCAGAGATTGGAAGATGATTGAGGAAGTTATTGCCGCCTTATCTCAGTTATCCATTCAATCTACAATTGTAGAGAAAATCTCTGAAGCTCAACAGAATGACCCTAAGTTGCAAGAACTGACTGATAAGCCTGGATTTAAAACAAATGATCGTAGGGTGGTATATTTTCAAGGCAGACTATGTGTTCCAAAGAACCAAGAATTAAGGAAGGAACTACTGACCGAAGCTCATAGGTCAAAGTTCACTATTCATCCTAGAAGTACCAAGATGTTCCAAGATATGAAGCGTACCTTCTGGTGGCCTAGTATGAAGAAAGATATTGCTAATTTCGTTTCTAAATGCCTAGTCTGTCAGCAGGCTAAGGCAGAACACTAGAGACCCTCTAGACTACTTCAAAATATATAAATTCCAGAGTGGAAATGGGAACATATCACCATGGACTTTATCGTGGGTCTTCCCCAAACAACACGTGGTCATGATGCCATCTGGGTAATCGTAGATAGATTTACAAAATCTGCCCATTTCTTGCCAATTAAAATTTCACAATCAGTAGAAAGTTGGATCAAGTTATACATAAACAATATCATTAAGTTACACAGGGTTCCCAAGTCAATTATCTCGGATAGAGACTCTAGATTTACTATGGAAGAGTCTCCAGGAAGCTTTAGGTACTTAATTAAAATTCAGTACTGCCTTCCATCCTCAAACTGACAGTCAGTCAGAAAGAACCATCTAGACACTAGAAGATATGTTTAGAACATGTAGTCTAGATTGGAAAGGAGATTGGGATAAAAACTTACCGTTGGTCGAGTTTGCCTATAACAATAGCTTCCATACCAATATTAAAATGACTCCTTTTGAAGCTCTATATGAGAGACCCTACAGATCACCTATATGTTGGGAAGAGTCTAGAGAGAGACAAATGATAGGACCAGATATTGTACAGGCCAGCACAGAGAATATTCAACATATCTGTCAAAGGTTGATAGCTGCACAGAATCGACAAACGAGTTATGCCAATCGGAGAAGAAAAGATGTCTCTTTTGAAATTGGGGACCATATTTTTTGAAAGTTTCCCCATCAAAAGGAGTTGTCGGATTCGGAAAGCGAAGCAAGCTGGCGCCCCACTATATTGGTCCATTTGAAATTTTGCAGAAGGTTGGAGATGTAGCATATCAGTTAGCTTTACCACCTGCCTTGGAAGGAGTTCACAGTATTTTCCATGTCTCCATACTCAAGAAATATCTTCATGACCCATCTCATGTCATAGATTATGATGAACTCCATATCCAACCAAATCTTAGACTTCAAGGCAAAGGAGCTCAGAAACAAGACAAATTTCTTTGGTGAAGGTCCTATGGAGAAACCAATCAACAGAAGAAGCTACATGGGAAATGGAAAAAGAAATGAGAAGCAAGTACCCATATATTTTCGGTAAGATCCTCACCATATTCAGCAATTTATCACTACAAGATCACAGTTACATGCCAACATATACATAATTATAAAAAGGCATATTTGCAAATATCAAAAAAAGTATAAATACAATTTCGAAAAGTTCATATCCTATGATGCAATAGATGATTTTCATAAGGGCTTAGGTGCAATTTGTAAGGCTTCTAGTAGTATCCTCAAATCGTCGAAAAGAAATTAAATTCGGTGAAGAAGTGTTGAATGAGGGTATAAAGCCAATTATAAAAGAAATATGGACTTAAATGTAAAAATGCTAAAAGATACTGCTAAAAGATAAGGATACTGATAAAGGATAATGGTAAGGTTTCTTAGCTCCCAAGAAATGATGCGACCTCACCATGCCACTTGGCTCCATTCAAGCAACATTTATCTCTTTAGGACACATGTCCCAAATCCAAGAGAGACCTTAAGGGACACTTGTCCCCATCCTAGGCCATGACCACTTCGATAAATAGGGGGGTTGCCCCTCTCATCTTCCCATATCTTCTCCTTCCCCCTTGCCCATGTTTAGAGAGAGAAAGTGAGAGAGAAAGAGAGGTATAAAGGAAGAGAGGAAGGAAGAAAAAGAGGTAGGAAGGAAGAGAGAAAGATTTAAAGCGGGAACGGGAGCTATCTGTGGTTCTACGCATGTATAGGAGGAGGAAGTTTACACCGTGTCCAAGTGAGCTCCTGGTTTAAAAGTAAGTACATGGTTCTTTCTCCATGGTTATTTTTCTATCGCAAATAGCCTATTTTCAAACATGTATTTTCCTATAAATTTCAGTAAATGTTACTAAGCCGTTATGCTGCAAAAATGACATAAGAGCCTAAATGGACTCCCAACCCATGCCTAAATCCATGCCTAAGTCTCATGCTAAAATCAAATATGCTTACGGACAATGCCACCTTAGGAGTCCATGCGTCCGAATCATACAAGCATCCTTATGAGGCAAACATTAAGTAAAAGACGCAACCCGAGGCAAACAGGTAAATCCTGGGTATGATTCTCCCGGTCCAGGTGGGACAGGTGGGTCCCCCTGCTGCGCAGTGGAAGCGCCAGTGAGCATTTGCCTTACCACTGGCTGCATGTCATGCTAACCTCCTCATATTGTGGTTTAGATGCATGTCGGTTAAATAAGTGAAAAGATTCATGCTGTTTGTATATTATATATGTAACGACCTACCACCCTATAATCAGGAATCCGATTACTAAATGGGTACCGAATCATTAATTTGGAGCCAAACCAGGATCTAGATAAGTCTGGAAAATAAATAATAAACTAAGGTAAACATTCACATCGCATTGAATGAAAAGGAAGTGCAATAATTAAAAGTTATTACAATGCGACTCGACACAGCAAATAATTACATACTCCAACTGAAAAGAAATAATTAAGCGTACAGGCCAGAAAAATAAAATAACAACTACGTCAAGGCATACCCCGGAAAAACGGCTGTTGGCGCGTAACCCAAGGTAGCACTCTACTCGCTACACCTGCCTGGAACCCTCACCTGAAAATCGCAGGGGTAAGTCTCAATGAAAAGACTCAGTAGGGATCCTTCGATCCCTACCACCCACTCACGCACCCACAAGTGCAGCAACACAAATATAGGTAAATTAAACAAGTAAAGCAGTAACATAATTCCTAATTTTCGATATAAAACACATGCATTAAATATGTAACACACACAACTCTGAAACCATTCTACCAGGGAGCCTACAACCAGCGTCTCGGCAAAACACGCCAACCACACAGCCGAACGCGGGAAACACAGACCCACTGAGACCAAACAGTAACCCCTCGGATAGCACGCTAGCTACTCTGGCCCAACTGGCTCTACGTGGTTTCTGCTTCTCCCAGCACGAGTGACACTCCAGAGGTACCACTCTTACATTGGTACTAGCTAACTCCGGGGTACACCAGGTGACCCTCTCTCTAGGCGTCACCCCACCACTCATATGCCGGCGTTGTGTCCCTCCCATACCGACACAGGGTGGCTAAGCACTACAGCTGTCACTCTAGGTCCACGGTCGCACGAAACACAACACAGTGCGATCCGATCACGTAAAAATCCTCATCCTCGAGTATGATTTCAAGCATGCATTTAACTAACTATCTAACAGTGTGAAGATATGTTAATAGCATGAATTAATGTGATTCTGTCTTGAATCGCATCGTCCAAGGCCGACGTCATTCAAGCCTCCTAAACTGGTTCATGTGAAATCTGGCCTCGGAAATGGCCTCAAAATGCATCGTCATATGCAGCCACCTTTTGAAAGGCGTCGCTATCCCTAGTCGCTAGATAGCGACAAAAGCAAAGACAGGCTATAGGTGATTTTCACTTGAAATGCATCCACCATGCAAGTCGCCTTTTGAAAGGAGTCGTTGTCCCTGGACGCTCATCAGCCCAGAGATAGAGTCGGTTATTTGGGCTAAATCGCGTCGCGGGTGAAAGCCGCCCTTCTAAGAGGCTTCGTTGTCCCCCGACGCCATTTAACCCTCACAAACAGGTTCTTCCTCCACCATCCCCCAATCCACGGGGTGGTATTTCCTCCCCCAAATCGTGTAAAAAACACAAAAACGTGGAGGAGGGGAAGAACCTAATTACCCATTAAAACACCCAAATTCTCGTTACATGCAATTAGTGTTTTCACCCCAAGAAAACCCCTAAACATGCTTCAAAGCGGGAAAACATGGTTTTGAAATGAAATACAACGGGGATCGTCACCCTACCGGTTACTCGAACTCCTCCTAGCTGCAAGCCGCCAATCCACCTCGCCACACGCCGCCACCGATACCACCGTGGACGCCGTTACTCCACCGGAATGTCGGCCACCGTCCGGAAAGAAAAACGCCGCAGAGGAGATGGTGATGGTAGTGGTAGGAGTTAAGAGGTTGATGGAGGGGAGGGAGAGATGGAATGGAGAGAGGAAAGCAAGGAGGGGGGGAAAGGGGCCGCCGGCTCGCCGAAGGGAAGAGAAGAGAGAGAAGAGGAAGGAGAGAATGAGGGAAATGAGGGAGGGTTCGCGGGGTCAACCGGAAGCTGAGTAAAATGCGTCATGCAAGCCCGACGTCATTCAGATGACAAGACCGGGCCGTACACTAACAAGCCAGGGTCATACTCTAAATGGCGTCGTCTATCCAAGACGCCATTCAGACGATATGACCAAGCCGTACTCTTGGGACCCAAGGCCAACCCACGTGGGGCCCACGTGGCACAACCTAAAATACGTCTACATTGTTGGACGTCGTTTAAACCGTTTAAGCCCCATTAGTGCCCAAACTAAGGGATCCGACCCCGAAACTGACCCAATAACCGGATCCGAAAATCTCAATCATTACATTCTCCCCCTCCTTAAAAGAATTTCGTCCCCGAAATTGCTTGTTACAATTTAACGAGGTTGAAACATAAGGATACAAGCTCACAAGATAACTTACGAGAAAAGGTAGGGAAACTGCTCCTGCATCTCATCCTCGCGCTCCCAGGTCACCTCTCCCCCGGAGCGATACTGCCAAATCACCTTAACCAGAGGTACAACCTTGTTCCGAAGGACCTGTTCCCTGTGATCCTCAATACGTACTGGAAACTCTGGAAAGGACAAGTCCTCCGCGACTTCCAACTCTGAAAAGTCTAAAACATGAGGTGGATCCTGAACATATCTCCTCAGCAAAGAAACATGGAACACATCGTGCACCCCTGCAAGACTGGGCGGCAAGGCTAGCTGATACGCCGTTTCCCCAATTCGAGCAAGAATGGGAAAAGGCCCAACATATCGCGGACTCAGCTTACCTCGCTTTCCGAATCTCATCACACCCTTGGAGGGTGAGACTCGGAGAAGCACGTGGTCCCCAACCTCAAACTCAAGCGGTCTCCTACGGATGTCTG
Source organism: Zantedeschia hybrid cultivar (assembly GCA_030544215.1). Lineage (NCBI taxonomy): Eukaryota > Viridiplantae > Streptophyta > Magnoliopsida > Alismatales > Araceae > Zantedeschia > Zantedeschia hybrid cultivar. The sequence continues at coordinate 33,999,074 of JARZZO010000012.1, read as the reverse complement.
CATAACTTTTCTGTCTGCTCTGAGCTACAATCAATCTCTGTTGTACCACTCTGGCAACCTCAGCACTCTGCTATACCAACTCTGGTCTTGCTATCTGCCTCTCGCCAATCTCAGACCAATTCAAGGGGATCGACACGGTCGCCTGTACAATGCCTCATAAGGCGCCATGCCGATACTAGAATGGTAACTGTTGTTGTAAGCAAACTCCACTGTAGACAAGTGATGCTCCCAAGAACCTCCCCAGTCTAGGCAACATGCCCTGAGCATATCCTCCAGAGTCTGAATGGTCCTCTCCGACTGCCCATCAGTCTCGGGATGATAGGCCGAGCTGAAGGCTAACTGCGTGCCCAAGGCCTTCTGAAAACTCTTCCAGAACCTAAAAGTAAATCTCGGATCCCGATCTGACACGATGGATAAGGGCACCCCATGCAGAGAGATGATCCGATCCACGAACAGCTTAGCCAACTTATCGACTGACCAGTCCTTCCTAATAGCCAAGAAGTGTGCCGACTTGGTCAATCGATCAACAATAACCCAGATCGCGTCTCTTCTGCCAGGAGACACACGTAATCCCATCACAAAGTCCATAGTCACGTGTTCCCATTTCCATTCTGGGATCGGCAAGGGCTACAACAAACCTCCTGGTCTCTGGTGTTCTGCCTTAACCTGCTGACAAGTTATGCACCTAGCTACATAATCAACCACATTCTTCTTCATACCAGGCCACCAAAAGTGCCTCCTCAAACAATGATACATCTTAGTCGTTCTGGGATTTACTGCATATCTAGAACGGTGTGACTCATCTAGGACACTCCTGCGCACGTCCTCCTCGGTCGGAACATAGAGTCTGCCTCTAAACCTGACTGTACCATCATCCCACAATTCCACCTCTGGTCTCTGGAGAATCTGCGGTAACTCTGCATCTGCCCTCTGGGCCTCAATTACGGCATGGTACATTGCTGGCCTCACAGTTAAGCTGGCCAACACGGCTCTATCAGCCTCTCGCGGAACCCTAAAGGAAGATTCCACAACCTGCTCAAATAACCTCCATTCTTGAACCATGAGATATGACACGACTGTCTTCCGACTCAAAGCATCTGCCACCACATTTGCCTTGCCCGGATGATAAGAAAGGTCGAGATCATAATCCTTGATAAATTCCATCCACCTGCGCTGCCTCAAGTTCAGATCCTTCTGCGTGAATACATATTTCAGGCTCTTGTGATCGGTAAAAACCTGAAATTTTTCTCCATACAAATAGTGCTGCCAGATCTTTAATGCAAATACCACAGCTGCCAACTCTAAGTCATGAGTGGGATAGTTCTCCTCATGCTTCTTCAACTGCCTAGAAGCATAGGCCACAACCTTACCATGTTGCATCAGAACCGCACCCAAACCTCAACGTGATGCATCTGAATAAACCACAAATCCACCGGAACTTGATGGAAGCACCAACACTGGAGTCGAAGTGAGGTGAGTCTTCAACTCAATGAAACTTCACTCACACTCCTCGGTCCACACGAAACGAACTCCCTTACGAGTCAATCTCGACAAAGGGGTCGCTATCGAAGAAAAACCCTAGACAAACCGTCTGTAATAACCTGCTAATCCCAAGAAGCTCCTGATCTCAGTTACTGTTATTGGTCTGCTCCAATCCATTACTGCCTCAATCCTGGCTGGATCTACTGCAATGCCCTCACCAGAAATGATATGCCCCAGGAAGTGAACCTTATTTAACCAGAATTTACACTTGCTAAACTTGGCATAGAGTTGGTGCTCTCTCAGAAACTACAATACTACCTGAAGATGTGTGGTATGCTCTTCCTCAGAAGAAGAGTATACCAAAATATCATCTACAAATACCACCACAAACTGATCTAGATAGGCCCTGAAGACCCGATTCATCAAATCCATAAAAGCCACCTGATAAAGTGTTAAATTGATCATTTAAGGGTAATCATATGCATCATACTCATGTTTTTATCTGCAAAATAGCATAAAATGATAGATAATTGTGTAACAAGTCCAACGGTACTAATTTCATCAAATTCTGACTTAAAAACATCGTCATTTCATGTGATTAAAAGAGCATAGCGCATTTGCGGTTTTTCGACAAAACCGAGACGAAATGAATAAATATGATGATATTTTTATGATAATGCGCTAATTTATATTTATTTTATGTGAACAGGACATGCCGATGATGCAATGCAACTGGTGGAGTTTCTAGAAATTTGGGAGAGGTCTAGTGTTCGGATTTCAACTAAAGCAGGAGTAAAAATGCAATTTGATTCATTCCTTCTCTGGAGTTTCCCAAAACCCACTATTTTCTTCCTTCTCTCCAATTTCCAACCGCCCTACTTCTTCTCCAGTTTTCTTCCCACGCCTCTCTTCCTCTCTATATTAATTTCCTTCCCGCAGCAAACCTCTCCCACACGTTTGTTTCTCTCTCAGTTTTCTATTCCTCTCCGTTTTCTCCTCCTCCCGTGGCCTCTCAACCCGGCAGCCCTTCCTCCTCTCTGGTTTCCTTCTCTCCTTGCCATCCCTCTCTACCTCCATAGCCCTCTCTCTCGTTCCTGCCGCACTCTCCTTCTTCCTCCCCTCTTTTCCAACTCCTCTCCGGCTCTCCCTCTCCCCGGTTATCCCTCTCTTCTTCTTCTTTTCCAACTTCTCTGCCTCCCTCTCTCTTTTCTTCTCCCTCTCCACCAGCGTACACACGCACCAGGTCCTCTCTCCCTCCCTTGCTCTGCTATCCTCTCTCTTCCTCCCTCTCTCCTCTCTTCTCTCCCCACGTCTCTCTCTCCGATTACTGGCTCCACAGCAACCCACCTGCAAACCTACGCAGCAACCAGCTTCTTCCAGCACCTCCTGCGGTGAAGCCCTGCTCCCGAGCTCCACGTGCCGGCAGTCTCCAGCAAGCTCCTCCAGCCGCCAACCTCCAGCAGCACCAGCATCGCCCGACCAGCAGCGCATGCACCTCTTCCACGAATCTGCACGCATTGCTCTGCAAGCCGGTGAAGCCCACGCTGCACCTGCCAACTTCACGCACGTCTACAAGCCTGCAAGGTTCTCAGCTCCTCCCCGAGCTCCTGCAAACGCACCGGGTGAAGCCAACACCCAACCGCAGCCATCCACGACCTGCAGCACCCGGCTGTTTCTTCCAGCGCTTGGTGAAGCTGACCTCCACGTGTAGACCCTGCACGAACCAGCACCAGCAGAAGCTCCACGCGGTGGTGTACCTGCCAGTGTTCTCAACCTCTTCCACGTCCAAGTTGAACCAGCAAGCAGCTCCACCGCCCACACCAGCAGCTTCTTCCTACTTGCCCACATGCATGCTTGGTGAAGCTCTCCTCCGGCCTCCTCCAGCACCTGCCAGCAGCAAGTTCCAGCACCTCTTCCACCGTCCACGCATGCAGCCCAGCAGCAGCTTCCTCCTCTCCTGCACGTGCCACCTTCAAGATTATCCACATGCTGCCCAACATAGCACTCCCAGCAAGCTGTCCCGGCGCACCAGCAGAAGCCCCAGCGCATGAAGCAGCTTCTTGCCAACCTCCACGCAGCTGCTTCCTCCAGTGCATGCAGCAGCAAGCTCCACGTTTCTCTTCCACGCACCAGCAGCAACCATCAGCCTACAACCCACAGAAGACTGCTGATATTGTGTTGTTCTTTCTATTTCCCCCATTAGTATAATAGTTGGTTATTTAATTAAGATTAGCTAGTTGTTATTTAATATTTTGTTTATTTAGTTTAAGTTTATTAAACCATTAAACTTTGTAATTTGTTTCGTAATCTTTAGATAATTAATGAGTTCCACATAGTTAAATTTTAACGTATTTGTTATAATTTTTAGTTGTGCTTAGTTTTTTTTTTTATGTGCTTGTGTTTAATTTCTGAAAAAAAATAAAAAAAATAAAAAAGAGATTTGTTTAATTTGAGTAATCCTATTTTTAGGTAACATTAGTTAACTTAATTTTAGTTTAATTAAGTAATTAGTTTACATAAAATCTCACTTATTTTTAGATTAACTAAAGTCCAAAGTTTTCAAAGTTAAAATTCTAACTCCCTGTGGATCGACTCGGACTCACCACTATTAATTTTCAAAATTTGATTTGAGTGAGCCGGATAAATTTAGATTGAACGTTTTCATGAGTGTTTAACGACGCACAATTTGGAACGATCACCACCGGAGCATTCGTCAAGCCAAAAGGCATAACCAAAAACTCATAATATCCATACCGAGTCCTAAAGGCCGTCTTGCTAACATCAACCTCACGGATCCTCATCTGATAATATCATGATCTCAAGTCAATCTTTGAAAACACCTTTGCAGACTGCAACTGATCCATCAGATCATCGATCCTCGGAAGTGGGCACTTGTTCTTTATCATCACCTGGTTCAGCTGTCTATAATCGATACACAACCTCAGAGAACCATCCTTCTTTCTGAAAAATAGAACTGGAGCACCCCACAGAGAAGTACTGGGACAAATGAAATCCTTATCCAGTAATTCCTGCAACTGCGCCTTCAACTCAGCGAGTTCGGCTGGCGCCATCCTATACGGGGCCTTAGACAGGAGCGCCGTACCCGGTGCAAGCTCAATAGTAAATTCAACCTCTCGCTGAGGAGGAAGACCAGGCAACTACTCAGGAAACACATCTACAAAGTCACAAATTACAGGTACCTCCCAAGGACTGGGACTACCACTAACATCAGCTAAAACAACAGAGACAAGGAAGGCCTCACAACCACCAACAAGCAACCTTTGGGCCTTAAAGGCAGAAATAAGAAAACCTTGAGAAGAGAGCCTAATACCTTGGAAGTAGAAGGTTGGGATGTCCGAAATAAAGAAACGCACCCTCTTCTTGTGGCAGTCCACCTCGGCATAATAAGCCTCAAACTAGTCCATGCCCAGGATGACATCAAAGTCGCGAATGGCAAGCACAACTAACTGAGCAAGTAACTCATGGCCCTTAATGGTCAAGGGAACCTTACTCAAACAGTTATAAGACAACATGAAATCCCCAGAAGGAACCTCTACCATCAATCCATCAAATATCTCATCAACGGGTGCAGAAAGAATGTCTATGAACTGCTCAGAAATAAAAGAATGCGAAGCACGCGAATCAATTAACACATGCGCAAAGTTCCCAAGGACAGAAAGTGTACCTTCCACCAAGTTGGATGCACGAGCCTCCTTCATGGTGATAGCTAAAACTCTCCCCTGAGTCATCGGCTTCTTCTAATCACCTGGACCCTGCCCCTGACCATGCCCCTGCGGGCAATACCTTGCCAAATGGCCCTGCTGGCCACAAGTGTAACACCTCCCAGAAAAAGCAAGACACTGAGTCCCACCGTGAGTCCCACCGCAATGTCGACAAGCTGCAGGAAGCCTCTGAGCTGCCTCCTGTTGAGCACTGGACACTGACTGACTCTGTTGGCTCTGTCTGGGTCTGCTACTACCGTTGCTGCTGCCACTACCCCGAAAGAACCTCCTGAATCTGGAGCCAAGTGAAGATGATCCTGATCTGGACAAAGGAGCTGTTGCTGCTGCTGCCTTTTCCCTGCCACGAACTGGCCCCTGAGTAGTTAGTCCCCTCTCCCGGGCTGACTGATCATGTTGTGCCTCTACTGCCGCGGCACACCTAACTGCCGATGCCAAATCTGTACAACAGTGGGATGCCACAAAACTCCTAAGATTAGACCGCAGTCCATCCACAAATCTCTCAGTCCGACACTCCTCGTCTCCTGAGATAAAATGCACAAACCTACCAAGCGACACAAACTTTGTCTGGTATTCAAGCACTGTCATGCTTCCTTAGGTCAGCTCCATAAATTCCCTTTCCTTGGCCTTCTGGACATGCCTAGGGAAGTACTGTGCATTGAATTCCTTCACAAAAGTCTCCCATGGAATCTCCCTGAGACCTATCCGCATATGACAGACTCTTCAAAGTGGTCCACCAATCGTAGGATCATCCTTCAACATGAAGGTAGCCAACGGAGTCCTCTAAACCGCCGCACAGTCCATAGTATCAAAAGTCTTCTCCATCTCCCTCAACTAATGAACAGCCTCATCAAGGTCGGGACGACCGGTGAAATGAGGCGGCTTCAGCTTCAGGAATCTCTCCAATGTAGCTGAAGACCCTCCCTGAGCACTGGAACTCTCACTAGGGTCTCGGGTCTGGTATCTAGCCATCGTGTCCATTATAGCCTCCATGAAATGCTCCATACTCGGCCTACCAGCCTCAGATCCACTAGGGGCATCTCCCCGCTCTCTAATGACTGGCATCCTCTTCCTAGGAGCCATCTAATCGCCTACAATCACAAAAATCGGAAAGTTCTAATTAGAATCTTAAAACCTACACTACCATCGTGCTCGTACGGAATAATGTAATTATTTGCCAGAATTACGATATTTAACCTAGTTATTCATTCATTTGCCAGACCGAATGCTCTGATACCAACTGTAACGACCCGCCACCCTATAATCGAGAATCCGATTACTAAATGGGTACCGAATCATCAATTTGGAGCCAAACCAGGATCTAGATAGGTCTGGAAAATAAATAATAAACTAAGCTAAACATTCACATCGCATTGAATGAAAAGGAAGTGCAAGAATTAAAAGTTGTTACAATGCGACTCGACACAGCAAATAATTACATACTCCAATTGAAAAGAAATAATTAAGCGTACAGGCCAGAAAAATAAAATAACAATTACGTCGGAGCATACTTCGGAACAACGGTTGCTGGCGCGCAACCCAAGGCAGCACTCTCCTCGCTACACCTGCTTGGAACCCTCACCTGAAAACCTCAAGGGTGAGTCTCAACGAAAAGACTCAGTAGGGATCCTTCGATCCCCACCGTCCACTCATGCACCCACAAGTGCAGCAACACAAATATAGGTAAATTAAGTAAAGCAGTAACACAATTCCTAATTTTCGATATAAAACACATGCATTCGAAATGTAACATGCACAACTCTGAAACCATTCTACCAGGAAGCCTACAACCAGCGTCTCGGCAAAACACGCCAACCACACGGCCGAACGCGGTAAACACCGACCCGCTGAGACCAAACAATAACCCCTTGGATAGCATGCTAGCTACTCCGGCCCAACTGGCTCTAGGTGGTTTCTGCTTCCCCCAGCACGAGTAACACTCCAGAGGTACCACTCCTACACTGGTACTAGCTAACCCCGGGGTACACCAGGTGACCCTCTCTCTAAGCGTCACCCCACCACTCCCACATCGGCGCTATGTCCCTCCCACACCGACATAGGGTGGCTAAGCGCTACAGCTGTCACTCTAGGTCCACGGTCACACGAAACAAAACACAGTGTGATCCGATCACGTAAAAATCCTTATCCTCGAGTACGATTTCAAGCATGCATTTAACCAAACTATCTAACAGTGTGAAGATATGTTAATAGCATGAATTAATGTGATTCTATCTTGAATTGCGTCGCCCAAGGCCGACGTCATTCAAGCCTCATAAACTGGTTCATGTGGAATCTGGCCTCGGAAATGGCCTCAAAACGCGTCGTCATATGTAGCCGCCCTTTGAAAGGCGTCGATGTCCCTAGTCGCCAGATAGCGACAGAAGCAGAGACAGGCTATGGATGATTTTAACTTGAAACGCGTCCACTATGCAAGTCGCCTTTTAAAAGATGCCGCTGTCCCTGGACAGTCATCAGCCTAGAGACAGAGTCTATTATTTGGGCTAAATCGCGTCGCAGGTGGAAGCCGCCTTTCTAAAAGGCGTCGCTGTCCCCCGACGCCATTTAACCCTCACAGACAAGTTCTTCCTCCGCCATCCCCCAATCCACGGGGTGGTATTTCCTCCCCCAAATCGTGTAAAAAACACAAAAACGTGGAGAAGGAGGGGAAGAACCTAATTACCCATTAAAACACCCAAATTCTCGTTACATACAATTAGTGTTTTCACCCCAAGAAAACCCCTAAACATGCTTCAAAGCGGGAAAACATGGTTTTGAAATGAAATACAACGGGGATCGTCACCCTATCGGTTACTCAAACTCCTCCTAGCTCCAAACCGCCAATCCGCCTCGCCACACGCCGCCGCCGGTACTGCCGTGGACGCCGTTACTCTACCGGAACGTCGGCCGCCGTCCGGAGAGAAAAACGCTGCGGAGGAGATGGTGGTGGTAGTGGTGGGAGTTAGGAGGTTGATGGAGTGGAGGGAGAGATGGAATGGAGGGAGGAAAGCAAGGAGGGGGGGAAAAGGGGCCGCCGGCTCACCGGAGGGAAGAGAAGAGAGAGAAGAGGAAGGAGAGAATGAGGGAGAGGAGGGAGGGTTCACAGGGTCAATCAGAAGCTGAGCAAAAAGCGTCGTGTAAGTCCGACGTCATTCAGATGACAAGACCGGGCCGTATACTGACAAGCCAGGGTCGTACTCTAAATGGCGTCGTCTATCCAAGACGCCATTCAGACGATATGACTGGGTAGTACTCTCGCGATCCAAGGCCAGCCCATATGGCACAGCCTAAAACACGTCTACATTGCTGGACACTGTTTAAACCAAACTAAGTCTCAACCCCATCAGTGCCCAAACTAAAGGATCCGACCTCGAAACTGACCCGATAACCGGATCCGAAAACCTCAATCCTTACAATATATATTTATGACTTCATGCTATTCCATGATCTTTTAACCATGCCCTAATGCTATACCATGCTCCTATTATGCTTGCACATTGCCATACCATGATGCTATGTTATGATTAAGGCACGCCATGTCATGATCTTTATGTTTATACTCACGCCATCCCATGCTACACCATGATCTTTTGACCATACCATGAATTGTTATGATCCCAATGATAGCTAAAATTTGTTATGTTATCTTCTATCATGCCATGATTATGTAGTAACATTATGTTGTCTTTTTACGTTTATATATATAATAAGCCATGTAGTGGTATCATGTACTTGCTGAGTCGGTAAACTCACCCACACTATTTAACCCCCTTTTAGGAAAGGACCATCCTGGTATAACCGAGGAATCTCTACGATCTTAGTTTAGTTGAGCAGAGTTTGTTTTTGTAAATCCAGTCCCTATGTAACTTACAAGTTGTATCCCTGAACTTGATGTACTGTAATGCACTGTGTATGACGCCAATATGAAGTATTTTGTTTATTTACATGCAAAGTGCTCAACCTTAACTGTACAAGTCATGCTCGAGTTGTTTCCGCTGTTAACGAGTCCCTTCGGGTCGAAATACGTCGGTATGACCGAACCGGCTGACAGGGGGTCATTATAGAATGTCTCATTTGGATATCCCACAAACCTGCATCTATCAGTTCTAGATTCCAACTTATCTGGATCATTCATTTTTACATAAGTAGGACAACCCCAGACTTTAACATGTTTAAATTCTGGTTTCTTGTCTTTCCATATCTCATATGGAGTAGAAGTCACAGACTTGCTGGGTACTCTGTTCAGTAGGTATGCAGCTAACTCTAATATATACCCTCAGAGGGACACTGGTAAATCTGAAAAGCTCATCATAGATCGCACCATGTCTAATAAGGTGTTATTCCTTCTATTTAATATACAATTCATCTATGGTGTATATGGAGGGGTCAGTTGAGAAAGGATATCATTATCTTTTAAGAATTGTGTAAAACTAGTGCTCAAGTATTCTCCTCTACAATCAGATCGAAGAGCTTAGTACTCTTTTATGACTACTTCTCAACTTCATTTTTGAACTTCTTAAATGCTTTCGACTTGTACTTCATTAAGTACACGTAGCTAAGTCTCGAGAAGTCGTCGATGAACGTAATGAAATAAAAGAAGCCACCTTTGTCTTGGGTGGACATGGGACCACCTACATCCAAATGTATTAGTTCCAAAATATCCTTGGCACATTCTGTATGTCCAATAACTGGAGACTTTGCCATCTTTCCCTTTAGGTAGGACTTACATGTTGCAAACAATTCATGATCGAATGCATTCAAATAACTATATTTGTGTAACTTTTGTAACCTGCTTTCATCAATATGTCCAAGTCTACAATGCCACATGTACGCTTGGTTCACACTATTCTTACTCTGCTTAAGAGGTTTATCAATGTGGAGACTATAATAAGAAACATCAAAGAGATATAGACCATCGACTAAATATGCAGAGGTAATTAAGTTACCATAATAAATTGAAAAACCTTTATTCTCAATAGTCAACTTATATCCAATCTTATCTAAATAAGAAACATGAACGATATTTTTTATTATGCTATGTACATAATAACGATTATCTAATGATAAGATGCCTTTAGTTGGAAGCTTGAGGTTTGTTGTCCTTACAGTAATCATCGCAACCTTTGCGTTGTTTCCTAGTCTCAGATCCACCTTGCCTTTGCTTAACTTGAAACTACTTGTCAGCACCTGTACATCATGGCAGATATGAGAAGCACATCTAGTATCTAATATCTATGATATAGAATCTCTAACAGAGAAGTTTATCTGTATCATATAGATACCTAAAGCTTCTTGTCACTTCACCTTTCTTTGAGCTTTATTCTTGAAGTACTCCTTGCAATTCTTCTTCCAATGGCCCTTCTACTTGCAGTAGAAGTAGTCACCATTTTCTACTCTTTTGCCATTGTCCTTCCTTGGCATAGGCTTTGGCTTGTTCTATTTCTTTATCTTACCTTTCTTAAAGGCAATTGTTGCCTTCCTCTTCTTATTGGTCTTACTAACAAAGAGGATGTTGGGCTTTTTCTTCACAAGGTTGCCCTCAGTAATTTTCAGCATATTGATAAGCTCAGCCAAGGATGCATGTATCTTGTTCATGTTTAAGTTAACAATGAATGGTACATATGATGCAGGGAGTGAGGCAAGGACGAGGTCAGTATGTATCTCTTTGTGTAAAGAAACCTCAATAACTTCCAACCTTTCAATCCACTCAATCATCTTTAGCACATCGGTCTACACTGAAGATCTATCTGCCATCTGAGCTTTAAACAGAGACTTGGATATCTCATATCTCTCTACTCTGGTTTGCTCCTCAAACAGCTCATGCAAAAGGAGCAAGATGGCCTTGGCATCTATGTTCTCATACACTCTGCAACTCATAGCTCATAGAGGCAAGCATATAACATTGTGCCAGATGAGAGTCCTCTTTCCACTTCTCATACGTGATCATCTTTGCCTCAGGGGCATTCAATGCCGATTTAGCAGGAGGATCATCTTTAAGGACGTAGGCAATTTGCACAGACTTGAGGACAATCTTTAGATTTCTAAGCCAATTCGAGTAGTTTCGGTCCTGTCAAACGATTGGTATCAAGTATGCCACGGAGTGGATTATTCAACGACATTCTTGCCTATATGAGATAAATAAAATTTAATTAGCAGATATTCAATTATTAAAATTTAAAACAAGATATGGACTTTTAATCTAGTTTAACTCCCACTAATTTTCAACGCACTGTATAACCCTCGAATATATAGAACGAGAGATGCCGACGGTCTCCTAGTGGGGATCAGAATCTCAATGACTTATAGTATAGCCTTGTAGATGGCGCAACAAGCTGTAATACAATCAAAGAGCACCCATCTGATGTGACTTCGAACTTCTCGCACTATCTGATCATAGTTTCGATCCCTAGAGGTTTAATGGCCTTGTAGATAGCACAACAAACCATTATTTTTTGTCTAAGTATTTCATCGTTACGAGACGAGTATAGATTTGCACAACAAGGCTACATGATTCCTCTACCTGGATCAGAAGGCATCTCATGCCATAGTTAGAGTTTCTCCTTACGAATAGACAGGCATTGTGTAGCACAACAAACCTACCTAAAGTAATTTGAGTCCTATGACTATAACAATGGAGGACCACATGGAAAGCTCGCAACTACTCACGTTACAACTTAGAATTTGGTGAGGGTTTTCGATAACTTTTATCTTGGTCTCTCCTACATGATAATATATAAATACACTATATATATTTACTATATACTATACCTACTTTGATTCATAATCAAAATATAAAACAATGTATCACATACAGGTCAAGTATGTTCATAGATAGTACAGTGGTTTTGTTAGGTTTAGGTGGCCTACAAGCCAATCTGACTATGTAAATCTCATTCATTTATTAATATAATGGAATAATATTCATTATGTGTAAATCTCATTAATTATCATTTCATAACGAAGTCCGTGAATATGTGCTATAGTGATCATATTATGATGAGATCATACTAATAAGACTGATCACTTAAACACACATATTCTTAATCGTTCTTAGTCGGAGGATATCTAAGAAGGACATCGGATATCCAGTTAGACTAGTACAGATTACTCATGCTCATATGATGAGGGTGACTGATCTCATAAGTCACTTGTGTGGAGACACTAAGGCGAATCTGTAGGTGCTCATTAGAGAATGAGTTCACTGAACTGATCCGACTGAATCGCTGGATGGTATTGTACCTCACTGTCAACTAGCTTGATTCTATTGTCGCAGTTGCGTGGATGGTCTTCGGACCTGAGACACCAAGGACACCTTGTCGGTGGACTTCTGTGCTCTGACCTTGGTTTACGAATCTCTAGCCACGGGATTCTAAAACGCTAAGGATTGGGTACAGTGGAATACCGTCGAAGGGAATTGTGTGTCAATAAGGAATCATTCACTCTCAGTACTTAGAGAGAGAATGCTCTAGGAAGGATGCGCGGAAGTCCCTGGCCAGGGCGGACGATAATATCGGGAAAGGAGTTTTTCGATATTCATCAGCGGCATCCAATCCAAGTGAGTCGACCGGTTAGGGTTTGACAGCTCGCCATACCCTGAGTTGACTCGAGAGCATTGTACGAATGAAGGATTATATCCACACGGTAACTGTCGGCGGAAAGGTTCCAAGAGTGGGTTACTTAACCCCGATACCTTCCGGGTTCACGCGGTGTTGCTTGGCACCCAACGTTATCGGAGGTCCGATCGAATTTGATGTGCAACATCGATTCGATTGATTAATTAATTAATAAAGGGTTATTAATTGATTAATAAAGCCAGTGAGGAGTCACTGGGCTTGTTGGGCCATTAACTGGACTGGTAATTGGGCCTAGAGGGTCACACGCAAATGATTCTCAAGGCGATGGATAAATAAGTGGGTTTTATATAAACCGGAGGTTTTTATGAAAAACCACGCGGTTAGTATAAAACATAGCGAACGGGATGAGCAGGCCAAGCTGCTGCCAACCCTAGCCGCCCCTCCTCTATTTCTCTCTCTCTCTAGCGTCCAGACATATCCAGATCTACTCCGCCGCTTCTCCGAATCCCGTTCGACGGGAAATCGTCTGCGCATTGCGGCGATTGTTGCGGCGACCGGCGGAGGTTTCGTGGGCTGCGAAGAACAAGGAACGTAAGGATATCCGTCGCGAGGAGGATCGTGTGGACTTCGCTAGAGGTCGGGCACTTGCGCGGCTTGCGGTGTCGCACCGACGGAACCGAACGGTTGCGGATTCGAATCCGCACACGGTGAGAATCGATTTTCCGATAATCATAGTTTTTAGTTTTTCAAAACGGGAACGGATCTCCGTTTTTATTTTATTTTCCGCTGCGCGTGAGATCCGGAGAAACCCGAGAAACCCAACAAGTTTGACTGGAGCCAAACAGTCAAACGCATACACAATCTAATATAACACTTATATCAGATAATATGCAAATAGATAGGCAATAAGATCTCCAATGAATGGCATTTTTGGTTACAGCTATAGATCATCCTCGCTCCTTCCTCAGTTGCCTTGATCAAATTACATTAAATTCAGAATTTACATGTAGAATTCAAGAAGGCCTTATGGCGAGTACAAATTGGATGTAGTTAGAAGTATATCGAAGTATGAGAGAGGGAGAGGTTCGCAAACCTCTATTTATTAATAATTAATAAAATTAATCATACATCTACAATCCACAACCATACATCATCACATGAAGTATTCACAACTACATGTTCATGACCACGACGTCTTTTATTCATTTTACACATAGAAGAGCCCATCACATGGCTAAACAAAAGAGTTCTAAAAATAAATAATTTTGGCTTTCATAAAGGCTAGGTTCCAATTAAAATTGGGAATTGAATCTTCAAAATTATTAATTCTTAATTAGTCTAAATGTTAGATTAATTTTTCAATAATATTGGAAGTGTTCTAATTGGCATGGAATATTCTGAAAATTATTAGTTTGTAGTGTCTGCACAAATGATGTGTGTTCAATGCTTTTAAATATGAATTAATTATATGCTTAAGATAATAAAATAATAATCTAACAATTAGATTATTAATTAATAATAGCTAATCTAACTCATAAATTAGATAATTAGAGTTAATTATTAATTTAACCATTAAACTAATAATTAACACTAACTAATTAATAACATTTGTTAATTAACATGATTCAAAGTCATTATGGGATCCAAGTAAATAAAAATTGAATCACAGGGATGCACTGTTATGCCTAGCTAGGGCAGCCCTCTCAGTGAGTATTTATATTAAGTCATCCCATGATTTTTCACAAAAACTCTTAACTTGATATTAATTTGATTTTCGACCCATTGCACAAGAATCTTTTGCGCATGACCCTCTAGGCCCAACTACTAGTCCAGTTAATGGCCCACTAAGTCCGGTAACTTTTTATTGACTTAATTAACTAATTAATATCATATACTACTTAATTAATTAATTGAATTAATGTCGCACATGTAATTCGGCCGGGCCTCCGATCACGTTGAGTGCCAAGAACACCGAGTGAACTCGAAAAGTATTGGGGTTAAGCAATCCACTCATGAAACCTTTCTATCGACAGTTACCACGTGGATATAATCTTTCATTCGCGTAATGCTATTGCATCAACTCAGGGTATGGTGAATTGTTAAACCATAATTGGTCGACTCACTTGGATTAGATGTTGTCGTATAACATCGGAAAACTCCTTTCCATATATTATTGTCTATCCTGGCGAGGGACTCTTGCACATCCTACCTAAAGCATTCCCTCTCTGAATATCGAGAGCGAATTATCCCATGTTAAACACTCAATTCCCTTCGACGATATTCTATTATACCCGATCCTTGGCTATTTGGAATCCCATGTTTAGAGATTTGTAAACCTAGGTCAAACCAAAGAAGTCCACCAACAAGCCACTCAAACTTATTCTTGTTCATTTATTAATGGGAATTAATATTTATTATATGTAAATCATCTATTTTATATTAATCGTATCATAGTGAAGTCCATGAATGTTACGGAACCCCATTGCCTTCTGAGATCATACGGTGTTCCTTGGCACCCAACATAATCATAGACCCGGACGATTACCGTGAGACGGTAATTCGGTTTAGTAATTAATTGAATATCAGATATTTATTAAGTAAAGTAAGCCAATAAGGAGTTATTGGGCTTATTGGGTCATAAATCGGACTGGCGTTTGGGCCTAGAAGGTCACTCGCAAAAAGTTTCTTGGTTTGAGATATTTAAGTGGGTTTTATATTTATCAAGGATTTTTATAAAAACTACCAGAATTAATATAAAAGATAGTGAAGAGGGCTAGCTTGGGCCAAGCTCTAGAGCAACCCTTGCCACTCTCTCTCTTTCTCTCTCACTCTGTGTGTGTGCTCTAGGTGGGCCTAGGGAGGCGCTTCGAGATCTGTCTTCTCCGCTTTGCGATTCCCACTTGTCAGAATCTCATCGTCCGCATGCCGCGACGATCGTTGCGGATTCAGAAGCACAGCATTGTTGTCGATTTGAGCGAGGAGACGAGGACAATCCTACAATAGGACCGCATAGATACCACTAGAGGCCAAACATCTGCACAGCTGGCGACATCCCTAGTTCAGGACAAAATGAATGCGGATTTGAATATGTTCAAGGTGATTATTGAATCGTCGTTTTGTGGTTTATTTGTCGAAATGGATCAGTGATGGTGGAATAGAAAAAAATTAATTCTTAATTTTCGCTGCGTTCTTCGCACCCCACTCGATCCTTATAGTGGTATCAGAGCCAGGTTTGGACCCTAGGACCTGTGCGATGGAGAGTGGAGAAAGGGAGCGCCGGTGGGTAGCCTGACCATCATCGACCACCTAGTGGTGGTCGGGTGGCCCAACCGGTGTCGGAAACAGCGCCGGCGAGGGATATAGGTGTCCTCTAAGTCAATCATAAGGCACATATTTCAATCTGGTTCACTAATAAATGGCATTAAATTCATTATGTAGATTGGCATATTTATATTTGCGTATAATGAAGTCCATGAATATGTGCAATAGTCATCAGATTATGATGAGATCATAATAATGAGACTGATGACTTATAAACACATATTCTTAATTGTTCCTAGTCGTAGGATATTTGAGAAGGACATCAAACATCCGGTTAGACTAGTACAGGTTATTCTAGCTCATATGATGAGGGTGACTGATCTTGGTAGTTACTAGTGTGGAGACACAATGGTAAACCTGTAGGTGCTCATTGGGAAATGAGTTCACTGAACTGATCCAACATGAATCGCCGAATGGTAATTTATCTGGCTGTCAATCGGCTTGATTCATCGTCACAGTGGCGTGGTTGATCCTTGGACTTGAGACACCAAAGACACATTGTCGGTGGACTTCTGGACTTTGACCTTGACCTACGAATCCCTATCCACAGGACCTCTAATAGTCAAGGATCGGGTCCAGTGGAAGACCTTCGAAGGTGATTGTGTGTTCAATATAGGATCGTTCGCTCTCAGGTAACTGGAGAGAGAATGCTCTAGAATGGATCCGCAGGAGTCTCTGGCCAGAGCAGAAACAATATCAGAAAAGTGGTTTTCGGACATTGTACAGCAGAGTCTGATTCAAGAGAGTTGAACATCTAAGGTTTGACAGTTGGCCATACCTTAGGTTAACTTGAGAGCATTGTGCGAACGAAGGATTATAGCCACGTGGTAACTGTGGATGGATAGGTTCCATGAGCGGGTTGCTGAACCCCATTACCTTCCGGGATCATGCGGTGTTGCTTGGCACCCAACTTGATCGGAAGTCCGACCGAATTTATATGCGATGATAATTCGGTTAAGTAATTAGTTAATATCTTGATATTAATTAATTACAATAAGTCAATAACTAGTTATTGGACTTTACGGGCTGAAAACCGGACTGGTAAATGGGCCTAGAGGGTCACACGCAATAAGATTCTCAGTCGGTGGTACATAAGTGGGATTTATATTAACTCGGGGACTCTTGTGAAAAGTCGCGCCGACTTAATATATATACGCGCTATTGTGAAACCCTGGGCCAAACTTCAGGGTTTCCCTTGCTGGCCGTCATCCCCCCTTTCCCTCTCCTCCTTTGGGCGCCTCGTTCGAGGCGCCAGAACAGTTTCCGTCTCCGCCGCATGTGATTCCCGAAAGTCGGGAATTCCCGTCGGCAGGATTTCAGCAATCGTTGCGGCGACGGATCTTCAGCGAGCGAGCTGATACGGACGAAGGATCGAGGACAAACCACCGCGGAGGATCGCGTGGATACCGCTGGAGGCCGGACGCTTGTGCGGCTCACGGCATCGCCTCGACGGAACCGAAACGGAAGCGGATTCGAATCCGAGCACGGTAATCAGATTCCAACCCGGTTTTTTGGTTAGCGTTTTTCGTTCCGAAACGGATCAACGGGCATCGGGCGGGATTTAATTTTGTTCTTCATTTCCGTTGCATTCTTCGTGTCCCGCTCGGATCCCAACACCCGGCGCCACAGCCACGCTTCCTCCTCCCTTTACAAACCCTAGGGCGCACAAGGAGGCGAGGGGGGGGGGGGGGGAGGGGGAGTGGGCCTGGGCTTCTGGACCGACCTGGCTCGGGCCAGCCCTGAGCCAAGGCCTCCCTTGGGGTGCACCTGGGCTCAAGCACCTGGGCTAGGCCCAATCTAGGTCCAAGCTGGGTCGGGCTGGCTTGCCCAACCCTTTTGGGCTTTTTTTTGTTTTTAAATTTCAGAAAGAAATGAAAGTTTTTTAATTTCAAAATAGTTTTAAAATGTTTAATTTTTTTAATTTTTGCATTTTGGAAAAATCAAATTTTTACAGGATCAATTTTTAAACGATTAAGGTGAATTTATCTAAGTCTTAGATAATAGTTAATTATTTATTTATGCATGGAAGTAACTTATAATTCGAATCACGAGATAGCGTGTACATGATGATGTATTATGTGCTTTATAATATAGAATCTAAAGCATGTTAGAAATTAATATCTTTGGTGTAACGACCCGCCATCCTATGACCGGAGACCCGATCACTAAATAGATGTCGGCCCATTAACTGCGGGTTCACACCCGGATCTCACACAACACATCTGGAGGAGTAAGCGTTAAACAAGGCTAAATATAACAATCTCACGGACTACAATGAAAGTACAAGTGCGTAGGAAGGAAGATAACAATGTCCGTATACAATCCAACAATAATTACATGGTCCAACAAATTAAATAAGTACAGGCAAAAGCAAAGTACAACAACATCGGGGCATACCCCGGAACTGAGATAGCTGCTGGTCCGCACACCAAGAAGACACCACATGCCGCCACACGCCACGAGGTCCACACCTGAAACTGCAGGGAGTGAGCCACACCAGAATTGGGCTCAGTAGGGATCATCCGATCCCCGCCTCCCACTCACACACCCACAAGTGCAATAATACAGATATATGGCAATTAAACAAAGTAGTAAACATAACTCCCAAACCTGATATGAAACATACGCACAAGCAAGGTAACAGGTACCGTTCTAAGTAATCCGAAGAACCCCAACACCAAGTCACGATTCACAACCAAGGTCCACGAAGCAACCAAACCACACTGTCGACTGCCAACAAACGTCGCCTCACAACACCACCAACACTCACGCCTGTCCGCCCCTACAGTGTTCCGGGGCACTGTAGGGTGAGGCAGTGAGTCAAACTAGGACTAACTGGGACTAGTGAACCACCATTGCCCAGCTACGTGTGCACACAAGCAGTCTAGACTACTATCCTACCGACCGGACTTCCTCCACGCCAGGCCTCGGCGCTTCAGGAGGGCCCTGGGGACCGGCGAAACCCCCGTCAAGCCGAAGCTACAGTAACTACCCACAACCCTAACCTCCCGGGCTGCGTCAGGCCAAAGGGCGAAGGGTACCACTCGTAACCTTGATCACAGGTCACATCAGGCCCAGTGGCTAAAGGGGTAAAACAACTCCAACAGTACCACAACCAGCTCCACAGCAAGAAACGCGCCGGAAGCTGCCACGACAAACAGGGAAATCCCGACCCGCTGAGACCAAACAGCAACCCCTCGGATAGCGCACCGGCTACTCCGGCCCGACAGGCTCAAGGTGGTTCTGCTTCCCTCAGCCAAAGGTAAAACACAACATGTACCACTCCTCCACCGGTACGGCAATAATGCCTCACAGACACCAAGGCCCTTCCCCATCGGCCCAAGGTGACAAACGTAAACCACAGTTGTTCCAATTCCATATTCGCATAAGCACACACACACATACACTTGATGTAGTTCCATTCACGCAGAAATCCTCAGTCTCAATGTACAACTTAAAGCATGCATTTGAACCATCCAACCGTGAAACATGTGTTATTAACCAAAGTTAATGCAGTTCTGTCTTGAATCGCGTCGACCGAGGTCGACGCCATTCAAGTCTCTCAAATTGGTTCATTTAAATCCGACCTCCGATTATGCCCTAAAATGCGTCGTCCTAGGAAGCCGCCCTTTAAAAGGCGTCAGCGTCCTCAGACGCCATTCACACTAAATTTCGAGATTGCAGAGACCTCACAGTCGAGATGATTGCTTGCCTAAAAGGCGTTATGATGGTCCGACGTCCTTCTAAAAGGCGTCATCTATACATGACGTCTTTTAGCCCCATATTCCCGAACTGACAGAGACTCGGTGGAGCGATTTCTGCCTAAAAGGCGTCATGATGTCCCGACGTCTTTCTAAAAGGCGTCGTTCATACATGACGTCTTTTAGCGCCAGAAACCAAGTCCTGTCCTCAGCCCGAGGGCTCCCTTTTAACCCCCAAATGTCCCAAAATCAAACCAAACGGAGGAGGAAGTGGGGCAAGCCAAACCATCACAAATCCACATTTACAGAAACCCTCATCCCCATCAAGAAAAGCTCCTAAACATGCTCGTTCTACCCCCAAACACATGATGCATCACATGGAAACTACGGATGAAACGTGTACAATCCAGGCAAGGTTCGTCCCCCTACCGGTTCTTGAACTCCTCCAGGCTCCGTGCCGCCGACCCGTCGCACCGCAGACCGCCGCCGGTACCCCCGAGGACGTCGCCACTCCACCGGAACGTCGGCCGCCGTCCGGAGAATGCCACGCCGCGAAGGAAGTGGTGGTGGTAGAGGTGAGAGGTAGGGAGGTGTTGGAGTGGTGGAAGAGGAAGAAGAGGAAGGGAAAGGGGAAGGGAGAGTTGGAGAGGGCTAGGAGAGAGAGAGTGAAGGCGAGAATGAAGGAAAGAAGGGGAGGCTCGCGGGGTCAATCAGAAACTGGCTAAAACGCGTCGACTAAGACAGACGCCTATCAGATGGCAGGACGGGCCGTACTGACAGCACTCTGAAACGCGTCGCTCACTACGGACGCCGTTCAGATGACAAGACCGGCACCGTACACTGACACCGCAGGGTCGCAGTCTGAATGGCGTCGTCCATCATGGACGCCGTTCAGACGACAAGACAGGGGCCGTACTCTCGCGGCCCGAAACCCATCCACGTGGCGCCCATGTGGCACAACAGCAACAGACTTAAATGGCGTCCACACAGCCAGACGCCGTTTGAAAGGCGTCGTGCAGTGCAGACGTCATTCAGTCAAAATTCTCAAGACCCCTCAGGGTCGAAACCAGGGGATCCGGCCCGAACCCGACCCGAATACTGAACCTGAAACCTCAGTCCTTACATTTGGAAATTCAAATTTATTCTCAATTTTGATAGGAACCCGATTTTATGAAAATCAAATTAAATTATTTTCAAAATTTTAAGTTCTAGCCCATTGTAATGCGCACTTTCATGAAGTTCACCGTGGTCATAGATATGCATGTTTATCTGTATCATGTAATGATGTGGAATGTTGTGGATATGTGATTAGTTTGGTTCATTGTTAATTTAATATTGCTTTTATGCCATGCCTCTCTCTCACTCTAATGTAATTATATCTCCCTCTTATGATGTACTCTGCCATAAGGCATTCTATCACAAATATGTACATTTCATTTATGTATTTTATTCAATTGTTGTAATTGATCGTGATGGAAGATCAAGAAGCGAGAATAATCCACAGATGTAATAGTGAAGGACAAGGAGATATGATCCCCTGCCTAATGCTTACAGCATTTGATGTAAATGTTATGTTAATCCTCTTAGTGTGATTCACCATATGGCTGTAGTCAAATCACCGTGCTATCCATGAAATGAACATATATGATTGATACATAGTTTATTAGTTTAATTATGAATCAAATTACTATCTAGGTATAGATAAATATATGCAATGCAATATATTTATAATATATCACTTAGGATGAGACCAACTTAAAATTTTAATCAAATCACTTGTTAAAATATTTAAGCCGTAACGCATTAGTTAAGAACTACTTATGTGGCCCGCCCATCATTCTAGTTTTAGACGCTTAGATATAGATTGTACAGGTTTGTTGTACTATCTACTAGACATGCCTCTCTATTTCTAGGACTAGAATTATAGCATACTTATGCCTGACCACGGGGTGGAGGACGGTGTTACTAATACCATCCAAATCTATTGCTATAACGTAATGATGGTAATGCTTAAACCATAAGTTAGTGATTTGTTGTGCTATCCATGAGAGCACTAAATTTATTGGGGCCAAATAACGATCAGATATTGCAAGGAGTTACAAGTGCCAAGAGTTGGTTGCACTATGATCTTGGTGTAGTTTGTTGTGATATCCACAAGACCGAATCATGAGTCATTGAGATTCTGATCCCCAATAAGAGAGTGTTGGCAACTCCTATTCTGTATATCTAAGGGTTATATAGCACGTCGAAAATTAGTAGGAGTCAAATTTGATAAAAGTCAATATCATATTTTTCCAATAAATTGAACATCTGCTAATTTCAATATTTTGTCCTGTAGGCAAAAATGTCGTCACACAATCCACTCCGTGGCATACTTGATGCCAACAAGCTGATAGGCCCAAACTACTCTGATTGGCTCAGGAATCTAAAGATTGTCTTGAGATCAAAGCAAATTGCCTATGTCTTGGAGAGTGAGATGCCACCTGAGCTGGTATTGGATGCCACTGAAGATGACATGATTGTGTATAAAAAATGGAAAGAGGATTGTAATCTTACCTAATGCTATATGTTGGCCTCAATGAATAATGACTTACAAAGGAAACACGAAAGCATGGATGCCAAATCCATCCTTCTTCACTTGAAGGAATTGTTTGAGGAGTAGAGTAGGGTCGAGAGAGAGATATCTAAATCCTTATTCAAGGATCAGATGGTAGAGGGATCTTCAGTATAGACTCATGTATTGAAGATGATAGAGTGGATAGAGAGGTTGGAGGCTCTTAGGATGGATGTCTTTACCCAAGGAGATGCATGCTGACCTTATCCTAGCCTCACTTCTAACTTCATACTCTTAGTTCATAGTGAACTTCAATATGAATAAAATTCAGGCGACATTAGTTGAGCTGCTTAATATGCTGAAGACCGCTGAGGGTAACCTTATGAAGGAAAAGCCCACTATTCTCTTAGTTGGTAAGACCAACAAGAAGAGAAAAGTTGTCCAAGTCTTTAAGAAAGGCAAGAACAAGCAGCAGCCCAAGAAGAAGCTCACTCCCAAGAAAGATAAAAGAGCAGAAAAGGACGAATATTTCTACTATCATCAGAAGGAACACTGAAAAAAGAACTGCAAGAAGTACCTGGATGATAAAGCTCAAGGAAAGGTGAAGCTTGGAGAAGCTTTAAGTATCTATATGATAGACACATACTTGTCCATAAGAGATTCTACGTCATGGATATTAGATACAGGATATGCATCTCATATCTATAATTCTCTACAGGTGCTGAGAAGTAGAAGAAAGATGAGCAAGGATATGGAAGAATTGGGGCTGTGAAATGGTGCAAAGGTGGCAGTGGTCTTTGTAGGGACAGTGGAGCTCAATCTACCATATGGACAGAGAATAACTTTATATGATTGTTATTATGTTTCCAGCATAATAAAGAGCATAATTTCTATTTCATGTTTAGACATACAAGGTTATAAGTTAACTATTCAGAACAATAGTTGTTCAATTTATTTTGAGAATAAATTATTTGCGACTGCAAATTTAATTAACAGGTTGTACCTATTGGATGCTTCTTATGATTCTCTGTACTTTGATAATGCTTCTAAGAGAAGCATGAATAGTAGAGCTGCAACTCGGGTCGGGTTAGGTCGGGTTGGGGTCAACCCTAACCCAACCTATGTTAAAGACCCCTCAACCCTAACCCAACCCAACCCACCATCCAACCCAACCTCCTCAACCCTAACCCAACCCGTCTAACAATGCCCCAACCCAACCCATGTAACCCAAGCTTCATCGGGTTGGGTCGGGTTGAGTCGGGTTATATTCTTAATGGCCTATATTTTTAACTTTTCTTTCTTACTACCAAAACTCCATGTATAATGGTATGTGTAAATTTATGTATCTACATTAACAAGGTAATAAAAAATAAGGTAGACACATGGTTATATGGTTATTATTTGAGAACATCCTTATTCATATTATAAATTATATTTGTATTCAATGATATAAAATTAAATGAAGTATATTCTAATTATCTATGTTATCATTTATATATATTAACATCGGGTTCGGGTTCAGGTTTGGTCGGGTTAGCCGAACCTCAACCCAACCCAACCCATGTAAGGTCAGGTTGAAAGAACCCCCAACTCTAACCCAATCCAACCCTAACTTGATCGGATTCAACCCGACCTAACCTTCGGGTTGACCCGTTTGGGTTCGAGTTAACCCACCCAAAGTTGCAACCTTAATGAATAGTGCAATCCCCACCTACCTGTAGTACTGCAGCTTAGGTCATATTAGTGAAAACAGACTCCAAAAGCTACATAAAAATAGATACTTAGATCCATTTGATTATGAATCATATGCAACTTGTCAGTCATGTTTAAGGGTTAAGTTGACCAAATCTCTTACTGGACATGGAGAAAGGACCAAAGAGATATTAGAACTAATACATTCAGATGTATGTGGTCCAATGTCAACCTAAGCCAGAGGTGGATACTCTTACTTATCACATTCATTGATGATTTCTCAAAATTTGGATGTGTACTTAATGAAGTACAAATCAGAAACATTTGAGAAGTTCAAGGAATTTAAGAACAAAGTGGAGAAGCAAACTGAAAAGAGTATTAAAACTCTTCGATCAGATCGATGAGGAGAATACTTAAGTACAAAATTCACACAGTTCTTGAAGGATAATGATATCCTTTCTCACTGGATTCCTCCTTATACACTTTAGTTGAATGGTGTATCTGAAAGGAGGAATTACACTTTAGTGATATAGTATGATCTATGATGAGCCTTGTATAGTTACTATATCCTTATGGGGATACGCACTGGAGTCTGCAACATATTTATTGAATAGGATTCTTAGTAAATCGGTCACTTCCACATCATATGAGATATGGAAGGGCAGGAAACCACACTTTAAATATGTTAGGGTATGGGATGTCCTACTCATGTGAAGAGACATGATCCTGACAAACTAGAATCAAGGATTGATAGATGCAAATTTTTGGGTTCCCAAAAAAAAAATTGAGTACTATTTTTGCCATCTTGACGAACAAAATGTGTGTTGCCAGGAAAGCTATCTTCCTGGAAGAGGAATACCTCCTACAAAAAGACAGTGGAAGTAAAATAGTTCTTGAAGTGGTTTTAGATTCACAGATAGTAGGTGACACATCAAATGAACCATCAATTCCTGAACATGTTCAAGAACACGCACATGAGCCTTGTAGCCCTGCGAGAATGCCCAAACAACCTAAAAGATATATGGGACATATCAGCTGAGGAATATGCGTGGCATCCTATTGTGAGGATGATGATCTCAAGACTTACTAGGAGGCGATTGAAAGTCTTGACGCATGCAAATGATAAGAAACTATGAACTCTAAGAAACAATCTATGTACACTAATCAAGTTTGAAACTTATAAGACTTGCCCGAAGGTATTGTACCTATCAGATGCAAGTGGATCTTTAAGACAAAGATCAGTATAGATGGACGAATCGATGCTTATAAGGTAAGGTTGGTGGCAAAGAGATATCGTCAAAGATAAGGAATTGACTATGACGAAACTTTCTCACTAGTTGCTATGATAAAATCGATCAGAATTCTTCTTGCCATTGCAACACACTATGATTATGAGATCTAGCAAATGGACGTAAAGACTACCTTCTTCAATGGAAACCTTGAAGAAGAGGTGTATATAATACAACCGGAGGGTTTCACATCTATAGAGAATCCATATAAAGTGTGCAAGCTTCAAAGATCTATTTATGGATTGAAGTAAGCGTCAAGATATTAGAATATAAGATTTGATGAGATTATCAAATCTTATGACTTTATTAAGAATGAAGATGAGTCGTGCGTGTACAAGAAGGCTTGTGGGAGTACAGTTACTCTTCTTGTACTTTATGTTGACGACATCCTACTCATTGGTAATAATATAACGATGTTATTTTCAATTAAAGTACGGTTGTCTAAAAACTTCTCTATGAAGGACTTGGGAGAAGCATCCTACGTATTAGGAATACGAATCTATATGGATAGATCAGAAAGGACGCTGAGGTTGACCCAGTCCATGTACATAGACATTGTTGTCAAAAGATTTAGCATGGAGAATTTCAAAAAAGGTCTCATATCGATGAGACATAGAATTTATCTCTCCAAAGAGCAAGTACCTAAGTCTCTTGAAAAGAGGACATTGATAGATAAAGTACCATATGCTTCTGCCATAAGTTCCATCATATATGCCATGCTATGTACTAAGCCTAAAGTAGCCTATGCTCTAAGTGTTACGAGCAGAAAGCAGGCAAATCCAAGTAAAAAACATTGGAATGTTGTGAAATGTATCCTTAAGTAATTGAGAATGGCTAAGGATCTATTTCTAATTTATGGAGGAGCATACTTGAAACTATGATGATACATTGACTCGAGTTTCTAGTCTAATCCGGATGATAGCAAGCCTACTTCCGGATTCATATTCACTTTGAATGGAGCTAGAGTGAGTTGGAAAAGTTCTAAGCAAGAAACCATTGTTGATTCGATGACTGAGGCAGAATACATTGCTGCAGCGGAAGCGGCCAAGGAGGCAGTCTAGATGACGAAGTTCATCATCGACCTTGGCGTAGTTTCCTACCATCTATGATCATGTCCCATTGATGTGAGATAACAATGGAGCGATTGCACAAGTGAAAGGGCCACGATCTCATCATAAGTCGAAGCACATTCTGAGGTGTTTTCACTTGATCAAAGAGATCATCGCCAGAGGAGATGTATTGGTGGAAAGGTTCCATCAGCCGACAACATAATAGACCTATTGATGAAGTCCTTGTCTCAGATTGTCTTTAAGTGTCACTTACATTGTTTGGGGATACAACACAGGGTTGATTGGCTTTAGTCTAAGTGGGAGATTGTTAGTTCTGTGTATGGCCTACAAGCCAATCAGACATATTCTTGTTCGTTTATTAATAACAATAAATATTCATTATGTGTAAATCGTCCATTTTATATTAATCGTATCATAGTGAAGTCTATGAATATATGCAATAGTTGTCAGATTATGATGAGATCACAATAATGAGACTGAGATCTATAAACATGCATTCTTAATTGTTCCTAGTCAGTGGATGTTTGATAAGGATATTGGACATCCAATTAGATTAGTACAAGTTGCTTCAGCTCATATGATTATGGTGACTGGTCTCATAGTCACTTGTGTGGAGACACTATGTTGAGCCTGTAGGTCCTCATTGGGGAATGAGTTCACTATGATCTGATATGGATCGCTGATGGTAAGTTACTTGATTGTCAACTAGCTTAATCCATCCTCACAGTAGCTTGGATGGTCCTCAGACTTGAGACACCAAAGACTCATTGTCGGCGGACTTATGGGCTTTCATCATGGCTTATAGATCCCTATCCACAAGATTTAAGTTAGTCATGTGATCGAGCTCAGTTGAAGACCTTCGGAGGCGATTGTGTGTCAATAAGGAATCATTCGCTCTCAGTAATTAGAGAAAGAATGCTCCAGGTAAATGTGTGGAAGTCTTTGGCTAAGGTAGACCCAATATCAGGAAAGGAGCTTTTGATATTGATGACGCACTCATTCATAATGAGTGGGTTAACGAGTTAGGATTTAACAATTAACCATACCTAGGTTAACTCAAAAGCATTGTACAGATGAAGGATTAAATCAATGTGGTAATTGTGGACGGATAGGTTCCAAGAGCGGGCTATAGAACCCCATCGCCTTCCGGGATTATGCAGTGTTGCTTGGCCCCCAACTGTTAATTTTAGGTGGCCTACAAGCCAATCTGACTATGTAAATCTCGTTCATTTAATATTCATTATGTGTAAATCGCATTAATTCTCGTTTCATAATGAAGTCCGTGAATATGTGCTATAGCGATCAAATTATGATGAGATCATACTAATGAGACTGATCACTTAAACACACATATTCTTAACTTTTCATAGTCGGAGGATATTCGAGAAGGACATCGAATATCCGGTTAGACTAGTACATATTACTCTTGCTCATATGATGAGGGTGACTGATCTCATAAGTCACTTGTGTGGAGACACTAAGGAGAATCTGTAGATACTCATTGGAGAATGAGTTCACTGAACTGATCCGACTGAATCGCTGGATGGTATTGCACCTCACTGTCAACCAGCTTGATCCTATTGTCACAGTTGCGTGGATGGTCCTCGTGTTGGGTTTTCTGGGTTTCTCCGGATCGCTCACGCAGCGGAAAAACAAAATTATTTACAGCGATCCGTTCCCGTTTCGGAATCTAAAATACGAGATAATCGGATTATCTGTTCTCACCGTGTGCGGATTCGAATCCACAGCCGTTTGGTTCCGTCGGTGCGACACCGCAAGCCGCGCAAGCGCCCAGCCTCTAGCGAAGTCCACGCGATCCTCCCCGCGACGGATATCCTCGAGTTTGTCGTTCTTCGCAGCCCACGAAGCCTCCGCCGGTCGCCGCAACGATCGCCGCAGTGCGCGGACGATTTCCCGTCGAACGGGATTCGGAGAAGCGGCGGAGCAGATCTGGATATGCCTGGACGCCAGAGAAGCACAGAAACTGAGGAGGGGCGGCTAGGGTTAGCAGCAGCTTGGCCTGCTCAGCCCGTTCGCTATGTTTTATACTAACCGCACAGTTTTTCACAAAAACCCCCGGTTTGTATAAAACCCACTTATTTATCCATCGCCTTGAGAATCATTTGCGTATGACCCTCTAGGCCCAAGTACCAGACCAGTTAATGGCCCAACAAGCCCAGTGACTCCTCACTGGCTTTATTAATTAATTAATAATCCTTTATTAATCAATTAATCAATCGAATTGATGTCACACATCGAATTCGACCGGGCCTCCGATCATGTTGGGTGCCAAGCAACACCGCGTGAACCCGGAAGGTATTTGGGGTTAAGTAACCCACTCTTGGAACCTTTCCGCCGACAGTTACCGCGTGGATATAATCCTTCATTCGTACAATGCTCTCGAGTCAACTCAGGGTATGGCGAGCTGTCAAACCCTAACTGGTCGACTCACTTGGATTGGATGCCGCTGATGAATATCGGAAAACTCCTTTCCCGATATTATCGTCCGCCCTGGCCAGGGACTTTCGCGCATCCTTCCTAGAGCATTCTCTTTCTAAGTACCGAGAGCGAATGATTCCTTATTGACACACAATTTCCTTCGACGGTATTCCGCTGTACCCAATCCTTGGCGTATTAAAATCCCATGGCTAGAGATTCGTAAACCAAGGTCAAAGCACATAAGTCCACCGCCAAGGTGTCCTTGGTGTCTCAGGTCCGAGGACCATCCACACAACTGCGACAATAGAATCAAGCTGGTTGACAGTGAGGTACAATACCATCCAGCGATTCAGTCGGATCAGTTCAGTGAACTCATTCTCCAATGAACACCTACAGATTCGCCTTAGTGTCTCCACACAAGTGACTTATGAGATCAGTCACCCTCATCATATGAGCAGGAGTAATCTGTACTAGTCTAACCGGATATCCGATGTCCTTCCCGGATATCCTCCGACTAGGAACGATTAAGAATATGTGTGTTTAAGTGATCAGTCTCATTAGTATGATCTCATCATAATCTGATCACTATAGCACATATTCACGGACTTCATTATGAAACGATAATTAATGCGATTTACACATAATGAATATTATGCCATTATATTAATAAAATGAACGAGATTTATATAGTCAGATTGGCTTGTAGGCCACATAAACTAACACCTCGGACCTGAGACACCAAGGACACCTTGTCGGTGGACTTTTGTGCTTTAACCTTGGTTTACGAATGTCTAGCCACGGGATTCTAATACGCCAAAGATTGGGTACAACGGAATACCGTCGAAGGGAATTGTGTGTCAATAAGGAATCATTCGCTCTCGGTACTTAGAGAGAGAATGCTTTAGGAAGGATGCGCGGAAGCCCCTGGCCAAGGCGGACGATAATATCGGGAAAGGAGTTTTCCGAAATTCATCAGCGGCATCCAATCCAAGTGAGTCGACCGGTTAGGGTTTGACAGCTCGCCATATCCTGAGTTGACTCGAGAGCATTGTACGAATGAAGGATTATATCCACGCGGTAACTGTCGGCGGAAAGGTTCCAAGAGTGGGCTACTTAACCCCAATACCTTCCGAGTTCACGCGGTGTTGCTTGGCACCCAACGTGATTGGAGGCCCGGTCGAATTCGATGTGCGACATCAATTCTATTGAGTAATTAATTAATAAAGGACTATTAATTGATTAATAAAGCCAGTGAGGAGTCACTGGGCTTGTTGGGCCATTAACTGGACTGGTACTTGGGCCTAGAGGGTCACACGCAAATGATTCTCAAGGCGATGGATAAATAAGTGGGCTTTATACAAACCGGGGATTTTTATGAAAAATCGCGCAGTTAGTATAAAACATAGCGAACGGGCTGAGCAGGCCAAGCTGTTGCTAACCCTAGCCGCCCCTCCTCTGTCTCTCTCTCTCTAGCGTGCAGAAAGATCCAGATTTGCTCCGTCGCTTCTCCGAATCCCGTTCGACGGGAAATCGTCCGCGCGTTGCGGCGACCGGCAGAGGTTTCATGGGCTGCGAAGAACGAGGAACGTGAGGATATCTGTCGTAAGGAGGATCGCATGGACTTCGCTAGAGGCCGGGCACTTGCGCCGCTTGCAGTGTTGCACCGACGGAACCGAACGGTTGCGGATTCAAATCCGCACACGATGAGAATCGATTATCCGATAATTGTCGTTTTTAGTTTTTCGAAACGAGAAAAACGGATCGTTGTTTTATTTTATTTTATTTTCCGCTGCGTGAGCAATCCGGAGAAACCCGAGAAACCCAACAGTGGTATTAGAGCCAGGTTCCACTGTTTCTCGTCCCGTTTCGATCTTCATGAGTTATTCCATGCGTTTAATCCAATTAAAATGACGGAATAGTGTTCATGAGATGAACACAAATAATTAGATTATTTTTCTATGATTTTTTGGATTTTATTTGGGGTTTTACGTGTTCTTTGTGAGACAAAGAACGGCAGGTGTTTCGGTTTCGTTCGGGTATCCCCAATCGTTGGGGAGGTGAGTCGGCATCCAAGAACGTCTTGGAGATGTTGCCGGTCACCACCGGCCTGCAGTCGGCGCCGGAGAAGCCACTAAAGGTGGCCGGACAGGAGGGCATCTCTTCTTCTGCAAAAGGTTTGTAGAAAAACCAAAATAAAGAGAGGCTCGGGCCCGCTATTTGGTGATCTTTAGGCTCATCGCCGGCGAGCTTCATCGCCAGCCGGGGCTGGCGGCGCCGGCGGTGCCGGGGCACCGGCCGACTCTGCAAACCCCTACCGTTGGCCACCATCTGTAACAGCCGCAACTTCAAAGGGGTTAGGGTTTTCCCTGTTGCAGGTGGTAAGGGCGTCGAGTGGGGGTGATCCGGTCCAAGGCTAGGCCGGACGGACTAAAGGGAGGTGAGGTATTTCGACCTGGTTGGACCGGGCCGCCCTGGCTGGTCCAGGCGCCTGAGCCAGGCCCGGGCCCTGGCTCAGCCAGCTAGCTGAGCCGAGGACCGGAACCAGGGGCCTGGTTTGGCCCTAGCTCATTTCACCGAGCCATAGTTCTGTTTTGGGCTGGGCCCATTCCTTTTATTACCTCCCCCATTAATTCCCTTATTACCCCAATTTTAACCCTTAATGACCTAATTAAATAAGATTTGGATTTTAATTTTAAATTCAAAAGTGTTTTGAAATTAAAATTATTTTTCAATTTTACTTAATTAGTGTTTTGATGATTTTGAATCATCAAGTTAATTAAGGGATTATTAATTAGCAATTAGTTGTTATTTGATCAAGGTTAATGTTAATTTAAATGTTAAATTAATTATTAACCTTTAATATGACTTATTTAAGGAATTACAGTTAGTAGTTAATAGTTTTAATCTAATTCTTAGATTATTAACTATTACTTGATTATCTAATTGTTAATTCATTAGAGTTAATTATTAATTTAAGAGTTAAATTAATAATTAATTCTAATAACTAATTTAAATGTTAAATTAGTAGTCATTGATTAATTATTGTTACTCATTAATTTAATAGTTAAATTAATGATAACTTTAATTATCTAATCTAAGAGATAGATTAATTAGTTATTAATTAGTTAGTGTTAATTATTGATTTAAGAGTTAAATTAATAATTAACATTAATTGCCTAATCTAAGTGTTAGGTTAGTAATCAATAATTAATTATAGTTGATTAATAATTTAAGTGTTAAATTAGTTAATTAACTTTTATGGACTGATCTAAGAGTTAGATTAGTGATTAATTATTAATAATCTAATTGTTAGATTATTAATATCATTTAATCTAAGTGTTAGATTATTAGAAATGTTCTAATTTGCATGGAATAATCTGGAATTATTAATTTGGAGTGTGTGCGCATATGATGTGTGTTTAATGCTTTTAAATTTTGATTTAATTGCATGTTAAGTTTTCGAAATTCAAATACCAATTTTGATTGGATCCCATACTTTTTGAAAGCCAAAATTATAAATTTTGAAAACTCTTTTATTTTAGCCATGTGATGCGCTGAATCATGTGTGGAATGTTTAAAACACACCGTGGTCATGGATATACACTTATTTAATTGTTCATGTGATCAATGATGTGTTTGTGTGGATCGTGGATGAATGATGGATGTTTATTAATTGTTAATAAATAGAGATCTGCGTATCTCTCCTTCTCTCATTCTCTGATGTATTTCTACCTCCCTCTCTCTTGTACTCGCCATAAGGCTCTCTTCTAATTACATGTAATTCTAAAATTAATGTAATATGATCGAGGCAACCGAGGAAGGAGCGAGGATGATCCACAGTTGCAACCAGGAAGGCGAAAAGACGGAGATCTCTTGCCTATGTGTTTGCAGGATATCTAATATAATTGTTGTGTTAGATTGTGTGCGTTTGACTGTTGGCTCCAGTCAAACCCACTGTGCTATCCATGACCACACTAATGACATGTATGAGATGCATTGTTTTCTTTTGATTATGAATCAAAGCAGATATAGTATTTAGTAAATATATACGATATATTTATATACTATCACCTAGGAGAGACCAAGATAAAAGTTATCTAAATACCCTCAGATAAACTCTAAGCCGTAACGCGAGTAGTTAAGAACTTACTGCATGGTCCACCATCGTTATAGTCATAGGATTCGAATCACTTTAGGTAGGTTTTTTGTGCTATCCACAAGATCTGCTTAATTGGGAGGAGAAACTGTGGCTATGGCATTAGATGCCTATATGATCGAGGTAGAGGAACCATGTAGCTTTGTTGTACTATCCACAAGGGCTGCATGCAAATCTATGCTCGTTGCGTAATGATGGTTAGCTTAGACCAAGATTAATGGTTTGTTGTGCTATCCACAAGGCCATTAAATCTCTGGGGACCGAAGGTATGATCAGATATTGCAAGGAGTTGCAAGTCCCATGAGTTGAGTACTCTTTGATTGTATTACAGTTTGTTGTGCTATCCACAAGGCTGTAGTGCAAGTCATTGAGATTCTGATCCCCACTAGGAGACTGTCGGCGTTTCCCGTTCTGTATAACTGAGGGTTATACAGTCCCTCGAAAATTAGTGGGAGTTAAACTTGAACAAAAGACCATGTCTTGTTTTAAATTTTAATAATTGAACATCTGCTAAATAGATTTTACTTATCTCCTGTAGGGAATTATGTCGTCGAATAACCCACTCCGTGGCATACTTGATGCCCTTTTGACTTACCTGATCTACTCGGATTGGTTCGGAAACCTGAAGAATGTCTTCATATCTAAGCACAATAATTTTGTCCCTGGAACTAATCCTCTTGTTGAATCGACATTAGATGCCCCTGAAGTAGAGATGATAACTAACGATAAAAGATCGAAGGACAAAGGTAAAAGAGTAGTGAAGGGTGACTGCTTCTACTATAAGCAGTATGATCACTGGAAGAGGAACTGCAAGGAGTTCCTTAACGATAAAGCTCATAGAAAGGTGAAGCTGTCTAAAGCTTCATATATCTATATGATAGATATCAACTTGTCAGTTAGAGATTCCACATCTTGGGTATTAGATACCGGATGTGCTTCTCATATCTGCCATGATGTGCAGATGCTGACAAGTAAGCGCTAGCTAGGACAAGGTGAGGTGGAATTGAGGTTAGGAAACAACACAAAAGTTGCGGCGATTGCTATTGGGACAACTAACCTCAGACTTCCATCAAGAGACACCTTATTATTAGAAGATTGTTATTATGTTCCTAGCATAATAAAGAACATCATATCAGTGTCTTGTTTGGACAAGATAGGATATAGGTTGACTATTGAAAATATAAGTTGTTCGATTTATTATGGTAATAAATCAATAGCTTCGGCATCTTTAGTCAACGGTCTATATCTCTTAAATGTTTTTTATTACAATCTTCAAATTGATAATGCTCTTAAGAAGGCAAGAATTGTGTGAACCAGGCCTACATGTGGCATTGTAGACTTGGGCACATTGGCGAAAGCAGGTTGCAAAAGTTGCACAAGCATGGTTACTTAACTGCATTCGATTATGAATTGTTTGCAACATGTGAATCCAGCCTAATGGGAAAGATGGCAAAATCTCC
The DNA here is from genome assembly GCA_030544215.1 of Zantedeschia hybrid cultivar. Classification (NCBI taxonomy): domain Eukaryota; kingdom Viridiplantae; phylum Streptophyta; class Magnoliopsida; order Alismatales; family Araceae; genus Zantedeschia; species Zantedeschia hybrid cultivar. The sequence continues at coordinate 33,964,599 of JARZZO010000012.1, read as the reverse complement.
ATTTACTGGACATGGAGAACGTGTCAAGGACATTCTGGAACTAATACATTCGGATGTATGCGGCTATGTGTACTTAATGAAGTACAAGTCGGAAGCATTTGAGAAGTTCAAGGAATTCAAGAATGAGGTAGAGAAGCAGTTAGGAAAAAATATTAAAGCTCTTCGATCAGATCGAGGAGGAGAATACTTGAGTACTAATTTCACACAATTCTTAAAGGATAATGGTATCCTTTCTCAGCTAACCCCTCTATATACACCACAAATGAATGGTGTATCAAAAAGGAGTAATCGCACCTTGTTGGACATGGTGTTATCCATGATGAGCTTTTCGATATTACCAGTGTCCCTCTGGGGGTATGCTCTAGAGTCAGCAGCATACCTACTGAATAGAGTACCCAGCAAGTCTGTGGCCTCTACTCCATATGAAATATGGAAAGGCAGGAAACCAGAATTTAAACACGTTAAAGTCTGGGGTTGTCCTGCTCATGTAAAGAGGCATGATCCAGACAAGCTGGAATCACGAACTAATAAATGCAGGTTTGTGGGATATCCAAAGGAAACCTTTGGATACTATTTTTACCATCCTGGTGAACAAAAGGTGTTTGTCGTCAGGAAAGTTGTCTTCTTGGAAGAGGAATACCTTCTCCAGAAGAACAGTGGGAGTAAAATTGTACTGGAAGAGGTTCCAGAACCCCAAACAGCTGCATTATCATCAGATGAGATATCAGTTCCTGAATTTGTTCAGGTACACACACATGAGCCTCGTAGATCTGGTAGATTACCTAGACTACCCGAACAATATGTGGGACATATCGCTGAAGGTGAGTCTAAGATAGAATATAATGAGGATGATGATCCTAAAACCTACCAGGAGGCCATAAAAGGCCCAGAAGCCGGGAAATGACGAGAAGCCATGAACTCAGAAATCCAGTCCATATACACCAACCAAGTTTGGAACTTGGAGGACTTGTCCGAGGGTATTGTACCCATCGGTTGCAAGTAGATCTTTAAGAGAAAGATCGGTGCTGATGGACGGATCGACACTTATAAGGCAAGGTTGGTGGCAAAGGGATATCGTCAAAGGCAAGGAATTGACTATGACGATACTTTCTCACCAGTTGCCATAATAAAGTCGATCAGAGTTCTACTCATCATTGCTGCACATTTTGATTATGATATCTGGCAGATAGATGTGAAGACTGCCTTCCTCAATGGTAACCTTGAGGAAGAGGTGTATATGATACAACCAGAAGGTTTCACATCCAAAGAATCTCCAGATAAAGTGTGCAAGCTTCAGAAGTCCATTTATGGACTGAAGCAAGCTTCCCGGAGCTGGAACATAAGATTTGACGAGGCTGTCAAGTCTTATGACTTCATTAAGAATGAAGATGAGCCTTGTGTGTACAAGAAGACCAGTGAGTGTGCAATCACTTTTCTAGAGTTCTTTACGTAGATGGCATACTACTCATTGGGAATGATGTAGCTATGATGTCATCAGTAAAGATCTGGCTGTCGAAAAACTTCTCCATGAAGGATTTGGGAGAAGCATCCTACATGTTGGGAATACGGATCTATAGAGATAGATCAAAGAGGATGCTTGGAATGACCCAATCCTTATACATAGATACCATAGTCAAAAGGTTTGGCATGGAAAATTCCAAGAGAAGTCTCATACCGATGAGACATGGAATTAATCTCTCAAAGGATCAGTCTCCTAACACTCCTAATGAGAAGGCATTCATGGATAGAATACCCTATGCCTCTGCCATAGGATCTATCATGTATGCGATGCTATGTACACGGCCTGATGTTGCATTTGCTCTAAGTGTTACGAGCAAATTTCAGGCTGATCTAGGCGAAGAGCACTGGAAGACAGTGAAATGCATCCTTAAGTACTTGAGAAGAACTAAGGATATGTTCCTTGTCTATGTAGGAGATGACTTGAAACTGCGAGGCTTTACTGACTCGAGTTTCCAGTCAGATCCAGATGATAGCAAATCTACATCTGGATTCATGTTTACTTTGAACGGAGGCGCAGTGTGCTGGAAGAGTTCCAAGCAAGTAACCACTGTAGATTCGACGACTGAAGCTGAGTACATCGCTGCAGCTGAAGCCCCCAAGGAAGCAGTGTAGTTGAAGAAATTCATCACCGACCTCAGCGTAGTTCCGAGCATCTCTGAGCCTGTTCCACTGTTGTGCGACAACAATGGAGCGATTGCGCAAGCGAAAGAGCCGCGGTCTCATCAGAAATCGAAGCATATTGTGAGACGCTTTCATCTTATCAGAGAGATCATATCCAGAGGAGATGTAGTAGTGGAAAGAGTTCCATCCGTCGACAATGTAGCAGATCCACTAACAAAGCTGTTGGCTCAAATTGTGTTTGAGCGTCACCTAGAGTCTATGAGCTTATTGTATAAAGGTAATTGGCTTTAGTCCAAGTGGGAGATTGTTAGTTTTAGGTGGCCTATAAGCCAATCTGACTATGTAAATCTTGTTCACTTATTAATATAATGGCATAATATTCATTATGTGTAAATCGCATTAATTCTCGTTTCATAATGAAGTCCGTGAATATGTACTATAGAGATCAGATTATGATGAGATCATACTAATGAGACTGATCACTTAAACACACATACTCTTAATTGTTCCTAGTCGGAGGATACCCGAAAAAGACATCGGATATCCGGTTAGACTAGTACAGATTACTCCTGCTCATATGATGAGGGTGACTGATCCCATAAGTCACTTGTGTGGAGACACTAAGGAGAATTGGTAGGTGCTCATTGGAGAATGAGTTCACTGAACTGATCCGACTGAATCGCTGGATGGTAGTGTACCTCACTGTCAACCAGCTTGATTCTATTGTCGCAGTTGCATGGATGGTCGTCGGACCTGAGACACCAAGGACACCTTGTCGGTGGACTTCTGTGCTTTGACCTTGGTTTACGAATCTCTAGCCACGAGATTCTAATACGCCAAGGACTGGGTACAGCAGAATACCGTCGAAGGGAATTGTGTGTCAATAAGGAATCATTCGCTCTCGGTACTTAGAGAAAGAATGCTCTAGGAAGGATGCGCGGAAGTCCCTGGCCAGGGCGGACGATAATATCGGGAAAGGAGTTTTCCGATATTCATCAGCGGCATCCAATCCAAGTGAGTCGACCGGTTAGGGTTTGACAGCTCGCCATACCCTGAGTTGACTTGAGAGCATTGTACGAATGAAGGATTATATCCACGCGGTAACTGTCGGAGGAAAGGTTCCAAGAGTGGGTTACTTAACCCCAATACCTTCCGGGCTTACGCGGTGTTGCTTGGTGTTGGGATCGCTGTGTTGGGATCCGACCGAAAAACGCAACGGAATAATATGTTCGGGATCGGATCCATCCCGTTTCGATCGTTAAAATAAAACCGGAGAAAATCAAGTTCACCTTGCGCGGATTCAAATCCGCGTTCGTTTTCCGGTTCCATCGGAGCGATGCCGCAAGTTGCGCAGATGCCCGATCTCTAGCGATATCCACACGGTTCTCCTCGCGATGGATCGTCCTCGCTTCCTCGCTCGCTGTGGCGTTCGTAGATCCCGTCCGGCTGCGCGTAATCCGCTCCGACATGCGGATTCTGAATCTCCCGTCGGACGGAAGCCGGAGCAGTCGGGAACCGCACGCCCAGAAGAGAGAGAAAGAGAGAAAGAACGAATGACGGCTAGGTCAGGGTTGCTGGCTCCGGACGTAGAATCCGTTCTTTTATAATAAGTCAGTTTGCGGTTATTAATAAAAACCCAGACTTATCCGAAATCCTGTCGGATTATCCATCGACTTGAAAACCATTTGCGTCTGACCCTCTAGGCCCAAATACCAGTCCAGTTAATAGCCCATTAAGTCCAGTAACCCTTTACTGACCCACTGAATTAATTAATATCCTTATATTCAATTAATCAGCCGAATTTAATGTCCCACAATAAATTTGGACGGACTGCCGATCACGTTGGATGCCAAGCAACATCGCGTGATCCTGGATGGCACTGGGGTTATCGCAACCCTCTATTAGAACCTTTTTGTCATCGGTTAGCGTGCGGATATAATCCTTCATCCGTACAATGTTCCTGAATCGACCTAGAGCAAGGTTTACTGTTAAACCATATTCGGTCGATTCACTTGAATCAGATGCTGTTAATCTGAATCCGATAACTCCTTATCGGTTACAGAGTCCGCCCTGGCCAGGGACTTCAAGCGCATCATTACCGGAACATTCTCCCTCGAACTACCGAGAGCAGATGATCCAGTATTGAACACACAATTACCTTCGAGGGCATTTCCCTGAACCCGATCGCTTAACTTATTGATAACCCATGGTTAGGGATTCGCTCGTCAAGGTCAAAGCTCAGAAACCTACCAACAAGATATCTTTGGAGTCTCAAGTCTAAGAATCATCCACGCAACCGTAACAAATGAATCGAACTGGTTAACAGTGAGGTGATTATCATCCAGCAATTCATTGTCGGATCAGTTCAGTGAACTCATTCACCAATGAGCACCTATAGGTCCAGCATAGTGTCTCCACACAAGTGACTTATGGGATCAGTCCCCCTCATCATATGAGCTGAAGTAACCTATACTAGTCTATCCGGATGTTCGATGTTCTATCTCAAACATCCTATGACTAGGAACAATTAAGAACGTGTGTTTATAAGTCTTCGGTCCCGTAATTATGATCTCATCATAATCCGAAGAATGTTGCACATGTTCACGGACTTCATCGTGATACGATAAACACAGATCGAATTAATTACACACAATGAATTATTATCATTTATTAATAAACTGAATAAGTACATAGTATCGGATTGGCTTTGAGACCATATAATACTAACAATCTCCCACTTGGACTAAAGCCAATCACTTTTATACAGAATACCCATATTCTCTAAGTGACGCTCAAAAACATTTTGAGACAAAGGCTTTATAAGTGGATCTGCTATGTTGTCGGCCGAGGGAACTCTTTCCACCACGACATCTCCTCGAGCTATAATTTCTCTGATCAAATGAAAGCGCCGTAGAATGTGCTTCGACTTCTGATGAGACCTCGGCTCTTTCGCTTGAGCAATCGCCCCATTGTTGTCACACAGTAGTGGGACGGGACCAGATATGCTTTCCACCACACCAAGATCGCCGATGAATTTCTTCATCCATACAGCTTCCTTGGCGGCTTCAGCAGCAGTAATATACTCGGCTTCCATTGTCGAATCAGCAGTGGTTTCCTGCTTGGAACTTTTCCAGCTCACTGCTCCCCCGTTGAGTGTGAAAACAAAACCTGATGTTGACTTGCTGTCGTCAGGATCAGACTGAAAACTCGAATCAATGTATCCTTGCAGCTTTAAGTCCTCTCCTCCATAGACTAGAAATAGATCCTTAGTCCTTCTCAAGTACTTAAGGATGCATTTCACACCCTTTCAGTGTTCATCACCTGGATCTGCCTGATGTCTGCTCATAACACTTAGAGCATATGCTACATCAGGTCTGGTACATAGCATGGCATACATGATGGACCCTATGGCAGAAGCATAGGGGACTTTATCCATCACTACCCTCTCTTCAGGTGTCTTTGGAGACTGACCTTTAGAGAGTGAAATTCCATGTCTCATCGGTATGAGACCTCTCTTGGAATTTTCCATGCCAAACCTTTTGACAATGGTTTCTTTGTACATGGATTAGGTTAAAGCTAGCATCTTCTTTGATCTATCTCTATAGATCCGTATTCCTAATACGTAAGATGCTTCTCCCAAATCCTTCATAGAAAAGTTCTTTGACAGCCATATCTTTACTGATGACATCATTCCTACATCATTCCCAATGAGTAGGATGTCGTCAACGTAAAGAACCAGAAATGTAATTGCGCACCCATTATTTTTCTTATATACACAGGGCTCATCTTTATTCTTAATGAAGCCATAAGATTTGATCGCCTCATCAAATCTTATGTTCCAACTTCGGGAAGTTTGCTTTAGTCCATAAATGGACCTTTGCAACTTGCATACCATGTCTGGAGATTCTTTGGATGTGAATCCTTCTGGTTGTATCATATACACCTCCTCCTCAAGGTTTCCATTGAGGAAGGCAGTCTTCACATCCATCTGTCATATTTCATAATCATGGTAGGCAGCAATGGCGAGAAGAATTCTGATAGACTTAATCATAGCAACGGGTGAAAAGGTTTCGTCATAGTCAACACCTTGTCTTTGACGATAGTCTTTCGCCACTAATCTTACTTTATAAGTCTCAATACGTCCATCTGCACCGATCTTTCTTTTAAAGATCCATTTGCAGCCGATAGGTACTATATCATCGGATAAATCTACCAAGTTCCAAACTTGGTTGATGTATATGGACTGTATTTCAGAATTCATGGCTTCCTGCCATTTCCCGGCCTCTGGACTTTTAATGGCCTCCTGGTAAGTCTTAGGATCATCATCCTTATTATAGAGTATCCTTGAACCATCCAAATTAATATGTCCCACATATCTTTCTGGTGATTTAAGTACTCTTTCAGACCTACGAGGTTCCTGTGTATCATTTTGAACAGGTTCAGAAACTAACGGTTCATCTGATGAACCATTGCCAGTTTATGGGTCTGGAATTTCTTCCAGTGTTACTTTACTCCCACTGTCCTTCTAGAGAATATAATCTTCTTCCAGAAAGACAGCTCTCCTTGCTACAAACACCTTTTGTTAGTCAGGAAGATAAAAGTAATATCCATAAGTTTCCTTTGGATATCCCACAAATCTGCATTTGTCAGTTCTGGATTCCAGCTTATCTGCGTCATGTCTTTTAACATGAGCAGGACATCCCCAGACTTTAACATGTTTAAGGTCTGGTTTCCTTCCATTCCATATCTCATATGGAGTGGTCTCAACAGATTTGTTGGGTACCTTGTTCAGGATATATATAGCCGAGCTAAGTGCATATCCCCATAAGGACACTGGTAATTTAGACATGCTCATCATTGATCGCACCATTTTCATTAAGGTGCGATTTCTCCTTTCTGATACACCATTCATCTGAGGTGTATAAGGAGATGTAAGCTGAGAAAGGATACCATTATCCTTTAAGTATTTAATGAACTCAGCACTCAAGTATTCACCACCCCGATCATATCAAATGGTTTTTATACTTTTTCCTGTTTGTTTTTCTACTTCATTTTTAAATTCTCTGAATTTTTCAAAGGCTTCAGATTTATACTTCCATAAGTATACATATCCAAATCTTGAGTAATCATCAGTGAATATAATGAAGTATGAGAAACCACCAATGGCTTGGGTTGACATAGGACCACATACATCTGAATGTATGAGTTCTAATATGTCTTTGGCTTGTTCTCCAGTTCCACTAAATCGAGACTTAGCCATTTTACCCATTAAACATGACTCACAGGTTGCATATGATTCATAATCAAATGGATCCAAATATCCATCTTTATGCATCCTTTGGAGTCTGTTTTCACCAATATGTCCAAGCCTACAATGCCACAAGTAGGCTTTATTCATTTCATACTTACTCCTTTTAATTGAAGAACCGATGTGTAAATTATCATGAGACACATTTAATAGATACAAACCATTGGATAAAATAGCAGAAGCTATTAATTTATTTCCAAAATAAATTGAACAACTATTGTTCCCAAAATGTAAATTGTATCCAATTCTATATAAACATGAAATAGAAATGATGTTCCTCATTATGCTAAGTACATAATAACATTCATCTAATAAAAATGTGTCTCCAGATGGTAGCTTGAGCTTCACTGTCCCCACAGCGATCGCCGCAACTCTTGCGCCATTACCTAGTCTTAGCTCCACCTCGCCGGTCCTCAGCTTACGCCTTCTTGTCAGTGCCTGCACAGAATTACAGATATGAGATACACATCCAGTATCTAATACCCATGATGTACAATCTCTTATTGACAAGTTTACATCTATCATATAGATACCTGAAGCGTCTTGCTGCTTCACAGTTCCTTGAGCCTTGTCCTTGAGGTATTCTTTACAATTCTTCTTCCAATGCCCTTTCTGGTGACAGTAGAAGCAATCACCTTTCTCAACACTTTTACCTTTGTCTTTCTTGGCAACCTTTGCCTTTCTCTGAACCTTGTTCTTATTCTTTCAAAAAGCTTGGACTGCAAGCCTTTTTCTGTTGGCCTTACCAACCATGAGGACTTTGGGTTTATCCTTCACAAGGTTCCCCTCAGCAGTTTTTAACATGTTCAGCAGTTTAGCTAAGGTGGCCTAGATCTTGTTCATGTTAAAATTAACAATGAACTGAGCATATGACGATGGAAGTGAAGACAACACGAGGTCTGTGTGCATCTTCTTGGGAAGTGTAATCCCAAGAGCATCCAGCCTCTCTACCCACTTAATCATCTTTAGCATGTGATTATATACTGAAGTTCCCTCTGCCATCTGAGCCTTTAACAGATTTTTCGATATCTCATATCGTTCGATTATGCTCTGCTCACCAAATAGCTCCTTCAAATGGAGCATGATGGATCTAGCATCCATCTCTTCATGTTGCCTCTACAACTCATTGCTCATAGAGGCTAACATGTAGCATTGGGCCATGGTGGAATCTTCCTTTCATTTTTCATACGCTATCATTTCCTCCTCTGGAGCATCTAATGTTGGTTCAGCAGGAGGTTTGTTATCCAAGACGTAGGCAATCTGCTCAAACCTGAGCACTATCTTCAGGTTTCTGAGCCAGTCTGAGTAATTGGTGCTTGTCAAACGGTTGGCATCAAGTATGCCTCGCAACCGGTTATGGTGTGACATTCTCGCCTACAGGAGATAATCAATTGATAATTAGCAGATATTCAGATTAACTAAAACAAGATATGGTCTTTTATTATCTAGTTTTACTCCCACTAATTTTCGACGGACTATATAACCTTCAGATATACAGAACAGGAGACGCCGATTGTCTCCTAGTGGGGATCAGAATCTCCAAGCATCACAATATGACCTCGGGTAAACACGTAGTATCATACCGCTATCTCAGAGCAATCATCTCATGATAATTGCAACTCCTTGCAATATCCAATCATATTTCGGCTCCCAAGTTTATGTTAGTTTTAGGTGGCCTACAAGCCAATCTAACAATGTAAATCTCGTTCATTTATTAATAAAATGGCATAATATTCATTATGTGTAAATCGCATTAATTATCGTTTCATAATGAAGTCCGTGAATATGTGCTATGGTGATCAGATTATGATGAGATCATACTAATGAGACAGATCGCTTAAACACACATATTCTTAATCGTTCATAGTCGGAGGATATCCGAGAAGGACATCGGATATCCGGTTAGACTAGTACAGATTACTCCTGCTCATATGATGAGGGTGACTGGTCTCATAAGTCACTTGTGTGGAGACACTAAGGCGAATCTGTAGGTACTCATTGGAGAATGAGTTCACTGAACTGATCCGACTGAATCGCTGGATGGTATTGTACCTCACTGTCAACCAGCTTGATTCTATTGTCGCAGTTGCGTGGATGGTCCTCGGACCTGAGACACCAAGGACACCTTGGCGGTGGACTTCTGTGCTTTGACCTTGGTTTACGAATCTCTAGCCACGGGATTCTAATACACCAAGGATTGGGTACAGCGGAATACCGTCGAAGGGAATTGTGTGTCAATAAGGAATCATTCGCTCTCGGTACTTAGAGAGAGAATGCTCTAGGAAGGATGCGCGAAAGTCCCTGTCTAGGGCGGACGATAATATTGGAAAAGGAGTTTTCCGATATTCATCAGCGGCATCCAATCCAAGTGAGTCGACCGGTTAGGGTTTGACAGCTCGCCATACCCTGAGTTGACTCGAGAGCATTGAACGAATGAAGGATTATATCCACGCGGTAACTGTCGGCGGAAAGGTTCCAAGAGTGGGTTACTTAACCCCAAATACCTTCCGGGTTTACGCGGTGTTGCTTGGCACCCAACGTGATCGGAGGCCCGGTCGAATTCGATGTGCGACATCAATTCGGTTGATTAATTGATTAATAAAGGGTTATTAATTAATTAATAAAGCCAGTGAGGAGTCACTGGGCTTGTTGGGCCATTAACTGGACTGGTACTTGGGCCTAGAGGGTCACACGCAAATGATTCTCAAGGCGATGGATAAATAAGTGGGTTTTATACAAACCGGGGCTTTTTGTGAAAAACCGCGCGGTTAGTATAAAACATAGCGAACAGGCTGAGCAGGCCAAGCTGCTACTAACCCTAGCCACCCCTCCTCAGTTTCTGTCCTTCTCTGGTGTCCAGGCAGATCCAGATCTGCTCCGCCGCTTCTCCGAATCCCGTTCGACGGGAAATCGTCCGCGCGTTGCGGCGATCATTGCGGCGACCGGTGGAGGCTTCTTGGGCTGCGAAGAACGGGGAACTCGAGGATATCCGTCGCAGGGAGGATCGCATGGGCTTTGCTAGAGGCCGGGCGATTGCGCGGCTTGCAGTGTCGCACCGACGGAACCGAACGGTTGCGGATTCGAATCCGCACACGGTGAGAACTTCGATAATCCGATTATCGTATTTTAAATTTCAAAACGGGAACGGATCGCTGTAAATAATTTTATTTTATTGGGCCATTAACTGGACCGGTACTTGGGCCTAGAGGGTCACACGCAAATGATTCTCAAGGCGATGGATAAATAAGTGGGTTTTATACAAATCGGGAGTTTTTATGAAAAACCGCGCGGTTAGTATAAAACATAGCGAACGGGCTGAGCAGGCCAAGCTGCTGCTAACCCTAACCGCCCCTCCTCAGTTTCTATCTTCACTGGCGTCCAGGCAGATCTAGATCTGCTCCGCCGCTTCTCCGAATCCCGTTCGACGGAAAATCGTCCGCGCGTTGCGGCGATCATTGCGGCGACCGGCAAAGGCTTCGTGGGCTGCGAAGAATGAGGAACTCGAGGATATCCGTCGCGGGGAGGATCGCGTGGACTTCGCTAGAGGCCGGGCGCTTGCGCGGCTTGCGGTGTCACACCGACAGAACCGAACGGTTGCGGATTCGAATCCGCTCACGGTGAGAAAAGATAATCCGATTATCTTGTTTTTAGTTCTTTGAAACGGGAAACGGATCGTTGTAAAATTTTATTTTCCGCTGCGTGAGCGATTCGGAGAAACCGAGAAAACCCAACAGTGGTATCAGAGCCAGGTTCCACTGTTTCTCGTCCCGTTTCGATCTCCGAATTAATTTTTCTTGATTTATTCCATGCGTTAAAAGGTCGATTTTTTGCTGGATGTGTGTTCATGAGATGAACACTAATAATTAGATTATGATTATGCAATTTTCGAATTTTTTTTTTGGGTATTTCGTGTTCTTCGTGAGACGAAGAACGGTGTGATTCGGGCGGCTTCGTTTGGGTATCCCCAATCGTTGGGGTGGTGGATCGGCACCCCAGATCGTCCCAGGGATGTCACTGGTCACCACTAGACCTGCAACGGGTTCCGAAGTAGCCTTGAAGAGCAACTTAATGGACCTTTGAAGTGTTCTCCTCGGTTTGCAAAAACCTGAATTAAGGATGAATATATGAAGGGTTCAGGCTTCTTGTGCCCATCTCCGGTCGGCCTCCGGCGCGGGGGCCGTCGCCGGCGGGGCCGGACGGAGCTGACGGGGCCGGGCCTGCCACTGGGTACCCCGGCACCTCCGCCGCCGGCCTCCCCATGAACCTGCAACTAGGGTTCTGTGGCTAGGGTGCTTCGGGTGGGGAAGAAGCCGGCCCAGGCCGGTTCAGGGGGGCAAGCCGGGCTGCTCCAGCCGGCCCAGAGCCTGGACTTGGCCGATTCTGGGGCTGGGCCAGGCCGGGCTTAACCCTAGCTAAGCTGGGCCTGGGATTGGTTTAACTCTATCTGGGCCGACTGGGCCTGGTCATGAGCCGCGGGCCGGCCTGGTTCGACCAGGTCCGAACCCTGGTTCATGTTATTGGGCTGGGCCCAATTGATTTCTGCCCATTTAAACCCTCTAAACCCCAAATTAAATCCTTATGCCATGTTAATTAAATTAAAATTGGACTTAATTTAAAATTTAAACTTGTTTAAAATTTTGAATTATTGTTCAATTTTATTTAATTAACTCTTTTATGATTTTGAATCATATTAAACCCCTTTATTCATTGTTGGCCCATTTAATGAAAATAGAATTAGATTTTAATTTAATTCAAAATCTGTTTTGAAAATTTTAATTATTATTCAGTTTTATTAAATTGGGCTTTAATGATTTTTGAATCATTATTATTAACAATTGTTGTTAATTGATTAAAGTTAGTTATTAATTTAAGTGTTAAATTAATAGTTAACTTTAATTAGCTAATTTAAATGTTAAATTAGTACTTATCAGTTAATTAGAGTTAATTGTCGATTTTAAGTGTTAAGATTAATGATTAATTTTAAGTTAACTTATCTAAGTGTTAGATGAATATTATTAAAGAATTAGTGTTGATTAATAATTTAAATGTTAAATTGCTAATTAACATTAATTAACTAATCTAAGAGTTAGATTAGTAGTTAATTAATAATTAGAGTTAATTAATAATTTAAGTGTTAAATTGTTAATTAATTTTGATGGATTAATCTAAGAGTTAAATTAATCTTTAATAGTCTAATTGTTAGATTATTAATGGGGTTTAATCTAAGTGTTAGATTATTAGAATTGTTCTAATTTGTATGGAATAATCTGGAATCATTAATTCGGAGTGTGTGCGCATGTGATGTGTATTTATTGCTTTTAAATTTGATTTAATTGCATGTTAAGTTAATTAAATGAGTTTTCGAAATTCAAACACCAATTTTGATTGGATCCCAGCTTTATGAAAGCCAAAACTTATCTATTTTTGAAAACTCATTTGTTTTAGCCATGTGATGCACTGAATCATGTGTGGAATGTTTAAAACACACCGTTGTCATGGATATGCACTTAATTTATTATTCATGTGATGAATGGATTGTGTGGATCGTAGATGTATGTTTGATTATTAATTATTAATAAATAGAGGTCTGCGCACCTCTCTCTCTCATACTTCGATGTATTTCTACATCCCTCTCTCTCTTGTACTCGCTATAAGGCATTCTTCAATTGACTTGTAAATTCTAGAATTTAAATGTAATCTGATCGAGGCAACCGAGGATGGAGCGAGGACGATCCACAACTGCAACCAGGAAGGCGAAAAGATGGAGGTCTCTTGCCTATGTGTTTGCAGGTTATCTAATATAATTGTTATGATTAGATTGTGTGTGCATTTGACTGTTGGCTCCAGTCAAACCCACTGTGCTATCCATGACCACACTAATGACATGTATGAGATGCATTGTTTTTCTTTTGATTATGAATCAAAGCAGCTTATAGTATTTAGTAAATATATACGATATATTTATATACTATCACCTAGGAGAGACCAAGATAAAAGTTATCTAAATACCCTCAGATAAACTCTAAGTCGTAACGTGAGTAGTTGAGAACTTACCGCGTGGTCCACCATCATTATAGTCATAGGATTCGAATCACTTTAGGCAGGTTTGTTGCGCTATCTACAAGGCCTGCTTAATTGGGAGGAGAAACTGTGGCTATGGCATTAGATGCCTATAGATCGGGGTAGAGGAACCATGTAGCTTTGTTGTGCTATCCACAAGGGCTGCATGCAAATCTATGCTCGCCGCGTAATGATGGTTAGCTTAGACCAGAATTAGTGATTTGTTGTGCTATCTACAAGGCCATTAAATCTCTGGGGACCGAAGCTATGATCAGATATTGCAAGGAGTTGCAAGTCCCATGAGTTGGGTATTACAGTTTGTTGTCCTATCCACAAGGCTGTAGTGCAAGTCATTGAGATTCTGATCCCCACTAGGAGACTGTCGGCGTCTCCCGTTCTGTATAACTGAGGGTTATACAGTCCGTTAAAAATTAGTGGGAGTTAAACTTGAACAAAAGACCATGTCTTGTTTTAAACTTTAATAATTGAACATCTGCTAAATAGATTTTACTTATCTCCTGTAGGGAATTATGTCGTCGAATAACCCACTCCGTGGCATACTTGATGCCTTCTTGACTTACCTGATCTACTCGGATTGGTTCAGAAACCTGAAGAATGTCTTCAGATTTGAACACACTAACTTTGTCCCTAGAGCTGATCCTCTTACTGAACTGGCATTAGATGCCCCTGAAGCAGAGATGACAGCTAACGATAAAGGATCGAAGGACAAAGGTAAAAGAGTAATGAACGGTGACTGCTTATACTATAAGCAGTATGGTCACTGGAAGAGGAACTGCAAGGAGTTCCTTAACGATAGAGCTCATGGAAGAGTGAAGCTGTCTGAAGCTTCAGATATCTATATGATAGATATCAACTTATCAGTGAGAGATTCCACATCTTGGGTATTAGATACCGGATGTGCTTCTCATATCTGCCATGATATGCAGATGCTGACAAGTAAGCGCAAGTTGAGACAAGGTGAGGTGGAATTGAGGCTAGGAAACGGCGCAAAAGTTGCGGCGATTGCTGTTGGGACAGCAAACCTCAGACTTCCATCGGGAGACACCTTATTATTAGAAGATTGTTATTATGTTCCTAGTATAATAAAGAACATCATATCAATATCTTGTTTGGACAAGATAGGATATAGGTTGAGTATTGAGAATAGAAGTTGTTCGATTTATTATGATAATAAATCAATAGCTTCAGCATCTTTAGTCAACGGTCTATATCTATTAGATGTTTCTTATTACAATCTTCAAATTGATAATGCCCTTAAGAAAAGCAAGAATTGTGTGAACCAAGCCGACATGTGGCATTGTAGACTTGGGCACATTGGCGAAAACATGTTGCAAAAGTTGCACAAGCATGGTTATTTAACAGCATTCGATTATGAATCGTTTGCAACATGCGAATCCTGCCTTATGGGAAAGATGGCAAAATCTCCATTTACTGGACATGGAGAACGTGCCAAGGACATTTTGGAACTAATACATTCAGATGTATGTGGTCCAATGTCCACCCAAGCCAAAGGTGGCTTTTCTTACTTCATCATGTTCACCGATGACTTCTCAAGATTCGGCTATGTGTACTTAATGAAGTACAAGTCGGAAGCATTTGAGAAGTTCAAGGAGTTCAAGAATGAGGTGGAGAAGCAGTTAGGAAAGAGTATTAAAGCTCTTCGATCAGATCGAGGAGGAGAATACTTGAGTACTAATTTCACACAATTTTTAAAGGATAATGGTATCCTTTCTCAGCTAACCCCTCCATATACACCACAGATGAATGGTGTATCAGAAAGGAGGAATCGCACCTTGTTGGACATGGTGCGATCCATGATGAGCTTTTCGGGATTACCAATGTCCCTCTGGGGGTATGCTTTAGAGTCAGCAGCATACCTACTGAACAGAGTTCCCAGCAAGTCTGTGGCCTCTACTCCATATGAGATATGGAAAGACAGGAAACAAGAATTTAAACATGTTAAAGTCTGGGGTTGTCCTACTCATGTAAAGAGGCATGATCCAGACAAGCTGGAATCACGAACTGATAAATGCAGGTTTGTGGGATATCCAAAGGAAACCTTTGGATACTATTTTTACCATCCTGGTAAACAAAAGGTGTTTGTCGCCAGGAAAGCTGTCTTCCTGGAAGAGGAATACCTTATCCAGGAGAACAGTGGGAGTAAAATAGTACTGGAAGAGGTTCCAGATCTCCAAACAGCTGTATTATCATCAGATGAGATATCAGTTTCTGAATCTGTTCAGGTACACACAGATGTGCCTCGTAGATCTGGTAGAGTACTTAGACTACCCGAACGATATGTGGGACATATTGCTGAAGGTAAGTCTAAGGTACAATATAATGAGGATGATGATCCGAAAACCTACCAGGAGGCCATAGAAGGCCCAGAAACCGGGAAATGGCGAGAAGCCATGAACTCAGAAATCCAGTCCATGTACACCAATCAAGTTTGGAACTTGGAGGACTTGCCCGAGGGTATTGTACCTATCAGTTGCAAGTGGATATTTAAGAGAAAGATCGGTGCTGATAGACGGATCGACACTTATAAGGCAAGGTTGGTGGCAAAGGGACATCGTCAAAGGCAAGGAATTGACTATGACGAGACTTTCTCACCAGTTGCCATGATAAAGTCGATCAGAGTTCTGCTCGCCATTGCTGCACATTTTGATTATGAAATCTGGCAGATGGATGTGAAGACTGCCTTCCTCAATGGTAACCTTGAGAAGGAGGTGTATATGATACAACCAGAAGGTTTCACACCCAAAGAATCTCCAGATAAAGTGTGCAAACTTCAGAGGTCCATTTATGGACTGAAGCAGGCTTCCCGGAGCTGGAACATAAGATTTGACGAGGCAGTCAAGTCTTATAACTTCATTAAGAATGAAGATGAGCCTTGTGTGTACAAGAAGACCAATGGGAGTGCAGTCACTTTTCTAGTTCTTTACGTAGATGACATACTACTCATTGGGAATGATGTAGCTATGATGTCATCAGTAAAGATTTGGCTATCGAAAAACTTCTCCATAAAGGATTTGGGAGAAGCATCCTACGTATTGGGAATACGGATCTATAGAGATAGATCAAAGAGGATGCTTGGAATGACCCAATCCTTGTATATAGACACCATAGTCAAAAGGTTTGGCATGGAAAATTTCAAGAGAGGTCTCATACCGATGAGACATAGAATTAATCTCTCAAAGGATCAGTCTCCTAACACTCCTAATGAGAAGGCATTCATGGATAGAATACCCTATGCCTCTGCCATAGGATCTATCATGTATGCGATGCTATGTACACGGCCTGATGTTGCATTTGCTCTAAGTGTTACGAGCAAATTTCAGGCTGATCTAGGCGAAGAGCACTGGAAGGCAGTGAAATGCATCCTTAAGTACTTGAGAAGAACTAAGGATATGTTCCTTGTCTATGTAGGAGGTGACTTGAAACTGCGAGGCTTTACTGACTCGAGTTTCCAGTCAGATCCAGATGATAGCAAATCTACATCTGGATTCATGTTTACTTTGAACGGAGGCGCAGTATGCTGGAAGAGTTCCAAGCAAGTAACCACTGTAGATTCGACGACTGAAGCTGAGTACATCGCTGCAGCTGAAGCCGCCAAGGAAGCAGTGTGGTTGAAGAAATTCATCACCAACCTCGGCGTAGTTCCCAGCATCTCTGAGCCTGTTCCACTGTTGTGCGACAACAATGGAGCGATTGCGCAAGCGAAAGAGCCGCGGTCTCATCAGAAATCGAAGCATATTCTGAGGCGCTTTCACCTTATCAGAGAGATCATATCCAGAGGAGATTTAGTAGTGGAAAGAGTTCCACCCGTCGACCATGTAGCAGATCCACTGACAAAGTCGTTGGCTCAAATTGTGTTTGAGCATCACTTAGAGTCTATAGACTTACTGTATAAAGGTGATTGGCTTTAGTCCAAGTGGGAGATTGTTAGTTTTAGGTGGCTTACAAGCCAATCTAAAAATGTAAATCTCGTTCATTTATTAATAAAATGGCATAATATTCATTATGTGTAAATCGAGTTAATTATCGTTTCATAATGAAGTCCGTGAATATGTGCTATGGTGATCAGATTATGATGAGATCATACTAATGAGATTGATCGCTTAAACACACATATTCTTAATCGTTCCTAGTCGGAGGATATCCGAGAAGGACATCGGATATCCGGTTAGACTAGTACAGATTACTCCTGCTCATATGATGAGGGTGACTGATCTCATAAGTCACTTGTGTGGAGACACTAAGGCGAATCTGTAGGTGTTCATTGGAGAATGAGTTCACTGAACTGATCCGACTGAATCGCTGGATGGTATTGTACCTCACTGTCAACCAGCTTGATTCTATTGTCGCAGTTGCGTGGATGGTCCTCGGACCTGAGACACCAAGGACACCTTGGTGGTGGACTTCTGTGCTTTGACCTTGGTTTACGAATTTCTAGCCACGGGATTCTAATACGCCAAGGATTGGGTACAGCGGAATACCGTGGAAGGGAATTGTGTGTCAATAAGGAATCATTCGCTCTCGGTACTTAGAGAGAGAATGCTCTAGGAAAGATGCGCGAAAGTCCCTGGCCAGGGCGGACGATAATATCGAGAAAGGAGTTTTCCGATATTCATCAGCGGCATCCAATCCAAGTGAGTCGACCGGTTAGGTTTTGACAGCTCGCCATATCCTGAGTTGACTCGAGAGCATTGTACGAATGAAGGATTATATCCACGTGGTAATTGTCGGCGGAAAGGTTCAAAGAGTGGGTTACTTAACCCCAAATACCTTCCGGGTTCACGCGGTGTTGCTTGGCACCCAACGTGATCGGAGGCCCGGTCGAATTCGATGTGCGACATCAATTCGATTGATTAATTGATTAATAAAGGGTTATTAATTAATTAATAAAGCCAGTGAGGAGTCACTGGGCTTATTGGGCCATTAACTAGACTGGTACTTGGGCCTAGAGGGACACACACAAATGATTCTCAAGGTGATGGATAAATAAGTGGGTTTTATACAAACCGGGGGTTTTTATGAAAAACCGCGCGGTTAGTATAAAACATAGCGAACGGGCTGAGCAGGCCAAGCTGCTGCTAACCCTAGCCGCCCCTCCTCAGTTTCTTCACTGGCGTCCAGGCAGATCTAGATCTGCTCCGTCGCTTCTCCGAATCCCGTTCGACGGGAAATCGTCCGCGCGTTGCGGCGATCATTGCGGCGACCGGCGGAGGCTTCGTGGGCTGCGAAGAATGAGGAACTCGAGGATATCCGTCGCGGGGAGGATCGCGTGGACTTCGCTAGAGGCCGGGCGCTTGCGCGGCTTGCGGTGTCACACCGACAAAACTGAACGGTTGCAGATTCGAATCCGCACACGGTGAGAAAAGATAATCCGATTATCTTGTTTTTAGTTCTTCGAAACGGGAAACGGATCGCTGTAAAATTTTATTTTACGTTGCGTGAGCGATCCGGATAAACTGAGAAAACCCAACTGTTTAATGGTCCCGGGTAAACACAGTAGACTATTATCCCCGGTCTAAGCTTTACCATCAATACGTGACAGAGTAAAGTAGAAATATAGTTCCTGGGTAAATACGTGGATAACTATATCGTTCCTCTACTCTTATCCAAAGGCATCTAATGCCATGATCAACAGTCCTCTCAACAGACAATGGCATACCTCGGGTAAACACATAGTATCTGCCATGACTGAATTAAGTTCTATTGATCATATTGATGGAGAGCCACGCGGTGCATTCTTAATGACTCGCGCTATGGCTTAGAGTTTGTAACAAAGGTTTTACTTATTTAGTTTGGTCTCATCCTAGGTGATAGTATTAAATATATCGAATATATTATAAATACTAATAACCTAGCAAATATAAAGCACACGCATCACATATATGTCATTAGTGTGGTCATGGACGGCACTGTGGTTTGACTTGAGCCAGACAGTCGAACGCACACACATACACAATATAACAACTTATATCATGAGTCTGCAAACCCACTGATTCAATGAACTCCTTCATTTTCATATAGTCGGCAGTTGTGGATCATCCTCGCTCCGCGCGCAGCCGCCTCGATCAAATTACATCGTAATTCTCAATTACATGATAATTTAAATGAGAAAGCCTTATGGCGATTACATCAAGGAGGAAGGTAGAAGTACAATGGAATATAAGAGGGAGAGGTTCGCAGACCTCTATTTATTAATAAACAATAAACCACACAATCACATTCCATATCCACAAATAATGCTCGTCTATGACCACCATGTGTTTTAGTTAAACAAACCACACATAAATTGCACATCAAATGGCTAAATAAAATTTTCGAAAATAATAATAATTTCAGGTTTCATAAAACCAGGGACCAAACAAAATTTGGATTTAGAATTTTCGAAAAATTTTCAATAAGTCTAAGCATGCCAATTTAAATCTAATTTAAATAAGCAAACTAATGCATATCATTAAAACAAAATTAAACAAGCAATTAATAACACATCAAATGTGTATGAAATCTAAAAATAATGGCTTTAGAAATATTCCATGCTCAATTTGAACAATTCAAATAATTATGGGGGTATTTAACAATTAAATACAACAATTAATCTAACACATTAGATTAATAATTAGTATTAACAACATTTGTTAATATGATAATGAAAAACTCATATTTTATTATTAGGACCCAAAAATTAAAATTTTAGTGTCAAAATCAAATTTTAACAATAAAATAAGATTAAATTAATTTTTAGCAGGGCCTCTAATAATAAAATATAAAGGAATTGGGGATTTGAAGGGGACTCAGCCTGGTTGAGCCCCTGGCTCGGGCTAGGGCCGAGCCAGTGTTGGGATTGCTGTGTCAAGATCCGACCGAAAAACGCAGCGGAATAATATGTTCGGAATTGGATCCATCTCATTTCGATCGTTAAAATAAAATCGGAGAAAATCGAGTTCACCTTGCGCAGATTCGAATCCGCGTTCGTTTTCCGGTTCCGTCGAAGCGATGCCGCAAGTCGCGCAGATGCCCGACCTCTAGCGGTGTCCACGCGGTTTTCCTCGCGATGGATCGTCCTCGCTTCCTCGCTCGCTACGGCGTTCGCAGATCCCGTCTCGTTGCGCATAATCTGTCGCGACATGCGGATTCTGAATCTCCCGTCGGACGGAAGGCGAAGCAGTCGGGAACCGCACACCCAGAAGAGAAAGAGAGAGAGAAAGAACAAATGACGGCTAGGTCAGGATTGCTGGCTCCAGACGTAGAATCCGTTCTTTTATAATAAGTCAGTTTGCGATTTTTCATAAAAACCAGACTTATCCGAAATCATGTCGGATTATCCATCGACTTGAAAACCATTTGCGTGTGACCCTCTAGGCCCAAATACCAGTCCAGTTAATAGCCCATTAAGTCCAGTAACCCTTTACTGACCCACTGAATTAATTAATATCCTTATATTCAATTAATCAGCCGAATTTAATGTCCCACAATAAATTCGGACGGACTGCCGATCACGTTGGATGCCAAGCAACATCGCGTGATCTTGGATGGCACTGGGGTTATCGCAACCCTCTATTGGAACCTTTCTGTCATCGGTTATCCCGAATCGACCTAGGGCATGGTTTACTGTTAAACCCTATTCGGTCGATTCACTTGAATCAGATGCTGCTGATCTGAATCCGATAACTCCTTATCGATTACAGAGTCCGCCCTGGCCAGGGACTTCACGCGCATCATTCCCGGAACATTCTCCCTCAAACTACCGAGAGCGGATGATCCCGTATTGAACACACAATTACCTTCGAGGGCATTTCCCTGAACTCGATCGCTTGACTTATTGATAACCCATGGTTAGAGATTCGTTCGTCAAGGTCAAAGCTCAGAAACCTACCAACAAGATATCTTTAGAGTCTCAGGTCCAAGAATCATCCACGCAACCGTGACAAATAAATCGAGCTGGTTAACAGTGAGGTGATTACCATCCAGCGATTCATAGTCGGATCAGTTCAGTGAACTCATTCACCAATGAGCACCTATAGGTTCAGCATAGTGTCTCCACACAAGTGACTTATGGGATCAGTCACCCTCATCATATGAGCTGAAGTAACCTATACTAGTCTATCCGGATGTTCGATGTCCTATCTCAAACATCTTATGACTAGGAACAATTAAGAACATGTGTTTATAAGTCTTCGATCCCGTAATTATGATCTCATCATAATTCGAAGACTGTTGCACATGTTCATGAACTTCATCGTGATACAATAAACACAGATCGAATTAATTATACACAATGAATTATTGTCATTTATTAATAATCTGAATAAGTACATAGTATCGGATTGGCTTTGAGACCATCTAATACTAACAATCTCCCACTTGGACTAAAGCCAATCACTTTTATACAGAATATCCATATTCTCTAAGTGACGCTCAAAAACATTTTGAGACAAAGGCTTTGTAAGTGGATATGCTATGTTGTCGGCTGAGGGAACTCTTTCCACCACGACATCTCCTCGAGCTATAATTTCTCTGATCAGATGAAAGCGCCGCAGAATGTGCTTCGACTTCTGATGAGACCTCGGCTCTTTCGCTTGAGCAATCGCCCCATTGTTGTCACACAGCAGTGGGATGGGACCAGATATACTTTCCACCACACCAATATCACCGATGAATTTCTTCATCCATACAGCTTCCTTGGCGGCTTCAGCAGCAATAATATACTCGGCTTCCGTTGTCGAATCAGCAGTGGTTTCCTGCTTGGAACTTTTCTAGCTCACTGCTCTCCTGTTGAGTGTGAAAATAAAGTCTGATGTTGACTTACTGTCATCAGGATCAAACTGAAAACTCGAGTCAGTGTACCCTTGCAGCTTTAAGTCTCCTCCTCCATAAACTAGAAATAGATCCTTAGTCCTTCTTAAGTACTTAAAGATGCATTTCACAGCCTCCAGTATTCATCACCTGGATCTGCATGATGTCTGCTTGTAACACTTAGAGCATATGCTACATCAGGTCTAGTAAATAGCATGGCATACATGATGGACCCTATGGCAGAAGCATAGGGGACTTTATCCATCATAGCCTTCTCTTCAGGTGTCTTGGGAGACTAACCTTTAGAGAGTGAAATTGCATGTCTCATCGGTATGAGACATCTCTTGGAATTTTCCATGCCAAACCTTTTGATAATAGTTTCTATGTACATGGATTGGGTTAAAGTTAGCATCTTCTTTTATCTATCTCTATAGATCCGTATTCCCAATATGTAAGATGCTTCTCCCAAATCCTTCATGGAGAAGTTCTTTGACAGCCATATCTTTACTGATGACATCATTCCCAATGAGTAGGATGTCGTCAACGTAAAGAACGAGAAATGTGATTGCGCTCCTACTGTTTTTCTTGTATACACAGGGCTCATTTTCATTCTTAATGAAGCCATAAGATTTGATTGCCTCATCAAATCTTATGTTCCAGCTTCGGGAAGCTTGCTTCAGTCCATAAATGGACCTCTGCAACTTGCATACCATGTCTGGAGATTCTTTGAATGTGAATCCTTCTGGTTGTATCATATACACCTCCTCCTCAAGGTTTCCATTGAGGAAGGCAGTCTTCACATCCATCTGCCAGATTTCATAATCATGGTAGGCAGCAATGGTGAGAAGAATTCTGATAGACTTAATCATAGTAACGGGTGAAAAGGTTTCGTCATAGTCGACACCTTGTCTTTGATGATAGCCTTTCGCCGCTAATCTTGCTTTATAAGTCTCAATACATCCATCTGCACCGATCTTTCTTTTAAAGATCCATTTGCAGCTGATAGGTACTATACCATCGGGTAAATCTACCAAGTTTCAAACTTGGTTGATGTACATGGACTGTATTTCAGAATTCATGGCATCCTGCCATTTCCCGACCTCTAGACTTTCAATGGCCTCCTGGTAAGTCTTAAGATCATCATCCTCATTATAGTGGATTTAGAAGCACGGCATGACTATCGATTCGAGCGAGCAGACGAGGATGATCCCACAATAGGAGGACCACGTGGATACTGCTAGAGGCCAGGAGTTTGTGCGGCTAGTAACATCGCTCGTTCCGAACAAAACAAACGCAGATTCAAATCCACGCAAGGTGATTATCGAATTGCCGTTTGTCGAATTCTTAGTTTTCACTGTGTTCTTCACGCCCCACCCGATCCTTACAGTAAGGTGTCCTTAGTGTCTCAGGTCCAAGGATCATCCACGCAACTACGACAATTGAATCAAGCTGGTTGACAGTTAGGTACATTACCATCTCGTGGTTTAGTCAAATCAATTAAGTGAACTCATTCTCCAATGAGCACCTAGCAAGTAACTATGAGATTAATCACCCTCATCATATGAGTAGGAGTAATCGGTATTAGTTTAATCGGATGTGTGATGTCCTTCTCAGACATCCTCAGACTAGGAACAATTAAGAATATATGTATATAAGTGATCAGTCTTGTTAGTATGATCTCATCATAATCTGATCATTATAGCACATATTTACGGATTTCATTATAAAAGAATAATTAAACAAATTACGTATAATAAAATAATGCCATTTTATTAATAAATGAACGAGATTATATATTGTCTGATTGGCTTGTAGGCCACTTAAGACTAACAGGTACTAGGATAGGGATTATCTACATTTGAGACAAGTGTCCCTATAGTTAAGTTTTATTTAGATTTGGGACAAGTGCCCCTTTGGATAAGTTTTATTTAGATTTGGGACAAGTGCCCCTTTGGATAAGTTTTATTTAGATTTGGGACAAGTGTCCCTTTTTAGATAGGATTGACCTTTAACTCTTAACCGATACATTTTATTAATAACCATTAACTATTACGAATGTCCTTTACAAATACCAGTATCCGTTATCAATAACTTTTATTGATTATATTTTAATCCCATATTTTTCATAATTATCTTTATGTGTTTTTTATTTATAGATATATACTCTATAATTGTATTTATAGTTTCTTAACATTTACATATATATCCTTTTTATTTTATTTTTACTTAGACCATGATTCCTCTATTAGAATTTTTGGCTTATAAAATTCCTAAAATTGAGAGCTTGTTAACTCCAATGAGCAATCCTAGGGCAAGATATTACGGGGTGTAACAAGGAGGCTCCCCAAGTCGAGAACTGCCCCAACGGGGGGGGGGTTGAATCCACATGTTCTTGGGAGGTCCAGCATCTCGAGGTGATAGCTGCCAAGGCAAGAAGCCCTATGCCTGACAGGTCAACCATGTATTTCTTGGCTCCAAGCACCTCACCTCCAAGAAATCTAATATAAGGAACTGAGTGAAGGATCCCATAATCTTTTCGGACGAGGACTTCCTACGATGATGCACTCGTCGTCTCGATGACTGTCAACAAATGTAAAGTCTATCAAATTTTAGTGGATGGGGAGAGTGGCCCCAATGTTATCATCTACAACTGCTTTCTCTGAGTGGGTGTGGATGTTCCTCCTCTCAGGCTAATGCGAACACCATTGTATGGGTTCTTGAGAAATGTCGTCCCACTCACCTTACCAATAAGTCTCAGGAAGGCCCCCTGAGACATTACTCTCATGGTCGAATTCATGGTCATATGAGAGATGGGAACTTACAACGCCATCATAAGGAGAAGCATCATTAAGAGAATCGTAGGGGTTCTTTTATCACATTATTAGAAGATGAAGTTCCCCATCCCTTACTGTAAGGATTGAGGTTTTCGGATCCGGTTATCGGGTCAGTTTTCGGGGTCGGATCCCTTAGTTCGGGCCCTGATGGGACTGTGACTCAGTTCTGTTTAAACGACGAGACATGGTTTAAACAGCATCCAGCAACGTAGACGCGTTTTAGGCTGTGCCACGTGGGCGCCACGTAGGCTGGCCTTGGGTCGCGAGAGTACGGCCCCGGTCATATCGTCTGAATGGCGTCTTGTATGGACGATGTCTTTCAGAGTACGACCCTGGTTTGTCAGTGTACGGCCTGGTCTTGTCATCTGAAAGACGTCGGGCGTGCACGACGCATTTTACCCAATTTCTAGTTGACCCTGCGAACGCTCCTTCCTTTCCCTCATTTCCTCCTCCCTCTCCTCTCTCCTCTTTTCCTCCGTCGAGCTGGCGGCTCCTTTCCCCCTCCTTCCTTTTCCTCCCTCCAGTTCATCTCTCCCTCCACTCCATCGACCTCTCAACTCCTACTACTACCACCACCATCTCCTCCGCGGCGTTTTTCTCTCCGGACGGCGGCCGACGTCCCGGTGAAGTAACGGCGTCCACGGCGGTATCGGCGGCGGTGTAGGGCGAGGTGGGTTGGCGACTTGGAGCTTGGAGGAGTTCGAGTAACCGGTAGGGTGACGATTTCTATAGTATTTCATTTAAAAACAATGTCTTCCCGCTTTGGAGCATGTTTAGGGGTGTTCTTGGGGTGAAAATACTAAATGCATGAAATGAGAAATTGAGTGTTTTAATGGATAGTTAGGTTCTTCTCCTCCCTCTCCACGTTTTTGTGTTTTTGTACACGATTTTGGGGAGGAAAAACCACCCCGTGGATAGGGAGATGGCGGGAGAAGAACCTATCTGTGAGGGTTAAATGGCGTCGGGGGACAGCGACGCCTTTTAGAAAGGCGGCTTCCACCCGCGACGCGATTTGCCCAAATAACAGACCCTGTTTCTAAACTGATGAGTGTCCAAGAACAACGACGCCTTTCAAAGACGACTTGCGTGGGCGACGCGTTTTAAGTGAAATTACCCTGTAGCCTGTCTCTGCTTCTGTCGCCATCAGGCGACGAGGGACAGCGACGCCTTTCAAAAGGTGGCTACATGCGACGACGCGTTTTAGACCATTTCCGAGGCCAGATTTCACATGAACCAGTTTAGGAGGTTTGAATGGCGTCGGCCTTAGGCGACACGATTCAAGACAAAATCACATTAATTCATGCTGTTAACATATCTTCACACTGTTAGATAGTTTGGTTTATTGCATGCTTAAAATCGTACTCGAGGATGATGACTTTTACGTGATCGAATCGCACTGTGTTGTGTTTCGTGCGACCGT
The DNA here is from genome assembly GCA_030544215.1 of Zantedeschia hybrid cultivar. Lineage (NCBI taxonomy): Eukaryota > Viridiplantae > Streptophyta > Magnoliopsida > Alismatales > Araceae > Zantedeschia > Zantedeschia hybrid cultivar. Next base: position 33,938,006 of record JARZZO010000012.1, on the reverse strand, counting down.
GGATCTAGAGTAATAGTTGTAGCGCTTGCCACCATGTATCGGTGTGGGAGGGACACAGCGCTGGTGTGAGAGTGGTGGGGTGACGCCTAGAGAGAGGGTCACCTGGTGTACTCCGGGGTTAGCTAGTACCGGTGTAGGAGTGGTACTTGTGGAGTGTCACTCGTGCTGGGGGAAGCAGGAACCACCTACAACCAGTTGGGCCGGAGTAGTTAGCGTGCTATCCGAGGGGTTACTGTTTGGTCTCAGCGGATCGGTGTTTCCCGCGTTTGGCTGTGTGGTTAGCGTGTTTTGCCGAGACGCTGGTTGTAGGCTCCCTGGTAGAATGTTTTCAGAGTTGGGCATGTTACATTTTGAATGCATGTGTTTTATATCAAAATTTAGGTATTGTGTTACTGCTTTACTTGCTTATTTACCTGTATTTGTGTTGCTTTACTTGTAGGTGCGTGAGTAGGCGGTGGGGATCGAAGGATCCCTACTGAGTCTTTTTGTTGAGACTCACCCCTGTGGTTTTCAGGTGAGGGTTCCAGACAGGCTTAGCGAGGAGAGTGTTGCTTTGGGTTGTGCGCCAGCAGCCGTTGTTCCGAGGTATGCCCCGACGTAGTTGTTATTTTATTTTTTGACCTGTACGCTTAATTATTTCTTTTCAGTTGGAGTATGTAATTATTTGTTGTGTCAAGTCATATTGTAATAACTTTTTATTCTTGCACTTTCTTTTTAATTCAATGCGATGTGAATGTTTAACTTAGTTTATTATTTATTTTTCAGACTTATCTAGATCCTAGTTTGGTTCCAAATTAATGATTTGGTACCCATTTAGTAATCGGATCCCCGATTATAGAGTGGCGGGTCGTTACACTTACGGAGTTGGGGAGATCAAGAGAAATCAGCAGGTGGCCCACCGTTGCTACCTCATAGCCTCCAAGGGATGCAAGAAGCAAGAGGAAGTAGTAGAACTTCCTCGAGAGCATAGGGGAAATCCCAGGGTGGCAACACCAGTGAAAGATCTCCTAAGCATCTAGCTAGAAGAAGATCCCAATAGTCGTCCAAGTAGGATCATCCCTCCTTCCAGCCTAGGTTGAAGAATATAAGTCCTTCTTGTCCAATTACCAAGATGTCTTCGCTTGGTTAGAAAAAGGCCACCCATGCATCTCCCCAGAAGTACTGGTCCATCATCTCAACCTTAGGCCCAAGGTCAAGCCTGTTCAACAGCACAAAAGGAGTTGTGCTCCCGACCGGTAAGTAGTTGTCTTAGAGTAGGTCTCCAAAGGGATAAAGACTGGCCTATTGAGAGTCGTCCAATACCCTTAGTGGCTGGACAACGTACTCCTAATCCTAAAAGCCGATGGAAAATGGCACATGTACGTGGACTTCACTAACCTCAAGGAAATTCTGGACACCCTTTAGAGGTATGATATGAAACTCCATCCCTCTAAAGGTGCTTTTAGAGTTAAGTCAAGAAAATTCTTGGGCTTCCTGGTTACATGCGTGGCATCGAAGCAAACCTGGAGAAACATTAGGCTATCTAAGACATGCACCATCCTGACAACGTCCAAGATGTGCAGTGTCTTATAGGGCGGATAGCAGCCTTTAGTCGGCTCTTTTCAAGAGTGTAATATTTGACCCATTAGCAACCTATTATTGATCTATTACTAACCTATGTTAGGCCCCTCTAAGTTGGAAATGTTTACACAACTATGAAAAGGAGGGGATCTTAAATATAAAAGAAAAAGTTAATTATGAATTTAGTGAATTTTGGTGCAACAAAATTTTTAATAAGTTTTACGAAAATATATAAAATTGTAAAAAGGGTATACTTGTAAATTCTTAGAAAGTATAAATATAATATTAAAATTTAAAGACAAAAATATGTTTGATATTTTTTATAAGGACTAAAATAAATATTCTAAGATATCGAAAGTGCTTTCAAAAATCCAAAAAAAAGATTGATTTCAGCTCACTTGGTGGGGAAGGAACGCTGTAGAGATATCTATACAAATCTTATAGTCTAGGTATTAATACAATCTTACTAAAGGATGTCGGTAGTGGATATTCTTAAAGGATATTGATATCGGTAAAGGACGCTTGTCCAAAATCCATCTAACGTCTATCTCTAAGGGACACTTGCGCCAAATCTAACAAGGGAAAAGATAACGATTACTAGGATAATGCCACCTAATGGGACACATGGCACCATTTTAGACTTTCCTTCCACTATATATCTATATATAGAGAGGAGTTCTTCTCCTCCAACCGATTCTAAGGAGAGAGAGAGAGAGAGAGAAGACGGGTGTGTCGTTCGTAGACGTCTGCAGAAGTCCTCTTACTACATACTCAAGAAACGATAAAGTTAGGAAAACATGCAGTCAAATTATCTTTTTGTGGCAATTTTTTATTGTTTCTCATCTTGATTTCTTGTACCATCTTCTCCGTGGTCACTTCCTCTCTATATTTGTTCTCTATTCTTATATCTATGGCCGTTTTTTACTTCCCGACTCCTAAACTCTTAACTCTGAATTTAATATAATTTCTTCTAATTACCAACTTCTACTCATCTCTCATTTTTTTATTCCTTCTAATCTGGACACACGTGGGATTTGACGTGACGGCTAAGGCAGCTTGTTTGCAGTATTGGAGTGCCGATGTCAGCTCGCGCTAGTTGGCTATGAATGCTAAATGGTCCAACTATATTAGGTTGTGCAGTGTGACGACCTTGTTGCACAAGTCGATCGTGCAGCAAATATTACTCCACCGGTAGATTGCATGTGGTAGCCTTAGGCAACCACTACGTTGGCACTAGGAATTCCTAATTCTTAGGTGAGGAAGATGAGGGCGACGCCGAGCTGCTGCCGCTTGGAATGTTGGAGACATTGAAAAATACTAGGAAGAAGTTGGTGACGGCAATGTCATCTAGTTGGGAGAAAAAAGAGGTCTAAGAAAAAAATCTTAAGTTGGTAAAAATTTGAAAATATTGTAAAAAAAATTGTAAAAATATGTTCCTTTTTTAATATAAAAATATACTATAAAATTTTAAGAATATATATCATAAAAATGAGTAAGTTCATTTTTAGAAAGGTATATTTTTTTAAGTACGTGATTAAATCATGATTAAAATGTTACTTTTTTAATTTATGAAGATTGTACAGATTTTTGTAATAAATCAATATTGATTCATGAAAAATACATTAAAATGAAAAAACCTAATTAAATCATAATTTTTTAAAAAATTATAAATTTATGTTACATTGGGTGAGAGGAAGCAAAATGTTGTAAACCAAAACCCCTGGTTTTGGTTTCTATTCGGTGGAGTCTGGAAAACAAAAATCAGAGAAAATTTTGTCAATAATTTACTTTACATTATTTTACATGCATCCAAACAACCAAAAAAACAAATAACACCTTAAGATTAAAATTTTCTATTATTCATTTGATTTTTTATTTTTAAAAAATTTTCACAACACCATAGACTTGGGAACAAGATATGACGGGGCCAATCTGCAATAAGTATTCCTCGACCTTTGAGATCCTTACCGCGGTAATGACTAATAAGGCACAGTTCACACAAATTTAGAAACAAACGCCCACTCCGGATCGAACCCGACGCTCTCCTCCTATCCCTCTAAAATTATTCGGTGCCAATGAGTTTTGCTGAGTCGGTGTATTCCTCGACCTTACAGGGAATGCAGACGAAAAAATTGTTTTCTTTTCAAATCAAAGTCTCTTCTTTTCCGTCTTGCTCCTCCCCGTTCGCGCGCTTCCTCGCGCCGAGAAAACCCCACGTCAGTCCCGGGGAAGTAGGGGAGCAGAGCAGGGCCGCTATGGCCGCCTCCTCCTCCTCCTCCGCCACCGCCACCGCCACCGCGTGGGCCTGCTCCAGGTGCACCTTCCTCAATCCCCCTTCGCAGAGGTCCGCCTGCCAGGTCTGCCTCTCGCCTTCTTCCCCTTCGGCTGCCGCGGCCGCGGCCGCGCCCGCTTCCTCTTCTTCCTCCCCCTTGAAATGGTCATGTAGGATCTGCACATTCTACAACCCGCTGGGTACAGCTTCCTGCGAGATGTGCGGGACAAGGTCCTCCTCCCCACTCCTCATCGGCAGCGATGACGACGACGATCCCGTGGAGGACCCCTCCTCTGACCTCGACCAAGACGCCGCAGCCGGGGGTCCCCCCATCGGTTCCGTCTTCCACCCCCTCCGCCGCTGCAGCGATAAACGTGGTCCGCCGAAGGCCGAGGCCGGCAGCCAGCGCGGGGACGAGGTGGGGGAGTGCCGCCGCCCGGAGAAGGTGGCTAGAAAGGAGGCCGAACAAGTCTTAGGAGGTACAATGCAACTTCTGTTTTAATTCTTTGTTTTGGATTCTGAAACTTTAGGGTTTTCAGTTGGTCACTATTTATCGTGGCGCCAAAAAGATTAGGTTCTAGGACGGATTTCACCGAATTGTTCCTCACTGGCCGTTATGGCGTTGGAAGAAAAAAGGGAGTTCTTCCAGGTCAACGTTTTGTTTTTGTTTTTTAATTGAATATACGATCCATTCTTTTTATCTATCCAGTTGTCTTGAAAGTAATTTTAAAAATCTCTCATAGTTGAATGTGATTTTCTGGTTTGTCTTGACTGCAGGGGATAAAGACACCCTGCTGATTTGGTTTAGCACTTGATCGGTGTTTTAGTCGTTTGAAAATATATGGGTTACCATATGAATGTGCTGTTGTATTATGTACTGCTCTGAATTATTGTTCGAGTTAGCTATACAAAATATGTATCGGCAGAACATCAAAGAAATTTCTTGGAGACTGAACTCTTGATAGTTGCACGTTTGAGTCTCCTTGGGGATTGTGTGCAAATTTGACATTAAGGTTGAAATGAAAGAGAGGGAAATGTGACCAGGGGCAATTAAATCATTTTCAGTAGTCGGAAATGGGGATAAATCCACTTGTGTGATGCTCTTGCAGACAGCAAAGGGGTAGTTTTAAAGCTTCAATATACAAGAGTTAAAAGAACATTAGAAGAAGGTAAGAACATTATTTGGTCTAGTCTGGGTTAAAGGATGAGAGCTTAAAATGAAAACAACTGATACTAAATTAAGCATTTACATCCCGGTCCAATTGCAATCATAACACAATATTTGTAAAATGACATGTCTTACATCTATGCTATAGCCATGAGGCGACTGTAGCAACCAAGGGGGTCATCTTAGCCTCAAATGCCTAGCTGATGGCCTATAGAATATTATTAAGATCAACATGCAGATGTCACAAAATTCTCAAATGTTTCATACATGGGACTTGCAACTAAGAAAAAAAATGGAGGGCAAAGCCAATGATAGAGATATAACTGGGAAACAAAATTCAATTGTAGAAGAAGATGGCTTATGAAACTTGTTCCTCACTGGCTAGCTTGCCAGAGTTGGTCCTAAAGGCTGTTAGTGGGATCAAAAGAGGGAAAAAGGGGTTAAGCTGGTGTGCTGGGCGAGTGAAGAAAAAAGGGAAAAAAATAGAGACAAAGAGCAGTTAAAGAGAGAGAGAGATATATAACAGAGAGAGTACGAAGGCATACCTGCTACTCACTGGACATCATTGAGGTTGCTGATGGGGAAGATGGCAGAAGGCATTAGGTTTGTAAGGCTTAGAATTATGGCTTCACCCTAAAGGGGGTGAATAGGGTGACAACAAAACTAAGGGAAAATTACTAAAAGGGGCACAAAAAATTTTAAAATATCCAATGGGGACACTATAGGTTCAAAATATCTAATGGAATACCCTACCAAAATTTATTTCCATATGGGGCAAATCCATATTTCTTCTAACATATTACCCAAAATACCCTCAATCATTTTACAAATATATTGCCTTAAAATTTGCTCATATAACAATTTCTATCTCAAAGTAATGATAAAAGATTAATTTATGAATAACTAGTAGTACGATTATGTTTATTATATGTATTTGATAAAATTCAAAAGTAATGCTATTATTTTCACATATTTTTTCTTTTATTAATTATAAAAACTTAGGAGTTTATTTACAATTTTAAAATATGGAGGAATGGCATTTTATAGTTTCCAATTTTAGTGTCCTTTTAGGTAATTAAAGAATAATAATGTCCTTTTTAGATATTTATTTGTCAAAGATATGAAAGGAATATTATATAGACGTAGATTAAGACAAATCACTTATAAGTCAATTGAGGGTATTTTGGGTAGTATGCTAGAGAAAATATGACTTTTTCCAGATTTGGTATGAATTTTAGGAGTGCCCTTTTTAGATATTTTAAACTTATGGTGTCCTTTTTAGATATTTTGAAAGTTTCTTTGCCCTTTTTAGTAATTTTTCCAAAAAATAAATTACTCTAATGTTTCTTTGATATAGTTGGATGATAAATATATAATCGAAGATGTGAGTGATGAATGAAGAACTACAAAGCACACACAAGAGACACCAGATTTATAGTGGTTTCTTGGACTTCCACTATTCCAATAGAACTTCCTTCTTCCAGACCACAAGAAGTTTGTATGGTACTAACAGACCAAACTCCCTACATACGAAGCCTCTAGAGGCTTTCCCATTAGACTTAAGCTTCTAGTGCAGCGCATGTCTGATCCCCAAAGACCAGCCCTCTTTCTAAAGCAAGGAACTTACAAGATAGGTGAATGAAAAAGAAATAACAACACAACTACCAATGGTCTCTGTTGGTTGACCAACACATCAACAGATCATATGTTTGCCGCTTATCTTCTGACAACCTCTCTTTTACTTTTTGACCCAATGGTACAACGAAACAAGTCACCAAGTTTAATAGGTTCGCACGCTTGCATTGATCAACCATTGAATTGGTTGGTTGACCAAAATCTGAACAGTCTAGGGTGCACGTAAAAGCTTCCGTTGTGATTGGTCGACCAATGGCTCTATTGGTCTCCAATGGTCGTCAATGGTTCTCGTGTTCGACCAATGATTTGTTTTGCTCTACTTAGCCATTTTCTGCTTAAATCTTCAACTTGGTTGGTCATCCAATCGAGGGAATTCGTCATTCAAAAATCTGTTCACTTAGCATGACTGCACATTACATGAAAATAATTCATAAATGCAATATACCCTTATATTAAAATGAGACTAAAAAGTCTTCAAGGCAAGTAGTTTCTCAAGGACTATGTCAAGGGAACTAATTATCATTGGAACTTAGTAGTTCACATCCAACATAAAAAATTAATGTATCATCGATTATAGCTTGGATCTCATCCAAAGTAGATGATTCATCAAAGGTATCATCAAAATAAATCCTTTGGGCTCAATACGGTTGGGGGTGGGGGTGATGAAATGTTTTTTCAGGTGGTAGCATGTGCATGTGGGCTAGTTCGCAACTGGACCATGACAGGGAGGTGAGCTGAGGTAGGTTATGGAGGGTCAATGCAATGGTCCGATCCAACCCTTGTGAGGTATTATTTGCTTTGCGCCAAGTCCGTACAATTTTGTCCTCAAAAGGCAACTCACAAGTTACTGATGCAAAGCTCACATATATAGCCCAATAACTTTTTTCACTTTTCCGATACAAGACTAATTCGATTCATTCTTGTCCCAGTTCTCAAACACAGTGGTAGCTCCATATCTTAACGGCTCTACACTGCTTCACTTGCGTGTAGCCCTTTCCTCTGGGTAGTCCTCTCCTTCTGCCCGGCTTGTGACTGGGTTATTATAGGCTCACTAGCTTCCATGTGGTTCGTCCCCGAACTAGCCTGTATCGTACTGCACGATTCTTGCTTTGATATCATTATGTAACGATCTGATCTAATCCTTGTGAGGTATTGTCTGTTTTGGGCCAAACTTACATAGTTTTGTCTCCAAAAGGTGCCTCACAAGTAATAGATCTAAATCCCATATATATAGCTTAATAACTTTTTCCGTTTTCTAATACAGGGCTAATCCGGTTCATTCTTGCTCTAGCCTTTAGAAACAATGGTAGTTCCACACCATGGAGGCTTCACATCTTGGTAGCTCCACACTGCTTCACTTGCGGGTAGCCTTTTTCTGTGGGTAGCCCTTTCTTGTGGCTAGCCCTCTCCTCCTGCCTGGCTCGTGGCTGGGTCACTACAACCAAGACTCTTTCGTTGTTGGCTTAAGGTGGCCTAGCCAGTGGCTGATTTGTCTAGGTGAGCTCCTCAGGGACTTTTGATGGTACAACTATGATGTCAATGGAAATATAAATTCATGAAGTGTGATTTCATGTTTTAGTTTTGTGGGATGTGCTATTTGTTACATAAGGCTAGTTGAAGTTATGTTGAACAAATGATGCCGATGTTTTGGAGGAAACGTCCTTGAATCATATCATGTTAATAAAGCAATCTTCTTGTAGTTAGCTGGATGGGAAGCTGGTGACACACATGTACCATTTGAAAATAATTATGAGATGGATTTCAATCAATATAATATCTAGTGCGACATAGTCATTTTCAAACAAAAACTAAGAACCTTGAGGAGATTGAGTGTGAGGAGAGAGAAATGCACAAAAAGGGAGAGTGAAGAATTCTCTCCATAATCCATTTTGAGGTGGATTTGGAAAAGTAATAGATTTTGAGGGGGGAAGTGCTTAAATATTTGAAGGGATAAAAAGAGCCATTAAAAGTGGTTGCCTTTAGCAAGGTTAGCAGAGTAAAATATGATACCGATAATCCATAACCTAACGAAAGACCAGTGAAACACCCAACTGAGATCTTAAACATGGATTTTCATTATTAAAAATCCCCCCTTTTCTCAAAATCTATGAGATAATCATCTATGGGAAGAATATTTTATCCAGTTGAATTCCCCATTACTATCAGAAAAATCACATTCCTAAATGTCACCTTAGAAGAGTCGATGAGGGGTGGTTCTGTTCTATCAAGTAAGTGACAAGCTTTGTCAAGCAATAGGCAAACAATTTATAACGTATGAACAAATAACATATGATAAAAATATTGGGAATTACACAAATATTTTTCTAGCTTTAATGAGACTGCCATTAGTAAAGATTTTATTCTTCTCCCTCTTGTTGAACGTGAGTCAGTAACTTCTTTATAAAACTGCTTTAAGCACGAGCTGGACAAGGAATTGTGAAATTACAGTGGGAGTGAAAGCATCATAAAAGAAAATTCCACTCTGGGTTTTATCATTGAACTTCAATCAACTATATAAAAGAGATACCGTGCGTAAAGCTTACTTTCCAACTAGGACAGCAATGTGAAATAGCTTCTTATTGGAATCACCATGCTGATTTTGTTGCCTTTTATTTGTTGAACAACATCAGACATATTTGAATGTGAGAGTGTGAAGCAATCATCTTCTGGGTGCTTTCACTTTGAACAAGGTTTGCTTGATGGAATCCTGCTAGGTGTTTAAATGGAGGAAATACTCACCAGGCATCTGAACGTCAATTAATCCCCTCGATTTAACTATGGCGTTTAGTTGGTTGTGTTAATGCTTGGGAGGAACTTTGTTTCCATTTCTGGATAATTTTATAATAGAAATATCTATAGCTGCAACCACAAATGTCGCGACAAGAGTTGGGTCAATTTCAAGTGATATAATTAATCCTATGAAAAGACTTACCGCAAGAAAGATGGCTAGATATTTCTTTTAAAGATGTGAGTCGCTAATCAGTTTATAAAAGATATTTATTTTCTAATCCCAGAAATTATTCCTTTAAATACTATGCAAACAAAAAAAGGAGGGCCCGTATGAGATGAAAGAAAATCTCATTCTAGGAATGGGAATTCTTTGAATAGAATGACAATTGGAACAGATGTGGCTCAATAGGAAGGACATTATGTAGAAGCTTTACAAAGAAGCTACGTGATCAAAAATTCATCCCTATGAAAGGAGTCACGTATTCGGTAATGTATGCCTCAGGTACACTAGTGTTGGAGTGTTTGCAACATTTTTTTTCCCTTTGAACACTAGCAGCCTAATCTATCTATCACCTTACCCTATATTAGCCAGAATTCTTGCCTGATACCTTGTCCCCAGCCAGCTGATCAACCAAGTGGAAATATCACCTTTGAAATGCACCTCCCCAACCAGCTGTTCAATCATGAGGAAATATCACTGTGGAAATGCACATTTTGCTATGATGGTGGCTTGTACGTTGCTCAAGCAGGTAAGTTCCCCACAAAAAATGCCATGAAATACTATGCACCTTCCTCACATTCTTGCTTGCATAGGATCTAATATTTTTATTTCCCACAAAAGTGATGTTGGAAAGAATATGAGAAGAAATGTGTTACTAGGGATTGGGGGAGATTGTCCGCAGTTGATAGCCCACCTGACGTGTCTGCAAATTAATGGTGGCAAATTGAAAGAAACTTCATCCCAAGACTGAATAATTTATCTGTGATATATGCAAACATTATTGTGTAAAGAACCTGTGAAGATTGTGAGGAAGAGGAACCTTTAAACAATTAACTTAAAAATGGTTATGACATTCTACAGTAAGTGGACAACTTTGGTGATGCCAAAAGGACTCTTTCCAGGATCCACAAACTTGATTATGTAGGCAATTTCAGTTATTTTCACTGTAACAATGGGATAAAAGAATTATTACATACCTAACATGTGTTTTCCCTCGTAATTATGAAAATGTGATTAGTTTTAAGTCTATGAAAAATTCTGTTGTTTCTGGTCCAGATGAATTATGGACTTATTTATCCATTAGAAATGTTGTTGATTTTGGCGGAGAATTCTACACACACCATATTTGTTAGGTGACACTGGTCCAGGGTCAAATTCAAGTTTCTACAAGGTTTTGAGCTACAATGTCTGGTTCCGTGAAGACCTGGAACTGAATAAGAGGATGAAAGCACTTGGTGATCTGCTTCAGCAACATTCCCCTGATCTCATTTGTTTTCAGGTTACATGTTTCTTCACCTAATCTTGTTGTTTATGACCCAGCTGGTATTGGTGTAACAGTCACAGACTCACAGGGAGCAGTTACTGTAATTTTCATAATGCAGGAAGTCACCCCCAACATTTACAAAATTTTTCAAGAATCCAATTGGTGGAAAAAATATCAATGTTCGGTTCCTCAGGAGATGGCTGTGGCGAGATCATATTTTTGTATGCAGGTTAAAGTCTATCATTGCACTTGCTGCATCTCTTGTTTCTTTGGTGACCTCGTACATTATTTTAAAATTTCTCTTCCAATAAATTTCCAGCATTCTTTATTGGCTTTTCTCAACCCTCTTCTCTTTCAGTTTCTTGAGACTACCAATATTCTGTTAAATATGGCAGAAATTTGGATATATGGTGTAATGGTTTTGTTTTGTTGGGGTTTAATGTGCATAATGCATTGAAGGTTGGCGGCAGATCATGTGGCAGTGCCAATAAAGATTTTAAACTGACTGAAAGTATATGAGAGAAGTGGGAAAGAGGATGGAGTGGAAGGGAGAAACCTTAGATGCAGGGGATAGAGAAAAAGTTTATGTTAAAAGAAGAGCAAAAGTAAAGGAAAAAGGGAGGGGAACCCACTCCTAAATTCTGGTATGGTTGCTGGTCTTGATAATTTTCACTGCAGCATGGGGTGGAGCGGGTGGTGGTGGGAGCAGAGGGGTGAGTCAGGTTAAAGCATCAAATATTGGAAATAGTTCTTATGTTTTAAAGGTGAGATTTTGTAAAACTGCCAGTCTAGAAATATATAAAATGATCAATCCTGAATATTACTGAAATCATACTTCTAGGCCAATATTTGTCCAATCTGCTTGGGGACCTGAGCTGTTTTAGGGCTAGCTGATCTTGTGGCTGAAAACCTTGACTGCTGGGCCAAGGCAAACCATTGTCCTGAAATCTCCACAATTATTGGATGTGCTCTTGCTTCATGTTTCACCTAGTAGGTCCTATTTTGTTGACCTCCCTTTGTGCTTTGTTAAATCGAGGATGAAGAATAAGTTGAAGGTATTCTATATTAACACGAGTAAGTTGGGATTTTCATATTCTTCCTCACTTAATCTCTTGGAGAGAGTAGTGTGGTTACCCAGTTGCACATTAGAGGATATGAAAAAGTTCATTTATGTGACTGAATATCTTGCCATCGGACTGGGGTTGTAACCATCTTTTGAGATATTAACCTATTACTTTCCTCACAGTCCACCTTATGTGCACTGCTTTCAATTCTTCAGGATTTATGACAGCTATCCAAGTTGAGAAGGTTCCCTTGAGGCCATAGTCTCGTAGATCCCTCTTGGAATGCCTCTATGGACTAAATTTAACATTTCTTCTTGGAATATGACACCTGTGCAACATTTTTTTTTTCTGGAGTTGCTTGAGCTATGTGAGTCATTTTTTGTATACTGAATCAATCGGATTCGAAATGATCTGCAAGTTTTATAATTACCATGTTTTTTGTAAAGTGTTTATAATTACCATGTTATAAGAGCTGCACTAAAGATGTGATCAGGAACTGTTGGAACTGATCATGATACTGGTTCAAGAAGTCTTAGAGGTATGAAAATACACCATAATATATAAAAAACATTGTTGAAAGGTAATTAATGTTTCTTGAACCTCCTTTGTTTAAAGTAATTGCAAATTTCATAAAACTGGTGATACTTTTAGGTATCTTGAAGATTGAGTTTATGGTGTAGGAATTGGTTGGTTTTGATCAGGTTGCTTGGTCATTGACCTGGATCCATTTTTGAGCAAAGCATCCAGTTCTGTGAAAGCATTGGGTCATTGTCTGGTGGTATTTGGGGGACCAATCTGTTGACTCTGCTTGCTCATGCCGCTGTAATCAATCATATCACTGCTGCTCGAGTCAGCTGTTACTTTGAGAGATCACTTGTCCTGTACAGTCAATCTGCTTGACCATTATCAATCTTAGCTCACTCTTAAGCCTTATTCTTGTTGCGTGCTTCTAACCACATGTTGATGTACCTTCTTTTGGCATGGGCATCTGCATTTGCTCTGTCATCTTTTCCCGGCTCTTGGGATCTTCTGGATCAGATTGCAGTTGATTTTGGATCAACCGAGGGATTGACTTTTACTGGCCTATGTCTAAGAGATGATTAGATCGGCCATCTGGTTCTGCTGTCCTAGTAATGTGGCAGTTCACATTTGCTAGCTGTTGGTCGATGACTTTGGAAATTCATGTCATGCTTTTAGCTCTGGTATATCCAAGATCAAGTCACAATCTGCTTTGGTCAACATGGATGGGCCTTTAATTTTAGATCTGCTGAAGCGCTAAAGGATATGACTTTCCCAAGTTCTGATTCTGTTGTAGTGATTTTGCTGCATTTGCTAGATATGGCTTGCAAAAAATTTGTTGCTGTTGGGCAACATTGGAATTTTTGTGTATTTTTGTAATTTCCAGGACTTGGACCATAATCACCTTTTTTATCAGCAACATGGATTGGCTTTTTGCTGGATCAGGATCTAGTGATTCTTTAAAATGTTTGATGGGAAGTGAGATTTAATTTAAAGGAATAATTACAAGTATATCCCTATAATCTGTCTTATTTTACTTATATACACCCATGTTTGGTTGTATAGTCATATGTACCCCCATAATAAATGTTTATACCCACAGTTCATCTGCCATTTCTTTATCCCAGCTTAGGTGTGTTAAGATAGAGAAAGAAGACTAATCTGCCCTTTTCTAACCTTCTCATATAATCAAAACGATGATATACATAACCCCTAAAAACTTGTTCTCCTGTGTACCCTTAAAAAACCTTGTGTTTTACATCTTAGTCATGCTTTCAACAGAATATTCCTTCAGTCCTGACAGTATTGGGACGAGAGGGATATAAGCGAAATGATATTATTCATTATTAGGGAATATGTGACAATATGAATAATATTAGGGATATAATATAATAAAAAGATTTTGTGGGTACATGTGTAATTATCCCCTACTTAAATAACCCACAAAGAAGATGTAAGCATTATCTTGAAATCAAAGTTAGAGCTTGGCTCTCAGGGTAAAAAAAAAAAATCAAGGACTTGTTTGCATTGGCCAGGTTTAGCAACAACTACGAATGGATCCTTGCCAGTATTAGTAACAATACCATAGTCACTCCCAGTTGGAATAAAAACCCAAGCAGTTCAGGTTGCAAACAGTCAAACTGAACGGAAACCAGGAAACCACTGGTACCTATCTGGTTTTCTCAGTTTCCAACCCAGCATAGGCTAGAAAAAATAATAAAAAAATATTTTTATTATGAATAATTACTAACATCACTCTTTGTAGGGTTATTTTATGAAAATATGTTTCCAGAAAACCCTCCCCACTGCACAGCACCAATTGAGGGAATAGGGAGGACGGGAGTTGGAAACCGCCTGCCCTGACGGTTAAAAAAAAGGGATTTCTCTTCAAGGTGGCTGAGAATAATATCTACACATCCTTGTGCCCTGACAGTCCGGTTCTCTAGTGTCAATTGTTTTTCCAAAGCTGTTTTTGACATGAAGGAAATGTTTTGCTTCCATAATCATCTGGTGTAACACTTTAGTGATGTTATTTTAGTACTACTGTAAAATTTAGTGCTTGGATCAATATATGTATTCATATTCATCATGCTACCTACTTTCTCTCGCCCAAATATGGATGTTGGTTGAGTTTACATATGAAAAGATGACACTGAAAACATGCGAGACCTTAGAGTTCCTATAAGAACCCCAAGGAAAAGGAGTAAGCATTTCTTAGTAAATTTCACTAATACTCCTTAAATAAAGGCATTTGATATTTCAATAGAAAGTATTAAGGGCATATATGTAAATATAGCAAAAGTATATATACAATTATAACTTTAATGGGGTGTAAAAATAGTTGATGGAAAAGTATGGATGTTTATGAAATGTTGTGATGTTTGTTTGACTTGATTTAATGGGCTGTAGGATAGGGTTTTAAATGTCCTGTTATAAGTGAGGTTTGAGGCTCTTATTGGGCCTCATTAATGGGCAAACTTAGGCCCATTAGGAAGGGGACAGATCTGTCCCCTTTCTTGAAGCTTTCCACCTCGTGGATTAAAACAAAGCTCCACAGGGGCTGGACGTGCCAAACAGGAAAAAAAAGAGAGGAGGGCCAGCTGCAAGAGGGGAGAGAGAGAGAGAGAGAGAGAGAGAGAGAGAAAGAGAAAGAGAGAAGGGGACCTGCTACAGTGGGAAAAAGAGAGAGATGGGGACTTGCTATAATGACTTATAGTGTGTCCTACAGTAGAACGTGCTACAACAGGCTACAAGTGGTGGTTTTAGGATTCTTTTTGGGCTACCAAGAGAAGGTAGGTGTCTTGAATCTTGCCTTTCTCTATGTGCCTTTCATTCGTACCATGTTTTGGTTCTTTTTCTCCTACGTTTAGGTGTGATATTTAGTTAGTTAATCAGGGGGGATGCTATCCAATCTTCTTCATGTGAATCTTCACATTGATAATGCTATTAAGAAGGACAAGAATTGTGTGAACCACGCCTACATGTAGTATTGTAGACTTGGACACATTGGTGAAAGCATACTGCAAAAGTTGTACAAATATGGTTATTTAAATGCATTCGATTATGAATCGTTTGCGACATATGAGTCCTGCCTTATGGAAAGATGGCAAAATATCTATTTACTAGGCATGGAAAATGTGCCAAGGACATTTTGGAACTAATACATTCATATATATGTGGTCCCATGTCCACTCAAGCCAAAGGTGGCTTCTCGTACTTTATTACGTTCACTAATGACTTATTGAGATTCGGCTATGCGTACTTAATGAAGTACAAGTTGGAAGCGTTTGAGAAGTTCAAGGAGTTCAAGAATGAAGTAGAGAAACAGACATGAAAAAGTATTAAAGTTTTTCGATCTGATCCGAGAGGAGAATACTTGAATATTAATTTAACATAATTATTAAAGGATAATGATATCTTTTTTCAGCTAATCCTTCCATATATACCACAGATGAATGATGTATCTGAAAGGAGGAGTCGCACCTTGTTAGACATGGTGCGATCCATGATGAGCTTTTCGGATTTACCAGTGTCCCTTTGGGGATGTTCTAGAGTCAGCAGTATACCTACTCAACAAAGTACCCAGTAAATCTGTGACCTCTACTCTATATGAGATATGAAAAGACAGAAAATCAGAATTTAAACATATTAAAGTCTAGAGTTGTCCTACTCATGTAAACAAGTATGATCTAGACAAGTTGGAATCGAGAACTGATAGATGTAGGTTTGTGGGATATCTAAAGGAGACGTTTGGATACTATTTTTACCATTTTGGTGAACAAAAGGTGTTTGTTGTCAGGAAAGCTGTCTTCTTGGAAGAAGAATATCTTCTCCAGGAGGACAGTATGAGTAAAATAGTACTGGAAGAAGTTCTAGATCTCCAAACAGTTGCGATATCATTAGATGAGATATCAGTTTTTGAATTTGTTCAGGTACACACAGATGCGCCTTGTAGAAAGCAAGGTTGGTGGCAAATGGATATCGTCTAAGGTAAGGAATTGACTATGACGAGACTTTCTCACCAGTTGCCATGATAAAGTTGATCAGAGTTCTACTCGCCATAGCTGCACTTTTCGATTATGAGATTTGTCGGATGGATGTGAAGACTACCTTTCTCAACCGTAATCTTGAGAAAGAGGTGTATATGATACAACGAGAATGTTTCACATCTAAAGAGTTTCTAGATAGAGTGTGCAAGCTTCAGAAGTCCATTTTATGGACTGAAATAGGCTTCCGGAACTGGAACATAAGATTTAATGAGGTTGTCAAATCTTATGATTTCATTAAGAATGAAGATGAGTCTTGTGTGTACAAGAAGACCAGTGGAAGTACAATCACCTTCTTAGTCCTTTATGTAGATGACATACTACTCATTGGGAATGATGTAGCTATGATGTCATCGATAAAGGTTTGGCTGTCGAAAATTTTTTTCTATGAAAGATTTAGGAGAAGTATCTTACGTATTGAGAATATAGATCTAGATAGATAGATAAAAAAGGATGTTTGGATTGACCTAATCCTTGTACATAGATACCATCGTAAAAAAGTTTGACATGAAAAATTTCAAGAGAGGTCTCATACCGATGAGACATGGAGTTTATCTCTCAAAAGAGTAGTCTCCTAAGACTCCTAAAGAGAGGACATTCATGGATAGAGTACCCTATGCCTTTACTATATATCTATCATGTATGTCATGTTATGTACACGACCTGATGTGGCATATGCTCTATAAGTGTTACGAGCAGATTTCAGGCTGATCCAGACGAAGAGCATTGAAAGGCAGTGAAATGTATCCTTAGGTATTTGAGAAGAACGAAGGACATGTTTCTTGTTTATAGAGGAGGTGACTTGAAACTACGAGACTTTACTGACTCGAGTTTTCAATCAGATCCAAATGATAACAAGTCTGCATCTGGTTTTATATTCACTTTGAACGGAGGCACAATGTGCTGGAAGAGTTCCAAGTAGGCAACCACTGTAGATTCGACGACTGAAATTGAGTATATCGCTGTAGCTGAAGCCGCGAAGAAAGCAGTGTGGTTGAAAAAGTTCATCACCGACTTCGGTATAGTTCTCAACATCTCTGATTCTATTTCGTTGTTGTGCGACAACAATGGGATTATTGCACAAGCGAAAGAGCCGCGGTCTCATAAAAAATCGAAGCATATTCTGATACGCTTTTATCTTATCAGAGGTTATTTTTAGAGAAGATGTAGTGGTGAAAAGAGTTCCAATCACCGATAATGTAGCAGATCTACTGATAAAACTATTGTCTTAAATTTTGTTTGAGCGTTACCTAGAGGCTATATGTATATTACATAAAGGTGATTGACTTTAGTCTAAATGGGAGATTGTTAGTCTTAGGTGGCTTACAAGTCAATATGACAATGTATAATCTCGTTCATTTATTAATAATTTGACATTATTTCATTATGTGAAATTCATTCTTTTACCGTCTCATAATGAAGTCTGTGAATATGTGCGATAGTGATTAGATTATGATGAAATCATACTAATGAGACTAATCACTTATACACATATTCTTAATTGTTCATAGTCGGAGGATATCTGAGAAGGACATCGGATATCTGATTAGACTAGTACATATTACTTCTGCTCATATGATGAGGGTAATTGATTTCATAGTCACTTGTGTGGAGATACTAAGGCGAATATGTAGGTGCTCATTAGAGAATGAGTTTACTGAACTGATCCGACTGAATCGCTGGATGGTATTGTACCTAACTGTCAACCAGCTTGATTCTATTGTCGCAGTTGCGTGGATGGTCCTCGGACCTGAGACATTAAGGACACCTTGTCGGTGGACTTCTGTACTTTGACTTTGGTTTACAAATTTTTATTCACGGGATTCTAAATAGCTAATGATCGGGTGCAGAGGAATACCGTCGAAGGGAATTGAGTGTTCAATAAGGAATCATTCGCTCTCGGTGCTAAAAGAGAGAATGCTATAGAAAGGATACGCAGGAGTCTCTGGCCAGGGTGGACAATAATATCAGGAAATGAGTTTTCCGATATTATGCAGTAGCATCTGATCCAAGTGAGTCGACCGGTTAGGGTTTGTCGGTTCACCATACTCTGAGTTGACTCGAGAGCATTGTACGAATAAAGGATTACATCCACGTGGTAATTGTCGGTGGAAATGTTCTAAAAATGGGTTGCTTAACCCCAATACCTTTCGAGTTCATGCGGTGTTGCTTGGCATTGAACGTAATCGAAGGCCCGACCAAATTTAATGTGCGACATTAATTCGGTTGATTAATTAATTAATATGAGTTATTAATTAATTAATTAAGTAAGTGAGGAGTCGTTGGGCTTATTGGGCCGTTAATCGGACTGGTAATTGGGCCTAGAGGGTCAAATGCAAAAGATTCTCAAGGCGATGGATTAAAAATAGGTTTTATGTTATTCTGGGATTTTTATGATAAATTGCGCTGTTAATATAAAATATAACGAACGGGTTGAGCAGACCAAGTTGTTATTCAGGCCTGGCCACCCTCTCCCCTCTCCCTCTCTCTCTGGCGCCTTTGGCTCTCTCCCTTCTCTGGAGATAGTATCGCCGTCTTCTCCGACTCCCGTTCGACGGGAATTCGACCGTGCGTTGTGGTGAACGGCGAAATGCTCGTGGGTTGCGTAGAATGAGGAATGTAAGGAAATTTACTATGAGGAGGATTGCGTGGACTTCGCTAGAGGCTGGACGTTTGCGCGGTTGGCGGTGTCATACCGACGGAACCGTTCGGATGCAGATTCGAATCTGTGCGAGGTAATATTCGATTATCTGTTAATCGATTTTGTTTATTTGAAATAGACAAGGATCACAACATTTAATTTTATTTTATTTTTGCTGCGTTTGTGATCTCGAGAAACCCGAGAACCTTACAGTACCCTGGTTTCCTTCATATGACAACTTCAACTTCTGTATGAGGTGTCTTGTGGGTTCGTTGACAGAGGTTATTGTGAAGGAGGACATGGTCAAGGTGCTGTACAAGATGAGGCCTGAGATTAAGGAGGCGAGGGTATGTTCCATCAACAAGCATCAATTTGTTCTATGGTGCCCTTTTGCTATCTTTTACAATGAATTATTGTCCAGGGAGAAGATAGAAAGGGATGGTATTAGTATCAGTTGGAAGCCATGGTCACCGGGGATAGGTACTAACCGGATTGGAGATATCAAGCATAAATGGTGTAACTTGAGAGGTATTCCTTGGCACTTGTGGGACTTGGAGGTTTTTAAAGCGATTGTGGCTCCTTTTGGGTGGATTAAGAAAGTGGACATGAAGACAACTAGGTGGGAGTCGTTGGAAGCTGCAAGAGTTCTGATCTATGTAGTCAGAGGTGAGAGGCAATCGACGCGACCAAGGGTTTGCCTCAGCCTCAAGTGCCTAGGCGACTGCCTAGGCATTTGAGGCTATGTGTTATCTCATAAATCATAAATATAAGGAAAATAAAAGAAAACATTCAAGATAATCATATGTAAGACTCTGAAAAGCATTGATCATGTCCATTGTAATGTCCTAAGACCATTCACTACTCATATACATAGTGGATGGCCTAAGGAATCATAAAAAATAAGAAACAATGTGACATCATGGAAGAGAAAGGGTGCCAAATATTGTTAAAAGAGGTATTAGGCCCTTTGGAATAAATAAGAATAAGAAAAAACAGTACCACAACTAAAAAACAAGCAAACATATGGCATAGATATCATAGACAAGTGCCTAGGTGAATGAGACGAACATGAGACGAGGCGAGGCGTTTTCGCTCGCCTCAGTCTATTTTATCGCCTAGGCGAGCGAGGCGATCGCCTTTGATAACATAGGTTATGATAGCCTTAAAATAGGGGAACGGAATTCCAGAGGGTGTGCAATTGTGCTGGAAGGAGGTCTTCTAGATATCGCTGGAGATGGAGGATCATTCAACATATTCAGAAGAAGGTGTTTCATGGACCTATAGGGATGTGGTTCTAGCTTGCAAGGAGTACAAGCATTCTAGAGTTTCTTCTGCAGCAAATGTGGTGAGGAAGACGACCGAGGTGACCTGGACCAACTCGGGCGACTTGGGCAAACAGCCACTGTATGAACATGCATCGGCTAGTGAGCCGGGTTTTTTCAACCGTTCCATTGATGGTGATCTGGTGGGCCATCCGAATGTGGTTCAGGTTGAAGTGGTGAATAAAGATGATATTGCCCTTATTGCTACGAGTCAAGCAGTGACTCATACTAGGGGTGATATGGTAATAGCTGATGAAGAGGTTCGGCAAGACGTGTTTAAAACCCTAATTCCAGAGCCATCGAAGGGGTTCAAGAGTCTTGCGGGACAAAAAAGGAAGGGGAGTCTCGTCGTTTACAGACGAGGCAAGGTGATGGCTGGGGAGTCTTTGTCTTTGATTATTCCTCCTGCCAAAGGGGAAGGGAGAAGCTTGTTGAGGTAGGGGAAGATGCCGTTGGTGAGCAAGATCTGGAGCCTGGCATGGTTGATGAGCGATCCTTGCAATCATTGCTGCCAGGTAAGGAAGTTGTTCATTCGACCCCTAATAAGTCCCTGATTTCTCTGTCATTCTCTCCTTTGGCGGTGGATATGGCGGCTCGTCGTCGGCAACTGAACGAAGATGGAAAGGGGGACTTACTGTAGAACGATGAGGAGCTCTCTAATAGTGATTTCTTGAATGATTGGGAGAATGAAGTCATTCTGGAGAAAGCGGCAAATTTGGGTGTGAGGTTAGAAGGGAAGATAGGTCAGTTTAGGAAAGTTTATTCTGAAAATTTGGGGGCAGTGCAGAAAAAAAAATTACAAAGGGAAGAGGCAGATTCGAAGAGCTGATGCTGGGGTTCTATCTTCTGTCAGAGTGAATTTTCTGTAGCGTCATGAATGTGGATTCGTGGAATGTTAGAGGCCTGCATGATCAGTCAAAGCAGGAGGCTGTTAGAAACTTCGTGAAAAGAAGGTATATTGATATTATTTGCTTATAGGATACCAAATATGATATGTCTAGAGTGGAAATTGTGAAGAAGATCACTGGGTTCCGTGATGCCGAGTTTGTATTCAGAAGAGCTGAAGGTTCTGCAGGTGGTATTTTGGTGGCCTGGGATTTGGAGAGGTGGTCTGGTCAGTTGTTGACTATTGGTGAATTTTCTGTGACTGTCAAAATTCAAAGTATTAAGGGTGATTACTGGTGGATGCTCTCTGTGGTATATGGTCCACATTCTGTTCAGCAGAGACAAAGTTAGTGGAAGGAACTGATAGAGTGCCGGTTGAAATTTTCTTTGCCATGGTGTGTTTAGGAGATTTGATGAAGTAAGAGACCTGAGGAGAGGAATCGTGGGGGTAATTTGACTAGTGGCATGAAACAGTTTAACTCATGGATAGATGAATGTGAGTTGATTGAAATTGCAGATCCCAGAATCCATTTCACCTGGAGTAATGGGACAGCAACCCCTTCCATGTCCAGATTGGATAGAATATTTGTAGATGCATCCTGGGAGAATATGTTTCCATTTGCAGTTGTGGCAGCTCAACGGAGAGTTGTTTCTGATCATAATGCTCTAGTGTTATCTTGTCTCGGTGATAGTACTAGAGGAAAACAGTTTAGATTTGAAAAAATGTGGCTTCAAGAGGACAGTTTCAAGGAGATTGTTAAGAATTGCTCGGTGGATAGTGGATGTCAGGAAGCTAGTAAAGCTAAATTGCCAGCTGTTAAACTCAGACAGCTGAAGAAAATAATTAAGAGGTGGAATGTAGCATGGAGGGAGCTGAGGAATATATGATATAATGAGATTCAAGACAAACTGAAACAATTGGAATTAGTGGAAGAGAATGATGGATTATCTGATCAGCAAATTCAGGCAAGGGCAATATTGAAAGATTAGTTATGTGATTGGCTGCATGAAGAGGAGATCAGATGGAGGCAACGTTCAAGGGTGCAGTGGTTATTAGAAGGTGATCTGAATACCTCTTTTTTCCATAAAATAGCTAATGGAAGAAGGAGAAGGTAGCATGTTACTTTACTGAAAAAAGGTGATGGTTGGATTGAGGATAAAAAGGAAATAGTCATGGAGATGGTTAAATTTTATGAAGACCTATTTTCTGAAGATGCCAGATGGTTTCCTGCATGGGTTTATGATGACGCTGTTCAGTTAGAAGACCAGGAAAGGGATTTCCTCATGAAGCAGATTATAGAGGATGAGGTTCATGAAGCAACCTTCCAATTAGGGGTGACAAAGCACCATGGCCAGGTGGTTTCCCAATCCTTTTTTATCAGCATTTTTGGCACCTAGTGAAGACGGATCTGATGGCAGCTGTTCAAGAATGTTTTAGGAAGGGAGAGGTTGTGAAGTCTTCAACCAGACATTCTTAGTTCCTATTCCTAAGAAAGAAGAAGCTTTAGAGTTGAAGGATTTCCGGCCTATTAGTTTATTAAATGGACCTTATAAGATTTTCATGCTAATAGGACGAGAAGGATTCTGGGTAGAATTGTGGAGGATAACCAGTCAGCTTTCCTGCAAGGCAGAAAGTTGAAGGATAATTTTCTCTTGGCCCACAAGTTGTTTTTCTCCATGAAGAAGAGTGGGCTTCCTAGTCTAGCATGTAAACTAGACCTCAATAAGGCTTATGATAGAGTTTCTTCGACTTGTGTTTGGAGGATTTTGAAGATTCATGGGTTTCCAGATATATATGGATTGCTGTTCTGAAGAATTGTGACTTCAGCATCATTTTCTTTGATTATCAATGGAGAGGTGCATGGATTCTTCAGAAGTTCTCGTGGTTTGAGGCAAGGAGATCCAATATCTCCTTTATTATTTGTTTGTGTGGCAAATATGTTCAGCAGAATGTGCAGTAAAGCTGAGGTGAATCGGCTGATCAGAGGGATAAGGGTGCTTCATACTTTGACTCCTATAATCCATTTACAGTTCACAGATGATACTCTTTTATCTATTGAAGGAGACATGGAGCAAGTTAAGAACTTGAAATTCTTATTGAAAACACTGGAAGCTTGTTCCGGGCTGAGAATCAACTTTGAGAAAAGCTCCCTTATTCCTTTCAATATGAAGAGGAATTTCTTCACTGTGCTAGGATTATGGGTTGTAAAAGAGAGGGATTACCTATACGATATTTAGGTTTACCTCTTCACTACAGGAACATCAGACTTTCTGACTGGGATTTGGTTGTTTTGAAGCTACAGGGAAAGCTGGCTATGTGGAAATCTAGAAATCTTTCTTTGGGGGGTAGAATCACACTGTTAAATTCAGTTCTCTCAACGATCCCTTATCATTTTCTCTCGGTCTTCGTTGTTCCTCAGGTGGTTCTACAGAAACTAGATCAGGTGAGAACACAGTTTCTTTGGGGCTGCACTAATTCTAATGGTAAAGGAATCCCTCTGGTTAAATGGAAGAAGGTGTGTCTTTCTAAGGATAAGGGAGGGTTAGGGGTCATAAATTTGAGATTGATGAATTTGGCACTGCTCGGAAAATGGGATTGGGAGATGTTTTCTGCTGATCAGTCACTGTGGAAGAGAATCATTTCCTGGAAGCATTGTAGAATATCAAGGAATATTTTTTTCCAGCCGGATCATGTTTCTTCCATGTCTCCAGTATGGAAGGGGATATTGAAAGTCGGAACCTTGATGCATAGACACATTAGAGTGAAGGTGGGATCTGGTGAGAACACGGAATTTTGGTCAGATCTATGGGTGAATGGGAACTCACTTAAGGTGGGATTTCCTAATATTTACCGGATTGCTGTGTCCAAGGATGCTAAGGTGAAGGATTGTTACTTTGTTCATGGTGGTCAAGTGCACTTGAATGTTCTGCTAAGAAGGAACCTCGAAGACAGTGAAATTCAGGAATATGATCAGCTGATGGAGGTGCTTGCCCAAGTTCAGGTGTATGTGGATGCTTCAGACACATTTATTTGGGATTCTAAAAAGGAAGGATTCTCGGTTAAATGTTTCTACAAATTGTTGGAATAGCAAGGTACTAAGTATGAGAAATTTGAAGAGGTTTGGAGGGTCAAGTCCCGCTTGAAGGTGAGAGCATTTATGTGGCTGGTATTTCAGAGGAGAATCATGACGAAGTTGTATAGAAAGAAATGGAATGTTGCAGCAGATACCATATGTTCTTTCTGTGGGATAGCAGATGAAGACTGAGCATTTACTTATAATTTGCCCTATCAGCCAATCTATGTGGAAGCTATTTGGAAATCTGTTCAATTGTTTTATCAATATTACTTCATTAGAATCTGTTTGGAGAAGCTTTCACTCCATTTCCAATGGTAAACCGAAGAGTACTATAACCAAAATCCTTAGGCTGCTACCCCATGCTATATGTTGGAGCTTGTGGCGTGAGAGGAATGATTTAATTTTCAAAGGAGCCAAACTGTATGTGGAAAACATGTGAAAGAGTTGTACATCTTTTATTTTTTTGAAGTAAACATTTGTTGAAAGTGCCCTCAGAGAACTGGAGGAGAGTGGCTGCTGGATTGTAATTTTTTTCTTTTTTCTTTGGGGAGATAGGAACCTCTCCTATCCCATCAAGATTGTACTTCCTCTATTTATCTTTGATTAAATTCGTGGTACAATCCACATTTATTTCAAAAAAAGATGTGTTTATGTATATATGTATATGTGCGTGCGTGCGCATATATAGTGTTATTAACTTATTATCATACATACATGTCCCAAGATTTCATCCTGATCTCTTGAGATCTCGGATCTCTTCTCTCCAACCCCTCTGAGGCGAAGCCATGATCTGAGATGGCAAACCTTGGTACCATCCACTTTCAAGGGAAAAAAAAGAAGAAACCAATGCGACCAAAAGTTGGGAGTTGCATGGTTCATTGCCTGGAGTTTTGGTTTATCATAGAGATGACATGTAGAGTTGGCAGTTCGGCAAAAGTTTGCCAACAGAGGAACAAGGCTCACTTCTGGGGAGAGAATTTTGAAGCAGCCATGGGATTGAGAGCATGGTGTTCTTTCCTTTTCTCAACTATTTTTTTTTATTGGAATCTACACGTGTGATCTGGTATCCCTGTTTGTATTGACTCTTTTCCGACTTGTATAGACCACTTGCAGAAATGTTATTGCCAACATTTCTTCAGAATAGAATCAATAGATTGTGATATAGAAGATGAGAGGTGCAAGAGGAAGGTGAGATATACTGCTGGGATCATGAAGGAAGAATTCTTCCCCTTTAGTGATGGTAACTTTATAAAATCAAGCGAGGAGTAATTTTGCCAAAATGGTGCATCTTTATGGTACCAAACACCTTCCCCTTCTGACCTCAGAAATTCCTTTTGCTTGAAGGAACTTCTCAACAGAGTTCACATAGAAGTACTTTGCCATAGTTCCCAATGGAGCCTTAGGCAGTAGGCACCCAGATGAGTAAGAACTAAGAAGTAAGCACAGGGGCACATAAAATGAAAGGCAAGAATATTTTTCTTTTGATAAGGTATTATCCTTTTGCGTAAATGGATTAAAACTTAACTTTGTTTTACCGTATTTTTGAGAGGCAGCCTTTCGAAGGCCTAAACGCTTGGCTTCACTTTCACTTGAAGACCCAATTTAGATTCAGTAGATTCAGTTGCCATTTCTTGTCAAGTTGTCGTCTTTCTATGAACTGAATAAAACATCTCTCCTTTTCATTTTTCAAATAACCTTAAATTTAAAAATAGAAAAAGTACATGGTGTGCAAGTCTTGAGGTGGTCATGAGTCATTTTGTGAAAGCATCACAAGCCATAAACGTTGTGGCATAATAATGCATAAGCTATGCTAGTATAGGGGAAAATAATCTACAAACAGAAGATAGAGAGTTCTGATGGCCTAGAGATGAAGAAAAAAATAGAGGATAATAGGAGGCAGGAGTGGGGAAGAATGAAATAGAGCATATGCAGTTGGAAACCAAGCACCAGCAGGCACGAAAATGAAGGGGGCATGGAGGACAAGAATAGCAGCCAAGGGAGGAGGAGAGAATGGCAGCTGGGGACTACGGGAAAATGGGCTGTGGGGATACAAATTTCTAGTGCCTTGTCTTGAGGTGTATGCTTCAGTGTCTTGAGGTACTGTCTTTCTAAACAATGTGTCTAGGTCTGTCAGGTCTTTTATTAGTTTAAAAATGGTTCTGGACCCAAATTCGACCTGTTTTTAGTACACACCCAAACTCACTCGATCTTTATTGGTCTGGGTATCTTAGTTCAAGATTTGGGGTCTGCTAAATTGCCACGTGTGAAATGTTGTAGTCAAACCCTCATTTTCCTATATGCAAAACATGCACATATTCACGTGGTACAAAAGGAATGTCCACATCTTTGTTAATTGACTAAAAAATTGTTAGTGCTTCTACATATATGTGGATATTTTCCACATTTACTCCTGTTCGTTTTTACATTCTTAGTTCTTGTTGATGAATGGTTTATTAATTCTCAAATATGTTCAATAGTATGACGTACCGAGCATTTGATGTATTCTATTTCCTTGTCACTACAACTATTATGCTTTCCTAAGGTAGGGAGGCTTCACTCCAACAGAATATGGTCCTTGTACCTATACTGCACTCTGTTTTTGTGGGTAACTCAAAATTGTGGGCCATTCTCGAACCAGGTCATCTCTAGCTTCTGGACTGTGGACATTAACTTCTCGTTTTAGAAACAATTCTTGAAAAGTTTTTAACTAGAATATGTTCTGATCATGATTAATTTCCAGATGAGTAAATTGCCTGTGAAAGCCTTCAGAAGTAAACCATTTAGCAATTCCATAATGGGAAGAGAGCTCTGCATTGCTGACACTGATGTTGGGATGGGCAAGACAGTGGTTATCGCCACTAGCCACCTTGAGAGCCCCTGCCCTGCACCTCCAAAATGGGACCAGATGTACAGCAAGGAGCGTGTAGCTCAGGCTATGGAATCCCTCCAACTTCTCAACAACAAAGAGAATGTCATATTTTGTGGTGATATGAACTGGGATGACAAGTTAGATGGCGCTTTCCCCCTCCCTGCAGGATGGGTTGATGCTTGGATGGAGCTGAGGCCGAAAGAAAGTGGTTGGACCTATGATACCAAGTCCAACCCGATGCTGACAGGAAACCGGACACTGCAGAAAAGGCTAGACCGGTTTATATGCAGCTTAAAGGATTTCAAAATAACTAGCATTGATATGATTGGACTTGAGCCTATACCAGGGCTTTCATACCTGAAGGAGAAGAAGGCTAGGAATGAAATGAAAACACTGGTGCTCCCTGTTTTGCCAAGTGATCATTACGGGCTGCTTCTAACAATCCAGGGTCTATGAACTTTGCCATTGAATGTAGAAGACGCATCTCAGGGAAAGTGGGAGCAACCTTTTGTTTGTAGAGTGGTGCTCTAGTAAAATGTATAATAGGCAACATTAGGCTTTGAAATGATTCATTTTGGCATTGATTTGTGAGGCTTTTCGACTACCGCTCTGGGTTGGATGTTGCAGATGACTTCATGAACTTGTGATGAGCTTTGGTCGCTCCATTTTTGTGAGGATGGACCTATTTGAGCCGGTGTTGTGCCTTTCGTGATTCATGTTTAAGTTTCTGGGCTTTTAGAAGAAATCCATTTACAGGATGAGTGCTAATACTTGCTGTACTATGCAAAATGATTTTTTATTTTTAAATTGAAGGTCGGTTCTACCATATCCCACATGCTCGTATAATTTTATTTTTAAGTGGACGATCTAAAAATAAAAGATCAAACCCTAATTTATTAGGCTTGACCCATGCTTGGTCTGTTAACATTTTTTCCTGTTTGTCATGGTCTGATTTTTTATCTTTTTAGAAATTTTTAGGTCATCAATAGAAGATTGGGTTGTATACGTGTGTGGGGCATGATGGGGCCAATCTTAAAAGAAACTTTGGTTTAATTTTTTGTTTTGTATGCACCACATATCGTATAGTAAATGTTACTCTTGCACGATTATATGTAACACGTCCTAAAAATTGATTTTCTTCCAAGGTTCTCCCTTTATTTAAACGGTTTGAATTGTAGGATAGTCTCAAATGGAGGTGGGAGATAAATGTACACGCACTACGTCATTCACGTCGGGATGGATGTATCGCAAAAAGGTCAAAAAAAAAAAAAAAAAAAAAAAAGATTAGGGTCAATGGATGCCCGGATATTGTTCGTTACCAAGTGCAATCTTAGCACGAATGGTAAATTTGATGAATTATAGGGAAGTTGTGAATGTTTCCACCCAACTTAATTTTACTTACATATCTTTAAACCCTTAAAAAACATTGATTCCTGGAAAGACCAAAAAGAGGAGTGTTCAAGATTCAATGAGGTTTCTAATGGTGCAAACATCTTCAAATCAGATATATTGTATTGGAGGTGAGCATCTCTTAAGATTTAATGAGTTGATTTTAAGTATGTACTGGAATGGATACACATTGGATATATGCATACATATGTTTGTATTCATATTTCATGTATAAATACAAAGTCATTTGGAGATAATTGTTGGTCTAGAAAATTAATGTCTGTATTTTTAATAAAGAAGTGCATGTATAAATCAGACATAGTAGATAGTACATGCACAGTAGGAAATTATCTTAACTTTTTAAATTTGTGATCCGTTATTTAGGAATAAAAAATAGATTAAACATATGATTTTTAATTCTACAAAAATTATATAAATATGGATAGTTTATATTCAAAAATAGATCTTTTAGGATTATATATACATATTGCTACAAATAACCATATTTTTCTCCATTTTTAAAATAGATATCAAGTGTATATCTTAATATTTGAAAAAATTAAATTCTAACATGGATTTGAAACATATATATTTGGAATTGTTTGCGCCTAATGAAAAAGGTTCTCCAACCATGATGGGTCAAAATCTCGTCCACTATGATTAGGGCCTTTAATGTTTGATCAGAGAGACGTCCCTAGGTAGTCCTTGCAAAATAGAACACCGTTAGAAGGGCCCAACGGCGGTCTAAGGGAGCCCCCTCTGATGCCCAAGTCAGAAAGTTGGGGATGTCGAAGAGAAAGCTGCAGAAGCTTGGGTGCTCGAGAGCATACCTGTGCGTGCCTATAGGGGTACGGGGCCCTATATAATAGTCGGGCAAGGAGCCCCTCCGAGGGCTGTTCCTAGTCCGATCGGGGGAGTAGACTTTGGAAAACTCAGTAAGTCCTATCCTTATTAGGAAAGGATGGAGGGATCCTTCCCAAATACAGCATGGCCGACTTAGGGCTTCGCAGAGGAGACATATCCTAATCAGGCTAGTATAGGGCCGCACCAGTTGGCAACTTTCGAGTTTTCTTCGGGGGGGGGGGGAGGTGAGTGAATATGGGCTTGGGGGCTGCACCAAGTGGCAGGCCTGGTGGTATTTGGGCTGTACCGAACTACTATCTATCACTTGCCCCCCACTCCTTGGCATGATGATGTGGCAAGGAGTGAGGTTGGTACTGTGACAGATAGTCTGACTACCTTGCCAGTCAATTGGCTTGGCTGGTATGTTGCGTCTGACAGAAAGGCATGAGTGCTGATGATGTCAGCACCCGAAAATCGACCGAGCACGATTGCTCGATGCATTTTTGAAATGATGGGCCGCATTCCCATTGTGGGAAGCGCCAGGTCCATCCTTCTCCTCATTGGTGCATTTAGTCGACGTCCTAGGATCCCATACGTTGTGTCCGATGGGACTTTGCATGTTGCTTTGAATAATCATTCCCCCTGTATAGCCCGTTGCTTCGTCACTTGAGAGGCGTCTTCTTCGGGAGTCGTTACACCATTGTTACCTTGGCACTAGAGGCTATAAGAGGTGAGGTAGGGGCCCAAGAGAGGGGCCCTTGGCGCCGAGGATCATCTATTGCATCCTGCCTTCTTTCCTATAGGATCTCTCTCTGTCGGTTCAGATAGAAATATCCAGGAATGCCCTGTGATCATCGCTCCACCTTCACCGTTATGGCCCGCCACGCCTCGAGGGATGGAAGGTATGTAGCTCTAGTGGAAGAAGATCACTAGGCGTTGAGGCCTTTCTATGCTTCGGGGGAGCTCCTGGTAAAGATACGGGACACCTACCAAGTGCCTCATGAGTATACTCTTGCACTGCCGAGGCCGAAGGAAAGGATATTCTACGTCAAAGGGCGCTCCTTCATGTCTATGACCCCATGATAGAGGCGGGGTTCTGTCTTATGCTTCCCCCCTTTGCCGTCCAACTATTGGAGAGGCTCCAGGTCGCCCCCGCCCAACTAATGACGAACACGTTGAGGTTGGCATTTGCTTTCGTCTTATTGGCTCGGGACAAGGGGCACTCCTTGCCGACAGTAAAAATGTTCTTGAACCTATACGAGCCCATATGGGGAACCAAAGATTTAAATAAGGGGTTTATGAACTTCTGGGTGCGTCGCAAGAGCTCCATCTTGCTCGAGAAGTTTTCGAGCGTAAAACTTTGGAAAGAGACCTTCTTATGGGTAGTAGAGTGCCCCACGGGGTGGTAGTCCTTTCCGATCTCCTTCTGAGACCTATCTTTGACGGGTTCCGTTAGTAAGCATGCTTTGCCGTTGTCGGACGTTGACCAAGAGACAGTAGATGCCATTTTGGGAGGTGAGGCTTCCAACATGGGAGTACTGGTCAACGAAGAGGCCCTTCAGTAGGCAGGTTGTTGGGTTCTCGGGTTTCTCCGGATCTCCCGCACAGTGGAAATAAAAATAAAAATAGAGATCCGTTCCTATTTTGAAAAATCTAAAAACCAGATTATAGGATAATCAAAGTCTTACCGTGTACGGATTCAAATCTGCAACCGTTCGGTTCCGTCGGTGTGACACCGCAAGCCACGCAAGCGCCCGGCCTCTAGTGGAGTCCACGCGATCCTCCTCACGACGGATATCCTCACGTTCCTCGTTCTTCACAGCCACAAATCCTCTGCCGGTCGCCGCAATGATCGCCGCAATGTGCGGACAATTTCCTGTCAAACGGGAGTCGGAGAAGCGGCGAAACAGATCCGGGATCCGGATCTGGCTTGGGGTGCCAGAGAGAGAGAGAAACAGAGGAGGGGGCGGCCAGGGTTAGTAGCAGCTTGGCCTGCTCAGTCCGTTCGCTACATTTTATACTAATCGCAAGGTTTTTCATAAAAACCCCCGGTTTATATAAAACCTACTTATTTATCCATCGCGTTGAGAATCATTTGTGTGTGACCCTCTAGGCCCAATTACCAATCCGGTTAATAGCCTAATAAGCCCAGTGACTCCTCACTAGCTTTATTAATCAATTAATAATTCTTTATTAATTAATTAATCAATCGAATTGATGTTGTACATCGAATTCGATCGGGCCTCTGATCACATTGGGTGCCAAGCAACACCGCGTGAACCTGGAAGGTATCGGGGTTAAGTAACCCACTCTTGGAACCTTTTCGCCGACAGTTACCGCGTGGATATAATCCTTCATACGTACAATGCTCTCGAGTCAACTCAGGATATGGCGTGCTGTCAAACCCTAACCGGTCGACTCACTTGGATTGGATGCCGCTGATGAATATCGGAAAACTCCTTTTCCAATATTATCGTTCGCCCTGGCCATGGACTTCAGCGCATCCTTCCTAGAGCATTCTCTCTCATCGTACCGAGAGCGAATGATTCCTTATTGACACTCAATTCCCTTCGACGGTATTCTGCTGAACCCGATCTTTGGCTGTTTAGAATCCCGTGGCTAGAGATTCATAAACCAAGGTCAAAGCACAGAAGTCCACTGTCAAGGTGTCCTTGGTGTCTCAGGTCCGAGGACCATCCACGCAACTGTGACAATAGAATCAAGCTGGTTGACAGTGAGGTACAGTACCATCCAGCGATTCAGTTGGATCAGTTCAGTGAACTCATTCTCCAATGAGCACCTACAGATTTGCCTTAGTGTCTCCACACAAGTGACTATGAGATCAGTCACTTTCATCACATGAGTAGGAGTAATCTGTACTAGTCTAACCGGATATCCGATGTCCTTCTTGGATATCCTTCGACTAGGAACGATTAAGAATATGTATGTTTAAGTGATCAGTCTCACTAGTATGATCTCATCATAATCTGATCACTATCGCACATATTCACGGTCTTCATTATGAGACGATAATTAATACGATTTACACATAATGAATATTATGCCATTATATTAATAAATATGAACGAGATTATAAAGTCATATTGGCTTGTAGGCCACCTAAGACTAACAATCTCCCACTTGGACTAAAGCCAATCACATTTATATAGTAAGCCTATAGACTATCGGTGATGCTCAAACACAATTTGAGCCAATGGCTTTGTTAGTGGATCTACTATATTGTCGACGGATGGAACTCTTTCCACCACTACATCTCTTCTGGATATGATCTCTTTGATAAGTTGAAAGCGCCTCAGAATATCTTTCGATTTTTGATGAGACCACGACTCTTTCACTTGTGCAATAGTTCCATTGTTGTCACACAACAACGGAACATGATCAAAGATGTATAGAACTATGTCAAGGTCGGTGATGAACTTTTTCAATCACACTACTTCCCTGAAAGCTTCAGCTGCAGTGATGTGCTCAACTTTAGTCGTCGAATCTGCAGTGGTTGCTTGTTTGGAACTCTTCCAGTACGCTGCGCCTCCGTTTAATGTAAACACAAATCCAGATATAGACTTGCTATCATCTGGATCTGACTGGAAACTCGAGTCATTAAAGCTTCGCAGTTTTAAGTCACCTCCTCTATAGACAAGAAACATATCCTTAGTGTTTCTTAAGTACTTAAGGATACATTTCACTGCCTTCCAGTACTCTTTGTCTAGATCAGCTTGAAATATGCTTGTAACACTTAGAGTATATGCAACATCAGGCCGTGTACATAGTATGGCATACATGATAGATCATATGGCAGAGGCATAGGGTATTCTATCCATGAGTGCCCTCTCATCAGGAGTCTTAGGAGACTACTCCTTTGAGAGACTAATTCTATGTCTCATCGGTATGAGACTTCTCTGGGAATTTTCCATGCCAAACTTTTTGACTATGTTATCTATGTACAAAGATTGGGTCATTCCAAGCATCCTCTTTGATCTATCTCTATAGATCCGTATTCCCAATACGTAGGATGCTTCTCACAAATCCTTCATAGAGAAGTTTTTCGACAGCCAGATCTTTACCGATGACATTATAGCTACATCATTCCCAATGAGTAGTATGTCATCTACGTAAAGAACTACGAAGGTGACTGTACTCCCACTGGTCTTCTTGTACACACAAGGCTCATCTTCATTCTTAATGAAGTCATAAGACTTGACAGCTTTATCAAATCTTATGTTCCAGTTCCGGGAAGCTTGCTTTAGTTCATAAATGGACCTCTGAAGCTTGTACACTTTATCTGGAGATTCTTTGGATGTGAAACCTTCTGGTTGTATCATATACACCTCTTCCTCAAGGTTACCGTTGAGGAAGGCAATCTTCACATCCATCTGCTAGATCTCGTAATCGTAGTGTGCAGCTATGGCGAGTAGAACTCCGATTGACTTTATAATGGCAACCGGTGAGAAAGTCTCGTCATAGTCAATTCCTTGCCTTTGACGATATCCCTTTGCCACCAACCTTACCTTATAAGTATCGATCTGTCTATCAGCAACGATCTTTCTCTTAAAGATCCACTTGCATCTGATGGGTACAATACCCTCGGGCAAGTCCTCCAAGTTCCAAACTTGGTTGGTGTACATGGACTGGATTTCTGAGTTCATAGCTTCTTGCCATTTCCTGACTTCTGGGCCTTCTATGGCCTCCTGGTAGGTTTATGATCATCATCCTCATTATATTCTACCTTAGACTCACCTTCAGTGATATGTCCCACATATCGTTCGGGTAGTCTAGGTAATCTACCAGATCTACGAGGCTCACGTGTGTGTACCTGAACAAATTCAGGAACTGATATCAGTTTGTGATTCTAGCTTGTCTAGATCATGCCTCTTTACATAAACAAGACAACCCTAAACTTTAACATGTTTAAATTTTGATTTCCTTCCTTTCCATATCTCATATGGAGTAGAGGCCATAGACTTGCTAGGTACTCTGTTCAGTAGTTATGCTGCTGACTCTAGAGCATAACCCTAGAGGGACACTGGTAATCTCGAAAAGCTCATTATGGATCGCACCATGTCCAATAAGGTGCGATTCCTCCTTTCCGATATACCATTCATCTATAGTGTATATGGAAGGGTTAGCTGAGAAAGGATACCATTATCCTTTAAGAATTGTGTGAAATTAGTACTCAAGTATTCTCCTCCTCGATCTGATCGAAGAGCTTTAATACTCTTTCCTAACTGCTTCTCTACCTCATTCTTGAACTCCTTGAACTTCTCAAATGCTTTCGACTTGTACTTCATTAAGTACACATAGCCGAATCTTGAGAAGTCGTCGGTAAGGCGTCTCCTGATGGAAGCCTGAGGTTTGTTGTCCCAACAGCAATCGCTGCAATTTTTGCGCTGTTTCTTAGCCTCAATTCCACCTCGCCATTTCTTAGCTTGCGCTTACTTGTCAGCATCTGTGCATCATAACAGATATGAGAAGCACATCTGGTATCTAATACCCAAGATGTAGAATCTCTAACTGACAAGTTGATATCTATCATATAGATATCTGAAGCTTCAGACAACTTCACCTTTCCATGAGCTTTATCGTTAAGGAACTCCTTGCAGTTCCTCTTCCAGTGACCATTCTGCTTACAGTAGAAGCAGTCACTCTTTACTACTCTTTTGCCTTTGTCCTTCGATCTTTTATCGTATGCGATCATCTCTTTCTTAAAGACATCTAATGTCGATTTAGCAGGAGGATCAGCATCAAGGGTGTAGACAATCTGCTCAGATCTGAAGACATTCTTCAAGTGTCTGAGCCAATCTGAGTAGATCAGATAAGTCAAAAGGGCATCAAGTATGCCACGGAGTGGGTTATTTGACGACATAATTTCCTACAGGAGATGAATAAAATTTATTCAACAGATGTTCAATTATTAACTTTTAAAACAAGAGAGTCTTTTGTTCAAGTTTTAACTCCCACTAATTTTCGACGGACTGTATAACCCTCAGTTATACAGAACAGGAGACACTGACAGTCTCCTAGTGGGGATCAAAATCTCAATGACTTGCAGTACAGCCTTGTGGATAGCACAACAAACTGTAAGACAATCAAAGAACACCCAACTCATGGGACTTACAACTCCTTGCAATATCTGATCATAGCTTCGGTCCCCAGAGATTTAATGGCCTTGTGGATAGCACAACAAACCACTAATTCTAGTCTAAGCTAACCATCGTTACGTGACGAGCATAGATTTGCATGTAGCCCTTGTGGATAGCACAATAAAGCTACATGGTTCCTCTACCTCGATCATATATGCATCTAATGCCATAGCCACTTAAACAAGCCTTGTGGATAGCACAACAAACCTGCCTAAAGTGATTCGCATCCTATGACTATAACGATGGTGGACCACGCGGTAAGTTCTTAACTACTCGCGTTACAACTTAGAGTTTAGATAAAGGTATTTAGATAACTTTTATCTTGGTCTCTCCTAGGTGATAGTATATAAACATATCGTATATATTTACTAAATACTATACCTGCTTTTATTCACAATCAAACATTAAAACCAATGCATCACATACATGTCTAGTGTGGTCATGGATAGCACAGTGGGTTTGACTGGAGCCAACAGTCAAACGCATACAAACTAACATAACATTAATATTAGACTATCCTACAAACACATAGGCAAAGGATCTTTATCTTTTCGCCTTCCTGGTTGTAGCTGTGGATCATCCTCGCTCCTTCCTCGGTTGTCTTAATCGGATTACAATAATTCTAGAATTACATGTAAAATAGAAGAATGCCTTATAGCGAGTACAAGAGAGAGGGAGGTAGAAGTACATCGGAGTATGAGAGAAGGAGAGGTACGCAGACCTCTATTTATTAACAATTAGTAAGTATCCATTATTCATCCACGATCCACACAAGACATTCATCACATGAATAATATAAGTCAGTGCTTATCCATGACCACGGTGTGTTTTATCCAATCTACACAAGATATAGTGCATCACATGGCTAAAATAAAAGAGTTTTCAAAAATAAATAATTTTTGGCTTTCAGAAAGCTAGGTTCCAATCAAAATTGGTATTATAATTTTGAAAACTCATTTTATTAACTTAACATGCAATTAAATCAAAATTTAAAAGCATTATACACACATCACATGTGCACACACTCCAAATTAATAATTTTAAATTATTCTATGCAAATTAGAACACTTCTAATAATTAAACAATCTAACACTTAGATTAAACCACATTAATAATCTAACAATTAGACTATTAATTATTAATTACCAATCTAACTCTTAGATTAGTAAATTAAAATTAATCATTAATTTAACACTTAAATTAGTAATAAATTCTAATAAGTTATTAATTACTAATATAACAATTAGACTAGTTAATTAATAAATGTTAATCAATAATTTAGCTATTAAACTAATAATTAACACTAATAAACAGTTAACTACTAATCTAACTCTTAGAATAATGGATAAATATTAATTATTAATTTAAATTTTAAATCAATAATTAATAACATCTAATTAAACTATTATATTAGTTAATTAAAATTAATCATCAATTTAACACTTAAACTAATAATTAATTCCAATTAACTAATAACTACTAATTTAACATTTAAATTAGTCTATTAAAATTAATTATTAATTTAACACGTTAAATTAATAACTAACTTCAAACAATTAACAACTATTTGTTAATTTAATGATTCCAAAATCATTAATGGCCAAATAAATTAAAATTGAGTAATAAATTTAAATTTCAAAACATTTTTGAATTTTTAAACTTAAAATTCAATTTTATCTATTTTCATTGAGCTAGGGGTTTTAATTGGGGTTTTATAAAATGGGATTTATTAGGGCTATTGGGCTCAGCCCTATTTGGCCCGAGTAGGCTCGGACCTTGCTGGGCCTAAGCTCGAGCTAGGCGCGCCTGGGCTTGGGCTCGGTCCAGCCAGGGGCTCTGCCGGCCGGACCGGCCCGCCTTCTCATGAACCAGGCCGGACCCATCTCTAAAACCCGACTCCCTTGTTCATGCAGAAAACCCTAAAAGGGTTGCAGGTGGCCACCGATGGCGGGGGGAAACGGCAGGGGCCACGGTGGCCGGACCTCCGGTGCCGCTCTGTGCCGGCGAGCTCGCCGGCGGCGCTTGGAGATCTATACATGCAGCCCAAGCCCCTTTTTCTTCCCCCCAAAAATCTATTTTTCTGGTTTTCGAGTTTTATAAACCCGTGGGATAAAAAGAAGGGCTCCCTCCGTCCAACTCCAGTGGCCTAATCGGCGCCGGCCACCAACCCCGTTGGTAACCAGAGGGATCCCTGGTCATACCAGGATCCCTAGCCACCACCCCATCGCATGGGAAGGCCCGATTATAACCGCACAAACTTGTCATTCTTTGTCCCACGAAGAACGCAAAAAAAAAAAACCCAACATAATATCGAAAATTTGCAAGAAAATAATATGATTAACTGTGTTCATCGCATGAATACAGACCAAACAATTAATCGAAGTTATAGCATGGAACAACTCATGAAAAAATTAATTTCGGAGATCGAAACGGGACGAGAAACAGTGGAACCTGGCTTTGATACCACTGTTGGGTTCTCAGGTTTCTCCGTATCTCCCGCGCAGCGGAAATAAAAATAAAAATGAAGATCCATTCCCGTTTCGAAAAATCTAAAAACCAGATTATCGGATAATCAAAGTCTTACCGTGTGCGGATTCGAATCCGCAACCGTTCGGTTTCGTCGGTGCGACACCGCAAGCCGCGCAAGCGCCCGACCTCTAGTGGAGTCCACGTGATCCTCCTCGCGACGGATATCTTCACGTTCCTCGTCTTCGCAGCCACGAATCCTCCGTCGGTCACCGCAACGCGTGGACAATTTTCCGTCAAACGGGAGTCGGAGAAGCGGCGGAGTAGATCCGGGGATCCAAATCTGGCCTGGGGTGCCAGAGAGAGAGAGAAACAAAGGAGGGGGCGGGCAGGGTTAGCAGCAGCTTGGCCTGCTCAGCCCGTTCGCTACATTTTATACTAACCGCGCGGTTTTTCATAAAAACCCCCGGTTTATATAAAATCCACTTATTTATCCATCGCCTTGAGAATCATTTGTGTGTGACCCTCTAGGCCCAATTACCAGTCCGGTTAATAGCCCAATAAGCCCAGTGACTCCTCACTGGCTTTATTAATCAATTAATAACTCTTTATTAATTAATTAATCAATCGAATTGATGTCGCACATCGAATTCGATCGGGCCTCCGATTACGTTGGGTTCCAAGCAATACCGCGTGAACCCGGAAGGTATCGGGATTAAGTAACCCACTCTTGGAACCTTTCCGTCGACAGTTACTGCATGGATATAATCCTTCATTCGTAGAATGCTCTCGAGTCAACTCAAGGTATGGCGTGCTGTCAAACCCTAACCGGTCGACTCACTTGGATTGGATGCCGCTGATGAATATCGGAAAACTCCTTTTCCGATATTATTGTCTGCCTTGGCCAGGGACTTCCGCACATCCTTCCTAGAGCATTCTCTCTCATCGTACCGAGAGCGAATGATTCCTTATTGACACTCAATTTCCTTTGACGGTATTCCGCTGAACCCGATCTTTGGCTGTTTAGAATCCCGTGGCTAGAGACTCATAAATGAAGGTCAAAGCACAGAAGTCCACCGTCAAGGTGTCCTTGGTGTCTCAGGTCCGAGGACCATCCACGCAACTGTGACAATAGAATCAAGCTGGTTGACAATGAGGTACAGTACCATCCAGCGATTCAGTCGGATTAGTTCAGTGAACTCATTCTCCAATGAGCACCTACAGATTCGCCTTAGTATCTCCACACAAGTGACTATGAGATCAGTCACCCTCATCGCATGAGCATGAGTAATATGTACTTGTCTAACCGGATATCCGATATCCTTCTCGGATATCCTTCAACTAGGAACGATTAAGAATATGTGTGTTTAAGTGATCAGTCTCACTAGTATGATCTCATCATAATTTGATCAATATCGCACATATTCACGGACTTCATTATGAGACGATAATTAATACGATTTACATATAATGAATATTATGCCATTATATTAATAAATATGAACGAGATTATAAAGTCTTATTGGCTTGTAGGCCACCTAAGACTAACACAAGTCTCTTTAGAATCTTTGTTCCTCGGTGAGTACTTTAGGGTTCCTTTCTTTCGATCCACTGAGTTTTGATAGATTTTGTGCCCTTTACTATTTGCATTTTCTGTCGGTAGTGGTGGCCCATTTTGGTCGCTTGGGAGTTGGGGGACCTATTGTGACTGGAGTTCCTTTAGGGGCGGCCCTCGATCTGGAGCTTTATCGGATGCTACCCGTCACTGTTGTCTCCCCCAGGTCAGGTGTCTAGGAGTTCATCCGCCTGGACGTCCTGAGGAAGGGGAAGAAGAAAGCTATCGCGGACAGTTCTTAGTTGGGGCCATCGAAACCTCGCCCTTGCTACGAAATGGTTATTGGCACAGACCCAAAATCAGGGCAAAGCCGGTGGTTCGAGCGAAGGATTCGCCCCTCGGCGACTGTGGCCACCACTTGCATAGTGTCCCCCTCTGGGTCCACTGGAAGGACCATGGGAAAATAGAGGGATGTGAGAGGTCAGGAAGAGGAGGAAGAATCGGCAACATCCTCGGTCGCAAGCGGTGGAGCTAGAGGGGAGGATGAGGATGAGGAGGCATCCTCGGCTAGTAGCAGCGGCAACGGGGTGGACGGAACATGGGGTTCCATATCAAGAGATGATGAGGAAGAAGAAGAGGAAGACGAGGAAGAGGAAGTTCCCCCTCTCTAACGGCATCGACTAAGGAAAGGGCTGCTGCCTCAAGCTGAGCTGACAGAGGCTAGTGGGGGAGTCGTCGACGCCCCCAAATCTCCTTGCAGTGGGAGCTCGGCGTGTCAAAGGTCTGCATCGACTTGACAGGTGGGCCCTACACCTCCTAGTCCAACAACGGAAGGCAGGATGTATACCCAACCCCTTAGCCAAGGTAGTTCCCCGGCCGATGTTGTTGCACATCTTCTGGAAGGAGGGAGATGATGCCAGCAGTGGCGACCATGTAGGGGGGGGGTGTAGGCGCCCGGAACGTCCCCCGTCACTGCTGCGGGCGTCGGGTGAGGGCTTCTCCGTTCGTCTTAACACTGCGGCGATTTGGAAGGGTTAGGAATTGAAGTATGTGATCGCCAGGAGCATTACCTTACGGTCCTTGTGCTCCGCAGGATGATGAGGTTGATCGCATTCTGGTGGAGCGGGTATAGTGGGTTCCTCTTCTCTGCCTCCGGCTGGCCGAAGAGGGAGAGCTCGGTAGTCCGCGCGCATAATCTGGTAAGAGCCCCTAAGAGAAAAAAGACAAAAGAAAGTAAAGAGAACCAATTAGAACTGTGATATGTAGAGTCTATCCATGTAAATATGTAAATAAACTAAAATTGAAAGGGGACGCACCGGATGGGTGTTTGGGGAGGG
This sequence comes from Zantedeschia hybrid cultivar, assembly GCA_030544215.1. Lineage (NCBI taxonomy): Eukaryota > Viridiplantae > Streptophyta > Magnoliopsida > Alismatales > Araceae > Zantedeschia > Zantedeschia hybrid cultivar. The sequence goes on along the minus strand of JARZZO010000012.1, from coordinate 33,896,986 downwards.
AAGGTGACCATATGTTTTGGCCACCCACCTCCTGTTTTTTGTTTGGAACCTCTAGGGGTGAAGGGTGCTAAGTCATCCTAAGATGCATGCATGCATATGGGGTGCTCGTGTGTGGTAATAGTGAAAAGTAAAAGTAATGTGGTAAAAGGAAAAGAGCAGGATGAGAAGATGATGCTACGGAGTGGATGAATGGTGGGAATGCAATGAGAAATAAAAGGAGAAAAATAAGGAGAGAGTTAAGAAAACAGGCCCATTTAGAATGCCGAGGATTCCTCTGCTTCCTCTGACTCGTCGACTGCCAAGGCTTTCTCCCACTTGAAGCTCTTCAATCTCCAGCCTCGCAAACTGAAACCTTTCCAACCCCTTGCTAGCCCCCCAACCAACCCCCTTGCCCACTTCCTCTCTCGAGGGGACATGGGAGGTTTAAATAGGTGAAGGGAAAATAGGAGAAAAATAGGGTTCTAAATCCCTTAGAACCAATAGGAAATAGTCAGTCATCGGAGATCGTGGCCGTGGCAGTAGCCAGAGCGGGGAGTGATCGGAGTAGTGGGGATGAGGGTGGCGAGTGGAGGAGATCGTGGGAAGACGCGGTCAAGATGGGAGTTAGGGAAGTGGACGGCCAACTATCTTGCCTTCCAATCCCGTGGAAGGCCAAGTAGCTGGCCTTCCACGAAGAGGTGGAAGGCGGCCCGGTTGGCCTTCGAAGGGTGGTGGAAGGCAAGGGGTGGCCTTCGAAGGATGGTGGAAGGTGGACAGGTTGGCCTTCAAAGGGTGGTGGAAGGCTGGCTGGTTGGCCTTCTAAGGATGGTGGAAGGCGGACAAGTTGGCCTTCCAAGGATGGTGGAAGGCGGGCTGGTTGGCCTTCTACGAAAAAGGTGGTGAAAAGTGAAAAAGGTGTCCAAAAGGTGGAAGGCAAGGTGGCTGGCCTTCCGCGGGTGGTGGAAGGCAGCCTGGTTGGCCTTCTACGAAAAGGTGGTAAAAAGTGAAAAATGTGCCAAAAGTGGAAGGCAAGGTAGTTGGCTTTCCGCGGGTGGTGGAAGGCAGTCTGGTTGGCCTTCCATGAAAAGGTGGTAAAAAGTGAAAAAGGTGGCCAAAAGGTGGAAGGCAAGGTAGCTGGCCTTCCAAGGGTGGTGGAAGGCGAGGGGTGGCCTTCTAAGGATGATGGAAGGCGGGCTGGCTGGCCTTCCACGAAAAAGGTGGCGAAAGTCGAGATTGGTTAATGGGCCTGATTATTTAGTGGGTTGAATTATGTGAGAAAATCTGATGGGCTAAATGAGATGGATAAAATGATGGGGTTATGACCAAAAGGGGGTCCAAAATTGGTGTCTACAGGGGGGTGACAGGCTTCATCGGTAATGACCTCACCAAGGACCCTGCCTCCCCTAAAGCTAAACAAGAGCGGGCCAGATAGAAAAACATTTCCGCAGCAAAATGCCATCGCCGGGAGGTGCATCGTCTTCCTTTCATCCTCCCACCCAAATGGGTGGTAACAATGGCGTTTTCTCTAGAGGCTTCTCTGATGCACAAAGGGTTGTTAAAACCGGCGGCCACAGTGCCAGGCGACTAGGACGGAATCCATATGTCCGACTCCCCTAGGCCAAACTTCTAAGAAGGGGTGGAGTCAGATGCTGCAGGGAAAGGGCCAGCAACCGCGCCGGTGGAGTGGAGAAGATGTCCCTCGAGCGAGCCAACATCTGGTCGGCTTCGGAGGTCAGGCCCCAAGATGTCTAGGCCATCAGGGTCATTCTTCAATCCGACCTGATGGGAGATATCTAGGCCTGACGCCTGTGGGTAATTGCCTGTAGCAAGTAGTTGGCGGCCTAGGCTTCGTCTAGGGATCCTTACTCTATCCTTGGCCTTGGCGAGGCATTGGAAGTTGAAGGGCATCCCGTAGTTGCCGAGGAGGATGTGGTCGGCTCCGAGGGGGAAAGACTGAAGGTGACCCTTCCTGGAGTCTGCGATGACACCTTTGCTGCTAGCAGCTCTGTGGCTCTTAAGGTCCTCAGACAGCTCCGTCTTCCTTCTGATGATCGAGCTGCAGGCCATGACCATCACCAATCTTCTTGGGAATGTGGCCTTTGCAGCGTTACGCGCAGTTCTTTGCGTCACGACCCTCTCGGATAGTTGGTGTTCAGAGTCTAAATTGGCCTCATCCATGTTTACATGACTCTGCGAACTGAGCAGAGAGCGTCAATCAGATGTAGCGGAGCGAAGAGGTTTCAGCAGGAACTGAGGGCGTATGAGGAATGGGCCGCAGCTGCAAAGAGAGAACTAAAGGACATCCGTGAAGAGAGGATGGCCGATCAGGAGGTGATTTGTCAAGAAGAGGTGGTCGCCTTCCGAGCTTCTGAAGAATATTAGCAAGCCTTGGCAACATATGATGCCGATGTTGAGAAGCCGATATAGGATGCTGATTGGGATTATGGATACCTTGACAACTTTGCTAATGCTCAAGTGTGCTTTCTCCTAGTTAGGGTTCCGTCATCTTTGAGGATGGGCCCATCTTCCCTAAGGGATCGCCCCACCGGCGGAACATCTCGAGTTCCCTGATGTATTTTTTGTGAGGGATCTTTCCCTTTTCTTCTCTTTTTGTAATAGAGAGAGACATTTTGTTGAATGTATTGTGTCACTCATGTTTTAAATTGAGTGTTTCATCTAATAAATTTTCTTTATATGTCTTTGTGTGATTTTATTTGCATATCCCCATCTTCTTCGGAACGAGACAAGCTAAGTTGTGCATGCCAACTTAGTCTTGACGTCTGCTTAGGGTTGGCTATATGATTTGGTGCGTTTGAGGGCGAGTTGAGTTGCCAAATTCCTTCTCTACGAGACGAGGCTCGGCAGAGGTAGTAGACCGACCGAATTTTATCCCATTTTCAAGTGGGAAGCCCCTTCTCTACGAGACGAGACTTGGCAGAGGTAGTAGACCGACTGAGTTTTATCCCATCCTCAGGTGGGGAGCCCCTTCTCTGTAAGACAAAGCTCGATAGAGGTAGTAGACCGACTGAGTTTTATCCTATCTTTAAGTAGGGAGCTCCTTCTTTGCGAGACGAGATTTGGCAGAGGTAGTAGACCGACGGAGTTTTATCCTATCTTCGAGTGATAAGCCCCTTCTCTTTGAGACGAGATTCAACAGAGATAGAAAACCGATCGAGTTTTATCACATCTTTGGGTGGGGAGCCTCTTCTCTATGAGACGAGGCTTGACAGAGGTAGTAGACCGACTGAATTTTATCTCATGTTCAGGTAGGGTGTAAGGACTGAGGTTTCGGGTTCGGTATTCGGGTCGGGTTCGGGCCGGATCCCCTGGTTTCGACCTTGAGGGGTCTCGAGAACTTTGACTGAATGACGTCTGCACTTCTCGACGCCTTTCAAACGGCGTCTGGCTGTATGGACGCCATTTAAGTCTGCTTGCTGTTGTGCCACGTGGGCGGGTTTCGGGCCGCGAGAGTACGGCCCCTGTCTCGTCGTCTGAACGGCGTCCGTGATGCACGACGTGATTCAGACTGCGACTCTGCGATGTCTGTGTACGGTGCCTATCTTGTCAGCTGAACGGCGTCCGTAGTGGTCGACGCGTTTCAGACCACTGTCAGTACGGCCCGTCCTGTCATCTGATAGGCATCTGTCTCTGTCGACGCGTTTTAGCCAGTTTCTGATTGACCCCGCGAGCCTCCCCTTCTTTCCCTCATTTTCGCCTCCACTCTCTCTCTCCTCGCCCTCTCCGCCCTCTCCGACCCTCTTTTCCCCTTTCCCTTCCTCTTCTTCCTCTTCCATCACTCCAACACCTCCCTACCTCTCACCTCTACCACCACCACTTCCTTCGCGGCGTTCCATTCTCCAGACGGCGGCCGACATCCCGGCGGAGTGGCGACGTCCTCGGGGGTACCGGCGGCGGTCTACGGTGCGGCGGGTCGGCGGCACGGAGCTTGGAGGAGTTCAAGAACCGGTAGGGGGACGAACCTTGCATGGATTGTGATTATCTTGCTTATGGTTTCCATGGCGGGGCATGATGTGTATTTGGGGTAGAATGAGCATGTTAAGGGGGTTTTTCTTATGGGAATGGCCGTGTTTATGAACGTGGAATTGTGGATAGTCGTGGTAGTTTGGTTTCCCTTTTCTTCCTCTTCTGTTTTGAGCATTTTGGGGTGTTTGGGGTGGAAGGGGGAAACCCTCGGGTTGAACCATGGAACCAGGTTTCTGGCCCTAAACGGCGTCGTGCCTGGTCGACACCTTTTCGAAGGACGTCGGGCCAGTATGACGCCATTTAGGCAGAAACCTCCCTGTTCGAGGTTCCACGAGTATGGGAATCCGGGCTAAAAGACGTCATGTATGGATGACGCCTTTTAGAAGGACGTCGGGTCATCATGACGCCTTTTAGGCAGGAAATCAGCCTGACTGTGATCACCGCAAATCTTGGAATTTGGTGTGATTGGCGTCTGAGGAGGCTGACGCCTTTTGAAGGGCGGCTTCCCAGGACGACGCATTTTAAGGTAGACTATGAGGTCGGGTTTTAAATGAACCAGTTTTAGGGATTTGAATGGCGTCGACCTCGGCCGACGCGATTCAAGACAGAACTGCATTAACTCCGGTTAATAACACAAGTTTCACGGTTGGACGGTTCAAATGCATGCTTTTAGTTGTATACTGAGACTGAGGATTTCTGCGTGAATGGAACTACAATGTGCGTGTGTGTGTGTGCTTATGTGGATATGGAATTGGAACAACTGTGGTTTACGTTTGTCACCTTGGGCCGATGGGGAAGGGCCTTGGTGTCTGTGAGGCATTGTTGCCGTATCAGTGGGGGAAGTGGTACATGTTGTGTTTTACCTTAGGCTGAGGGAAGCAGAACCACCTTGAGCCCGTCGGGCCGGAGTAGCCGGTGCGCTATCCGAGGGGTTGCTGTTTGGTCTCAGCGGGTCGGGGTTTCCCTGTTTGTCGTGGCAGCTTCCGGCGCGTTTCTTACTGTGGAGCTGGTTGTGGTACTGTTGGTGTTGTTTTACCCCTTTAGCCACTGGGCCTGATGTGACCTGTGATCAAGGTTACGAGTGGTACCCTTCGCCCTTTGGCCTGACGCAGCCCGGGAGGTTAGGGTTGTGGGTAGTTCCTGTAGCTTCGGCTTGACGGGGGTTTCGCCGGTCCCCAGGGCCCTCCTGAAGCGCCGAGGCCTGGCGTGGAGGAAATCCGATTGGTAGGACAGTAGTCTAGGCTGCTTGTGTGCACACGTAGCTGGGCAGTGGTGGTTCACTGGTCCCAGTTAATCCTAGTTTGACTCACTGCCTCACCCTGCAGTGCCCCGGAACAATGTAGGGGCGGACAGGCGTGAGTGTTGGTGGTGTTGTGAGGCGACGTTTGTTGGCAGTCGACAGTGTGGTTTGGTCGCTTCGTGGACCTTGGTTATGAGTCGTGGCTTTGTGTTGGGTTCTTCGGATTACTTAGAATGGTACCTGTTGCTTTGCTTGTGCGTGCGTTTCATATCAGGCTTGGGAGCTATGTTTACTGCTTTATTTAATTGCCATATATCTGTATTATTGCACTTGTGGGTGTGTGAGTGGGAGGCAGGGGATCGGATGATCCCTACTGAGTCCAATTCTGGTGTGGCTCACTCCCTGCAGTTTCAGGTGTGGACCTCGTGGCGTGTGGCGGCGTGTGGTGTCTTCTTGGTGTGCGGACCAGCAGCTATCTCAGTTCCGGGGTATGCCCCAATGTTGTTGTACTTTGCTTCTGCCTGTACTTATTTAATTTGTTGGACCATGTAATTATTGTTGGACTGTATACGGACATTGTTATCTTCCTTCCTGCGCACTTGTACTTATCTTTGTAGTCCGTGTGATTGTTATATTTAGCCTTGTTTAATGCTTACTCCTCCAGACGTGTTGTGTGAGATCCGGGTGTGAACCCGTAGTTAATGGGCCGACATCCATTTAGTGATCGGGTCTCCGGTCATAGGATGGCGGGTCGTTACATAGGGAGCCCCTTCTCTACGTCGTGACCTGTCCTATTCGGAGCATTATCACTATAAACAACATAGTGAAAAATCAAAGAACTTTATTAAAAGCAATAGTGTTTAATAGTATCCTAAGAACAGTTTTTAACTAAGCGCTTTCTTCCCTTTTTATTCAAATAAGAAAAGAGCAAACAAGAAAAACAAAAAAGGGAGGGGGGGGGGGGGGGGGGGGGCGCTTGCAGTTCTCCCTTTCATCTGGCTTATGCCGTTATGACATGCTTCTTCAATTAGGCATTGGTGGCCGCTAGATATGTTTACCGAGCGACGTTGTAGTTCCTATGGGCTTCTCCGATCCCTTCTTCGGCCGAGAATTCGAGTTTCTGGTAGAGACTAGAGGGGATGGCTTGAAACCCCCCAATTGATTCTGTCCCTAAGATGGCATTGTAAGTTGAGGGCACGTCCACCACTATAAACTCAATCTCTCGGGTCATGGTCAGTGGAGCAGAGAGGGGGGAGGGGGGGTCCCTAACATAAGGAGGAGAGTTATTTGTCCTTTGGTAGTCACCGGTTGGCCTCTGAAGCCGTAGATTGGGGTTCAGACCTTCCTCATACTAGATTGGTTCGGCTCGAGTTGTCTAAAGCAGTTGAGGAATAGGATATCTAAAGAGTTGTCGTTGTCGACGAAAATCCTTTTGACTCGATAACCTGCAATGTTAACCTTAATTACTAAGGCGTCGTTGTGGGGAGGCACGATACCTTAAGATCTTCATCAAATCCTTGGTCAAAATCGGGTGGGTGACTAAAGCGACCTCCCACGCGAGCCTTTGGGTTTCGGATGCATAGCTTTGCTTCTTCTTCTTGCTGTCCCCACCGTTGGATGCTCCTCTATAGATCAAGTGGATGACTCGATCAGAAGGGATCGGTCGCTCCTAGTTGGCAGGTAGGGGGGAGCGGTTACTGTCTCTCATGCCCTGTCGGGGCTCTCGCTCTCCAGCATAAGCGATCTACCTCTTCAGATGTCCTTGCTTGATGAGGTCTTCAATTTCTCTTATAAGGTCATAACCACTCGTACGTGAAGTGCTCATATTCATTGTGGAAGGCATATAACTTTCTCGTTTTCTTGGCCCCTAGGACTGGTTTCATCTTTTTAGGCCAATGCACATAGCCCTCATTTTTAATCTCCTGAAGGATGTGGTCGGTCGGTGTGTTTAAAATTGTGTAATTTTCTTCTCACCGGTCGGAGAATCTATCACGTCGTCCTTCTGTGTGATCTTGGTGCTGATCCTTGTAGGGTCGACTAGGCCATTCTCATTCCAATCGCCATTTATTCCGACCAAAAATTGGTTGGTCTTCAGTCTTACCCTCAAGATTTGGATGATTTTACAGAGTTTTGCATGCACCGAGCATCACTTTTAATGCACTGGTTAACCTTTCTTGCAAAGTCTGATAGGTCGACCGGAAGCTCCTTGCTTAGATCAAACTAGGCATGCTGACTGGTTGTTCTTGCTATGAAATATTACGCCGCGCTCAACGACTATGGACTGTTGCTAGGTTATGACAAGTTATAGTTGCTATTGTTGTTGTTGGTTCATGAGAAGTTGTTGCAACATGTTGGATTTTTCATCACTTTGGTTTGATGGTTGAGGAGGTGGAAGTTGATATGAGAGCTGAGGATACATGGGTAGAGTATTGTAAAGTTAAAAATAAGGGGGTTGGGTATGGGCAAGTTGACCTTTATTGAAAGCCTAGTTTTGAAAATGATTTTGCTGTTGAGCCCTATTTTGAAAGTTTTGAGTTGGTGGATTTGGAGCTCGGGTCTGCTGGGTTTTCCATGTGAATTGCTGGGGTTTCCATAGGAAGTTGGGATGATTTTTTTATCCTAGATTGTAGGTGTTGGAATATGGGTCATAGTTGGGCTTAAAGTAACCCTAGGTTGCTTGGACCTGCTCCTAGATAAAGAGTGAAAATTGGGTTGCAGTTGGACACTCGACATGGTAAGTTGGGCTTGCACAAAGGCTAAGGGCCTCTTGGAAAAATGTGGAAGGATCCGAGTATGGTCTTGATGGTGATTGAACAGTAGGTGCTTGTTTGTTCAAAGCTAGAACTTAGTCCAACTTTTAGGCCATCAAATCCATTTTGCTCATTTGTTGGGCCAGAAGGTCTACCTTGTCCAGTTTTTGAGCTATTGCATTAATGTCCACCTACGGTCAAGTTCCCCCTGCTTTCTAACTTCATATAACCCAGCTTGCTTGGATGGTCCTGTTGATCTCTCATAAGATGAAAGTGAGACATGATTTATTGAATTTTCACTTAACATTTCAAACAAATCATATTCTTTCTCCTCACTTTTGCTCATAAATGCTTCCCTACGAGGTGCATCCACCATTTGCCAATATTGTGCATCCAATCCCTCATAAAATTCTTGTACAATTTGCCATCTTGAAAATCCATAATGTGGATATTTCCTAAGAGGTTATTTTAATCTCTTCTACGACTCGTGGATCCGTTCCCTAGGTAATTGTGAAAACCTGGTTATGGCCTGCCTCATTGTGTTGGTTCTCCTTATAGGATAAAATTTCTTTAGGAATTCTTGTTGTATTTCGGCCCAGGTCCTAATGGGCTTCCATATTGTGCCAAGTCAATATTTGGCTTTGTCTTTAAGGGAGAAACGGAATAGTGTTAGGGGAAGGGCGTCTTCCATAAAATCTTGGATTTTCATGGTGGAACAAATTTCAAAGAAGTCATCCAAGAGTTTATATGGATCTTCATTGGTATTCCCATAGAAAGATGGGAGTATTTGGATGGTATTGGGTTTGATGTCATAGTGGGCCGCAAAGATGTTGGGTAATTGGATGCAGGATGAAGGGTTATAATTATGAGGAATGAAGTATTCCATCATCTGTTTAGGTAGTTCATTATGGCCAGCCATTGGTGTGTTTTGATTATAAGCTTGAACAGGGTATTGGGCTTGGTTGTGGGATGAGTTGTAGATCAACCTCTCAATTTCTGGAATGGGCTCAAATAAAGTTGAGTTTTGAGATCTCCTCCTGCTCCTCCTGTGTATGTGCCAAAATTCCTAAAATTTGGACTCCGAAGGTTATTCTCCAAATTAAAAGGCCCGTTAAGCAATGTGCCCTCACTTTTTTTTTTTCAATGCAAACACTTGTCATACAAATTAACCTATGAGACTTATGGCTTCCTTAGACCTGAAAGCACAAATAGTCGGAATTCCCCCAAATTCGATTGAAATCCACACACACGCTCTCTCTTAAGTTGGCCAAGTAAGAGGTGGGATCATGGACCTCCCTTGCTTTTGCAAGCTCCTAATTAATGAACCATGACTTTACTTAAACTTACCCTTTAAACCTCTTGCCGTGATGCCAACCTCAGAACGTGGTGTAGGCACAATTTCCCTTGAGTTCCAGCCACTAATTGATAGTAATCTAATGCCGTTGTTAAAACACTCAACTACCAATCTTAAAATTCCAATTCACATAAAGATAACCACGTAACACAATGGTGAGATTGGGTCGAACCACAAAGAGGTATTAGACTTCACTTTGAAAACCTTGAAGTAAATGTGCTCTTTTTTATTTTTTTATAGAAAAATAGCAAACAATAATATGGAAGAATCACTTGTGAGAGTGTTTAAACTACTTCTAAAAGGTTGAGATTGATTAAACTAGAAAATGAAGCCAAATAACTAACATTAACATAGTCTATACAGTTTTATAACCTGGAAACTTGATTGATCTTAAAGCTACTGTAACTCCTAAACCCTAACTCCAAATTGGATGAAACCAAGTGGAGAAGTTCGGCTTTTCAGTCTAGAAAACAGTAAGGTCACTTTGGTTAATTTTTGAAATCGTTTTGAACATAAAATGACGCAACACCCAGGCAGTGTGCAATATGCAATTTCTGAACAGCACTATTGAGAGTAACTAATTAACATTACTTATGCTAAATAAAACAAATCACCAGCCCTATTTGAGATGACTAAAGGAGTATTAACTAAACACAAATCACCACAAATACCATTGATTTTTTCAGAAATTAAACTAAAATAAAGATGAAAGAGAGGGATAGAGACAAGGGTGAGAACAAGTATTTTTAGAAAAGAAGAAAACTTTCTTTGCATTAACTAGTCACAAGGAAATCAATCCAATCACCTCAAAAATATCACAAATACATCAAAGTGTACTGAAAGGATGAGTAAGAAGGGATAGGAAAGTGGATGTTGAAGCCTCTATGGTCAAGACTATGTCGGCCTTCTCCGAGAATGTGCTTGGTGAAGCCTTCCTTCACGCGCCTTCAAACGTCGCAACCGTCTGGAGTTGGTGATGGCCGGCTCTTCCTCACAGCCCCAAGAGGTGAGATGGGTGATGCTAGGTTGCTGGAAATGGAGAGATATGGAGATATATGTAAGTGCTGGTGAGAGGGAGGAAGAATATGAGAGAGAGAGAGAGAGAGAGAGAGAGAGAGAGCAACAAGAAATGGGGAGGGGTTTGCTGGTCGGCCAGCAAGGAAGAGAGATGGAGGGCATGTGTGTGTGTGTGTGAGAGAGAGAGAGAGAGAGAGAGAGGGCAACAAGAAAAGGGGAGGGGTTTGCTGGTCGGCCAGCAAGGAAGAGAGATGGAGGGCGTGTGAGAGAGAGAGCAAGAGGGAGGAAGCGAGGGTCGGCCAAGAGGTGAGAATGTGTGCGTGTGTGTGAGAGAGAGAGAGAGAGAGAGAGAGGCCTATTGTTAGCTTTCTCACAAATTGACTTAAACCCAGTTGATGCCCAGGATCAAGTTTGTCCACTGGCCAGGTAAGAGGTGGGGTTGTGGGAGTCTCCTACTTTCCTAGGGACCTAATTAAAGAATCACAAGCTCGCTTAGGGCGTTTGCCTTTAGACCTCTAGCCTAGACACCAGCTTTTAAAAGTGATAATGGACCTAAATGCACCCAAATCTCAAAGTGAACCCTAGTGCAAATGACTATTGGACTTTATTGGGCTTGGGTGATGCAAGGGATGCAAGGATGATTATGGTTTGTGGGTCAAGAGAGGTGATCAAATCCCTACCTTATGTGATTAGGGGTTTGTGCCCTTAAAAGTCTTTTAATAATGCAATATATCAATAATGATCAAACAAGGAGTTTTAATGCAATTCTACTATGCATGCAACAGAAATTGCAGAAAATAGGAAATTAACTTCCTAAGATGCAAGTCTAAATGATGAATGTCCAAAAACATGAAAGTGTGATTTCGAATCTGGTGATGATGATCTTTCTTTTAAATTGGTTCAAATGTAATTTTTTTTAATTAAATGTCCCTATTTAACCAAGATAACAGGAAGGAATTGCTTTTTTTATTGCATCCTACACATGAAATCTAGTTAAATAATTGAATGATATAGAAATTAAATAAATCAGAAATAGAGATCCGTAGCTCAGAAAATTCTGAAATTTTTACTGAAGGTCACACTCAATTTATCCGATGTTCTAGAAATTTTAAAAATTTGTCTGATTTTCGAAAGCAGTTTTCTGATTTTTTTTAGTTTTTCAGCTACTTTTAACCTTTTTCTTATTTATGTCTTGTGCACGTGCCCTGAGGCATATCCTTAATGTGTAACCTTCCAGGGACCTCTTGGCAGCACTTTTATGATTTTGAATTTTTTTTTTGTATTTTTTCTGAGTTTTTTCCTGAACACAAAGACATGACAATATTAAAAATGGAATGTGCACACTAAAAGCAAGATTAACAAAGTAAAAATCACACAACCTCCCTGGCAACGGCGCAAAAAATTGATAGTAATCTAATGCCATCGTTAAAACACTTAACTATCAATCTTAAAATTCCGATTCACGCAAAGACAACCATGTAGCACAATGGTGAGATCGGGTCGAACCGTAGAGAGATATTGGACTTCACTTTGAAAACCTTGAAGTAAATATATTCTATTTTTTTTTTTTTTAGGAAAACAGCAAACAATAATATGAAAGAATCACTTGTGAGAGTGTTTAAATTACTTCTAAAAGATTGAGATTGATTAAACTATATAATGAAGCTAGACAACTAACATTAACGCAGTCTAGACAGTTTTATAACCTGAAAACTTGACTAATCTTATAGCTACTGTAACTCCTAAACCCAAACTCAAAATTGAATGAAACCAAGTGGAGAAGTTCGGCCTTTCAGTCCAGAAACAACTAGGTCACTTTGGTTAATTTTTGAAATTATTTTGAATATAAAATGACGTGACAACCAGACAGTGCGCAATCTGAAATTTCTGAACAACACTATTGAGAGTAACTAATTAACATTACCTATGCTAAAAGCAAAAATCACCAGTCCTATTTGAGATGACTAAAGAAGTATTAACTAAACACAAGCTAACACAAATACCACTGATTTTTTCAGAAATTAAACTAAAATAAAGATGGAAGAGAGGGATAGAGATAAGGGTGAGAACGGGATAGAGATAAGGGTGAGAACAAGTATTTAGAAAACAACAAAACTTTCTTTGTATTAACTAGCCACTAGGAAAGCAATCCAATCATCACAAGTATATGACAAATACATCAAAGTGTACTAAAAAGATGACTAAGAAGGGATGGGAGAGTGGATGTTGAAGCCTCTGTGGTGAAGACTATGCCGGCCTTCTCTGAGAATGTGCTTGGTGAAGCCTTCCTTCGTGCGCCTCCAAATGCCGCAACCGCCCATAATTGGTGATGGCCAGCTCCTACCCATGTGGTGAGATGGGTGATGGTAGGTTGCTGGAGAGCGATAGAGAGATATGTAAGTTCTGGTGAGAGGGAGGAAGAATGAGGAAGAGAGAGATAGAGAGAGAGAGAGAGAGCAACAAGAAAAGGGGAGGGGTTTTCTAGTCGGCCAGCAAGGGAGAGAGATGGAGGGCATGTGAGAGAGAGCAAGAAGGAGGGAGAGTGGGTCGGCCAAGAGGAGAGGGTGTGTGCGTGAGAGAGAGATATATATATATATATATATATAGAGGCCTAGTGTTAGTTTCTCACAAATGACTTAAGTCCAGCCCAAATCCACTATCAAGTTTCTCCACTGACTAGATAAGAGGTGGGGTTATGGGAGGCTCCCCCTACTTTCGTAGGGACCTAATTAAAGAATGATTGTGGTTTGTAGGCCAAGGAAGGATGATTAAATCCTCACCTTTGATGGACATAGGTGTCCTCTAAGCCAATCATAAGGCATCTATTTCAATCTAGTTCACTAATAAATGGTATTAAATTCATTATGTAGATTGGCATATTTATATTTGCGCATAATGAAGTCCATGAATATATGCAATAGTTATCAGATTATGATGAGATCATAATAATGAGATTGATGACTTATAAACACATATTCTCAATTGTTCCTAGTCGTAGGATGTTTGAGAAGGACATCAAACATCCGGTTAGACTAGCACAGGTTATTCCAGCTTATATGATGAGGGTGACTGATCTCGTTAGTTACTCTTATGGAGACACAATGGTAAACCTGTAGGTGCTCATTGAGGAATGAGTTCACTGAACTGATCCGACATGAATCGCCGAATAGTAATTTACCTGACTGTCAATCGGCTTGATTCATCGTCACAGTGGCGTGGTTGATCCTTGGACTTGAGACACCAAAGACACCTTGTCGGTGGACTTCTGGACTTTGACCTTGACCTACGAATCTCTATCTATGGGATCTCTAATAGTCAAGGATCGGGTCCAGCGGAAGACCTTCGAAGGTGATTGTGTGTTCAATAAAGGATCGTTCGCTCTCAGGTAACTGGAGAGAGAATGCTCTAGAATAGATCCGCAGGAGTCTCTGGCCAGAGCAGAAACAATATAAGAAAAGAGGTTTTCTGATATTGTACAGCGGAGTCTGATTCAAGTGAGTTGACCATCTAGGGTTTGACAGTTGACCATACCTTAGGTTAACTCGAGAGCATTGTGCGAACGAAGGATTATAGCCACACGGTAACTGTGGACGGACATGTTCCATGAGTGGGTTGCTAAACCCCATTGCCTTTCAGGATCATGCGGTGTTGCTTGGCACCCAACTTGATCAGAAGTCCGACCGAATTTACATGCGATGTTAATTCGGTTAAGTAATTAGTTAATATCTAGATATTAATTAATTACAATAAGTCAATAACTAGTTATTGGACTTAACAGGCTGAAAACCGGACTGGTAAATGGGCCTAGAGGGTCACACGCAATAAGATTCTCAGTCGGTAGTACATAAGTGGGATTTATATTAACTCGAGAACTTTTGTGAAAAGTCGTGCTGACTTAATATATATATACGCGCTGTTGAGAAACCCTGGGCCAAGCTCCAGGATTTCCCCATGTTGGCCGTCACCCCCCCTTTCTCTCTCCTCCTCTGGGTGCCCCGTTCGAGGCCCCGAGATTGTCTCCGTCTCTGCCGCGCGTGATTCCCGAAAGTCGGGAATTCCCGTCGGCGGGTTTTCGGTAATCGTTGCGGCGACGAATCTTCAACGAGCAAGTGGATACGGATGAGGGAGCGAGGACGAACCACCGCGGAGGATCGCGTGGATATCGCTGGAGGCCGGATGCTTGTGCGGCTCGCGGCATCGCCTCGATGGAACCGAGATGGAAGCGGATTCGAATCCACGTACGGTAATTAGATTACAACCCGATTTTCGGTTTTAGTTTTTCGTTCCGAATCGGATTAGCGGGCATCGGGCGGGATATTTTATTCGTCGTTTCCACTGCGTTCTTCGCGTCCTGCCCGGATCCCAATAGTGGTATCAGAGCCAGGTTTCGCTCTGATCCGCTTCGGAACGATAAAATTAATGTTATGAAATTATTTCCATGCTCAGATTATATTTCTCTCATAGAAATTACTTATGGGATGAGTACACAATAATCGGATTATTTTTCTGTGGAGAAAATCAATTTTTTGAGGGTTTCATCGCGTTCTTCATGGAGATGAAGAACCAGTTTTGTGGGCTTCAAAAAAGGATCAATGGTGGTTGGACCATCTCTGTAGGTTTGTTGGTATGACTAGCTACCTCTCACCATCCCCGGAAAATTTCTATGATGGCCGGTAGAGCTTTTCTTCCCATATTTTTCAAGAGTTGGAAAAGATTGAGGAAAAGCCTTAGTTATAAAATTTGCACAAATCTCCATCTTTGGGGGTTCACCGACGACGAAGGAGTCGCCGGCCGGCCATCACCGGCGGTGGAAATGAAAGGGGTAACTCCCCTCTGCAACTTCCGGCCACCATTGCTGCCGGCGGCAGTGGTGGCGCCGCCCAAAATTGGCTGCAAAGAGGGCAAAAACCCTAAGAAACGGGCCGGTCGAGCAACAGGATATGGGCCTGGACCAGCTGGTCCCGCGCCAGGCGCTTGGCCGGGCGGGAGCCGGCCTGGCCGTCCTAGGCGCCCGACCTGGCTGAGCCAAGTCGCGCCTGGGTCCGGCCCCTGGCCCGGCCCGGGCGCGCCTGGGGCCCGACCTGGCTCGGCCAGGTTCCCGAGCCCGAGCCAGGCGCCCCCTGGCCCGAGTCAGGACGAGCCAGGTGCGGCCCTGGCTGCACCAGCTCGAGCCAGTTGGGCCCATTAAGCCCTAATTAGGCCCATTGAGCCTATTTTTGCCCTATTAACCCCAATAACCCCTTATTTAAATTAAAAACCCCGCCTGTTCAACTTGAAATGGAAATTAATAATGTTTAAAATTGTTTTAAACATTAAATTAATTATTTTGAGTTAAAAGAGGATTATAATTAAGATATGATCTTAATTTTGGATTATTATTTTAATCAAATATTTTGTTGGGTTTATTAAGATATGATCTTAATAGTTAATTGTTTTAACTAAATAAGATAGGATCTTAATAATGTTAATTAATTAATTAAATGAGTTATGATTAAGATATGATCTTAATTATAAATAAATTTTAATTAGTTGGTTAAAGGGGTTTAATTTTAAGATGTGATCTTAAATAAAATTAACATAATTTGTTGATTTACCTTTAATTAAAGTAATTAAAGGGGTTATAATTTAAGATTTTGATCTTAAATTATAATTAGCAAGTGTTGTTAATTAAACTTTAAGTTGTGACCTAAATATAATTAACAAATGTTGTTAATTTAATTTTAAGTCATGATTTTGAATCGAATTAACAAAAGTTGTTAATTTTGTTACAATTAAGTGATTAGATTAATATTAATAATTTCTTAGCAATTGCTGTTAGGAAATTATTTTAATAATTTAGAGACACTTAATAATAGTTGTTAAGTGATTGATTAACTAATTATAATAGTTATAATTAAGTTGATTATTTCTTGAGTAATAAACCTTAATAAAAGTTATTAAGGATTAATCAAGTCTTAATAATAGTTATTAAGATTATTAATTAGTTACTCAAGTATCTCTTAATTATTAGTTTTAATGATGTAATCTACCTGGAATTTAATCTTTTATAAATGTTATTAAAAGATTAAATGAAGTCTAAGATGTTAGACTATTTTAATTAGAAATGTTCTAATTATTATTTCTTAATAATTGTTATTGAGAAATATGATTTAATTAAGGGGTTTTAACAAGGAGTTGTTAGGGTTAATGATTTGAGTTGGAAATTCTTTTATAAATGTTATTTAGGATTTTTTTTTTAAATTCTTTCTAAATGTTAAATTGTTTCACATTAATAATTGTTATTAATGTGAATTGAAATTAATCTAAGTGTTAGATTATTTAATTTAGAATTGTTCTAAAGTATGCATGGAATATTTTAGAATTTTAATTTTAACTTGGTGTGCACATGTTGATGTATTTAATGCTTTAAATTAGATTTAAATGCATATTAGAAAATAAGATTTTCGAAAATTCAAATCATCCAATTTTGATTGGAACCCAGATTTTAAGAAAACCAAAATTGTTATATTTTCAAAATTTTAGCCTTCATGTGATGTGTTTTATCATGTGTGGATTGTTAAAATTTATGGTGGTCATGGACATGCACTTAGTTAAATTTCATATCATGTGATGATGTGTGATTATGTGGATTGTTATGGAATGTGGTGTACATTAATTAAGTGTTAATTAATGAGGCCTGCGTGCCTCCCTCTCTCTCTCATTCTATTGTAATTCTATCTTCCTCTATTATTGTACTCGGCCATAAGGCTTTCTCTTACAATTAATTTATATTTGAAAATGTTTCAAATTATGTTTTATATTTGTAATTGATCACGTCGGCAGAAGAGAGGCGAGGATGATCCACAAATACAATCAGGAAGGCGACAGGAGAAGAGATCACCAGTGGGTATGTGTTTGCATGTTTAGATTATATAAATGTTATATAGTTTTGGTGATTAATTGTTTGGCTCCAGTTAATCACCGTGCTGTCTATGACCACATAATGAACATGTATGGTTGATGCATGCCTTTTAGCTTTTGATTATGAATCGATTGCTAATATCTAGTTATAGTTAAATATATACGATATATTTATAAACTATCACCTAGGATGAGACCAACTTAACATAAACAAAACCTTCAATATAAAGTCTAAGCTGGAGCGGGAGTTATTGAGAATGCACCGCGTGACTCTCCATCAATATAGTTCTTAGGACTTGATTTAGTGATGGCAGTTTCTATGTGTTTACCCGAGATCTGCCACTATCTGATGAAAGGACTATTAACTATGGCATCTTGATGCCTTGAGATTGGAATAGTGGAACCGTATAGCTATCCTCGCGTTTACCCGGGAGCTGCATTGTTACTCTACTCTGTCACGTATTGATGGTAAAACTTATACCAGGTATAATGGTCTACTGTGTTTACCCAGGACCATTAAAGACCTGGGAGCCGAAATAAGATCGGATATTGCAAGGAGTTGCAATTACCATGAGATGATTACTCTAAGATAATGGTATGATACTATGTGTTTACCCGAGGTCATACTGTGATTCTTGGAGATTCTGATCCTCACTAGGAGACCGTCGAAGTCTTCCATTTTGTATACCTGAAAGTTATACAGTCCGTCGAAAAATAGTGGGAAATAATTCAAGATAAAAAATCATAATTGCATTATAAGAACTATCTGCTTAAATCACGTTATTTCCTTCGTTCACCAATATGTCGTCTATTTGAAATTTTGGCATATTGGATGCCAATACTTCTCATATTCAGATTGACAAGAAAATTCTAAAGAATGTCTTTAGGGGTGAGTGAAAGTCACTATTCTAATAAAGTATCATGAATCCTCTTACTTGGATAGACCAAGGTGAAGAGGTACTCATGATATGCCTTTTTGAAAGGCTTAATCATCGTCATGAAATCTCTTATTTGAATAGACCAAGATGAAGAGATATTTATGATGTGCCTTTGAGAAAGACAAGTGGTAAGATTTTAAACGAACGAATCCACACCTGAAAAAGGATAAAGGAAAGTCAGCTGAGATAGAGAAGTAGCAGTTCTCCCACTGCAACCAATATAAGGATACTGGTAAATGCAAAACGAATATGAAACTTGAAAGAAGTTTCGGATATTCTTATTAATCACCTTTTTCATATCTATTGGAGAATTAGCATCTCCAATATGAGATATTGGAAATGGTTCTCAGAGTTGCGATGGTATGCAGACTTAGACAAGTAAAAGAAAATCAAGGAAAATTGTAAGTGTTGAGTTAGACTCAACAATTATTCATGATATTCATAAGTTGTTGTCTGATAGTAAATCTTTGTATATCTATAGGAGTCTAAAATGAAACTGAATAATTGTTATTTAGTTGCATAAGATATCAAGAATTATAAAAGTGAATAACGTTGACTGAGAAGGAACAATAGTTGTTCAAATCAGTCAATGTACTATAGATTCTTGAAGTGACATTCATGTGATGAATAATCACAAGTCTTTTATAGAAATGAACTGTGTGAATCTTTATTATCTATGGTATTGTACACAGGATTGTACAATAAGAAATTATTGGTGCTGATGCATACTGATGTAAACAACTCAATATCCTCTTAAGGCCAAAGATAATCACTTCTATTGACTTACCTTATTAGTGTATTCTTAGAATGATTCGATTGTATGTACTTACTGAAGTACAAGACGAATGCATCTGAAAGATTAATGTATAAGATCAATATGAAGTATTAGAATTTTTGATTTGATCAAATAAACTAATACTTAGATATATGATTCACATAAATCATTAAGAGGATAATTGTATCATCGCTCGGTTGATTCTCATTGTATATCATAGTAATATGATAGAATGATGAATTGCACATTATTAAGATATGGTGCAATACATAATAAGATTTGCCTAATTATTATCCTTGTGAACATGAGTATGAATATTAGATGTCCATGTTTTACAGATGGTTCCAAATAAGTCAGTGTATGTCCATATAAGATATGGAAACCAAATAGTTCATATGAGATGTGAATTATGAACAAACCTGATTTAAAAGTCAGGTATTACCGTGGCGTGAATTTGTGAATGTCTAAAGAGTTTGGACATCACAATCATTGGTCAGGTGATAATGAAATAATTATCGTCCTGAAAGCTGTCTTCTGTGAAGAGGAATATCTCCTCAAAGAAGACAGTGGGAGCTGATAAAACTAGAAGATGTTCTAGATTCACAAGCTAACATAAGATTATTAGATAATCTTTAGTAGTTTGGAACCAGTTATAACACATCAGAGAGCTTCATAAATTTTTGAGATTCTTTCAGTGACTAAAAGGATATATTTGACATATCTGATTCAGCAAGGTGAGAGGAGCTCAAAATAGATTATGATCTAAAATCTATGATAATGATGCTCTCTAAAATTGATAAGTTGTCAATACTGTCTATCATTATTATGAGATAATGACAGTTGGATATTAAAAGCGCTCTCTTAATATGATTGAGGTAAAGATGTATATGATACACCTTTAAAGCTTTTAGAATGTCCAGGAAACAAGTTATGATTTCAAAGATCATTTTGAATCAAATTGAAGCTTCCTAAGTTATAATAAAAGTTTTGACTTAATGGTCAAATACTATGTGATCGTTAAGAATGATCACGGATTGTGTGTGTTCAGAAAGGACAGTGGGAGTACGGCTGCTTTAGTAATACTTTGTGATAATAACATCAAAGTCATTAAGAATGACATCAGGATGTTACTATCAGTAAAAGCATTATTAACCATGTTTTCCTCCATAATAAGTTTAGTTATAATATCTAACGTATTGGAAATACGAATCTATTAAGATAGATCGGTGGGGATATTATATTGACATGTATGTCAAAATGTTTGGCATAAATTTCATAATAAGTCTCAATTGTTGAGACATATAATTTATTACAATAAAGAAAAGTTCTTTAAAGGATACATGAGTGAAATGCATCTTTAAGCACTTGAGAAGTGCTAAGGATGCATTCACGTATATAAAGAGGATGATTTGAAACTATGAGTTCACACTGATTCAAATTTCAAGTCAAATAATGGATTCAACCTTTTAGAAGAAAGGAATGGATTGGAAGAGTTCCAATCTAGAACTCGATATTAAGGAGATGACATAAACAAGTGATACTGTTATTAGAACAGTATGGATGAAAACGTTCATTCCTGAACTAAGATGTTGTTCTAAAAAGTCTCTGATAAAATCTCGTTGTTTTATGATAACAGTGGGAGCGATCAATTGTGTGGTCGAGCCATGGTCTCTTTAGAAGTTGCAGAACATTCTGAAGTTTTTTCACAGGTTCAGAGACAAATGATTAAGAGGAAATAACGTAATGAAAAATATTCCTTCTATAGATAATTTAGCAGATCCCTGACCAAGTCTTAGTCACAGACTTTTTGTGAGCATCACCTAGATTTGATGGAGATCAAATGCGAACGTGATTGACTTAAGTCCAAGTGGGAGATTGATGGATATAGGTGTTCTCTAAGCCAATCATAAGACACCTATTTCAATCTGGTTCACTAATAAATGGTATTAAATTCATTATGTAGATTGGCATATTTATATTTGCGCATAATGAAGTCCATGAATATGTACAATAGTCATCAGATTATGATGAGATCATAATAATGAGACTGATGACTTATAAACACATATTCTCAATTGTTCATAGTCGTAAGATGTTTGAGAAGGACATCAAACATCCGATTAGACTAGCACAGGTTATTTCAGCTCATATGATGAGGGTGACTGATCTTGTTAGTTACTCGTGTGGAGAGACAATGGTAAACCTATAGGTGCTCATTGAGGAATGAGTTCACTAAACTGATCCGACATGAATCGCCGAATGGTAATTTACCTGACTGTCAATCGGCTTGATTCATCGTCACAGTGGCGTGGTTGATCCTTGGACTTGAGATACCAAATACACCTTGTCGGTGGACTTCTGGACTTTGACATTGACCTACGAATCCCTATCCACAGGATCTCTAATAGTCAAGGATCGGGTCTAGCGGAAGACCTTCGAAGGTGATTGTGTGTTCAATAAAGGATCGTTCGCTCTCAGGTAACTGGAGAGAGAATGCTCTAGAATAGATCTGTAGGAGTCTCTAGCCAGAGCAGAAACAATATTAGAAAAGAGGTTTTCTGATATTGTACAGCGGAGTCTGATTCAAGTGAGTTGACCATCTAGGGTTTGACAGTTGACCATATCCTAGGTTAACTCGAGAGCATTGTGCGAACGAAGGATTATATCCACGCGGTAACTGTAGACGGACAGGTTCCATGAGTGGGTTGCTGAACCCCATTGCCTTCCGGGATCATGCGGTGTTGCTTGGCACCCAACTTGATCAGAAGTCCGATCGAATTTACATGCGATGTTAATTCGGTTAAGTAATTAGTTAATATCTAGATATTAATTAATTGCAATAAGTCAATAACTAGTTATTGGATTTAACGGGCTGAAAACCGGACTGGTAAATGAGCCTAGAGGGTCACACGCAATAAGATTCTCAGTCAGTGGTACATAAGTGGGGTTTATATTAACTCGGAGACTTTTGTGAAAAGTCGCGCGGACTTAATATATATATACGCGCTGTTGAGAAACCCTGGGCAAAGCTCCAGGATTTCCCCATGCTGGCGGTCACCCACCCTTTCTCTCTCCTCCTCTGAGCGTCCTGTTCGAGGCCCCGAGATTGTCTCCTTCTCCGCCGCGCGTGATTCCCGAAAGTCGGAAATTCCCGTCGGCGGGTTTTCGAGAATCGTTGCGGTGACGAATCTTCAACGAGCGAGTTGATACGGACGAGGGAGCGAGGACAAACCACCGTGGAGGATCGTGTGGATATCGCTGGAGGCCGGATGCTTGTGCGACTCGCGGCATCGCCTCGATAGAACTGAGACGGAAGTGGATTCGAATCCGCGTACGGTAATCCGATTACAACCCGGTTTTCGGTTTTAGTTTTTCGTTCCGAATCGGGTTAGCAGGTATCGGGCGAGATATTTTATTCGTCGTTTCCGTTGTGTTTTTCGCGTCCCGCCCGGATCCTAACAACCTTATGTGATTATGAGTTTGTGCCTTTAAAGTCTTTTAAAAATGCAATACATCAACAATTATCAAATAAGGGGTTTTAATGTAATTCTACCATGCATGCAACACATAAAAGAAATTGCAGAAATAGGAAATTAACTTCCTAAGATTCAAGTCTAAATGATGAATGTCTTAAAACATTTTTTAATTAGTTCAAATATAAATTTTTTATTTATTTAATGTCCCTATTTAACTAAGAAAACAGCATGGAAAAAAGCAATTTCTTTATTGTATCCTACACATGAAATCTAGTTAAATAAATGAATGATATAGAAATTGAATAAACCAAAAATGGAGATCCTACCTCATAAAATTACGAAGTTTTTAATGGAGGTCACAATAATTTTTTATGATTTTATAGAATTTTTTTAAAGTTCTCTGATTTTTGAAAATAGTTTTCTGTTTTTTTTAAAGTTTTGGAGCTATTTTTAACCTGTTTCTGATTTTCTGTCCTGTGCACATGCCTCGAGGAAGTTCCTCATTGTGGAACCTTCCAGAGACATCTTGGCAGCACTTCTATGATTTATACAATTTTTTTGTATTTTTGCTGGGATTTTTCCTGCACACATAAATAAGACAATACTAAAAATGAAATGTGCACTCCAAAAGCAACATTGACAAAGTAAAAATCACACAACTTCCTCGGCAACAACGCCAAAAATTTATAGTAATCTAATGCTGTCATTAAAACACTCAACTATCAATCTTAAAATTCCATTTCATGCAAAGACAACCACATTGCACAACGGTGAGATTGGGTCGAACTAGAGAGATGTATTGGACTTCACTTTGAAAACTTTGAAGTAAATGTGCTCTTTTTTATTTTTATTTTTTATAGGAAAAGTGCAAACAATAATCTCGAAGAATCACTCGTAAGAGTGTTTAAACTACTTCTAAAAGATTGAGATTGATTAAACTAGAAAATGAAGCCAAACAACTAACATTGACGTAGTCTAGACAATTTTATGACCTGAAAACTTGACTGATCTTAAAGCTAACTCCTAAACCCAAACTCTAAATTGGATGAAACAAAGTGGAAAAGTTCGGTCTTTCAGTCTGTAAAACAGCAAGGTCACTTTGGTTAATTTTTGAAATCGGTTTGAACATAAAATGATGCAACAACCAGACAATGTGCAATCTGAAATTTCTGAACAACACTATTGAGAGTAACTAATTAACATCACCTGTGCTTAAAAAAAAACAAATCACCAGTCCTATTTGAGATGACTAAAGGAGTATTAACTAAACACAAACCACCACAAATGCCGCTGATTTTTGCAGAAATTAAACTAAAAGAAAGATGGAAGAGATGGATAAAGATAAGGGTGAGAACAAGTATTTAGAAAAGAACAAAACTTTCTTTGCATTAACTAGTCACTAGGAAAGCAATCTAATCACCACAAAAATATCACAAATATATCAAAGTGTACTGAAAAGATGACTAAGAAGGGATGGGAGAGTGGATCTTGAAGCCTCTGTGGTGAAGACTATGCCAGCCTTCTCTGTGAATGTGCTTGGTGAAGCCTTCCTTTGCGCGCCTCCAAACGTCGCAACCACCCGGAGTTGGTGATGGCTGTCCTCCTCGCAGCCCCAAGAGGTGAGATGGGTGATGCTAGGTTGCTGGAAAGGGAAAGAGATGGAGAGATATGTAAGTGTTGGTGAGAGGGAGGAAGAATGTGAAAGAAAGAGATAGAGAGAGAGATTGCAACAAGAAAAGGGGAGGGGTTTGCTGGTCGGCCAGCAAGGGAGAAAGATGGAGGGCATGCGATTGAGAGAGATAGTGTAACGACCCGCCACCCTATAATCGGAGATCTGATTATTAAATGGGTACCGAATCATTAATTTGGAGTCAAACCAGGATCTAGATAAGTTTGGGAAATAAATAATAAACGAAGCTAAACATTCACATCGCATTGAATTGAAAAAGGAAGTGCAAGAATTAAAAGTTATTACAATGCGACTCAACACAACAAATAATTACATACTCCAACTGAAAAGAAATAATTAAGCATACAGGCCAGAAAATAAAATAACAACTACGTCGGGGCATACCCCGGAACAACGGCTGCTGGCGCGCAACCCAAAGCAGCACTCTCCTTGCTAAACCTGCCTGAAACCCTCATCTGAAAATCACAGGGGTGAGTCTCAACGAAAAAACTCAGTAGGGATCCTTCGATCCCCACCGCCCACTCACACACCCACAAGTGCAGCAACACAAATATAGGTAGATTAAACAAGTAAAGCAGTAACACAATTCCTAAATTTCGATATAAAACACATGCATTCGAAATGTACCACGCCCAACTCTGAAACCATTCTACCAGAGAGCCTACAACCAGCGTCTCGGCAAAACACGCTAACCACACAACCGAATGCGGAAAACACCGACCCGCTGAGACCAAACAGTAACCCCGCGGATAGCACGCTAGCTACTCCGGCCCAACTGGCTCTAGGTGGTTTTTGCTTTCCCCAGCACGAGTGACACTCCACAGGTACCACTCCTACACCGGTACTAGCTAACCCCGGGGTATACCAGGTGACCCTCTCGCTAGCCATCACCCCACCACTCCCACACCGGCGCTGTGTCCCTCCCACACCGACACAGGGTGGCAAGCGCTACAACTGTCACTCTAGGTCCACGGTCGCACAAAACACAACATAGTGCGATCCGATCACGCAAAAGTCCTCATCCTCGAGTACGATTTTAAGCATGTAATAAATCAAACTATCTAACAGTGTGAAGATATGTTAACAGCATGAATTAATGTGATTCTGTCTTGAATCGTGTCGCCCAAGATTGACGCCATTCAAGCCTCCTAAACTGGTTCATGTGAAAACTTGTAAGGATTGAGGTTTCGGATCCGGTTATCGGGTCAGTTTCTGGGTTGGATCCCCTGGCTTGCACCTTGATGGGTCTGGGGAGTGCCTTCTAAATGACGTCTAGGATGCACGACGCCTTTTGAACGGCGTCCTGCTGAGTGGACGCCATTTAGTTGAGTGGTTGTTGTGCCACGTGGGCACCACGTGGGCGGGCTTCGGGCCGCGAGAGTACGGCCCTGTCCTGTCGTCTAAAAGGCGTCCTCGATGGATGACGCTATTCAGAGTACGATCCTGGGTTGTCAGTGTACGGTGCCGGTCTTGTCATCTGAACGGAGTCTTGGATAGGCGACGCGTTTAAGAGTTATGTCAGTACGGCCCGTCACGTCAACTGATAGGCATCCGTACCTCACGACGCGTTTTATCCAGTTTCTGGTTATCCCGTGAACCCTCCTTCCTTTCCCTCATTTCTTCCTTCCTTCTCTCTCTCCTCCCTTCCTCCGGCGACGCCTCTTCCCCCTCCTTCTCTTCCTCTCACCATTTCGTCTTTCCCTCCACTCCATCGACCTCCTAACTCCCACCACTACCATCACCACCTCCTCCGCGGCGTTTTCTCTCCGGACGGCAGCCGATGTCCCGGTGGAGTAACGATGTCCTCGGCGGTACTGGCGGCGGCGTAGAGCGAGACGGGTTGGCGGCTTGGAGCTTGGAGGAGTTCGAGTAACCGGTAGGGTGACGATTCCTACTGTATTTCATTAAAAATCATGCTTTCCCGCTTTGAAGCGTATATGTTTTCCCGCTTTGAAGCGTGTTTAGGGATGTTTGTGGGGTGAAAATACTAAATGCATGAAATGAGAAATTAGATGTTCTAATGGGTAGTTAGGTTCTTCTCCCTATTCTCCATGTTTTTCGTGTTTTTACACGATTTTTGGGAAGGAAATCCCACCCCGCGGATTGGGAGACGCGGGGGAAGAACCTGTCTGTCAGGACTAAATGGCGTCGGGGACAGGGATGCCTTTTAGAAAGGCAGCTCCCTTAGACGACGCGATTTAGCCCTATAACAGACCTTGTCCCAGGACTGATAAGCGTCTAGGGACAGCGACGCCTTTTCAAAAGACGACTCGCATGGACGACGCATTTTAGTGGAAATCACCCTATGGCCTGTCCCCGTTTCGGTCGCTATCCGGCGACGAGGGATAGCGACGCCTTTCAAATGGCGGCTACCTGTGGCGACGTGTTTTACGCCAGGTTCTGAGGCCAAGTTTTTATGAACCAGTTTAGGAGGCTTGAATGGCATCAGCCTTAGGCGACGCGATTCAAGACAGAATCACACTAATTCACATTATTAATATGTGTTACACTGTTAGATAGTTTGGTTAATTTCATTATTGTATCGTACTCGAGGATGAGGATTCCTATATGACCGGATTGCACCGTGTTGTGTTTCGTGCGACCGTGGACCTAGAGTGAAAGTTGTAGCGCTTTATCACCCTGTGTTGGTGTGGGTGGAACACAGCGCCGGTGTGGGTGTGGCGGGGTGACGCCTAGTGGGAGAGGGTCACCTAGTGAACCCCGGGGTTAGCTAGTACCGGTGTGGGTATGGTACCTGTGAAGTGTCACTCGTGCTGAGAGAAGTAGTAACCACCTAGAGCCTGTTGGGTCGGAGTAGCTAGCGTGTTATCCGAGGGGTTACTGCTTGGTCTCAGCGGGTCGGTGTTTCCCACCTTCGTTTGTGTGGTTGGCGTGTTTTGCCGAGACGTTGGTTGTGGGCTCCCTGGTAGACTGGTTTTAGAGATATGCATGTTATATTTCGAATACATGTATTTTATATCGAGATTTAGGAGTAGTAATTACTGCTTTACTTGCTTACTTCACCTTTAGCTGTGTTTTTGCACTTGTGGGTGTGCGTGTGAGCTGTGGGGATCGAAGGATCCCTACTGAGTCTTTTCGTTGAGACTCACCCCTGCGGTTTTCAGGTGAGGGTTCTAGGTAGGCTTAGCGAGGAGAGTGTTGCTGAGAGTTGCACGCCATCAGCTGTTGTTCCGGGGTATGCTCCGATGTAGTTGTTATTTTATTTCTGGTCTGTATACTTAATTATTTCTGTTCAGTTGGAATATGTAATTATTTGCTGTGTCGAGTCGCATTGTAATAACTTTTAATTCTTTCACTTTCTTTTTAATTCAATGCGATGTGAATGTTTAGCTTAGTTTATTATTTATTTCCCAGACTTATCTAGATCCTGGTTTGGTCTCAAATTAATGATTCGGTACCCATTTAGTAATCGGATCCCCGATTATAGGGTGGCGGGTCGTTACAGTTGGTATCAGAGCATTCGGTCTGGCAAATAAATGAATAACTAGGCTAAATGTTGTAAGCCCGACAAATAATTACATTATCCCATATAGGCGCGGCGGTAGTATAGGTTTTAGGATTCTAATTAGAACTTTTCGATTTTTGTGACTGTAGGCGATTAGATGGCTCCTAGGAAGAGGATGCCAGTTATTAGAGAGCGGGGAGATGTCCCTAGTGGATCTGAGGCCGGTAGGCCGAGTGTGGAGCATTTCATGGAGGCTATGATGGACACGATGGCTAGATATCAGACCCGAGATCCTAGTGAGAGTTCCAGTGCTCGGGGAGGGTCTTCGGCTACGCTAGAGAGATTCCTGAAGCTGAGGCCGCCTCATTTCACTGGTCGTCCCGACCCTGATGAGGCTGTTCATTTGTTGAGGGAGATGGAGAAGACTTTTGATACTATGGATTGTGCGGTGGTTGAGAGGACTCCGTTGGCTAGCTTCATGTTGAAGGATGATGCCTACGATTGGTGGACCACTTTGAAGAGTTTGTCATATGCGGATAGGAGTCTCAGGGAGATTCCATGGGAGACTTTTGTGAAGGAATTAAATGCACAATACTTCCCTAGACATGTTCAGAGGGCTAAGGAGAGGGAATTCATGGAGCTGACCCAAGGAAGCATGACAGTGTTTGAATACCAGGCGAAGTTTGTTTCGCTTGGGAGATTTGTGCCTTTCATCTCAGGGGACGAGAAGCGTTGGACTGAGAGGTTTGTGGATGGACTGAGGTCCAGTCTGAGGAGTTTTGTGGCATCTCACTGTTGTTCAGATTTGGCATCGACAGTTAGGTGTGCCGCAGCAGTTGAGGCACAACAGGATCAGTCAGCCCGGGAGAGGGGATCGACTACTCAGGGGCCAGTTCGTGGCAGGAGAAAGGTAGCAGCAGTAGCTCCTTCGTCCGGATTAGGATCGTACTCACTCAGCTCCAGATTTAGGAGGTTCTTTCAAGGCGGTGTTAGCAGTAGCGGCAGCAACGGTAGCAGCAGACCCAGACAGAGTCAGTAGAGCTAGTCGGTGTCCAGTGCTCAGCAGGAGTCAGCTCAGAGACTTCCAGCGGTTTGTCAGCATTGCGGTGGTACTCACGGTGGGACTCACTGTCCTGCTTTTCCTAGGAGGTGTTTCACTTGTGGCCAGCAGGGCCATTTGGCGAGGCATTGCCCACAGGGGCATGGTCAGAAGAAGCCGAGGACCCAGGGGAGAAATCTAGCTATCACCAGGAAGGAGGCTCGTGCGTCCAACTTGGTGGAAGGTACACTTTCTGTCCTTGGGAACTCAGAACATGTGTTGATTGATTCGGGTGCTTCACATTCTTTCATTTCTGAGCAGTTCATAGATGTTCTTTCTGCACCCATTGATGAGCTATCTGATGGATTGATGGTAGAGGTTCCTTCTGGGGATTTCATGTTGTCTTATAATTGTTTGAGTGATGTCCCCTTGACCATTGAGGGTCATGAGTTACCTGCCCAATTAGTTGTGCTTGCCATTCGCGACTTTGATGTTATCCTGGGCATAGACTGATTGGAGGCTTATTATGCTGAGGTGGATTACCACAGGAAGAGGGTGTGTTTCTCTATTCTGGACATCCCGACCTGCTACTTTCAAGGTATTAGGCTCTCTTCTCGAGGTATTCTTATTTCTGCCTTTAAGGCCCAGAGGTTGCTTGTTGGTGGTTGTGAGGCCTTCCTTGCCTCTGTTGTTCTAACTGATGTTAGTGGTAGTCCCAGTTCTTGGGAGGTGCCTGTAGTGTGTGACTTTGTAGATGTGTTTCCTGAGGAGTTGCCTGGCCTTCCTCCCTAGCGAGAGGTTGAGTTTACTATTGAGCTTGCACCAGGTACGGCGCCCCTGTCTAAGGCCCCGTATCGGATGGCGCCAGCCGAACTCGCTGAGTTGAAGGTGCAGTTGCAGGAATTGCTAGATAAGGGTTTCATTTGTCCCAGTACTTCTCCGTGGGGTGCTCCAGTTCTATTTGTCAAGAAAAAGGATGGTTCTCTGAGGTTGTGCATTGATTATAGACAGCTGAACTAGGTGACGATAAAGAACAAGTATCCACTTCCGAGAATCGATGATTTGATGGATCAGCTGCAGTCTGCGAAGGTGTTTTCAAAGATTGACTTGAGATCATGGTATTATCAGATGAGGATCCGTGAGGTTGATGTTGGTAAGACGGCCTTTAGAACTCGGTACGGACATTATGAGTTTTTGGTTATGCCTTTTGGCTTGACCAATGCTCTGGCGGCTTTTATGGATCTGATGAACCGGGTCTTCAGGGCCTATCTGGATCAGTTTGTGGTGTTATTTATAGATGATATTTTGGTATACTCTTCTTCTGAGGAAGAGCATGCCACACATCTTCAGATAGTATTGCAGGTTCTGAGAGAGCACCAACTCTATGCCAAGTTTAGCAAGTGTGAATTATGGCTAGACAAGGTGCACTTCCTGAGGCATGTCATTTCTGGCGAGGGCATTGCAGTGGATCCAGCCAAGATTGAGGCAGTGATGGATTGGAGCAGGCCAACAACAGTGACTGAGATCAGGAGCTTCTTGGGGCTAGCAGGTTATTACAGGCGGTTTGTCCAGGGTTTTTCTTCGATAGCGGCCCCCTTGTCGAGGCTAACTCGTAAGGGAGTTCGTTTCGTGTGGACCGAGGAGTGTGAGCGGAGTTTCATTGAGTTGAAGACTCTCCTCACTTCGGCTCCAGTGTTGGTGCTTCCATTAGGTTCAGGTGGATTTGTAGTTTATTTAGATGCATCACGTCGAGGTTTGGGTGGAGTTCTAATGCAGCATGGTAAGGTCGTGGCCTATGCTTCTAGACAGCTGAAGAAGCATGAGGAGAACTATCCCACCCATGACTTAGAGTTGGCAGCTATAGTATTTGCACTGAAGATTTGGAGACACTATTTGTATGGAGAGAAATTTCAGGTTTTTACTGATCATAAGAGCCTGAAGTATGTGTTAACACAGAGAGATCTAAACTTGAGGCAGCGCAGGTGGATGGAATTCATCAAGGATTATGACCTCGATCTTTCTTATCATCCGGGAAAGGCGAATGTGGTGGCAGACGCCTTGAGTCGGAAGACGGTCGTGTCATACCTTATGATTCGAGAATGGAGACTATTTGAGCAGGTTGTGGAATCTTCCTTCCGAGTTCCACGTGAGGCTTGATCGTTCCAAATTGTGTGTCGTTAACCACTCATAAGAACGTTCAATCTAAATTTATTCGGCTCATGCAAATTAGATTTTGAAAATTGATAATGGTGAGTCCGAGTCGATCCACAGCGAGGAAGAGAGACGTGGAAAAGAGGGAGAGACAGAGAACAGGAAACAGAGAGGAGAGAAGGAAACAGAGAGAATTGAGTTCGGGAAGGAAACTTTTATAGAGAAGGGAAAGAAAGTGGACTTTAGGAAGGCGGCTGGTCCTTCTTGGGTTCTTCTTGGGCATGGAATTAGGGCAACACTAGGGCCTCAAATGACGTTTTTACCCCTGCTTTAATCTTTTGGACAAAATGACGTCGAAGATATTGAAATTCGAACCCTAGACCTCCCCCAAATTTCCAGAAACTCCACCAGCTGCACTGCATCATCGGCATGTCCTGTTCACATAAAATAAATATAAATTAGCACATTATCATAAAAATATCATTATATTTATTTATTTCGTCTCAGTTTTGTCGAAAAATCACAAATGCACTATACTCCATTAATCACATGAAATGATGATGTTTTTAAGTTAGAATTTGACGAAATTGGTACCGTTGGACTTGGTACGTAATTATCTATCATTTCATATTATTTCACAGATAAAAACGTGAGTATGATGCATATGATTGTCTTTAAATGATTAATTTAACACTTTATCACACCTCCCAACTTACTCATTGCTAGTCCCTTAGCAATGCAAATAAGTAAAAGTTAGGACAAATAATGAATTATCATGCTTCATTTGTAGTACCTTTCACAAACAATTTAAGTGGTAGCCGATTGGTTAAGCTAAAGTTTTCATATCCTACAATATTTTGATTCACGACAGGTGATTATGCATGAAAATTGACACGCTTAGAACTCGTTTCCGACCTTTCTGGTATATTCTTGTCTTTACTACCGTTTAGATAAGACTACCTGTGGAGGAGAAGAGAATAAAAGATTTTCCGATCAGTCAGTGAGGACCGTTTTTTAGTTCCCATCCCAACTCAGCACTTTTCACGACTTGGTCATATTTTTGATACGATGGACTTTTTAGCGTGGCTTTTTTTCATTTCATTGTACTTTTGCTTTTGAGAGTGCGTACTTTTTGCCACTCTCTTTGAATTGCCTGAGGGGAGGTGCGTACTTTTTGCCACCTACCTTCCTTTAGCTCTTTTAATGCCTTCTATTGCCTTGAGTGTTTACAGCTGTCCATTTTAAATGACCGCCTCTTTTAGAGTGCTGAGTGGGACAGTCCCCTATTACGAATCCTACACATTCCTTTCGTTCAACCCAAAAGAAAAATTAGAATAAGTAGTCTTATCCTTAAGGTTAATTCCAGCAATTCTATACTTTTAAGATCTTTCATTTATTCTAAGTTGCCGTGTGTGTGTGAAAATCATCCTGCCGTGGATTTTTGAGAAGTGAGATATTTAAACTTTGAAGGTTCTTTAACCAATGTGACAAAAAAAAAAAAACTGATTTGTTTAAGATTTACTTAATGAAACATGATTTTCATGCAATTTTCATAGGATGTGAAAAGAAGTTTTTGAAAGATTTTTTTTTTTTTTTGTTTTTTAAACATTTGACCATTTTTCAGTGAAAGATATCAGTTTTCTTCAAAGGATCTTCAATAAATGCATATCAAATTGATTGTCCCACCTCCCAACTTGATTGACATTGTCCTCAATGGCATAAAAGATATGAAAAACATGTCAGCCAGAAGAGAATTGTGAAGGAGAGAAACAACCTGTGATGACGAGGTGGCGACATACCCAAGGCGACTGCTGCTCAGGGACCTAAAAGGAAAAGAAATACAAAAACTGAAGTAAAATATTGGGTTGCCTCCCAACAAGCACTAAGTTTATCGTCTTCAGCCAGACGGAAGTTCAGTTAATGTGGATCACTCAGTTCTATGGATTCATGTGGCTTATTTTGAAGATTTTCAATGAATGGTTTCAACCGTTGAGCATTGACGGTAAAAGTGTTCCTACTCTTGGGATTCAGAATTTTAACGGCTCCATGATCGAAGGCTTTAACGACCATGAATGGTCCATCCCATCTGGATTTCAGTTTTCCTGGAAATAAGCAGAGCCTAGAGTTAAATAGCCAAACTTTCTGATTTGGAAGAAAGGATTTTCTCACAATGTGTTTATCATGAAAAGCTTTAGTCTTGGCTTTATAAATCTTTGAATTTTCATAGGTCTCGTTGCGCAACTCTTCTAGCTCACTTAGTTGTAAGGTTCGGTGGGAACCAGCTTGGGCTAGGTCTAGATTGACTTGTTTAATGGCCCAATAAGCCCTATGTTCCAATTCCACCGGAAGGTGGCACGCTTTTCCAAAAAACAGGCGATAAGGAGACATGCCAATAGGAGTTTTGTAAGCGGTCCGGTAGGCCCATAAGACATCATCCAATCTTTCAGACCAATCTTTTCTATCGGGCCTAACGGACTTTTGCAGAATATTCTTAATCTCTCTATTGGAAACTTCCACTTGGCCACTGGTTTGGGGATGATAAGGGGTAGCTACTTTGTGATTAATCCCATATTTCTTAAGCAAAGCCCGAAACTGGTAATTCGTGAAATGCGTTCCCCCATCACTTATGATAGCTTTAGGCCACCCGAACCGAGAAAAGATATTCTTCTGAATGAATTTAATGACCACTTTATGATCATTGGTTCGGGTGGCTACTGCTTCAATCCACTTAGAGACATAATCCACCGCTACCAGTATATATGTATGTCCAAAAGAGGGTGGAAAAGGTCCCATAAAGTCAATTCCCCAAACATCATAGACTTCAACCACCAAGATTGGGTTGAGTGGCATCATATCCCTTTTCGCCATATTCACTACAGCCTGACATCGGAGGCAAGTTTTGCTAAATTCATGGGCATCTTTGAAAAGTGTGGGCCAATAAAAACCACTTTGCAGGACCTTGGCTGCAGTTTTCTTTCTTGAGAAATGGCCCCCACAAGCTAGATTATAATAGAAGTTGAGAACACTCTGTTGTTCTTCGTCAGGAACGCATCGCCTAATGATTTGATGAGGACAGAATTCGAATAATTCAGGATCCTCCCAGAAATAATACTTTTCCTGGGAAAAGAATTTGTCCTTCTCACTTTTAGTCCATCCTTCCGGAAGCTGGAAGCTGATTAGTCACCTTGTAATTGATAGTATGAGCATACCAAGGTGAAACAGTGTGAGAAATGGCCAGTAGATGCTCATCAGGAAAGGAATCAGTGATTGGTGTACTTTCGGAGATCAGAATTCGGGATAGGTGAGCTACCACATTCTCAGAACCCTTCTTATCCCGAATTTTCAAATCAAATTCCTGAAGGAGTAAGATCCATCTAATAAGTCTAGGCTTTGCATCCTTCTTGGTCAACAGGTATTTCAGAGTTGAGTAATCAGAATAGATTATGACTTTTGCCCCTAAAAGATAAGATCTGAATTTTTCTAGGATAAAAACTATGGCTAACAATTCCTTTTCTGTGGTGGTATAATTCATTTGAGCATCTGCAAGGGTGCGACTTGCATAATAGATCACCACGGGACACTTGTTGATTCTTTGTCCCAAAACCGCACCGATAGCATAATTAGAGGCATCGCACATGATTTCGAAGGGTAAAGACCAATTTGGAGATTGAAGAATCGGGGCTTTGATCAAAGATTCCTTCAGAGAATTAAATGCGTTGATGCAAGATTCATCCATTTGGAAAGGGACATCCTTAGATAGGAGAATAGTTAGAGGCCGGGCAATTTGAGAGAAATTGTGGATAAATCGGCGATAGAAACTGGCATGGCCAAGGAATGAACGGATCTGTCTGACCGAGGTCGGAGGAGGAAGATTAGATATAAGATCGATCTTAGCTTTATCTACCTCTATCCCCCTTTCAGACACAATGTGGCCTAGAACAATGCCCTCTCGAACCATAAAGTGGCTCTTTTCCCAGCTAAGTATAAGATTGGTGTCAAAAGATTGCTAGCACCTGTTTAAGATTTTCCAAGCAATTTTCAAAAGAATCCCCGAAGATTGAGAAATCATCCATGAAAACTTCGAGGAATTCTCCCACCATATCGGAGAATATAGCCATCATGCACCGTTGAAATGTGGCTGGTGCGTTGCATAATCCAAATGGCATCCTCCTAAAAGCAAACGTGCCATAAGGGCACATAAAGGTGGTCTTTTCTTGATCTTCCGAGTAAATAGCCACTTGATTGTACCCGGAGTACCCATCTAAGAAGCAAAAGTACTTCTGGCCCGATAACTTTTTCAGAATCTGATCCATGAATGGGAGTGGAAAGTGATCCTTTTTAGTTATGAGATTCAGCTTTCGATAATCAATGCACACTCTCCATCCCGTGGTGAGCCTAGTGGGTACCTCTTCCCCATGATCATTCTTGACAACCGTTAATCCAGATTTCTTGGGTACCACTTGAGTTGGGCTGACCCATTTACTATCCGATATGGGGTAAATGATACCCGCATCCAGCCATTTTACAACTTCCTTCTTCACCACTTCTTTCATATTGGGGTTAAGCCGCCTTTGCATCTCCCGGCTGGGCTTAGAATTCTCTTCCATATAGATATGATGCATGCAAATGGACGGGCTAATTCCCTTTAAATCTGCCACCGACCATCCAATGGCACCCTTGTGGTCTTTGAGGATCTCAGTTTATTGGGCCTTCTGCGGCGATGTGAGATTTGCCGCAATGATAACCGGGAGAGTTTGATCTGGGCCCAAAAAGATATACTTGAGAGACTCAGGTAATGGTTTGAGTTCAAGCTCAGGAGGGTCCTCTAAGGATGGTAAAGCGGGCTCAGATTGTAAGGTTGGTAAAAGTTCAACCTTGGGCCAAGATGTTAATGGGCCGGGCGAATCCTTTAAATTATTGACTTTCTCCAAAAGGTCATGTGTGAAAATCTCATTTTCTTCAACCAGATTATCCAAGATATCAATAGTATGACATTCTTTTTCATGATCTGGGTATTTAGAAGCTTTGAAGACATTAATCTTAACCTTTTGACCCCCAAATGAAATGTCCATTATGTCAGTTTCACAATTTATATTAGCTTTGGCAGTGGCTAAGAATGGACGACCTAAGATGATCGGGGTGTGAATGAGTTCCTCAGGTAATGCCATATCCAGAATAAGAAAATCTACGGGAAAATAACAATCATGAACCTTCACAATAACATCCTCAATTAATCCCCGTGGAGTCTTCACAGACTTATCAGCCAACTGTAAGATGATGGGTGTGGGCTTTAATTCCCCAATATCAAATTTTTCATAAATGGTTGTTGGCAAGAGGTTCACACTAGCACCTAAATCCAATAAAGCTCTATCAAATGTAACTCCAGCTAAGTCACATGAAATTAGAGGTGCTCCAAGATCCTTTAACTTCTTGGGTAAATGATTCATCACAATCGCACTAACATCTTCTGAAAGCCGAACCTTTTCGAGTGCCGTTCTAGATTCTCTTCGTGGAGTACATAATTCCTTGAGAAACTTAGCATAAGCTGGCACATGCTTGATGGCATCGAGGAGTGGAATATTAATCTGGACTTGTTTGAATAAATCCAACAACTCCTCATTCTGGGCCAGTTTCTTCCTGGCATTGGGCTTAGCTATCAAGGCATTTGGAAATGGCACCCTAGGTTGATAAGAACTTGGGCCTTCATCTATCTTCCCTTTCCCTTTCGGATCCTCCTCCAACTTTTCCATGTTGGGTTCAGCCTCACTCTTACTTTCAATTTCATGAGGCCCATTAGTGGAACCTTTGGCTAACTCTCCATCTGCGTGTGGTTTTTCTAAACTTCTCCCACTCCTAAGGGCTGAAATGGCTTTAGCATTCTCCAATTGTGGCCCTTTAGGTTGTGGTAACGGGCTAGGCTGAGGTAAAAGGCCCGATTGCTGTGGAAAACCCAGAGGTTGATTCCTTGGATTGGCAATGGGTTGACTAGGAAGTTGGCCCACTTCTCTTCTCATCGTAGCCT
The DNA here is from genome assembly GCA_030544215.1 of Zantedeschia hybrid cultivar. NCBI lineage: Eukaryota > Viridiplantae > Streptophyta > Magnoliopsida > Alismatales > Araceae > Zantedeschia > Zantedeschia hybrid cultivar. Next base: position 33,860,205 of record JARZZO010000012.1, on the reverse strand, counting down.
TAGCTAGTTGGCCCATTTGACTTTCTAACTTAGCAATGGATTGTTGCTGGGTCAAAATCAGTTGTTGGAGTTGAGTGAATTTGTCCTCAAAGTTGGGCTGAGGAGGTTGTTGGTAAGTGGGTGGAGGATGGTATTGGGTTGGCTGTCCTAATTGGAATGAGTGGTAGTGGGCCGGTTGACCTGATTGATACTGGGCCGGTTGAGAAAACTGGGCTAGAGATCCCGTAGCCTGAACATTTCCATAGAAATTAGATTGCTGTTGAAATGAATTCTGTGGCTTTTGGGCTTGATGCATGGGAGGATTGGACATTGGTAGTGGGGCCTGCTGATTCTTCCAAGAGAAATTAGGGTGGTTTCTCCAGTCAGGATTGTAAGTATTTGAGAATGGATCATTATTGGGCGTGGAGAATCCCTGGGCAGCCTGAACTTGTTCTTAAATGAAAGGTGGAAGTTGGGCCGCAGTTGGGCATTCATTCACTTGATGGGTTGGACTTGCGCATAAGGCACAAATGTCATGATTAGCAGAAGATGGGCCTTCATATGGACTAGATTGTGTTGGGTAAGTAGGCTCTTGCTTGTTTAAGGCCAGGAGTTGGTCTAGTTTCTGAGCCAAGATGTCTACCTTATCTAATTTCTGATTAATCAGATTTATGTCCATTCTGGATTCAGGCTCTCCACGGGCCTTAAGTTCATACATTCCAGTACGTTTAGATGGCCTAACAGACCTCTCATAAGATGATAATGAGGCATGATTGATGGAATTTTCACTTAACATTTCAAACAGATCATAGGCCTCATCTTCATTTTTCATCATAAATACCCCTCCACATGAGGCATCCACCATCTGTCTGAATTGTTCAGACAATCCTTCATAGAATGCTTGGACAATTTGCCATTTTGAAAGCCCATGATGAGGGCATTTCCTAAGCAATTCTTTCAGTCTTTCCCAAGATTTATGGATCAATTCCCCGGGGGTTTGGGTAAAATTCGTGATGGCCCTTCTCATGGTATTGGTCCGCCCTATGGGATAGAACATCTTAAGAAATTCTTTCTGCATTTCTTCCCATGTCCTAATGGGCCTTCCTATAGTTCCTAACCAATATTTAGCCTTGTCCTTTAATGAAAAGGGAAATAAGGTCAACTTAAGGCCATCATTGGTGAAATTCTGGATCTTCACCGTAGAACAAATTTCTAGAAATTCATCAAGATGCTTATAAGGATCTTCATTAGTATTCCCATAAAAGGATGGGAGCATCTGAATGGTGCTAGATTTAATTTCATATTGATTGGCTGGATTCTGAGGAAGATGAATACAGGATGAAGGTTGATATCGATTTGGAATGAAATAGTCCTTCATTTGCTTCGGTGGGTCCTGATTATCAGCCATTTGATCTTGTGGTGGATTTCTTTGATGTAGGATTCTTTCTATTTCAGCAAATGGTCCTAGAAGGTTAGGGTTTTGAGATCTCCTACCTTGCATACACTAGGACTGAGAGAGAGAGGATGGATTTGAATTTTGTTTTCTATTTCTTGTTTTTTTTTTTTTTATGCAAACAGTTTTGACAAACAAATTATCCTAATGATCTAATGTTAACCTAGACTATCTATGTAAATTTTCTTACAAGGTGAATGGAGTCCATCTCAAGTCACAACCACAATCAATCAACGGCCAGGTAAGAGGTGGGGTAGTGGGGGGCTCCCCCTACTTTCGTAGGGACCTAATTAGAGAACCACTTTCCCACTTAAACGTTTGCCTTTTTAACCTATAGCCTAGACACCGTTACCAAAAATGGAGGCAACCCGAAATTTAAACCACTCATGGTGTAAACCCTAGATTCTCTTTCTACTTGCTTTTAATTGGATTAGGAAATGCCAATACAAGGAAGGTAATTTGTGGGCTAAGGAAGGGTGATCAAATCCCTACCTTATGTGGTTAAAGTTGTTGCCCTTAAAGTCTTTTGGAATGCAATACAAGGCAATAAGTAAATCAATAAAGGGTGTGTTGATGCAATCTTGAATGACTTGCTAAAATTGAAACACGTACTTTTCCCCCGCAATCTTCAACAATTTATGGAAATAACTGTGAAAGGAAACTAGCTCATGCTTTCCTAGAATGATGAATGCCTAGCGTGGAAGGTTTCTAATCTTGGAAATGAAGGTTTTTAAATTTAGATGTTCTTCTTTTGTTTCTTTTTTTTTTAGTTAATGGAAACCTATCTAAACTAGAAACTACAAAAATGGAAACTAACTAAAATAAGGAAATTGAAACATAGAAAGTTGGAACACACTTGCCATGATTTCGCTTTCTTTTTTTTTTTTTTTTTTTTTTTTTTTTTTTTCAATATACCTGCAAAAATAAGAAAAATAAGGTTAGCTAAAGAATAATTATACTAAATCCAAGATAATCAAAATTAAAAATATAACTCCCCGGCAATGACGCCAAAAATTGATCGTTCCAAATTGTGTGTCGTTAACCACTCATAAGAACGTTCAATCTAAATTTATTTAGCTCATGCAAATTAGATTTTGAAAATTGATAATGGTGAGTCCGAGTCGATCCACAGGGAGTTAAATTTTTAACTTTGAAAACTTTGGGTTTTTGGCTAATTAAAAGAAGATTGATTGTTTGAATTAACTAATTAGTCGTATGTCTAACCTACAAATCAATTATCCAAATTCACTAAAATTGAAATCTAAGTAATTAAGCAACTTTGGAGAAGACGAACAAGTCCTTGGTAGAATAAAAAAGGGGAGACATCTAAATAAAGAATAACTCAATATTTAACAACATTCTATCAATAGGCTAAAAGAAGAAATAAAGTTATAGACTTTTCTACTTTAAAATCCTAAATAAACACTAAACCAAAGCAAATAACTATTTAATAACAAGAATAAATAAAATAAAGACTACTGTAGCAAGTAATGGCTTGGAGAAGACTTCTGCGTAAGTGGAGTAGCTCCTTGGACCGCAGGGGTACTGTAAGGAATCGCCACGAACGCAGCGGAAATAAAATGATTCCTTTGTATCGGTTGCTGGGGTCGTAAAACGGACATTAAAACTAAGCGGGAAGAACAGTTCTTCACCTTTGCGGGGTTTCGAATCTCCCGTGGATGATGCCGACTCGGTAATCGCGCACGCGCACGATCTCTAGAGGTATCCACACGAGTTCCCGCAGCAGACGCGATTTCCTCCTCGACTTGAGTGCTCCGACCAGATCTCAGATCCACCATGCGCGGAGAGAGACAGATCCACTCCAAGAGAGAGAGAAGGAGAGAGAGAGAGGAGAGAGAGAATCTGGGGAGTAAAATTCGTCCAACCAACTTTTTACCACTCCCCCTTGGCCCTCCTTATATAGAAATAAGGATAAGCACAACAATTAATCCTCATGATTATCCAAGAGTTTGGCCTTGGATAATTCTCCATTAAATCTTCATATTTATCCTGTAGCTTTTCACAAAAACCTAGATAAGCATGAAATTTAACATTTCTCACTGTCTGACGAGAACTCTTATGTGTGTGACCCACTAGGCCCATATATCTGTCCGGTTGCAGGCCCATTAAACTTAGAACTATTTCTTGAGTTTAATATTTATTAATTAACATTTAAACATCACATGTTAAATGATTAATTTAAACAAGTGAATTATCATCTGATGATCAAATCACTTGGCCTTCTGATCATGAACAGCACCAAACACTACCTCATGATCCCAGAAGATATAAGGGATACTGTTCCCTTCAATTGAACCTTTCCGTCTGCAGATACCGCACAGATATAATCCTTCACTCATGCAATGTCCTGATAACGCAAGGGTATAGTTTTATAGTCAAACCCTCTATCGCATTATCCAGATGGATTCCAGTACACAGTTAATATCTAGAAAGACATCTCTTTCATTTGACCCTGGCCAGGAATTTCTGTGTACACATCCGTAGGACATTCTCTCTCCAGTCTTATACCAAGAGTGAGTGATCCCTTGTTGTTCACTCAATTACCTTCGCAAGCTTTCCACTGTATCTGAAAGACCGATTATGGTGGACTTAATGGTTAAAGTCCACGAGTCAGAGAATCAAGATACAATGGTCCACAAACAAGGTATCATTGGTGACTCAGGTCAAAGGACCAACTGTGCTACTGCAACGATTGAATTCCCTAGTTGACTAATAGGTATAATTACCATCCAGGAATTCTTATTTGGGTCTTTTCAATGAACTCATTCTCTAATGAGCACCCACTTGTTTGTCTTAGTGTCACCACACGAGTGAATGTGAGATCATTCACCCTCATCATATGAGCAGACATAACTTGTGTCGATCTTATCGGATATTTAATGTCCATCTTAAATATCCTATGATCGAGAACTGTTTAAGACAATTGACTGAGGATATTGATCTCACTATCATGATCTCATCATGATTCAATATCTCATACATTTGTCTATGGACCTTCATTACGATAGTCGTTTGCGAGAACTATTAAATGAAGAAATAATTGCCTTTATTAATAATCTGAACTAGAATGTACAATGATTGGCTTTGAGGCCACCCAATTCTAACATTCTCCCACTTGGACTATAACCAATCACCCATGTGTCTAAGTCCCATAGACTTAAGGTGACGTTCTAAATTGTTTTGAGACAATGGCTTAGTCAAGGGATCTGCTACATTATCTTCAGATGAGACTTTCTCAACTACTATATCTCCTCGGGTGATGATCTCACGAATCAGATGAAATCGTCTCAGAATGTGCTTTGACTTCTGATGTGATCTGGGCTCCTTCGCTTGAGCTATTGCCCCATTGTTGTCACACAATAATGGAACAAGATCTGATATGCTTGGAACTACTCCAAGCGCCGAGATGAACTTCTTCATCCAAACCGCCTCCTTGGCCGCTTCAGCTGCAGCAATGTATTCTGCTTCGGTCGTCGAATCAGCAGTTGTTTCCTGTTTGGAACTCTTCCAACTTACTGCACCTCCATTTAACATGAATACAAATCCAGATATGAATTTGCTGTCATCCATATCCGACTGAAAACTCGAGTCAGTAAATCCTCGAAGTTCCAAGTCGTTTCCTCCATAAACGAGAAATAGATCCTTAGTCCTTCTTAAGTATCTAAGGATACATTTCACCGGCTTCCAGTGTTCCTCACCTGGATTAGCCTGATATCTACTGGTGACACTTAGTGGGTGTGCCACATCAAGCCTAGTACATAGCATTGCATACATGATAGATCCTATTGCCGAGGCATAAGGAACTCTATCCATGTATGCTCTCTCTTCAGGTGTCTTGGGAGACATTTCTTTAGAGAGATAAATTCCATGCCTCATAGGAACGAGGCCTCTCTTGGAATTTTCCATGCCAAACCTTTTGACTATGGTATCTATGTACAAAGATTGGGACAAGCCAAGCATCCTTTTAGACCTATCTCTATAGATCCTTATTCCCAGAATATAGGATGTTTCTCCCAAATCTTTCATGGAGAAGTTTTTGGATAACCAAGCCTTTACTGATGACAACATTCCTACATCATTCCCAATGAGTAGAATGTCATCAACATAAAGTACCAAAAAGATAACTGCGCTCCCACTAGCCTTTTTGTATACACAAGGTTCATCTTCATTCTTAATGAAGTCATAAGATTTGATTGCTTCATCAAATCTTAAGTTCCGAGTTCGGGATGCCTGCTTTAATCCATAGATGGATCTTTGCAGCTTGCATACCTTGCTTGAATGCTCTTTGGAAGTGAATCTTTCAGGTTGTATCATATACACCTCTTCTTGAAGGTTTCCATTAAGGAATGCTGTTTTCACATCCATTTGCCATATTTCATAATCATAGAATGCAGCGATAGCAAGAAGTATTCTGATTGACTTAATCATGGCAACTGGAGAAAAAGTTTCGTCATAGTCAATGCCTTGCCTTTGACGATATCCTTTTGCTACCAGCCTTGCCTTGTATGTGTCAATCTGTCCATCTGCCCCGATCTTTCTTTTAAAGATCCATTTACTGCCAATAGGTACCATACCTTCTGGCAGATCAACCAAATTCCAAACTTGGTTGGCATATATGGACTGAATTTCAGAATCCATTTCCTCTTGCCATTTTCTGATTCATGACTATTTATGGCTTCTAGGTAGGTTTGAGGATCATCATCCTCATTTAAGTGCACTTTTGGCTTGCCATCATCGATATGTCTAACATATCTTTCAGGCTGCTTAGGCACTCTACCTGATTTGCGAATCTTTTGTGTATCATCTTGAACAAGTTCTTGAGTCAATGGTTCAGTAGATGAACCAATGTTGATTTGTGAGTCTAGAATTTCTTCCAGTTCTATCTTGCTCCCACTGTCTTCTTTTGAAAGATATTCTTTCTCTAAGAAGACAGTTCTTTTTGCGACAAACACCCTTTGATCGCTAGGCTGATAGAAGTAATATCCAAAACTCTCTTTTGGATATCCCACAAATCTACATTTCTCTGTCCTGGAATCCAGTTTGTCTGGATCATGTCTTTTGACATGTGCAGGACAACCCCAGACTCTAACATGCTTAAAGTCTGGTTTCTTTCCTTTCCATATCTCATATGGAGTGGAAGGTACTGATTTACTCGGAACTTTGTTCAACAGATATGCAGCAGTCAACAGTGCATATCCCCATAAAGAGATTGGAAGTTTGGCATAACTCATCATGGATCGTACCATATCTAATAGAGTACGATTTCTCCTTTCCAATACACCATTTAACTGAGGTGTATAGGGAGGAGTCCAGTGAGACAAAATACCATTATCCTTAAGATATTCTGTGAATTCTGTACTTAAGTATTCACCCCCTCGATCTGATCGAAGAGTTTTAATACTCTTTCCAGTCTGGTTCTCAACTTCGTTTTTAAACTCTTTAAATTTCTCAAAGACTTCTGACTTATATTTCATTAAATATATGTAGCCATATCTTGAGAAATCATCTGTAAATGAAACAAAGTATGAGTAACCACCCATAGCATGAGTGGACATTGGACCACATACATCACTATGTATTAGTTCCAATAAGTCCTTAGCTCTTTCTCCCTGTCCTGAGAATAGAGCTTTGGTCATCTTTCCCATGAGACAAGCTTCACAGGTTGCAAATGATTCATAATCAAATGGATCAAGATATCCATTCTTTTGCAACCTTATGATCCTGTTCTTATTTATATGACCTAGCCTACAATGCCATAGGTACGATTTATTCACATCCTTATCTAAACGTTCAAGAGAATTATTTATTAGACAAACATCATATGAAATATCAAGTAAATATAATCCATTCAATAAATACCCGGAAGCAAACAATTTGTCTCCTTGATAAATTGAACAACCTTTATTCTCTAGCTTCATAGAATATCCTTGTCTATCTAAACATGAAATAGATATGATATTCCGAATAATGGTTGGAACATAATAACAATCTATCAGTTCCAAAGAGTCTCCTGACGGCATCTGAAGTCTTGCTGTCCCCACAGCTAACGCAGCAACTTTTGCTCTATTCTCGAGCCTCAGATCCACGTCTCCGCGGTTCAATCTTCTTTTACTTGTTAACACCTGCAAGTTATTGCAGATATGAGAAACACATCCAGTATCTAATACCAAGGATGTTGATTCTCTATAAGACAAGTTAAGATCGATCATGAGAATACCTGAAGCTTCACCAAGCTTCTCCTTTGCTTTTTCTGCAAGATAAATCTTGCAGTTTCTCTTCCAATGACCTTCTTTATGGCAGTGGAAACACTGACCTTTATCATTGACTTTAGCTTTGTCCTTTTGTGCCGCCGGTTTGCTTTTCATTTGCTTCTTAGGCTTACCTTTCTTAAAGGTCTGTCCAGCTTTTCTTTTCTTGTTGGTCTTACCAACAAGCATTACATTTGGCTTATCTTTCTGGATAGTGCCTTCTGCTGTCTTCAACATGTTGAGCAGCTCAGCTAGTGAAACTTCAATTTTGTTCATATTGAAGTTGATAATGAATTGTGAAAATGAATCTGGAAGGGACTGTAGGATTAACTCAATGCTCAGGTCATTGTTCATAACAAAGCCCAGCACAGCAAGCCTCTCAATCCACTCTATCATCTTGAGCACATGAGTTTGCACAGATGTGCCCTCGCTCATTCTGGTCCTGAACAATTTCTTAGATATCTCATATCTTTCTGTTCTGGATTGTTCACCAAACAACTCTTGTAGGTGATTTAGAATGGTCTTAGGTTCCATGTTATCATGCTGTCGCTGTAGTTCATTGTTCATTGAACTGAGCATATAACACTGGACCTTGACAGAGTCTTCCTTCCAGTTTTCATACATCATTAATTCATCTTCGTTAGCATTATCACCGGGTTGCACTGGATCTGGTTGATCCAGGACATAGGCTAGCTTTTCACACCTGAGGACAATCTTCAGGTTGCGTAACCAGTCAATGTAATTTGGTCCCGTGAGTTTGTTTGCATCAAGTATGCAACGGAGGGGGTTAGGTGACGACATAGCGACCTACATGGAAATATATAAAATGAGCAGATAGTTCTTAAAATCAGATTTAGGACTTTTAATCTAGATTTATGCTCCCACTATTTTTCGGCGATCTGTATGACCCTCTAAGATACAGAACGGGAGATTCCGGTGATCTCCTAGTGGGGATCAGAATCCTTCGGGCAACATGCATGTGACCTTGTGGTAGCACAACAAATCACATCAAGTCCTTTAGGCAGTCAACTCTTGACAGTTGCAACGTTTGCAATATCCGATCGATTTAACCCCTGAATCAAAATGACCTTGTGGTAGCACAACAAATCAATTTGATTCAGTTAAGTTTATCCATCATTACTTAGATGACATGAATTTATAGTGCAATCCTTGTGGTAGCACAACAAAACTACACTATTTGTCCATTCATCTTAATGACATCACATGTCGTAGACCTAGTTTAATTTCTAAATCAAATGGACCTTGTGGTAGCACAACAAATCTGTTTGAGATAAGAATTATCCTAAGATCTATAATGACGGTGGGTTACGTGGATTATTCTGAATATCTCACGTTTACAACTTAAGTTTTAAAAGAGGATTTTTGATTTTTATTTGTAAAAATCGTGCTATCAATAGTATTTCAATTTGAAGTATCAATATACTTAATAAAAATATATATATATGATAGCATAATCCACAAATATCACATATATGAAGAAAAATTAAATGGGGATGATCATGGACTGCTAAAGCTACTATGGAATCATCGGAGCCAAACGATGATCCATAATAGGTTCATAATGTGAAAACAGCAATACTGGTTCCATTTGATGCGAGTCCTTCCTCCAGAGGTGTCTTCAGAAGATCTCGTCCTCTTAGCTTAATTCAATCCATTTAAATATGAAATTCAGGACTCGCAGGTCCACAAATGTACATTTAAACAATTAGAAACCTTGATCTTATCAAGGGGAGTACAATCTTACAGGAAGGTAGAAAGTACACTTGGATTAAGAGAGAGGAGGACACGCAGGTCCTATTTAAAATACCAAATGAAATAAGCATCGCATCCATTCACATCATTCATCACATAAAAATTGTAAGTCCATGTTCATCCCACCATAAAACACATCTCATGCATCACAATCATCACATAATTGCTGTTTGGTATTAAATTTTATAAATATAAAATTATAATACCAATTAGTTTTCGAAATAACATTTATTTCAACATAATCAATAACATTCAAAACATTATTGACAAATAAACTAACTAAAGTATTCAGTTAATCTAAATATAAATTCAAACAATTTGAATCATTAAGAGTAATCAAGTTATGCATGAAATCAGTTTAAAACAGTTTTAAACTAATTAATATAACAGGGAAATTAATTATCTAAAACAATTTTAAATAATTAACTAACACCCTATTGAAAACAAAGCCCTTTAAGTAAATAACAGTTATTAAACACTTTAATAAGCTGTTAATAATCATAAAAATAATTAATAACAATTATTAATTATTTCTACAATTTTTCTGTTTTAAAACAATTTTAAAATGGGCTTAAATGGGCTAATAATGGGTTTAATGGGGTTAAACAGATATTAAAAACTGTTTTTAATAAAATATAAAATGGGCCCAGCCCATTAAGGCCCAAAGGGGCCCGGACCCAGGACCCTGGCTCGGCCAGGGTCGCAGGCCGCACCCTGGCTCGGCCAGGGCGCCGCCCGGCCCTCGCCCGGTCTGACCGGGTCGGGACCGGGCGGTTCACCCGTTTTGAACGGATTCGACCGGCCCTCCTCCTATCTTACCTGCAACCCTAATTTGTGCAGTCCGGCGGCGATGGAGGCTTTGTGGGCGGCGCCGGCGGCCACCCCCGGCGGCGGCGGCCCCGGCCGGCGGTGCCCCCGGCGCCGGCGTCGTGCCCGGCGTCGGCAGGGCCGCCGGTGACCGCCGATGGAGAAAAAACCAAGCCCCCAAATCCCCAAAAAAAAAAATCTGTTTTTCAGGTTTAAAAACCCAAGTTCGGGCTCGATTTTTAGCACCTCTAAGGGCACTCTGGTGCCGATCTCTATGCCCAATGCGAAGTGGTGACTATCACCAATAGATCCAGACATCCGGGTCGCCATCCCAACACTTGGAATGCTCGTACGAAGCCGCCGAAGTACCCCAGTTCATCATCACATGAAGAACTCCGAAAAACCCAAATAAAAATCCAAAAAATACAAAAAAATAATCAAATTGATCGTGATCATCATATGAACACTAATCTGTCATTTTTGATCGGATTAAACACAAGAACACATACCATATGGGTTCTTCACGCATAACGAGAAAACACGCAAAACGGTGCCGTTTTACAACCGAACCAGCGAACCTGGCTCTAATACCACTGTAAGGAATCTCCACGAACGCAGCAGAAATAAAATGATTCCTTTGTATCGGTTGCTGTGGTCGTAAAACGGACATTAAAACTAAGCGGGAAGAACAGTTCTTCACCTTTGCGGGGTTTCGAATCTCCCGTAGATGATGCCGACTCGGTAATCGCGCACGCGCACGATCTCTAGAGGTATCCACACGAGTTCCCGCAGCAGACGCGATTTCCTCCTCGACTTGAGTGCTCCGACCAGATCTCAGATCCACCATGCGCGGAGAGAGACAGATCCACTCCAAGAGAGAGAGAAGGAGAGAGAGAGAGGAGAGAGAGAATCTAGGGAGTAAAATTCGTCCAACCAACTTTTTACCACTCCCCCTTGGCCCTCCTTATATAGAAATAAGGATAAGCACAACAATTAATCCTCATGATTATCCAAGAGTTTGGCCTTGGATAATTCTCCATTAAATCTTCATATTTATCCTGCAACTTTTCACAAAAACCCAGATAAGCATGAAATTTAACATCTCTCACCGTCTGACGAGAACTCTTATGTGTGTGACCCTCTAGGCCCATATATCAGTCCGGTTGCAGGCCCATTAAACTTAGAACTATTTCTTGAGTTTAATATTTATTAATTAACATTTAAACATCACATGCTAAATGATTAATTTAATAAACAAGTGAATTATCATCTGATGATCAAATCACTTGGCCTTCTGATCATGAACAGCACCAAACACTACCTCATGATCCCAGAAGATATAAGGGATACTGTTCCCTTCAATTGAACCTTTCCGTCTGCAGATACCGCACAGATATAATCCTTCACTCATGCAATGTCCCGATAACGCAAGGGTATGTTTTTATAGTCAAACCCTCTATCGCATTATCCAGATGGATTCCAATATACAGTTAATATCTAGAAAGACATCTCTTTCATTTTACCCTGGCCAGGGATTTATGTGTAAACATCCATCGGACATTCTCTCTCCAGTCTTATACCAAGAGTGAGTGATCCCTTGTTGTTCACTCAATTACCTTCGCAAGCTTTCCACTGTATCTGAAAGACCGATTATGGTGGACTTAATGGTTAAAGTCCACGAGTCAGAGAATCAAGATACAATGGTCCACAAACAAGGTATCATTGGTGACTCAGGTCAAAGGACCAACTGTGCTACTGCAACGATTGAATTCCCTGGTTGACTAATAGGTATAATTACCATCCAAGAATTCTTATTTGGGTCTGTTTAGTGAACTCATTCTCTAATGAGCATCCACTTGTTTGTCTTAGTGTCACCACACGAGTGAATGTGAGATCATTCACCCTCATCATATGAGCAGACATAACTTGTGTCGATCTTATCAGATATTTAATGTCCATCTCAAATATCCTATGATCGAGAACTGTTTAAGACAATTGACTGAGGATATTGATCTCACTATCATGATCTCATCATGATTCAATATCTCATATATTTGTCTATGGACCTTCATTACGATAGTCGTTTGCGAGAACTATTAAATGAAGAAATAATTGCCTTTATTAATAATCTGAACTAGAATGTACAATGATTGGCTTTGAGGCCACCCAATTCTAACAGGTACGTGGCAGGCTTCTGGGAAGAAGGCTGTGCATGCGCTTGTTGGTTCAGCTTGGACGTGGAGGAGGTTTGCAGCAGGGTGCGGGTGCAGCTTCAGGTGCGTTGTGGAGGCTTGCAGTTGGCTACGTGTGAGTGCATGGCGGCATGCATGCATGTGCTGGGGCGGCGCGTTGGGGCACTGTGAACGCTGGGCTAGTGGTGCGTGGAGTGCAGCTTCAGGGAAGGCGGTGCTGGGCAACGTATGCTGTGAAGCTGCTGGCTGGTTCAGCGGTTGGTGGAGATGTAGCCGGCTACACTTGGAACAGCAGCTAGGCGCATGTGCTGCATGGGCTTAACTGCAGCGTGTGGAGGAGGTTGTTGCTGGAGGGCTTGCAGGTGCTTGACGTGGAGCTTCTGTTTGCTGGCATGCAAGCGTGCATGCGCTGGGTAGCAAGAGGTGCTTGCCGGCTACGTGCAGGAGGTGCTTGCCGGCTACGTTTGTGCGCTGATGGAGAGGCCCGGTTGGTGGAACGTGGAGCCACTGGAGGGAGAGAAAGAGAGACCGAGATAAACAGAAAGAGAGAACGAGAGAGAGAGGGATGTCGGGAAACGGTGGTAAGGAGAGGAGAAAACCGGCTGTGGGAAGGGAAACCGAGAAGAGAGAGAGACAACGAGGGAGACGCTGAGAAGAGGAGGAGAAAACCGGAGAGAGAGAGAGAACAGAGGGAGAGAAAGAGAAACCGAGAGAAAGAGACGTGGGAGAGAGGAAGAGAGAGGGAGGCTGGGAAAGAGGGGAGGAAGAAGGAGAGTGCGGTTGGAACGAGAGGGGGAGCTGTGGAGGGAGAAGAAGAGAGGAGGAGAGAGTACGACTACTGGGAAAAAACTCGAAGATCCGAGAGAGAGAGGGAATAGGAATAAAGGGGGGAGAGGGAGAAGGACTAGGAACTCTGGAAAAAAAACGTGGGAGAGAGGTTGGGGGAAAGGTTGGAGAAGGAGAGGAAGAGGAAATATATAGAGAGGAAGAGAGACGTGGAAAAGAGGGAGAGACAGAGAACAGGAAACAGAGAGGAGAGAAGGAAACAGAGAGAATTGAGTTCGGGAAGGAAACTTTTATAGAGAAGGGAAAGAAAGTGGACTTTAGGAAGGCGGCTGGTCCTTCTTGGGTTCTTCTTGGCCATGGAATTAGGGCAACACTAGGGCCTCAAATGACGTTTTTACCCCTGCTTTAATCTTTTGGACAAAATGACGTCGAATTTATTGAAATTCGAACTCTAGACCTCCCCCAAATTTCCAGAAACTCCACCAACTGCATTGCATCATCGGCATGTCCTGTTCACATAAAATAAATATAAATTAGCACATTATCATAAAAATATCATTATATTTATTTATTTCGTCTCAGTTTTGTCAAAAAACCGCAAATGCGCTATACTCCATTAATCACATGAAATGACGATGTTTTTAAGTCAGAATTTGACGAAATTGGTACCGTTGGACTTGGTACGTAATTATCTATCATTTCATGTTATTTCACAGATAAAAACATGAGTATGATGCGTATGATTGCCTTTAAATGATCAATTTAACACTTTATCGAGGCTGATAGAGCCGTGTTGGCCAGCTTAACGGTGAGGCCAGCAGTGTACCATGCCGTGATTGAGGCATAGAAGGCAGATGTAGAGTTACCGCAGATCAGAAACCAGAGGTGGAGTTGTGGGATGACGGTACAGTCAGGTTTAGAGGCAGACTCTATGTTTTGGCCGAAGAGGACGTGCGTAGGACTGTCCTTGATGAGGCGCACCGTTCTAGATATGCAGTGCATCGCGAGACGACTAAGATGTATCATTGTTTGAGGAGGCATTTTTTGTGGCCTGGTATGAAGAAGGATGTGGCTGAGTATGTTGCGAGGTGCATGACTTGTCAGCAGGTTAAGGCAGAACATTAGAGACCAGGAGGGTTGTTGCAGCCTTTGCCCATCTCGGAATGGAAATGGGAGCATGTGACTATGGACTTTGTGATGGGATTACCTGTATCTCCTGGCAGAAGAGACGCGATCAGGGTCATTGTTGATCGATTGACCAAGTCAGCATACTTCTTGACTATTAGGAAGGACTGGTCAGTCGGAAAGTTGGCTAAGCTGTTTGTGGATCGAATCATCTCTCTGCACGGGGTGCCTTTATCCATCGTGTCAGACCGGGATCCGAGATTTACTTCTAGGTTCTGGAGGAGTTTTCAGAAGGCTTTGAGCACGTAGTTGGCCTTTAGCTCGGCCTATCATCCCGAGACTGACGGGCAGTCAGAGAGGACCATTCAGACTCTGGACGGCCAGAGGTCTGGCCGTCCTCCCGCGTGGATGGCCAGAGGTCTGGCCGTCCTCCCGTGTGGACGGCCAGACGTGTGGCCCTCCGACGCATCCGCCAACATGGAGACATCCTTGGAGGGGAATTTTCAGGAAAATAAAATTTGCACTATTTACTAAAATTTCAATGGATACATTATTCCAGTGCTCTACGGCCCATGAAAAAGGCACAGACAGCAGGACGTACATGGGTTAAATAGTTCACATATCTTTTGACTTCCTCTGAAGTCTGGTACATCAAGACGAGCTTTTGTGAATCTGGAGTGACGACCCCATGCACGTCAGAATCGCTTTATCGCTTGTGCTTCTCTCGCGTACCCTGTATGTCTCGGCACGATCAGTGTGTCATGCAAAGCAGGGAGCGGTACCTGTCTGGGAACTCCGATCTGGAGATGGCAACGATGTCCTTGGTACACAGTTAACTCGTCAGGGCCAATTAGCCACAACTCATGCTCACGAGAAGCTCTTGTGGTGAACTCCATATCTCGAAGGATCATCGGGACAAAGATAAAATTTTCCACGGGCAGAAATTTCAGGTAATCACGCCAGTCGTCCCTTGTCATGAGATGAGCCGTGAGACACCTGACTTGATCTTCGGGACCAAGAAACGAGCGTGCAGGATACCATGCGCTATACTGAAAAATCCGGGAGCGGAAGTTACTTTTTCATCAAAATCAAAGGATAAATGCATCTCCATCCATAATTGTAAGGTGAACAAGCTTCCCCTCACATATCGCCCCATGCTCATGTGGCTAAGCCCTCCATACAGATGTGACAAGATCACCGAGGCAAGAGAATGGCCTCTCCACAACAAGCTCAGCACGCTCACATACTCCCTCTCTAGCACAGAGCCTGTAGTGGGAAACCATAAGACTCCCCCAAGAACTAGGCATAAGCCTCGCATCAGCTTCTCAGATTCGACCGTCTTGCGCTTAATCTCTCGGATCAACCAGTACGCAAAGCGATCGACGAGGATTCCTCGACTGTTAGTCATGCGGCATACCTCCCGTTTGTCCTGCACAATATCAACAAAGATTTCCTCCCATGCAGGCAAACCAGAGGGATCACCGGTGGCTAGGCCCTCCCAACCACAGAAGGTTTCTACCTCCTCCAGCAAAACTGTTGCCTCGAACTCTCGGAACACGAATGTGTGCGTCTCCGGATACCACAGTTTGAGCAGTGCACCCAGCCCCTCCCAGTGCCAGTGGATGAAAGCGAACTACTTTGCAAACACAATGGAACGGGTCAAATTCCACCGATGCATATATACCCTCATGCCTAGGGTAATCACGTCCAGCAGGGCCGCAAGCCATGCATACTTGCGAGTATGCCTAGCGTCAGGGAATTTGGGAAGAGGCTGCAGGACAACCAAAAGTCAAGAAAGAGAGGAGAGAGCCAAGGTGGACAACATAAAGGTTTGAGCATACCTGTCCATGGGCTACTAAGTTGCTGAGGTGGCCTTTCACATCGGATAGAACCTGAGGTTCCCTAGTAGTAGCGCGAGCAGAAGGTGAAGCCATCTGTTCACAGAAAGCTTAAGTTCTGGAAGAAAGCCCCGCGACAACCCTCCCCTTTTAAGGCCACTAGATAACTACGAACTTCCCCACTTTCCCACGTCCCATAAGAGACGGAAGGGCATGCATATCCTTTTCCTTTCTTATGGACGGCATACCCCTTGGACGGCACATCCTTTGGCCTTCCACCTTTTCCTAGAAGGCATGCTAGTTGGCCTTCCACCTTTTCGTAGAAGGCATGCTAGTTGGCCTTCTACCACTTTAGAAAAAGCTCATCTACGAGAGAAGGCATATGGCCCTTCTCCCCCCCCCCCCCCCCTACTTTGAGGAGGTAACTTCACCCAGGGTCAAGAGACCACTTTGCTCAATATCAATAAATTAATGGTTCTTCCTAGAATTCGAGTCGAAGCCATATCGGATTGGCATTCTACCATTAGAATAGCTATATCTTCCATATCGGCTTCGACTCGAAACTAACCATTTGCTTCTCATCCTCCCGCAGTTTAATGCTAAAAGTTGTGATCATTGAATATGTGAACGTTGCTAATGTGTGTTTTTGCAGCTGCAGGAAATCTGAGGCAAGTAGGATTGAAGATACAGGAGGCTAATAACTTTGGGCATATAGACTCTGAGTTCCTCTTTAAACAAAACAATGAGGAGTCTATACTCTCCAAGTTATTCGATTGGCCAATAAATCCCTCCTGTTTGCATTAGGAATTTGTTTTCTAAATTTTGAACTAGCATACATTGCATAAGCATCATCCACCATTCCCGTCCTGGGGGCAATGACCATAGTTTATCACTCTACTTAATCCATTGTTAATCTATGGCTATGACAGTTGTTCGTCTGTTAACTCTTCGAATTGCAAGACCTTATCCTTTTTCCAATACGTGTGCTTGAGATTCTCTCACTTGGCGATCACATGATGCGCCAGGCCACCGCGCGCCCGTTGTGTCGAGAGTTCTTCAAGTCACACTCCTACACTCTTCATGCTTGAGATCCCCTTGGGCCAAATCATTGCATCCTGGTGCGCCAAAGCCTCGCGGTTCCAGCTCCCGAGGGTCCCACGGATTGTGATTCTCTAGCCTGAATTTGGTTCATCCTCTCAGTCACCTTTGCAATTCGAATAGTTGGCTTTCATGCATCTGCCGCGCTCTCATACCACCTTTGGATTCAGCTCATCCCTTCTTGGGCCGTCCAAAATCAGTTTTGATTTTTGGAACACCTATTTATCATTCCATTCCACTCCACTGCAAAACAGGTGTCCCGGAGGGGCATTTGTAGACATCGATTTTGGACCACCCTTTTGGTCATGAACGCCATCCATCATTAGTTCATCATCACCAAAATCCCTCATCTTAGCCATCTCAGCCCACTAATAACTAGGCCCATTAACCAAATCCCGACTCTAGCCACCTTTTCGTAGAAGGCCAGCCAGCCCGCCTTCCACCACCTTTCGAAGGCCAGCCAGTCCGCCTTCCACCTCCCTTCGAAGGCCAGCCAGTCCGCCTTCCACCACCCTTCGAAAGCCAGCCGGTCTGCCTTCCACCACCCTTTGAAGGCCAGCCAGCCCGCATTCCACCACCCTTCGAAGGCCACCCCTTGCCTTCCACCACCCTTCGAAGGCCACCCCTTGCCTTCCACCCCCTTCGAAGGCCAACCGGGCCGCCTTCCACCTCTCCGTGGAAGGCTAGCTACCTGGCCTTCCACGGGATTGGAAGGCATGTTGGCTGGCTGTCCACTCCCCTAACTACCACCTTGACCTCGTCTTCCCCACGATCTCCTCTACTCGCGGCGCTCACCTCCACTACTCCGATCACTCCCCACTCCGGCGACTGCCGCGCACACCACCTCCGATCCTTGACCACTTCCCATTGGGTTCAGGATGATTTATGGGGATTTAGACCTCTGTTTTCTCCTATTTTCCCTTCACCTATTTAAACCTCCCATATCCTCTCGAGCAAGGAGGTTAAGGAGTGAATTTTGGAGGGAAGGCTAGGAGGAGGAAGGCTCAGACAAGGCTGGCAAGTGAGTCTGTTTTGAAGAGTCGAGCGGACACAGAGTCAGAAAGCTTCAGGAGGAGCTTCAAGACGAATCCCCCGCTCTTCAAAATGGTCTTGTCTTCTTAACCTTCTTTGTTTTTTCCCTATTCACCTCATTGCATTGTCACTTTCCATCTCTTCCGTAACATTTCTCTCTCTCACTCTTCCGTCCACTTTTAACACATCACCTCACTTTTCACACACGAGCACCTATCTGCATGCATGCATCTTAGAATGACCTTGCAATTCTTATTTACCCCCAGAGGTTTCTAACAAAAAATAGGACGTGGGTGGCTATAACATATGGTCACCTTCCCTCCCCACCACTCATCCGGTGCGTCTCCCTCCGATTTTAATTAGTTTTTTGTATCTTTATGGATAGATTCTGCATATTATAGTTCTAATCGGGTCCTTTTCTGTCTTGTCTTTTCTTTTCAAGGATCCTTACCACATTTCCGCGTGCAGACTGTCGGGCTCTCCTCCTCTGGCCGGCCAGAGGAAGAGAAGGAGAAACCAGCATTTCCCGCTCCCTCAGAACGCGATCACTCTTACACTCCTGCGTAGCACAGGGACTGAAAGGTAATGCTCCTGGCGATCGCACCTTAATTTCTAACCCCCTTTAAATCGCCACAGTGCTAAGACGAACGGAGAAGCCCTCGCTCGAAGCCCGTAGCAGCGGCGGGGGACGTTTTGGGCGCCTACAGCCCTCTGGCGATCACAGTGGGACCACTATAGCTCGCTGCACGCGCGATCAAAGGGAAGAAGGTAAGGACCTAAGATATCCCACTTTGATTAAAAGAAAAAAAAGCTGCCAAACGGCCAAGCGACTGGCCGTCCAACACCTTGGACGGCCACTCACCTTGCCGTCGCCTGCCCCTTGGACGGCCAGTCCCTGGCCGTCCTTTCTTTTGGACGGCTAACACCCTGGCCGTCCTCCCTATAGGACGGCCAGTACACAGGCCGCCCACCTGTACTGGACGGCGGGCCCCCAGGCCGTCCACTTGTACCTGATGGCCAACCCTTGGCCGTCCTCTGACTTCAACGGCCAAGACCCTGGCCGTCCACTGCTTTGATGGCGGAGCCTCTGGCCGTCCTTCCTGCTTGCTGTTGCTGTTCATGTATGCTGTTCTGCGGCTTGTTTTGTTGATTTGTTATATGTTCTGACCTGCTGGTTGTTAAAATTCTGGGTTTTTTGGGATATTCTCCGCGAGGGTTTTAAGGAAGAGCCGGCATCACATCTCTAGTCACCTCTCCCGCAGGATCTGACTCTCCACCTGAGGATTCCCACTCGGGTGTGACTAGTCTTATTATGTTGGGAACCTCCGTCAGTCTCCGCGAGCCAGGGATTCCCACTTGGCCGCCGAGCAGGTTGTACCTGAAACCACCCCATAGGAACCTCGGGTTTGTGTGAGAGATTAATTAAACCTTTCCATTCACAATTATCCACCTATAGGTGTCACTGAGAGAATTATTTCAAAATTTAAAGACACCTAATTAAACCTTGGTGGAACAAGTTTTGAAAAGTGAAGGGTCATTAAGGGTTTGAACTTGATTTGTTAGAAACCAACTCTCATAATACATTGTTAACATTTCAAGTGAAATATAAAATCATTTAGGGTCTGTGTTTCATAATGAACTGAGTGTATGTTAACGCTGTGTATGATGACATGGACGAGTTTGGTAACAATGTTATACACAACCCTCTGTTCGAAATTGAAGAGGATCCACAACAGACCTTCATAGGAATGGTCCAAGCATCCAGAGAAGGGCTTCAGAGGAAGGATTCTAATGAATCATCTACCTCACAGGGAGAAGATGAGCCAGTAATTTCCAGTAGGACATTCCAAAACCCTGGAGAAGATCCGGAACTCATTGCTGTGCTATCACGCTATACTCCGGATCAACTCATCCAGTTGGTTTCCCGTGGCAAAATTTAGGATGCCACTTCTCGGAAAACCCAATTCCAAGGATTTTCTAGCAGACCCCAGGCAAGTCAAGCTATGCCCACTCACACAATCCCATTTAATCCCATCAACCAGGCCACACCTCCCAAGCAGGAGGAGTTCATCTACAAGAATGAGGTTGAGACTTGTGTGCGGCAACTCATGGCCGAAAATCTCAACCTTAGGCAGCCTCATTCTTTCTTGAGCTACTGTAAGCTCCCCCCAGCCTACTTTCCACCAGGGTTTAAAGTACCTAAGTACAGGAAGTACGATGGTACTACTGACCATCATTTGTCTGGGTTTCTCATGGATTCCCACCAGTGGCTCTTCGATAGGGTCCTCCTTGTCCACCTTTTTCAGAAGTCTCTCGAGGGAGAAGCCTTGAGATGGTTCTCTTCTTTACTAGCCACTGACCTTATCAACTTTGATATAGTCTCTGAGAGATTTATTACCCACTTCAACCATATGGCAGCCTTGCCCCCTACGTTGTTTGATCTTGTAATGGAAAAAATGAAGTCCGATGAGGACTTCACTCACTTTGCTAATAGGTGGAGAGCTATGGCTTCTAGAGCGGAGGTTGTTATCCTTGAAGCACAAGCAGTCACTATGCTTGTTAACAACGCTACCCCCCAGCTTCGAGCAATCCTCATGCTTAGCGAACTTCAGACATTCGCCCAGCTGCACAACCGAGCTCGGGTAGTTCAGTCCCAAATCCGAGACTCCACTCTGCCTTCATTCTTTAAGAACAGAAACAGGAACAAGAAAACCACACCAGCTCCTACCACAGAAGGAGTCATCATCAATGAACAGGTCAGCATGCTGGCACAGCCGACTAGGGTTCCCAATCCTCATCCTAAGTCTGACACTCAGCCCAACTAGAAGCAATATGCAGCTGTTCCTCCCCCAACTAATTACAGTCGTCCTATGGCTAAGCGAGCTTCATATCCACCTCTGCCGGAATCATTGGCAGACATCTTTTATGCCTTGCTAGCCTGTAACGCCATTCAACTCCCACCTCAAAGAGAAGGTGTCCCGCGCAATACGGACACATCGAGGTATTGCCCCTACCATAGGATCACGGGACACACAATCTACAATTGCTTCACCTTCAGGGATTGGGTGTATGACTTGAATGATGAAGGGCGGATAAACTGGGAGGACATGAGAAAAGCCAATGAGGCTTTGAAAGCTAAGAAGGAACTGGGAATTGTGAAGGACCCGTTACCTTCTCATCAAGTAGGTCAAGATTCCTCCAGCTCTTAAGGAAAGGTCAACACTTTGATCAAAAACTTGGAGCCCGTAACAGTTCGCAGGGAACAATACTGGGAGTACGAAGGGTCTGGGATAAGACATCAAGATCCCACTTGGTCGCGTGAAACTAAAGGAGTTACTCCGGAAGTCTCCACGCTTTCCCCTAATGAGCCTTTGGTCCTAATCCGGCCTAAAGAACAACCGGCAACCCTCAAGCCGATCACTCTCATTCAGATCCCTCCAATCACAGCCGAGGGGCCCACCCTATCTATCTTCTGTCCAACCAGGAACCAGGGTTCGATGACTGGCTTCAATCCCATTAGGTCACCATTGGAAGCAGATCCAATCTCGGTAGGGGTAACGCTCAAGAATCGCATCGTTCCTCCGAGTCAGCCCTTGGACTCTCAAGGTAACTCAATCCCTACCATGGGGAATGCACAGTCTGAGTATGACATCCTCCAACATTTAGAGAAGACCCCTGCTAATATCTCTATCCTCGAGCTTATCCGGAAGTCTCCCACACACAGGGAGACGTTGTTTAATTTCCTACAATAAATCACGGTCAATGAGGATCTTCCTAGTGGTGGGGTCACTAATGCTATCCTCTCAGTTACTCAGACCCCTATGATCTCCTTCCTAGAAAAGGATCTAGCTCCCCCTGAGTGCCGATCCCTTCCTCTGTGCCTAACCGCCATTCTCAATGGTCATTCAGTAGACTCCATTCTATTGGATACCGGTGCCTCTATCAATGTCTATCCTCTTAAGACCTTCAAAAGGATAGGGATAGACCCAGAGAAGGTTGAGACCACCTCTATGATGGTCTCAGCTTATGACAATTCCCAGAGACCAGCAGATGGGAAGATCTTCCTGCAACTAGAAATCGGCCCGGTATCCATGATTTCGGAATTCTACATCCTGGATGTTAAGCCAATCTACAATGCTATTCTAGGGAGACCATGGGTGGACCAAACCTTGGGAGTCCCATCCACCAACCACCAGTGCTATAAGTTCCCGTATAACGGGAAGATTGTGAAGGTCAAAAGCACTCCCTACATTGAGTCATTGGACTCAGTGACAACATAGCAAATTCCGTCCATGATAACTTCCAGGAAAGGCAAAGAGCCTGTTCTTTCATCAGTGAATTCTTACCTAAGGCCTAGGTCTGGCATAGGTTGGCAGCTCATGAGTAAGATGGGGTATAGCTCAGGCTCCGGGTTAGGGAAAGAAGAACAAGGCATTCGTGACCCCATCTCAGAGAACCCTGTCAGTGGGGGATGTGGCCTGGGTTATAAGTTTACTGAACCACCAAAAGGAACAAATAAGTGGTCCCTCATGAACCATTTTGTGAGAAGGAAGCATGAATTGCCCAGGATAGAGGAGGAAGTGCAAGAATATCATGAGGGTAGTCAAGAGGAAGACTTTGGCATATCATCCTTGTTTTGTGAATCAAGCAGCCCGCCGATAGGGCTTTTCTTGGCCAGGAATGAACCAGCTCCGGCTATGTTTATTCCTTTCTTGTTCCACCCACCTTCCGTCCCGATGCTCTCAGCTCCGATCGGCGCCATTTCTTCAGAATGTTTCATGTTACAGGCATCCGGTCATGAAAAAAAAAAAAAAAAAAGTCCCATCCTGAGGGAGGGGAAGTCACTTTCGAGGAGCTTGCGTGGTGGGGCAACCCCGCGATCATTGAATCTTTGTCCCAAGGGTCTACCTTTGTCCCATCTAGGACAGAACTGACCCATTCTCCAAGCCATGTACATAGCAGTTTAGGAATTAGGATAGCTTCCTCCATGTCTAGAAATTGTAGGGCCAAGCAAGTTCCTTCATTCTTAGTTCATGAATTAGCAAATAGGTGCAAAGCTTTGAAAAAGTTGGATAAGTTTCTTTAGATAGGGGTCATCTCCGAACCATTGGAGTTGGTGAAAAACGAGTCTTGCAGTGATGGTCTGGGAGTATTTGAGCTTAGTGAAGAGGAAGAGGAGGATGACTTGGCCGAGCCACTTGTCAATGAGACGAGACGGTTTGATGAACCTTCATCAGCCATCGACGAACCCACTAAAGAAGTCAACCTTGGAACAAAAGAGGATTCGAAGATAGTGCTAATTAGTGCCCATTTGAGTCCAGAAGAAGAAGGGTCCATAATAGCCGTGCTCCAAGAACACCGTGATGGGTTCGCTTGGTCATACGAGGATATGCCCGGATTAAACACAGAATTGGTGGAACATCGGCTAATCCTCAAGCCTGATGCTAAAGCCATGAAACAAAAGTTGAGACGGCTACAATCGGAACTAACACTTAAAGTAAAAGAAGAGGTTGACAAATTACACAAGGCCAAGTTCATCCGGGTAGTGCTCTATCCTAAGTGGGTGGCTAATATCATCCCTATGACAAAAAAGGACGAAAAGGTTAGAGTTTGCATAGACTTTCGTAACCTCAATCAAGCCTGCCCAAAGGATGATTTCCCACTACCTCATATAGACTTGCTGGTTGATAACACGGCTAGATTTGATATGTTGTCCTTCATGGACGGTTTTTCGGGATATAATCAAATCCGACTAGCTGAAGAAGACCAGGAGAAAACATCTTTCATAACCCCATGGGGAACTTATTGCTACATGGTCATGCCATTTGGGCTTAAGAATGCTGGAGCCACCTACCAGAGGGCTATGATGGCAATCTTTCATGACATGATTCACATCGACATGGAGGTTTATGTGGATAATATCTTGGTGAAGTCCAAAACCAGGAAGGGACATGCTCAAATCCTTAGGGTTGTAATGCAGAGGTCAAGGGAGCACCAACAGAAAATGAACCCAAAAAAGTGCGTATTTGGTGTTTCTTCTGGTAAATTGCTAGGGTTCATGGTGAGCAGAAGGGGGATTGAGATTGATCCAGACAAAGTGAAGGCAATAGTGGAAATGCCCCCACCTAAGAATGTCAGGGATATAAGGGTCTCATCGGCCGTTTGCAATTCATCAGACGGTTCATACCTCAACATTCTGTGAGATGTAAACCCTTTTATGATCTATTGAAAGGAGGGGCAAAGTTTATTTAGAGCGATAAGTGTCAAAAGGCCTTCGACGAATTGAAGAGCTATCTCCTCAATCCACCAGTCCTTATGGCTCCTATCCCGGGGCGGCCTCTATTGCTATATGTCTCCACCACTGAAGAATCAGCTGGAGCAGTATTGGCCCAACTTGACGACGAGAAGAAAGAAAGAGCAGTGTACTATCTTTCCAAGCTCTTCAACGATGCCGAAAAGCGATACACTGCCATGGAAAGGACATGTGCGGCCGTCGTCTGGGTAGTGCAGAAATTGAAGCACTACTTCCTCGCCCACGAGGTCAAACTCCTAGCAAGAATGGACCCGATCAAATATTTGCTAGAGCGGCCAGTTGTAACAGATAGGCTGGTGCGATGGCAGACCTTCTTGAACCAATTTGAGATCACCTATGTAAATCAGAAGGTTGTGAAGGGGCAAGCAATTGCCGAACACCTAGCTCATCACCCACTGCCCACATTTTCACCCGTCAACGAGGAATTCCCGAATGAGGAGTTGGGTCTAATAGTGGATGATACTCCATCCTGGGTCCTTCATTTCGACGGGGTGCTTAATTCTCAAGGCAGTGGGATAGGAGTGGTCCTCGTATCTCCAGAAGGGGTAAGTATTCCGCATGCTTGCTAACTCTCCTTCTTAGTAACCAACAATGTCGCTGAATATGAGGCTCTCCTAGCTGGCTTAAATTGGCATTGGTTCTTAACGTCTTGGAGTTGAGGATAATTGGAGACTCTCAACTAATCCTCTGCCAAACCGTGGGCAAGTACCAAACCCGAGATTCAAACTTGAAGCCATATCAGGAGTTAATGAAGTCGCTAGCCAGGCATTTCAGAAGGATCACCTATGTACATGTGCCTAGGTCTCAGAATATCCTAGCAAATGCCCTGGCCTCCCTATCTTCAGCATTAGAGATTCCTGTCACCAAAGGTTTAGCCACCATCACTATGCATAAGCAAGACTCGCCCTCTTTCCGGGACCCCTGGTTCCAACAATTCCTTCGCCCATCTAAGCACATCTCTACTATCACGGATGAACTCACCCCCGATTGGGATGATGGGAATCCGTGGTATTTTGATATCGTGAACTATCTCCGCGATGGGTCATTCCCATCTTATGCCACATCTTCTGACCGTAAAGTTATCCGCCGTGCATCTCAATGATACATTATCTTAGGCGGTCGCCTTTTCAGAAGATCCTTTAGTGGAGTGCTTTTCGGTGTCTAGATGATGCCGAAATCCACCATGTCATAGAGGCAGCTCACGCTAGTGATTGTGGCGGTCATATTTTTGGTCGTGCCTTAGCTCAAAAGCTCCTCATGTCCTATTATTGGCCTTCAATGGAGGCTGATTGTTCCATATTTGTTCAGAGGTGTTTGAAATACCAGTTACATGCTAACAAGGTTCATGCACCTTCATCATCTCTCAAATCCGTCATTTCCCCATGGCCCTTCGCCATGTGGGCATTCAACGTTATAGGACCTTTGGAGGATCGATCAGGCGAAATAAAAAGGAAATCATTTATCTTAACCGCCACTGAATATTTCACTAAATGGGCTGAAGCAGAAGCATTTGCAGAAGTCAAAGCATCCACGGTGGTGAAGTTCATCAAGCGCAACATTCTCGCCAGGTTCGGGACACCGCGCGTTCTCATCACCGACAATGGACCACAATTCATCTCCCAAGAGCTCCAGGACATGTGCAGTAAGTATGGCATTAATTTGCACCATTCTTCGCCTTACTACCCACAAGGAAATGGTCAGGCTGAAGCCACCAATAAAACTCTCATTCGAATCATCAAAAGAACTTGCAGATCACACAATTATTCAGACTGGCCGGATCGCCTAGTAGAAGCTCTTCGGGTGTACCGTACTTCTGTCCAAACCCCCACCGGACAAACACCTTATTCACTAACATTCGGAACAGATACGGTACTTCCATATGAGATTCTCTTCCCTTCTCTAAGAGTGCAGTTGGACGATGGAATTAGCGACGCCGAGCGTCGTAAGGCCATGCTAACCCAACTGGAACTATTAGATGAAAAAAGAATGATGGCGGCAAACCATGCTCAAGTTTACAGAAATAGGATCGCAAGATTCTACGCAAAGAAGGTTCTCGAAAGAAAGTTTGAAATTGGGGAAATGGTACTCAAAAGAAAAATGATCAAAATTCCTGGTCCTAAGAGCAAATTGCAAGAAAATTGGGAAGGTCCATTCGTAATCAAGGAGGCATACTCAGGTAATGCATACCGCTTAATCAATGAAAAAGGAGAGGAATTATCCCACCCATGGAATGGGGTGTATCTGAAGAAGTTTTATCCGTGAAAACACAAAAAAAATCAAAAATAAAAAATCTAAAAAAAAATCAAATATCCAAAAAGCATCAAAAATATTTGTAGATATGTTAATACTTCAATGAAAATGACAAAAAAAAAAAAAAATCAAAAAGACACAAAATCCAACTGTCTGGTGACTGCCATGTAACCCCCTGTCTAGGTCTAGTTGCATGATAGATTGGGTTAACATTAAGGTTTGGCTAAGACTTTGGTCCACTAGAACCTTGGACGTGTCTACTTTACTTCCATACGGATCCCTATGATCATCCTGAGATGCATACACTTACACATTTTTTTAAAAGAGAACCTTTTTAAAATGAGTTCAAAGTCTTTAGTATACTATCAAAATGCAACCTTTGCTATTCGTCTCTCGACTGATCAGGACAGTTGACACCCTTAAACGGTCGAGCTCAGCAAATTACGGTTCCTCTACAACCCGATAGATGTAACCCCTCAAAAGGGCCCAAAAATGAAATGTAAAGGACTAGAGCACGTGAAGAGGGCAGTGTCCCCGCAGGCGGAATATCAAATAACCCCGAAAAATGTCAAGAGAGGAAAAGAAATACAAAAAAAAAAGAAAAGGGGTTCAAGCAATCAGAAAAAAGCCTGGTCGTGACCGTGCCTGGCCATAAAATCTACCAAAGGCCTGAAAAGTCAAAATAAGGGCATCTAGGAGGTCAAAAGGGGTCCGTTTTGTCACAGTTCGCCCTTTTAACGATTTTGTTGATCCTCCTGTGAGGTTTGTCTCCAAAATTTCTTCACTTTTTCCCCCTCAAGGTTTAGCACGAGATAGCTATCTAAAGACTGAATATCATTTTAAAATGGCTCATTTTTCAAAAATTGTCATATGCTCACATGATCACAGGAGTCCAAAATGGGTGAAGAGTAATGTCAATGTTTCTGGTGAACTAATTTCTTAACCATAATCTCAATGAGTACTCTCGAAGACTTCGAGCTTAGGTCAATGCATGCGTGTCACCAATTGGTGTGACGGCGTCTGATTCCGGGTCAGTGTCGCGCGGTTGACCGTTAGGGTTCCAAAGTGTTCCATCATATACCTTCAAGATTGTGAGGAAAGAGACCCGGGTCGGGCAAATCATTTACCTCGAAACCTCTTTGGGCAAACTTGGTGGTCGGAAGCAGCTGGGAGCCTAAGCATGGCATGACGGTATTGTCATCAGTATGAGTCTTAACCGGTCAAGGATAGTTTGAGGAGTCTAGAGGCCCAAATCAATCTAGATGCGTGCTTAGGATACCTGGGAAGTTGAGTGTGCATTTTCCTTTTATCATTCGACCAGGCTAAGTTTGGGCAGTCACCAGGTAGGTGGAATTAAAAAAAAATAAAAATAAAAAAAAATAATAAAAAAATAATGTGTTTTCATTCATCACACACCTCATTTGTTAAATACCCACCAGCATTTACATATTTACTTGTTGCATTAGTTTCGATATTCTTCCTTTTGTCTAGTTAGTAGGACGCGGCCCCTTGACCCTAGGCTAGGGAAAAGGTAGTTGCTCTTTTTGGGCAAGGGGCCGAAAACAGATACTACTAACTGTTTCCCCTGATGTTGTGAATGCAGAAATAACAGGTTTGGACAGAAAGCAAAACAAGAAGTGCCCAGATATGAATAGTGAAATATGCAAGCATAACATCATAATCATACATCACGACACAGGGGCATACCCCTGCATCAGCTCCCAATCCCTCTTCCTTCCCTCCACATCGTCATCTCTCCTATCTCGAGAGGGGTGCCTGATCTGGCTCTCAGCGTCATCCTCACGA
Organism: Zantedeschia hybrid cultivar; assembly: GCA_030544215.1. Lineage (NCBI taxonomy): Eukaryota > Viridiplantae > Streptophyta > Magnoliopsida > Alismatales > Araceae > Zantedeschia > Zantedeschia hybrid cultivar. The sequence goes on along the minus strand of JARZZO010000012.1, from coordinate 33,831,484 downwards.
GCACGGCGATGCCCTGACACCGGTCGCATAGACCCCGATGAGCCAGCGGGTCGCAATGCTCTCCACGCATCCTCAGCTAGAAGGGAGTCAAGGTCTCTGAAGACAGAGCTCCCAGCAGGTGCTTGGCCAGCCGACGGGGCAAGAATGGGGGGACGAGCTCCTGGACTCTGTGTGCTGGATCTCGTAGCTCGCTCTCGTCCCTTCTTCATCACTCGGTCCCACAGGGTTCGGTACTTGAAATCAAGCTCCCGCACAGCGACCTCATTAGCTCCTCCCGTAAGCCAGCTATCTTACCCTCCCAGTACACGTCTGGGTGGGATCCTTCTCTCGCCCTGGCCTGAGCTGTCCGCTCCTCTAAGACCTGGTCTCTCAACTGCTGATTAAGGCTCTCCAACTCTTGCGCCCTGGCTAAGGCGGTCTCCACCTCCTGGCGCTGCAAAGGAACTCAGGGTCAAACAAGCTCAATCATTATAACACAGGGGCAGAACAAGTCTCACCTGTTGTGCCAAATCCGCCTCTCGGGCCTCCGCACGACAGAGAGCGTCTTGTAGTCTCACCTCCTGTTCAGCAGGGGCAGCTGGCCCTTGGGATGATGAGTCCGCACCAGGATCCTCTCGCAGCCCGTGACGGGCTACGTCTCTCTCTGCATCACAAGGGTTTTTCGCAAAGATAAGATGGACAATCTCACACCCGAATTTAGAAATCAGACTTCTCACCAATTCCCTAATCTGGTGAAGTAGGTCACTCGTCTGCAGAACCAGAATCTCATTCTGATTCTTTAGACCTGCACGGCTTCAGTTTCAGGCATCTGTTGCAGGAATATCACTAAGGTTAGTCCATGGAAAATTTAAGTGGAATAGACTGAAGGGTTTAAGTGACGTACCCGCCGCGCATCCAAAAACATTTGGTCTGAGTACCGCCGAGCATAATCCCCCATGTATATGAAGCTATTTCGCAGGGATTTATCCTCCTGCAGGGCATCCCCGGTGCGGTGCCACACTTCAATCTCAGCCCGCCTCACCACTCACCAATCTTGACCAATAGCAGAAGATCGGCGAGGACCGTGGTTCATATCAGGATAGGTCGGATAGGCGAGTAGAGGCTGATGCCATCCTCATGTGCGGTAGGCCATCCGGACAAAGAGGCCGTCACAAATGTTCACGCACAGCAAGGGCACTTCTCGCCGGAACTGAGAGAGGCTCTGGGACACCCATGGATGATCGGCCAGGTCCTCCTCTGCATATGGCATCCACACCACTTGAATGAAACAAAGGGTCAGACCTAATCATTTGTTCAGATGCACATATATTTTAAATCACTCACCATATGAGGAGGAAATGTGTCGAGCTGGGCGCGGATGTCCTCCACGCAGTACATCATGGGGCGATAATCCCGGATCATTTCCCACCGCGCCATGAGTGGAGTCCATCCCTCACGGTCCGCAGAAACGGTCCCTCGGCCGATGGGGAAGCGGGTGTAACCCCAGATCTGCAAAGGACAACAAAGTCAGTGCCAATCAACAAAAGTGAGGACGGAGATCCACAACCAAGAGGATTACCTGAAGAAAAGGTGTGAATCCACCCAAGTTGCTAGAGCCCTGGCAGTAGCTCACCAGATGGGAGAAAAGGTGACCCAACATCGCAGCTCCCCACGCCATCTTCGTCGTCGCTTGAAGGTCCTCCAACAGCGGCAGGTACTTCAGGTTGACTCTGTCCGAGGCTGTAGCAAATAGTAGCCTACCGAAGAGGAACAAGAGAAAGATCCATAGATGCTCGTCATCTGAGCGGCCATCCAAGTCCAAGAGCGCCTTCACTCTCTCGGCAAAAGCCTCCAGAGTCTCGCTCGACATCCGCCGTACCCGGCTCAACCCCCACAGACTGGGCGAAATGTCCGAGTGGTATGTGAGATAGCGCTCCTTGGACCCAGTAATACCCCTTGCCCAAGAGTCGATCTGATAGCTGCCTGTAATCCTTGAGCTCGGGACCCACTACCGGACCACCAATAACTGGCAAGCCGGTCAAGAAGGAGGCGTCCTCTAGTGTGGGCAGCATGTGTCCCCATGGCATGATGAAGGCCCTGCATCTGTCATCCCAGCGCTCCCGCAAAGCCACTAAGAAGGGCGCGTCCACCATGAACGGTCGGATCGGGAACAACGGCCCGAACCCAAACGCGTCCACCTGGAAAAGGAGCCGATCGGGCAGCGCGTGGTACCAGGCCCAGACCAACTCCCACAAAACTCGGCCTCGGACTCTCTGTGGACCCTGAAAATCCCAACATGATTAAAAGTCAGGGGCATGTTCATAAAAAAATAATTTTGAGGCAGCTGTCCCCACCCTGACGGACGGCAGGGCCCTGCGCCGCCCGCACGGACGGACGGTAGGGCCCTCCGCCGTCCGCCTGGGCGGACGGCGGGGCAGCCTGCCGTCCGCCCAGATGGGCGGCGGGGCAGTCCGCAGTCCGTCGTCCGCCCGTACGGACGGCGGGGCCGCCCGCCGTCCGCGCGGACGGACGGCGGGGCCACCCGCCGTCCGCACGGATAGGCGGCGGCACTGCCTGCCGTCCACTACACCGGTCACCTGTGGTTCCAAAAAAAGAAAGAACAGACCAGGACTCACCTTCTTCTTCTTTGGGGGCACCTCTCCGTTGCCACCGCCTTCCTCATCACCTTCTCCTTCCCCTTCTTCTTGTTGGAATTGGGTGGCCTCAAAGCCAATCATTGTACATTCTAGTTCAGATTATTAATAAAGGCAATTATTTCTTCATTTAATAGTTCTCGCAAACGACTATCGTAATGAAGGTCCATAGACAAATGTATGGGATATTGAATCATGATGAGATCGTGATAGTGAGATCAATATCCTAAGGCAATTGTCTTAAATAGTTCTCGATCGTAGGATATTTGAGATGGACATTAAATATCCGATAAGATCGACACAAGTTATGTCTGCTCATATGATGAGGGTGAATGATCTCACATTCACTCGTGTGGTGACACTAAGACAAACAAATGGGTACTCATTAGAGAATGAGTTTACTGAACAGACCCAAATAAGAATTCCTGGATGGTAATTATACCTATTAGTCAACCAGGGAATTCAATCGTTGCAGTAGCACAGTTGGTCCTTTGACCTGAGTCACCAATGATACCTTGTTTGTGGACCATTGTATCTTGATTCTCTGACTCGTGGACTTTAACCATTAAGTCTACCATAATCGGTCTTTCAGATACAGTGGAAAGCTAGCGAAGGTAATTGAGTGAACAACAAGGGATCACTCACTCTTGGTATAAGACTGGAGAGAGAATGTCCTATGGATGTGTACACAGAAATCCCTGGCCAGGGTCTAATGAAAGAGATGTCTTTCTAGATATTAACTGTGTACTGGAATCCATCTGGATAATGCGATAGAGGGTTTGACTATAAAACCATACCCTTGCGTTATCAGGACATTACATGAGTGAAGGATTATATCTGTGCGGTATCTGCAGACGGAAAGGTTCAATTGAAGGGAACAATATCCCTTATATCTTCTGGGATCATGAGGTAGTGTTTGGTGCTGTTCATGATCAGAAGGCCAAGTGAATTAATCATCGGATGATAATTTACTTGTTTATTAAATTAATCATTTAACATGTGATGTTTAAATGTTAATTAATAAATATTAAACTCAAGAAACAGTTCTAAGTTTAATGGGCCTGCAACCGGACTGATATATGGGCCTAGAGGGTCACACACATAAGAGTTCTCGTCAGACGGTGAGAGATGTTAAATTTCATGCTTATCTGGGTTTTTGTGAAAAGTTGCAGGATAAACATGAAGATTTAATGGAGAATTATCCAAGGCCAAACTCTTGGATAATCATGAGGATTAACTGTTGTGCTTATCCTTATTTCTATATAAGGAGGGCCAAGGGGGAGTGGTAAAAAGTTAGTTGGACGAATTTTTACTCCCAAGATTCTCTCTCCTCTCTCTCTCTCCTTCTCGGAGTGGATCTGTCTCTCTCCGCGCATGGTGGATCTGAGATTTGGTCGGAGCACTCAAGTCGAGGAGGAAATCGCGTCTGCTGCGGGAACTCGTGTGGATACCTCTAGAGATCGTGCGCGTGCGCGATTACCGAGTCGGCATCATCCATGGGAGATTCGAAACCCCGCAAAGGTGAAGAACTGTTCTTCCCGCGTTAGTTTTAATGTCCGTTTTACGACCCCAGCAACCGATACAATGGAATCATTTTTATTTCCGCTGCGTTCATGACGATTCCTAACAGTGGTATCAGAGCCAAGTTTGCTGGTTCGGTTGTAAACCGGCACCGTTATGCGTGTTTTTCTCGTTATGCGTGAAGAGCCCGTATTGTACGTGTTCTTGAGTATAATCCGATTAAAAATGACAGATTAGTGTTCATATGATGATCACGATCAATTTGATTATTTTTCTGTATTTTTCGGATTTTTATTTCGGTTTTTCGGAGTTCGTCATGTGATGATGAAATGGGGTACTTCGGCGGCTTCGTATGTGCATCCCAAGCGTTGGGATGGCCGGAAGAATCCCTAGATCTCTTGGTGATAGTCACCACTTCTCATTAGGCATGGAGATCGGCACCGAAGTGCCCTTGGAGGTGCTAAGAATCAAGCCCAAACTCGGTTGTTTAACCCTGCAAAATCAGATTTTAAGGGAGTTTAGGGCTCGATTCGAGGAGCATTTGGCCACCGCCGGCTGCCCCACCGGTGCCGGGCTGACCGCCGGAGGTGGGGGCGTCGCCGGCGGTGCCTGGCGGCGCCGTCGCCGGCGCCTGGCGGCGCTGCCATCGCCGCAACAGCCGCCGGCCTGCACGTCTAGGGTTTCTGGTTTTGATTAGAGAAGAAGGGCCGGTCGAGTTGCAGAGAATCGGGTGAACCGCCCGGTCCCGACCCGGTCGGACCGGGCGGGGGCCGGGCGGCGCCCTGGCCGAGCCAGGGTGCGACCCTGGCCGAGCCAGGGTCATGGGTCCGGCCCTTTAGGCCCTAATGGGCTGGGCCCATTTTCTGGTTATTAAAAATTGTTTTTTAAATACCTGTTTAACCCCCTTTAAACCCAATTTTAGCCCGTTTTAGCCTGTTTTAAAATTGTTTTAAAACAGAATAATTATAAGAATAATTAATAAGTGTTATTAATTAATTTTTATGATTATTAACAGTTTATTAAAGTGTTTAATAGCTGTTAGTCTATTAAAGGGCTTTATAATTAATGGGTGTTAGTTAATTATTTAAAATTGTTTTAGATAATTAATTTCCCTATTAATTTAATTAGTTTAAAATTATTTTAAACTAATTTCATGCATAACTTGATTACACTTTGCCGTTCAAATTGTTTGAATCATTATTTAGATTAACTGAATAGTTTAGTTAGTTTATTTGTCAATAATGTTTTAAATATTATTGATAATGCTGAAATAAATGTTATTTCGAAAAATAATTGGTATTATAATTTTATATTTATAAAATTTAATACTAAACAGCAATTATGTGATGATTGTGATGCATGTGATGTGTTTTATGGTGGGATGATCATGGACTTAGAATTTTCATGTGATGAATGATGTGAATGGATGCGATGCTTATTTCATTTGGTATTTTAAATAGGACCTGCGTGTCCTCCTCTCTCTTAATCCAAGTGTACTTTCTACCTTCCTATAAGATTGTACTCCCCTTGATAAGATCAAGGTTTCTAATTGTTTAAATGTACATTTGTGGACCTGCGAGTCCTGAATTTTGTATTTAAATGTATCGGATTAAGTTTAGAGGACGGGATCTTCTGAAGACACCTCTGGAGAGAGGACTCGCATCGAATGGAACCAGTGTTGCTGTTTTCACATTAGGATCCTATTATAGATCATCGTTTGGCTCCGATGATTCCATAGTAGCTTTAGCAGTCCATGATCATCCCCATTTAATTTTTCTGCACATATGTGATATTTGTGGACTATGCTATCATATATATATTTCTATTAAGTATATTGATACTTCAAATTGAAATACTATTGATAGCACGATTTTTTACAAATCAAAATCAAATCCCTCTTTTAAAACTTAAGTTGTAAACGTGAGATATTAAGAATAATCCACGTAACCCACCATCATTATAGATCTTAGGATAATTCTTATCTCAAACGGATTTGTTGTGCTACCACAAGGTCTGTTTGATTTAGAAATTAAACTAGGTCTACGACATGTGATGTCATTAAGATGAATGGACAAATAGTGTAGTTTTGTTGTGCTACCACAAGGATTGCACTATGAATTCATGTCATCTAAGTAATGATGGATAAACTTAACTGAATCAAATTGATTTGTTGTGCTACCACAAGGTCATTCTGATTCAGGGGTTAAATCGATCGGATATTGCAAACGTTGCAATTGTCAAGAGTTGACTGCCTAAGGGACTTGATGTGATTTGTTGTGCTACCACAAGGTCACATGCATGTTGCCCGAAGGATTCTGATCCCCACTAGGAGATCACCGGAATCTCCCGTTCTGTATCTTAAAGGGTCATACAGATCGCCGAAAAAAAGTGGGAGCATAAATCTAGATTAAAAGTCCTTAATCTGATTTTAAGAACTATCTGCTCATTTTTATATATTTCCATGTAGGTCGCTATGTCGTCACCTAACCCCCTCCGATGCATACTTGATGCAAACAAACTCACGGGACCAAATTACATTGACTGGTTACACAACCTGAAGATTGTCCTCAGGTGCGAAAAGCTAGCCTATGTCCTAGATCAATCAGATCCAGTGCAACCCGGTGATAATGCTAACGAAGATGAATTAATGATGTATGAAAATTGGAAGGAGGACTCTGTCAAGGTCCAGTGTTATATGCTCGGTTCAATGAATAATGAACTGCAGCGACAGCATGATAACATGGAACCTAAGACCATTCTGAATCACCTACAAGAGTTGTTTGGTGAACAATCCAGAACAGAAAGATATGAGATATCTAAGAAATTGTTCAGGACCAGAATGAGCGAGGGCACATCTGTGCAAACTCATGTGCTCAAGATGATAGAATGGATTGAGAGGCTTGCTGTGCTGGGCTTTGTTATGAACAATGACCTGAGCATTGACTTAATCCTACAGTCCCTTCCAGATTCATTTTCACAATTCATTATCAACTTCAATATGAACAAAATTGAAGTTTCACTAGCTGAGCTGCTCAACATGTTGAAGACAGCTGAAGGTACTATCCAGAAAGATAAGCCAAGTGTAATGCTTGTTGGTAAGACCAACAAGAAAAGGAAAGCTGGACAGACCTTCAAGAAAGGTAAGCCTAAGAAGCAAGTGAAAAACAAACCGGCGGCACAAAAGGACAAAGCTAAAGTCAATGATAAAGGTCAGTGTTTCCACTGCCACAAAGAAGGTCATTGGAAGAGAAACTGCAAGATTTATCTTGCAGAAAAAGCAAAGGAGAAGCTTGGTGAAGCTTCAGGTATTCTCATGATCGATCTTAACTTGTCTTATAGAGAATCAACATCCTGGGTATTAGATACTGGATGTGTTTCTCATATCTGCAATAACTTGCAGGTGTTAACAAGTAAGAGAAGATTGAACCGCGGAGACGTGGATCTGAGGCTCGGGAATGGAGCAAAAGTTGCTGCGTTAGCTGTGGGGACAACAAGACTTCAGATGCCGTCAGGAGACTCCTTGGAACTGATAGATTGTTATTATGTTCCAACCATTATTAGGAATATCATATCTATTTCATGTTTAGATAGACAAGGATATTCTATGAAACTAGAGAATAAAGGTTGTTCAATTTATCAAGGAGACAAATTGTTTGCTTCCGGATATTTATTGAATGGATTATGTTTACTTGATATTTCATATGATGTTTGTCTGGTAAATAATTCTCTTGAACGCTTAGATAAGGATGTGAATAAATCGTACCTATGGCATTGTAGGCTAGGTCATATAAATGAGAACAGGATCATAAGGTTGCAAAAGAATGGATATCTTGATCCATTTGATTATGAATCATTTGCAATCTGTGAAGCTTGTCTCATGGGAAAGATGACCAAAGCTCCATTCTCAGGACATGGAGAAAGAGCTAAGGACTTATTGGAACTAATACATAGTGATGTATGTGGTCCAATGTCCACTCATGCTATAGGTGGTTACTCATACTTTGTTTCATTTACAGATGATTTCTCAAGATATGGCTACATATATTTGATGAAATATAAGTCAGAAGTCTTTGAGAAATTTAAAGAGTTTAAAAACGAAGTTGAGAACCAGACTGGAAAGAGTATTAAAACTCTTCGATCAGATCGAGGGGGTGAATACTTAAGTACAGAATTCACAGAATATCTTAAGGATAATGGTATTTTGTCTCAATGGACTCCTCCCTATACACCTCAGTTAAATGGTGTATCGGAAAGGAGAAATCGTACTCTATTAGATATGGTACGATCCATGATGAGTTATGCCAAACTTCCAACCTCTTTATGGGGATATGCACTATTGACTGCTGCATATCTGTTGAACAAAGTTCCGAGTAAATCAGTACCTTCCACTCCATATGAGATATGGAAAGGAAAGAAACCAGACTTTAAGCATGTTAGAGTTTGGGGTTGTCCTGCACATGTCAAAAGATATGATCCAGACAAACTGGATTCCAGGACAGAGAAATGTAGATTTGTGGGATATCCAAAAGAGACTTTTGGATATTACTTTTATCAGCCCAGCGATCAAAGAGTGTTTGTCGCAAAAAGAGCTATCTTCTTAGAGAAAGAATATCTTTCAAAAGAAGACAGTGGGAGCA